>OZ007598.1:24822076-26022076 GCA_963931845.1 Maratus michaelseni | reverse complement strand
CAGGGGAAAGGGGGGGGATAACCCTCCCCCTAATTTAGATAAATGAGTTTTTCATGCAGAATTATCCAATTTTCTTCAAATTTTGTATATAGGTTCATTGTGATGATGTGCTTCTCTGAATAGTTTTGGGGATTCATTGCTTAAGTATAAAGGGGGAAAGGGGGGGGGCTAATCCCCCCTTAATTTAGATAAATGGGTTTTTCATGCAGAATTATCCCATTTTCTTCAAATTTTGTATATAGGTTCATTTTGATAATGCGCTTCTGTCAATAGTTTTGGGTGTTCATTGGTTAAGTATAAAGGGGAAAGGGGGGGGGGTTAACCCCCCTAATTTTGATAAATGAGTCTTTCATGCAGAATTATCCGACTTTCTTCAAATTTTGTATATAGGTTCATTGTGATAATGCGCTTCTCTGAATAGTTTTGGGGGTTCATTGGTTAAGTATAAAGGGGGGAAAGGGGGGGCTAATCCCCCCTTAATTTAGATAAATGGGTTTTTCATGCAGAATTATCCGATTTTCTTCAAATTTTGTGTATATATTGATTGTAATTACAGACTTCCGTGATTAGTTTAAGGGGTTCCCCTCAATTAGTTAACTATGAGGGGGGTAACGGAGGGCTAACCCCCCTTAATTTGGATAAATGGTTTTTTCATGCAGAATTATCCAATTTTCTTCAAATTTTGTATATAGGTTCATTGTGATAAGGTTCTTTCCTGATTAGTTTTGGGGGTTCATAGGTTAAGCATAAAGGGGGTAACGGGGGATTAATCCTCCCCTTTATTTTAGATAAATTATTTTTTTCATGCAGAGTTATCCGATTTTCTTCAAATTTTGTATATAGGTTCATTGTGATAAGGTTCTTTCCTGATTAGTTTTGGGGGTTCATAGGTTAAGTATAAAGGGGGTAACGGGAGGGTTAATCCTCACCCCTTATTTTAGATAAATGATTTTTTTCATGCAGAGTTATCCGATTTTCTTCAAACTTTCTATATGGGCTCATTGTGGTAAGGGGCTTCCCTAATTAGTTTTGGGGGTTCATTGGTGAAGTGTAAAGGAGGGAAAAGGGGGTACCCCCCCTTAATTTTGATAAATGGGTTTTTCAGGCAGAATTATCCAATTTACTCCAAATTTTGTATATAGGTTCATTGTGATAAGGCGCTTCTCTGATTAGTTTTGGGGGTTCTTTGGTTAAGTATAAAGGGGGGACGGGGGGCTAACCCCCTCCTTAATTTAGATAAATGGATTTTTCATGCAGAATTATCCGATTTTTTCAAATTTTGTATATAGGTTCATTGTGGTAAGGCGCTTCTCTGATTACTTTTATGGGTTCATTGGTTAATTATAAGAAGGAGAAACGGGGGATGGTTCCCCCCTCTTAATATATTGTCGATTTCTTCATTTTTCGAGGGCTTATTTCAAATTCTTTGAAATAAGAATATAATTTACAGTTAGTGTGAATAGCCTGTGAGCTCAATGCCGTCAGTTTAACTGGGCAGTTTTCTTTTTCATTAGCTTTCTTAAGATAAAAAAAAAAATTAAGTTTGCACATTACTAAATTATACCGAAATTAATAAAATTTATTATTGCATCCGGCTAGTATTCTTATTTTTTTTTTCATTTTGTGACGCGCTTTTTAACGTTTCCAGAAAAATGTAGTTCTTTTTAGCTCACAGGCTATCAAAGCCTGAGAGCTTATGTGCCCGCCGGTTCTGTACGTACGTATGTATGTATGTATGTATGTACGTGACGCGATAACTCTTGATAGAACTAACCGTTTTACTTAAAATTTTGTTTATAGGTTCCTGGTGATAAGGCGCTTCCCTGATTAGTTTTGGAAGTTCATTGGTTAAGTATAAAGGGGGGAAACGGGGGGCTAACCCCCCATAATTTAGATAAATGGGTTTTTCATGCAGAATTATCCCATTTTCTTCAAATTTTGTATATAGGTTCATTTTGATAATGTGCTTCTGCCAATAGTTTTTAGCTCACAGGCTATCAAAGCTTGAGAGCTTATGTGCCCGCCGGTTCTGTACGTACGTATGTACGTATGTATGTATGTACGTAACGCGATAACTCTTGATAGAACTAACCGTTTTACTTAAAATTTTGATTATAGGTTCCTTGTGATAAGGCGCTTCCCTGATTAGTTTTGGAGGTTCATTGGTTAAGTATAAAGGGGGGAAACGGGGGGCTAACCCCCCATAATTTAGATAAATGGGTTTTTCATGCAGAATTATCCCATTTTCTTCAAATTTTGTATATATTCATTTTTTTGATAATGCGCTTCTGTCAATAGTTTTGGGGGGTCATTGGTTAAGTATAAAGGGGGAAAGAGGGGATAACCCCCCCCCCCCCCTAATTTAGATAAATGAGTTTTTCATGCAGAATTATCCGATTTTCTTCAAATTTTTTATATAGGTTCATTGTGATAATGCGCTTCTCTGAATAGTTTTGGGGGTTCATTGGTTAAGTATAAAGGGGGTAAAGGGGGACTAATACCCCCTTAATTTAGATAAATGGGTTTTTTATGCAGAATTATCCCATTTTCTTCAAATTTTGTACATATATAAATTTTTTTTTATAATGCGCTTCTGTCAAAAGTTTTGGGGGGGTCATTGGTTAAGTATAAAGGGGGAAAGGGAACCCCCCCCCCGTATTTAGATAAATGAATTTTTCATGCAGAATTATCCGATTTTCTTCAAATTTTGTATATAGGTTCATTGTGATAGTGCGCTTCTTTGAATAGTTTCGGGGGTTCATTGGTTAAGTATAAAGGGGGAAAGGGGGGCTAATCCCCCTTTAATTTAGATAAATGGGTTTTTCATGCAGAATTATCCCATTTTCTTCAAATTTTGTATATAGGCTCATTTTTTTGATAACGCGCTTCTGTCAATAGTTTTGGGGGTCATTGGTTAAGTATAAAGGGGGAAAGGGGGGATACCCCCTTATTCAGATAAATGAGTTTTTCATGCAGAATTATCCGATTTTCTTCAAATTTTGTATATAGGTTCATTGTGATAATGCGCTTCTCTGAATAGTTTTGGGGGTTCATTTGTTAAATATAAAGGGGGGAAAGGGGGGACTAATCCCCTCTTAATTTAGATAAATGGGTTTTTCATGCAGAATTATCCCATTTTCTTCAAATTTTGTATATAGGTTCATTGTGATAATGCGCTTCTCTGAATAGTTTTGGGGGTTCATTTGTTAAATATAAAGGGGGAAAGGGGGGACTAATCCCCCCTTAATTTAGATAAATGGGTTTTTCATGCAGAATTATCCCATTTTCTTCAAATTTTGTATATAGGTTCATTGTGATAATGCGCTTCTCTGAATAGTTTTGGGGGTTCATTTGTTAAATATAAAGGGGGGAAAGGGGGGACTAATCCCCCCTTAATTTAGATAAATGGGTTTTTCATGTAGAATTATCGGATTTCCTTCAAATTTTGTATGTAGGTTGATTGTGATAATGCGCTTCTCTGAATAGTTTTGGGGGTTCATTGGGTACGTACGTACATAATATGTATGTATGTATGTATGTATGTATGTACGTAACGCGATAACTCTTGATAGAACTAACCGTTTTACTTTAAATTTTGTTTATAGGTTCCTTGTGATAAGGCGCTTCCCTGATTAGTTTTGGAGGTTCATTGGTTAAGCATAAAGGGGGGAAACGGGGGGCTAACCCCACATAATTTAGATAAATGGGTTTTTCATGCAGAATTATCCCATTTTCTTCAAATTTTGTATATAGGTTCATTTTGATAATGTGCTTCTGCCAATAGTTTTGGGGGTTCATTGGTTAAGTATAAAGGGGGAAAGGGGGGGGGGGCTAATCCCCCCTTAATTTAGATAAATGGGTTTTTCATGCAGAATTATCCCATTTTCTTCAAATTTTGTATATATATTCATTGTAATTAGAGACTTCCCTTATTAGTTTAAGGGGTTCATTAGTTAACTATGAGGGGGTAACGGGGGATGACCCCCCCTTAATATATTGTTGATTTCTTTATTTTTCGAGGGGCATATTTCAAATTCTTTGAAATAAGAGTATAATATACAATTAGTGTGAATAGCCTGTGAGCTCAATGCCCTCAGTTTAACTGGGCAGCTTTTTTATTTAGACTGCAGTCATTTCATTTTATTTTTTGTTGCATCGTTTTTAGCTCACAGGCTATCAAAGCCTGAGAGCTTAGGTGCCCGCCAGTTCTGTATGTATGTATGTACTTACGTACGTATGTATGTATGTATGTACGTAACGCGATAACTCTTAATAGAACTAACCGTTTTACTTTAAATTTTGTTTATAGGTTCCTTGTGATAAGGCGCTTCCCTGATTAGTTTTGGAGGTTCATTGGTTAAGCATAAAGGGGGGAAACGGGGGGCTAACCCCCCATAATTTAGATAAATAGGTTTTCCATGCAGAATTATCCCATTTTCTTCAAATTTTGTATATAGGTTCATTTTGATAATGCGCTTCTTTCAATAGTTTTGGGGGTTCATTGGTTAAGTATAAAGGGGGAAAGGGGGCTAACCCCTCCCGTAATTTAGATAAATGAGTTTTTCTTGCAGAATTATCCCATTTTCTTCAAATTTTGTGTATAGGTTCATTTTGATAATGCGCTTCTGTCAATAGTTTTGGGGGTTCATTGGTTAAGTACAAAGGGGGAAAGGGGGATAACCCCTCCCTAATTTAGATAAATGAGTTTTTCATGCAGAATGATCCGATTTTCTTCAAATTTTGTATTTAGGTTCATTGTGATAATGCGCTTCTCTGAAGAGTTTTGGGGGTTCATTGGTAAATATAAAGGGGGAAGGGGGGGGGTAACCCCCCCCTTAATTTAGATAAATTGGTTTTTCATGCAGAATTATCCGATTTTCTTCAAATTTTGTATATATATTTATTGTAATTAGAGACTTCCCTAATTAGTTTAAGGGGTTCATTAGTTAACTTTGAGGGGGGTAACGGGGGGATGACCCCCCTTAATATATTGTTGATGTCTTTCTTTTTCGAGTATAATATACAATTAGTGTGAATAGCCTGTGAGCTCAATGCCCTCAGTTTAACTGGGCAGTTTTCTTTTTATTATTATCTTTTGAGCTATTTTTAGGACTCTTTTAAGTTATCAGCTGGTAATGTGAACGACTGCAGACGATTGTTTCTTTTTAGATAAAAAATGTTTACTGAATTTTGAAATTATATGCGTGCAGTATTTACTTTTTATTAGCTAACAGGCTATCAAAGCCTGAGAGCTAATGTGCCCGCCCGTTCTGTATGTATGTATGTATGTACGTACGTATGTATGTATGTATGTACGTAACGCGATAACTCGTGATAGAATTATCCGTTTTGCTTCAAATTTTGTTTACAGGTTCATTCTAATGAGGTGCTTCCCTGATTAGTTTAGGGAGTTCATTGGTTAAGTATAAAGGGGGGAAAGGGGGGGGGGTATCTCCCCCTTAATTTAGATAAATGGGTTTTTCATGCAGAAGTATCCGTTTTTCTTCAAATTTCGTATATAGGTTCATTGTGATAAAGTGCTTCCCTGATTATTTTTGGGAGTTCATTAGTTAAGTATAAAGGGGGAAAAAGAGGGGCTAACCCCCTTAATTTAGATAAATGGGTTTTTCATGCAGAATTATCCGATTTTCTTTAAACTTTGTATATAGGCTCATTGTGATAAGGCACTTCCCTAATTAGTTTTGGGTGTTCATTGGATAAGTATAAAGGGGGGTAAACGGGGGCTAATCCCCCTTTATTCAGATAAATGTGTTTTTCATGCAGAATTATCCGATTTTCTTTAAACTTTGTATATAGGCTCATTTTTTTGATAACGCGCTTCTGTCAATAGTTTTGGGGGTCATTGGTTAAGTATAAAGGGGGAAAGGGGGGATACCCCCTTATTCAGATAAATGAGTTTTTCATGCAGAATTATCCGATTTTCTTCAAATTTTGTATATAGGTTCATTTTGATAATGCGCTTCTTTGAATAGTTTTGGGGGTTCATTGGTTAAGTATAAAGGGGGAAAGGGGGCTAACCCCTCCCGTAATTTAGATAAATGAGTTTTTCTTGCAGAATTATCCCATTTTCTTCAAATTTTGTGTATAGGTTCATTTTGATAATGCGCTTCTGTCAATAGTTTTGGGGGTTCATTGGTTAAGTACAAAGGGGGAAAGGGGGATAACCCCTCCCTAATTTAGATAAATGAGTTTTTCATGCAGAATTATCCGATTTTCTTCAAATTTTGTATTTAGGTTCATTGTGATAATGCGCTTCTCTGAAGAGTTTTGGGGGTTCATTGGTTAAATATAAAGGGGGAAGGGGGGGGGTAACCCCCCCCTTAATTTAGATAAATTGGTTTTTCATGCAGAATTATCCGATTTTCTTCAAATTTTGTATATATATTTATTGTAATTAGAGACTTCCCTAATTAGTTTAAGGGGTTCATTAGTTAACTTTGAGGGGGGTAACGGGGGGATGACCCCCTTAATATATTGTTGATGTCTTTCTTTTTCGAGTATAATATACAATTAGTGTGAATAGCCTGTGAGCTCAATGCCCTCAGTTTAACTGGGCAGTTTTCTTTTTATTATTATCTTTTGAGCTATTTTTAGGACTCTTTTAAGTTATCAGCTGGTAATGTGAACGACTGCAGACGATTGTTTCTTTTTAGATAAAAAATGTTTACTGAATTTTGAAATTATATGCGTGCAGTATTTACTTTTTATTAGCTAACAGGCTATCAAAGCCTGAGAGCTAATGTGCCCGCCCGTTCTGTATGTATGTATGTATGTACGTACGTATGTATGTATGTATGTACGTAACGCGATAACTCGTGATAGAATTATCCGTTTTGCTTCAAATTTTGTTTACAGGTTCATTCTAATGAGGTGCTTCCCTGATTAGTTTTGGGAGTTCATTGGTTAAGTATAAAGGGGGGAAAGGGGGGGGGGGTATCTCCCCCTTAATTTAGATAAATGGGTTTTTCATGCAGAAGTATCCGTTTTTCTTCAAATTTCGTATATAGGTTCATTGTGATAAAGTGCTTCCCTGATTATTTTTGGGAGTTCATTAGTTAAGTATAAAGGGGGAAAAAGAGGGGCTAACCCCCTTAATTTAGATAAATGGGTTTTTCATGCAGAATTATCCGATTTTCTTTAAACTTTGTATATAGGCTCATTGTGATAAGGCACTTCCCTAATTAGTTTTGGGTGTTCATTGGATAAGTATAAAGGGGGGTAAACGGGGGCTAATCCCCCTTAATTCAGATAAATGTGTTTTTCATGCAGAATTATCCGATTTTCTTTAAACTTTGTATATAGGCTCATTTTTTTGATAACGCGCTTCTGTCAATAGTTTTGGGGGTCATTGGTTAAGTATAAAGGGGGAAAGGGGGGATACCCCCTTATTCAGAGTTTTTCATGCAGAATTATCCGATTTTCTTCAAATTTTGTATATAGGTTCATTTTGATAATGCGCTTCTTTGAATAGTTTTGGGGGTTCATTGGTTAAGTATAAAGGGGTAAACGGGGGCTAAATTCAGATAAATGGGTTTTTCATGCAGAATTATCCCATTTTCTTCAAATTTTGTATATAGGCTCATTTTTTTGATAACGCGCTTCTGTCAATAGTTTTGGGGGTCATTGGTTAAGTATAAAGGGAGAAAGGGGGGATACCCCCTTATTCAGATAAATGAGTTTTTCATGCAGAATTATCCGATTTTCTTCAAATTTTGTATATAGGTTCATTGTGATAATGCGATTCTCTGAATAGTTTTGGGGGTTCATTTGTTAAATATAAAGGGGGGAAAGGGGGGACTAATCCCCCCTTAATTTAGATAAATGGGTTTTTCATGCAGAATTATCCCATTTTCTTCAAATTTTGTATATAGGTTCATTGTGATAATGCGCTTCTCTGAATAGTTTTGGGGGTTCATTTGTTAAATATAAAAGGGGGAAAGGGGGGACTAATCCCCCATTAATTTAGATAAATGGGTTTTTCATGTAGAATTATCGGATTTTCTTCAAATTTTGTATACATATTCATTGTAATTAGAGACTTCCCTGATTAGTTAAAGGGGTTCATTAGTTAACTATGAGGGGGGTAACGGGGGGATGACCCGCCCTTAATATATTTTTGATTTCTTTATTTTTCGAGGGGCATATTTCAAATTCTTTGAAATAAGAGTATAATATGCAATTAGTGTGAATAGCCTGTGAGCTCAATGCCCTCAGTTTAACTGGGCAGTTTTCTTTTTATTTAGCTCACAGGCTATCAAATCCTGAGAGCTTATGTGCCCGCCGGTTCTGTATGTACGTACGTACATAATATGTATGTATGTATGTATGTATGTATGTACGTAACGCGATAACTCTTGATAGAACTAACCGTTTTACTTTAAATTTTGTTTATAGGTTCCTTGTGATAAGGCGCTTCCCTGATTAGTTTTGGAGGTTCATTGGTTAAGCATAAAGGGGGGAAACGGGGGGCTAACCCCCCATAATTTAGATAAATGGGTTTTTCATGCAGAATTATCCCATTTTCTTCAAATTTTGTATATATATTCATTGTAATTAGAGACTTCCCTGATTAGTTTAAGGGGTTCATTAGTTAACTATGAGGGGGTAACGGGGGATGACCCCCCCCCTTAATATATTGTTGATTTCTTTATTTTCGAGGGGCATATTTCAAATTCTTTGAAATAAGAGTATAATATACAATTAGTGTGAATAGCCTGTGAGCTCAATGCCCTCAGTTTAACTGGGCAGCTTTTTTATTTAGACTGTAGTCATTTCATTTTATTTTTTGTTGCATCGTTTTTAGCTCACAGGCTATCAAAGCCTGAGAGCTTAGGTGCCCGCCAGTTCTGTATGTATGTATGTACTTACGTACGTATGTATGTATGTATGTACGTAACGCGATAACTCTTGATAGAACTAACCGTTTTACTTTAAATTTTGTTTATAGGTTCCTTGTGATAAGGCGCTTCCCTGATTAGTTTTGGAGGTTCATTGGTTAAGCATAAAGGGGGGAAACGGGGGGCTAACCCCCATAATTGAGATAAATAGGTTTTCCATGCAGAATTATCCCATTTTCTTCAAATTTTGTGTATAGGTTCATTTTGATAATGCGCTTCTTTCAATAGTTTTGGGGGTTCATTGGTTAAGTATAAAGGGGGAAAGGGGGATAACCCCTCCCCTAATTTAGATAAATGAGTTTTTCTTGCAGAATTATCCCATTTTCTTCAAATTTTGTATATAGGTTCATTGTGATAGTGCGCTTCTTTGAATAGTTTCGGGGGTTCATTGGTTAAGTATAAAGGGGGAAAGGGGGGCTAATCCCCCTTTAATTTAGATAAATGGGTTTTTCATGCAGAATTATCCCATTTTCTTCAAATTTTGTATATAGGCTCATTTTTTTGATAACGCGCTTCTGTCAATAGTTTTGGGGGTCATTGGTTAAGTATAAAGGGGGAAAGGGGGGATACCCCCTTATTCAGATAAATGAGTTTTTCATGCAGAATTATCCGATTTTCTTCAAATTTTGTATATAGGTTCATTGTGATAATGCGCTTCTCTGAATAGTTTTGGGGGTTCATTTGTTAAATATAAAGGGGGGAAAGGGGGGACTAATCCCCCCTTAATTTAGATAAATGGGTTTTTCATGCAGAATTATCCCATTTTCTTCAAATTTTGTATATAGGTTCATTGTGATAATGCGCTTCTCTGAATAGTTTTGGGGGTTCATTTGTTAAATATAAAGGGGGAAAGGGGGGACTAATCCCCCCTTAATTTAGATAAATGGGTTTTTCATGCAGAATTATCCCATTTTCTTCAAATTTTGTATATAGGTTCATTGTGATAATGCGCTTCTCTGAATAGTTTTGGGGGTTCATTTGTTAAATATAAAGGGGGGAAAGGGGGGACTAATCCCCCCTTAATTTAGATAAATGGGTTTTTCATGTAGAATTATCGGATTTCCTTCAAATTTTGTATGTAGGTTGATTGTGATAATGCGCTTCTCTGAATAGTTTTGGGGGTTCATTGGGTACGTACGTACATAATATGTATGTATGTATGTATGTATGTATGTACGTAACGCGATAACTCTTGATAGAACTAACCGTTTTACTTTAAATTTTGTTTATAGGTTCCTTGTGATAAGGCGCTTCCCTGATTAGTTTTGGAGGTTCATTGGTTAAGCATAAAGGGGGGAAACGGGGGGCTAACCCCACATAATTTAGATAAATGGGTTTTTCATGCAGAATTATCCCATTTTCTTCAAATTTTGTATATAGGTTCATTTTGATAATGTGCTTCTGCCAATAGTTTTGGGGGTTCATTGGTTAAGTATAAAGGGGGAAAGGGGGGGCTAATCCCCCCTTAATTTAGATAAATGGGTTTTTCATGCAGAATTATCCCATTTTCTTCAAATTTTGTATATATATTCATTGTAATTAGAGACTTCCCTTATTAGTTTAAGGGGTTCATTAGTTAACTATGAGGGGGTAACGGGGGATGACCCCCCCTTAATATATTGTTGATTTCTTTATTTTTCGAGGGGCATATTTCAAATTCTTTGAAATAAGGGTATAATATACAATTAGTGTGAATAACCTGTGAGCTCAATGCCCTCAGTTTAACTGGGCAGCTTTTTTATTTAGACTGTAGTCATTTCATTTTATTTTTTGTTGCATCGTTTTTAGCTCACAGGCTATCAAAGCCTGAGAGCTTAGGTGCCCGCCAGTTCTGTATGTATGTATGTACTTACGTACGTATGTATGTATGTATGTACGTAACGCGATAACTCTTAATAGAACTAACCGTTTTACTTTAAATTTTGTTTATAGGTTCCTTGTGATAAGGCGCTTCCCTGATTAGTTTTGGAGGTTCATTGGTTAAGCATAAAGGGGGGAAACGGGGGGCTAACCCCCCATAATTTAGATAAATAGGTTTTCCATGCAGAATTATCCCATTTTCTTCAAATTTTGTATATAGGTTCATTTTGATAATGCGCTTCTTTCAATAGTTTTGGGGGTTCATTGGTTAAGTATAAAGGGGGAAAGGGGGCTAACCCCTCCCGTAATTTAGATAAATGAGTTTTTCTTGCAGAATTATCCCATTTTCTTCAAATTTTGTGTATAGGTTCATTTTGATAATGCGCTTCTGTCAATAGTTTTGGGGGTTCATTGGTTAAGTACAAAGGGGGAAAGGGGGATAACCCCTCCCTAATTTAGATAAATGAGTTTTTCATGCAGAATTATCCGATTTTCTTCAAATTTTGTATTTAGGTTCATTGTGATAATGCGCTTCTCTGAAGAGTTTTGGGGGTTCATTGGTTAAATATAAAGGGGGAAGGGGGGGGGGTTAACCCTCCCCCTTAATTTAGATAAATTGGTTTTTCATGCAGAATTATCCGATTTTCTTCAAATTTTGTATATATATTTATTGTAATTAGAGACTTCCCTAATTAGTTTAAGGGGTTCATTAGTTAACTTTGAGGGGGGTAACGGGGGGATGACCCCCCTTAATATATTGTTGATGTCTTTCTTTTTCGAGTATAATATACAATTAGTGTGAATAGCCTGTGAGCTCAATGCCCTCAGTTTAACTGGGCAGTTTTCTTTTTATTATTATCTTTTGAGCTATTTTTAGGACTCTTTTAAGTTATCAGCTGGTAATGTGAACGACTGCAGACGATTGTTTCTTTTTAGATAAAAAATGTTTACTGAATTTTGAAATTATATGCGTGCAGTATTTACTTTTTATTAGCTAACAGGCTATCAAAGCCTGAGAGCTAATGTGCCCGCCCGTTCTGTATGTATGTATGTATGTACGTACGTATGTATGTATGTATGTACGTAACGCGATAACTCGTGATAGAATTATCCGTTTTGCTTCAAATTTTGTTTACAGGTTCATTCTAATGAGGTGCTTCCCTGATTAGTTTTGGGAGTTCATTGGTTAAGTATAAAGGGGGGAAAGGGGGGGGTATCTCCCCCTTAATTTAGATAAATGGGTTTTTCATGCAGAAGTATCCGTTTTTCTTCAAATTTCGTATATAGGTTCATTGTGATAAAGTGCTTCCCTGATTATTTTTGGGAGTTCATTAGTTAAGTATAAAGGGGGAAAAAGAGGGGCTAACCCCCTTAATTTAGATAAATGGGTTTTTCATGCAGAATTATCCGATTTTCTTTAAACTTTGTATATAGGCTCATTGTGATAAGGCACTTCCCTAATTAGTTTTGGGTGTTCATTGGATAAGTATAAAGGGGGGTAAACGGGGGCTAATCCCCCTTAATTCAGATAAATGTGTTTTTCATGCAGAATTATCCGATTTTCTTTAAACTTTGTATATAGGCTCATTTTTTTGATAACGCGCTTCTGTCAATAGTTTTGGGGGTCATTGGTTAAGTATAAAGGGAGAAAGGGGGGATACCCCCTTATTCAGATAAATGAGTTTTTCATGCAGAATTATCCGATTTTCTTCAAATTTTGTATATAGGTTCATTGTGATAATGCGATTCTCTGAATAGTTTTGGGGGTTCATTTGTTAAATATAAAGGGGGGAAAGGGGGGACTAATCCCCCCTTAATTTAGATAAATGGGTTTTTCATGCAGAATTATCCCATTTTCTTCAAATTTTGTATATAGGTTCATTGTGATAATGCGCTTCTCTGAATAGTTTTGGGGGTTCATTTGTTAAATATAAAAGGGGGAAAGGGGGGACTAATCCCCCATTAATTTAGATAAATGGGTTTTTCATGTAGAATTATTGGATTTTCTTCAAATTTTGTATGTAGGTTGATTGTGATAATGCGCTTCTCTGAATAGTTTTGGGGGTTCATTGGTTAAGTATAAAGGGGGAAAGGGGGGCTAATCCCCCTTAACTTAGATAAATGGGTTTTTTATGCAGAATTATCGGATTTTCTTCAAATTTTGTATACATATTCATTGTAATTAGAGACTTCCCTGATTAGTTAAAGGGGTTCATTAGTTAACTATGAGGGGGGTAACGGGGGGATGACCCGCCCTTAATATATTTTTGATTTCTTTATTTTTCGAGGGGCATATTTCAAATTCTTTGAAATAAGAGTATAATATGCAATTAGTGTGAATAGCCTGTGAGCTCAATGCCCTCAGTTTAACTGGGCAGTTTTCTTTTTATTTAGCTCACAGGCTATCAAATCCTGAGAGCTTATGTGCCCGCCGGTTCTGTATGTACGTACGTACATAATATGTATGTATGTATGTATGTATGTATGTACGTAACGCGATAACTCTTGATAGAACTAACCGTTTTACTTTAAATTTTGTTTATAGGTTCCTTGTGATAAGGCGCTTCCCTGATTAGTTTTGGAGGTTCATTGGTTAAGCATAAAGGGGGGAAACGGGGGGCTAACCCCCCATAATTTAGATAAATGGGTTTTTCATGCAGAATTATCCCATTTTCTTCAAATTTTGTATACAGGTTCATTTTGATAATGTGCTTCTGCCAATAGTTTTGGGGGTTCATTGGTTAAGTATAAAGGGGGAAAGGGGGGGGGGGCTAATCCCCCCTTAATTTAGATAAATGGGTTTTTCATGCAGAATTATCCCATTTTCTTCAAATTTTGTATATATATTCATTGTAATTAGAGACTTCCCTGATTAGTTTAAGGGGTTCATTAGTTAACTATGAGGGGGTAACGGGGGATGACCCCCCCCCTTAATATATTGTTGATTTCTTTATTTTTCGAGGGGCATATTTCAAATTCTTTGAAATAAGAGTATAATATACAATTAGTGTGAATAGCCTGTGAGCTCAATGCCCTCAGTTTAACTGGGCAGCTTTTTTATTTAGACTGTAGTCATTTCATTTTATTTTTTGTTGCATCGTTTTTAGCTCACAGGCTATCAAAGCCTGAGAGCTTAGGTGCCCGCCAGTTCTGTATGTATGTATGTACTTACGTACGTATGTATGTATGTATGTACGTAACGCGATAACTCTTGATAGAACTAACCGTTTTACTTTAAATTTTGTTTATAGGTTCCTTGTGATAAGGCGCTTCCCTGATTAGTTTTGGAGGTTCATTGGTTAAGCATAAAGGGGGGAAACGGGGGGCTAACCCCCATAATTGAGATAAATAGGTTTTCCATGCAGAATTATCCCATTTTCTTCAAATTTTGTGTATAGGTTCATTTTGATAATGCGCTTCTTTCAATAGTTTTGGGGGTTCATTGGTTAAGTATAAAGGGGGAAAGGGGATAACCCCTCCCCTAATTTAGATAAATGAGTTTTTCTTGCAGAACTATCCCATTTTCTTCAAATTTTGTATATAGGTTCATTTTGATAATGCGCTTCTGTCAATAGTTTTGGGGGTTCATTGGTTAAGTACAAAGGGGGAAAGAGGGGTAACCCCTCCCTAATTTAGATAAATGAGTTTTTCATGCAGAATTATCCGATTTTCTTCAAATTTTGTATATAGGTTCATTGTGATAATGCGCTTTTCTGAAGAGTTTTGGGGGTTCATTGGTTAAATATAAAGGGGGAAGGGGGGGGTAACCCCCCTTAATTTAGATAAATTGGTTTTTCATGCAGAATTATCCGATTTTCTTCAAATTTTGTATATATATTTATTGTAATTAGAGACTTCCCTGATTAGTTTAAGGGGTTCATTAGTTAACTTTGAGGGGGGTAACGGGGGGATGACCCCCCTTAATATATTGTTGATGTCTTTCTTTTTCGAGTATAATATACAATTAGTGTGAATAGCCTGTGAGCTCAATGCCCTCAGTTTAACTGGGCAGTTTTCTTTTTATTATTATCTTTTGAGCTATTTTTAGGACTCTTTTAAGTTATCAGCTGGTAATGTGAACGACTGCAGACGATTGTTTCTTTTTAGATCAAAAATGTTTACTGAATTTTGAAATTATATGCGTGCAGTATTTACTTTTTATTAGCTCACAGGCTATCAAAGCCTGAGAGCTAATGTGCCCACCCGTTCTGTATGTATGTATGTATGTACACTGTAAAAAAAAAATCTGTAAGTGTACAAAACTAGTTTTTGTAAAGCTACAGAAATCTGTATGCTTACTAACATTTTATTTGTAACGCGGGTAAAATATTATCCATCGCTTTGTAAACGTACATGAAATATTCATGTTTCTCATATCAGCCAATTAGAATGCTTTCTGTGGTGACGTAGCGACTATTGACGCAGTCGCAGAAGCGTAAAAGCCCAGGCAGCAATACCCACAGACAATAGAATCCTAACAGACAAGCTTGCGGCGTGAAGAAATCAGGTTTCAGCACGTGTTTGTAATGTCCTAAGTTTTTGAAATGTAAGTTATTTTCTCTTATTTATTGTATTATTTCTCTTTCAATTTCAATGTTTATAAATTTTTTGTACTAGTATTTGTTATATTTTTTTCAGTTCTGAAAAAATGTTTTCTAAACGAGCCAGAAAGACCTCGATGCCGCTGAAATAAGTAGAAAATTTCAACAGACTCGCCGTTTCGTCTTTACAAAGATGTCTGCAATGGAGAAAGAAAAATCCGCGTCTCTTATTTAACCATCGGAGTGTGAAAAGTAGGCTATTTATAGATTTTTTCTTTTATTAAACAATTTTACACGCTAATAATAAAAAAAAATGTATACGTGTAGAAATATCATCATCAACATGTTTAAAAAAAAAAAAAAATTAATATGGATTTTTTTCTGCATTAAAAGCTTTAAAATAAATAGTAATTGCTTTTGAGGTAAATATTAAGTGTTAGATCTAGCAAATTTGAGTTTTAAAACATTAAAAACTACAAAATTTCTTGTAAAACACAGGCATTGAAAGTTTTTAGCTTTTTCACTGAAATCAGATTTTTCTTAATCTTAATGTCATTTTGTCTCTTTCTGAGACATACAAAATCATGAAAAAAATCATGATCTAAAATAGGGGGGGAGGGGGAGGTAAATGGATAAAATTATAATGGTGTACAAATTCTATTCTTTTAAGTTTTCCTTGTAACATTTTCAACATTGTAAATGTATGAGTAACAATATAAGCTTAATTTTTTTTTTCTAGTTTTCCCAGTTTCACAAAATATTCTTTGAAATGTAAAATGAAGCAGTGGGGGGGGGGGGGGGGGACTAAAGAAAAAAAAGAACTAGATTTTTAAAAAATATATTTCTTTAAAAAGCACTAAACTAAAATACATAATAAATTACCTCTATTTTGTGCTCCTAATGCCTGCACATGTAAATTTTATGACATTATCTCTGATTTTTGTTTTAATGCATGTTTGCTGCATGTTGTAGCTGCATGTAATGCATGTTGTAGCGTGGACAGATATAATACTGGTTTTAACACCTAAATTAATACTAGAACTATGTTAGTGAAGAACTGCTCAGTAAATCGACAAAGAAATTGCATATGAAAGTATATATATACTATATATATTTATTTATTTTTGACAGTGTAAAATTTGAAATTGAGTGATGTTTAAAAGTTAATAAGTTTGATAAAAATGAAATTGTTCGCCCAGGTCATTGCCACTGTTGATATGATGTCAGCGTTACATGTTTTTAGTTTATAATATAGATTCTTAATTTAGAAAATTCGGCAAACTTGTTACTTTTGAATTCCAAATTAAATTTAAAATTAAAATGTTTCTTCTGTTTATTGGGATTTGTTTTCATTCACTTTCTATGTAAAATTAAATTATTTAAATATTTTAATAATTGTTTTGACCGCTTGGTCAAAACATATCTTCATATTTATCAGGATGTTTAAAACTACCTTTTTTACATAGTTGAAACCAATACAACCCTGGTCTGTAAGCTGTTTACATTCTTTTGTGAGTACTTGTTTTTTAAATTATTCAAAATATTTCCAAACGACAAAAAAGCAGAAAAAGGAAATTTGTTTTTAATGTAACATTCTCATTTCATATATCATTCAAGATCTCTAAAATTACTTTTTGTTCAGTATTAATAGCTTTAGTTTAAATAATATAATACCACAATCTTAGGCACTTAATTAATAAAATGTATTATGACAGGGTGCACTTACCTGCTAATTCTGTCTATTTATAAATAGTTAAATTAATTTATATGAGTTGAAGTTTTCATAGCAATCAAGGGTCTGTCCAGACTTTTTCCCCTGGGTCCTGTTTTTGTGAAATTGGAAACAACTTTTTATATTCGTGAAAAATCTAATCCTAATTTTGTGAATTTGAAATGATCGTTATATTCAGGTTCTTGTTTATACATTTTTACAGAGATATATGGATGTAAAATACATGTATTTTCTTTATATATGTAAAAGTGACATGTCAGATTTTATTTTTAAATGATTAATTTGGGAAATGTTTGGTTTAAAGATGGAAAATTTTTTTGAAAAGCCTATTGTATGCATTGTATCATAAACTAGTCGTTGGGGGCCACCGTAATACTTACCCATCATGTATATGTATAATGTAAAATATTAAAATAAAAATGTGTAAACTACTTATAAAATGCATTGATATTCAAATAAAATCGTGGCTTGATGACGTCATAAAAAGGCTCGATTACTGAATTGCTTGAAAGAGGTTTCTCCTTATAACTCCAAAAATAATACTCCTATTAACTAGCGGTTTATTGCATCTGATTAAGCGTCAAATTTCCAATTAAAATATATATTTGAAGTGAAATTTGGATGAAATACAGGGTCATGAAAAATCGAAGAGTGTGGAAAATAGGATTACAAATATCTCGGCAACTAATCATCCGATCGACTTCATGTTTTATGCAAAATTTATGTTTTTTTATTGTCTTTTATATTTACTCCTTAAAATAAACAATTTCGAAAATTTTTATATACCTTTCATCAGAATGAATATTTCGAGAGTCCGAAAAAAAATGTTCCAGTTAATCGAGGTTATTGAAATGAAATAGGCTTCTTCCCATTATTACATACTAAGTACATACCAAATGGCAAGTCTCTATCTCAATTTGTTCGGGAGATAGAGCGTTTACAGACACACACACAAACACACAGACGGACGGCAAAATTTTTTCCCTAAAAATATGTTTTTTGGAATCTCCAGTGTCTGAAACGTGTAAATCCGTCAAAAAAAAAAAATTTCGATTTTCAAAACGATTACAAGACTTACCCTATACTACGTATGATGGGTAAGTAAAAAGCTTGCATCTATTTTTATTAACACTTTCCAACATAGTTGAAAAGCAGGGTTCGTAAATATCACGATAATTTCAAAAATATCTGATATTACTTACCCATCATACGTAGTATAGGATAAGTCTTGTAATCGTTTTGAAAATCGAAAAATTTTTTTTGACGAATTTACACGTTTCAGACACTGGAGATTCCGAAAAACATATTTTTAGAAAAAAAATTTTGCCGTCCGTCTGTGTGTCTGTGTGTCTGTGTGTCTGTGTGTGTGTCTGTAAACTCTCTATCTCCCGAAAAAATTGAGATAGAGACTTGCAATTTGGTATGTACTTAGTATGTAATAATGGGAAGAAGCCTATTTCATTTCAATAACCTCGATTAACCGGAACTATTTTTTTCGGACTCTCGAAATATTCGTTCTGATAAAAGGTATATAAAAATTTTCGAAATTGTTTTTTTAAGAAATGAATATAAAAGACAATGAAAAAACATAAATTTTACATAAAGCATGAAGTCGATCGGATAATGAGTTGCCGAGATATTTGGAATCCTATTTTCCACACTCTTCGATTTTTCATGACCCTGTATTTCATCCAAATTGCATTTTAAAGATATATTTTAATTGGAAATTTGACGCTTAATCAGATGCAATAAACCGCTAGTTAATAGGATTATTATTTTTGGAGTTATAAGGAAAAACCTCTTTCAAGCAATTCAGTAATCGAGCCTTTAAAGTTTATGACATCATCAAGCCACGATTTTATTTGAATTGCAATGCATTTTATAAGTAGTTTACACATTTTTATTTTAATATTTTACATTATGCATATCCATGATGGTTAAGTATTACGGTGGCCCCCAACGACTAGTTTTGATATATATCCGATATTTTTTATATATATCCGATATTTTTTATATATATCCGATATTTTATATATATATCAGATATTTTCAAAATGGTCAACTTATTGTTGATTAAGAATATTTTCAGAGTTAATATAATTTAGACTTTAAAACACGTGGCATTTAGGATGAAAACTTAAAACAATATTCTAAATGTCCTTTTCTTTTTTTTTTTCACTTAACAAAATTTAAGATCAACTAATTGAAAACAAACACAATTCGCTTTTTGCACTCACAAAAAACAAACTATTAAGATTTAGTAATCAAGTTTTAGGAAAATTTAATGATGGATACAACAAAATAATTTGTTTTTATTGAAAAATTTGAATATATAATAGCTTAATATATATTGCTTGGTGTGCTTAATTGAACAAAACCAAAACGAGAAAAAAATATTTCTAATGAAGCTGAAAGTTTATCTAAATTATACATACTTTATCTTTCAGTGGCTTTTCTAAGTCAATATTGTCCCACATAATTATTGATACTATGTTTAAAAATTCATCTTCATACATAAAGCTTGGAAAAGTTTCGAGGACGGGGTTGTTGGAGGGAGGCTAAAAAAGCCACAATACGAGAAAAATTCTTTATCTACAGTAGGGGTGCACGACCTTTTTAAGCGAAAGACAACTTACAAAAATGACTGGGTTGTCGAGGGCTACCATCAGTAGAATTTAATTTCAAGAAGGTGTGACGGGGGAGGGGGGGGGGAAATCTAAGTCTATAATCAGATAAAAAAACATAAATTTCGCAAGCGTAGTTTTAGCTCCCTAGGTTCCTTCCTTCCCAGTCAACATATACATTTTTGTTGGCAAGGATATATCAACAGTTTAAATTTGTATTTATAAAAGATATTAGCTAAGATTATTTTCAAAGAGTGAAAATACTTCATGACTTTACTTGAAGGAGTAAATTTAGCTTTAAAGATTGCCAGTGCCGAAAAAAAATTCTTTCATGAATGAAGATGGAGAGGAGGAGAAACATATTATTCTAAATTGTACTTTTTAACATATTCGGTCATAAAATGTGGATATCAAGTAGGGGTGCACAACCTTCATAAGAGGAGGGCCAGTCACAAAAATGACTGGATTGTCGAGAGACAACATCCGTAGGGTGGACAAAATTTTGTTTCGGGGAAAGAGGTGGAGGATCCGCCTAAAAGTTCATAAAAATGTTAATTTTAAAAAGAGGGTTAGCTACCTAAACTCAACCATCTCCTTAGTCAGCATAACCCAATTCAGTTGGCAAGGATGGAAAAAACTTTCTTTTCCATGCGCGATTGACAATATTCGTAGTTTTTTCCTAGTGAATGACGAAATTCACGATTTTTATGCGCCCGGTCGGCGAAATTTGTGATTTATACGCACCCGAGCGGCAAAATTTGCGATTTTTACGCGCCCGATCAGCGAAATTTGTGATTTTTTTCGCAACCGATCGACGAAATTTGCAATTTTTTCGCTACCGATCGGCAAAATGCGCGATTTTTACGTGCCCGAACGGCAAAATTCATGCCTTTTACGCGCCCAATCGGCGAAATTCATGATTTTTACGCGCCTAATCGGCGAGATTTGCTATTTTTACGCGCCGATCGGCAAATTTCTCGATTTTTACGTAGACAATCGGCAAAATTTACAATTTACACGCAGCAGATCGGCAAAATTTGCGATTTTTACGCAGATAATCGGCGAAATTTACAATTTACACGCACCCGATCGGTAAAATTCGCGATTTTTACGGGTCCGATCGGCAAAATTCGCGATTTATACGCACCTGATCGGCAAAATTCGCGATTTTTACAGCTCCGATCCGCAAAATTCGCGATTTTTACGCATATGATTGGCAAAATTTACGATTTATACGCACCCTATCGGCAAAACCCTATCGACATTGAAAGTTAGTGGCCAAAGCCAAAAATTTAGTCACCACGTGGCGACTGCCGACCGTGAATCTGCACCTATAATGTCCACGAATAGCGACATTCAAATTTAATTTTCATGACTGATAGGTGATAGGGTACACTTGCCCATATTGGACAGCCTTAAGAGGCTGCTTCATTCACGCAAAAACTCCATTCGCTAATGTTAATCCTATGGGAGTTTAAATATCTCGTTTGCATTTCGATATTTTTAACTGAATTTTTATTTTTTTTATTTATTTTTTTTTTCTTTTGCATTGGATAGTTGAGGTCAATCTCTACGCAGACCGTTTTTAGGGTTTCGTTCATCTCACGAAACCATATTACTCCCGCTCCGTTGTCTGTCCGTCACAGAGCCGGTTCTCAGAAACTATATAACTTACAGTCATGAAAATTTGTGTAGTTATAGCTAAATAGCTACTCTGAAGCTCAAAATATTAACATTTGAAAAAAATTGTATTATTTTAATAAATAGAGATTTAAAAAAAAACAAAATTCTAACAGCCTTTTCCTATTAAATTTAAACATTTTTCGTTATAGTAGTTGCCAACAATTGAAAATCCACAATAAAATTATTTCTACAATAATTAATTTTCTATGAGAAAAAAGATTAATATGAATTAATATTTCTAAAAAAAGATTCATATGATATCATAATTGTGACGCTTCTTCGTTAGTTAGTGTATATCTTTATATGTCTTATAATTATTTATTAAATATTCATTCCTTAACACACATCATTTATTAACTACATTACACAGAAACAAACACTTAACCATAAACATAAATCTATCCAAACAACATTTTATCCCAGTTCCAAAGTTTCTGCTCGTTGCCAAAACACAGCAGATAAAAGTTGGCTATTCGCGCGTTGCCATTTTAGTGTAATACCTTCATTTTAATACACGACAGTTTCCTCCCCTTTCAAATTAACAGCACAATCTTTTTGGAGGTTTCCGGATCCTTTTAGATCGTCTTAGTTGCACTGGATTTTGGACAACTTGGGGTGTGCTAACTGAAGGAGCACTTGGAGGTGTGACTGTTGGCAATGATGGAGGCATATCTTTGGCGATATCCTCGGAGGTCGTAGGTGGCTCAGTCGATGCTTCATCTGTCTCCGTTGAAGTCACTGTTGGATCAGATGGGACGTTCATATTAGTTACTCTTGGTCTATACTGAACATCATTGTCCACTTCTTCACCTGCTGATCGAATTTGATCAACATGTCGTCTAACCAAATTGCCTTGAACATTTATGGTATAATGTAATTCACCATCTCGGCTGATGATACGACCGAATTTCCATTTTGAATTAGCTGCAGTGTAATCTCGTACAGCTACTTTTTCACCCACTTCAAAATACCGATCATTGAAATATATATCCTTCCTAATTTTATTCTGAATTCTTTCTTTAGTATTAGGAATTAAGAGGTCAATTCTCGTACGAATCTCTCTTTTCAAGAACATACTTGCTGGAGACTGCATTGTAGTCATATTCGGTGATTTCCGATATTGTAACAGAAAGCAGTTGATTTTTTGATTGATACTACCAGGGTAGTTTTGCATTGCTCGAAGGGATTGTTTCAAAGTGTGTACATACCTTTCTGCTTGACCATTGCTGGAGGGCTTGAAAGGTGCACTCGTTTTATGAAAAACTCCATTATTTTGCATAAATTCTTGGAACTCATATGAGGAAAACTGTGGTCCGTTGTCACTGACTAACATGACTGGTAATCCAAAACGAGCAAAACAATCTCTTAGACATTCTACTGTTTTCAAGGCAGTTGTCGATTTCATAGGATAGACTTCGAGCCATTTAGAGTGTGCATCTACAATTAATAAAAACATATGCTCAAAAATTGGCCCTGCAAAATCAACATGAATTCTTTCCCATGGAAAACTTGGATACTCCCAATGGTGTGTTTTAGATTTTGGAGGATAATCTTTAATCCTGGAACAATCTGTACAATTTTTAACAACATCTTCGATGTCTTTATCTATGTTTTTCCAATTGACATAGGATCTGGCTATTGCCTTCATTTTAACAACTCCTAAATGTCCTTGATGAAGTTCTTCCAAAACTTTTTTATGGTATTTTTTAGGTACACATACTCTTTGGCCGTACATAATGCAACCATCCTGGAGAGTATATTCGACTTCCTTCCCTTTTAGAGAAGTTCCCTTTTTTAAAGCATTTAGCAAGGGTGCCAAATCTTCGTCATTTGCAGTTGCTTTGGCTAAATCTCTTGCTGTTATTGGAAGTGTTTCAATTTGGGAAAGTTGGAAAACTGAAACGTCATCCTTCAATTCTAAATCTTCAGACCTTAAGGGTAATCGTGAAAGACAATCTGCATTACCATGATCCTTAGTATTCCGATAAATTATGTCGAACTGATAAGACTGTAGTACTAGAGCATAATGCAAAAGTCTTGTAGCAGACAAAACTGGAAGACCCTTTTTGCAAGCAAAAATTGCTACGAGAGGTTTGTGATCTGTAATGAGAGTGAATCGATTTCCTTTTAGGTAAAGATAAAACTTTTTCACAGCCCAGACTAGAGCTAGAGCTTCTTTATCAATCTGTGAATAGCATTGTTCAGTTAGTGAAAGTGTTCTTGAAGCAAATGCAATAGGCCTCTCGGAACCATCTGGAAATTTGTGAGAGAGCACTGCCCCCAAACCGACTGGAGATGCATCAGCTGCAAGGAAAATAGGAAGTTTTGGATCATAGTGTGCTAATACTCTATCTGAACAGATTTCATCTTTTATGTTTTGAATTGCTTCTTGACACTTTTTATCCCAAATCCATGGAACACCTTTTTTTGTCAAGTTGCGTAATGGATATGCTAAAGTAGCAAGTTTGTTTGAGAATCTCGAATAAAAGTTAACTAATCCCATAAAAGACTGAATTTCTTGAACGTTCTTAGGAATTTTAGCATTCTTAATTGCAGCAATCTTTTCATCTGTTTTAGATAATCCTTGTGCATTTATCTTATATCCCAAAAATTCAATTTCATTCTGGAAAAATTTGCATTTATCTTTATTTATTCTCAATCCATGTTGACGACATCTATCGAAAAATTTCCGTAATCTTGACAAATGTGTCTGGAAATCTGGTGCTGCGATCCGTGCATCATCATAAAATACTTCTACTCCTTCTAAATCATGCAATACACTTTCTATATATTTCTGCCATATAGCAGGTGCTGAGTTAATTCCAAACATTAGTCTTGTGCATTCATAAAGTCCTTTATGAGTATTAATCGTTAATAATTTTTGACTGTCAGGGTGAACCTTCATTTGTAAATAAGCTTGACTAAAGTCAATCTTTGAAAATATCTTACCATCATTCAGTGAAGCAAAGATTTCTTCTGTTTTTGGAAGAGGATGTCTTTGAATTTTTAGATTTTTGTTAAGAGTGACGGAATAATCAGCACATAATCGAATTTTCCCATTTGCTTTAACTACTGGTACAATTGGAGTCGCCCAATCTGAAATATTCGACTTTTTGATAACTCCGTCTTTCTCAAGTCGTTCTAATTCCTCTTCAACACGCTTTTTCATTGCAAACGGTAATGGTCTCGGTCTGCAAAAAACTGGAACGGCATCCGGTTTTAACTCAAGACTGCATTCATAATTTTTTATTTCGCCCAATTTTTCATCAAATATGTCTGCGTATTCTTCTAACAGTTTTGTAAGATTTCTCTGATTTACAACTGTAAGAGCTTTAATCCTTACCCAATCTAAATTGATTTTATACAGCCATTCTCGACCCAAGATAGTGTCTAAGTCTTCTTTAACAATATATAAATTTAAGTACTCTGTTTGATTCCTATATTTTACTTTAACTGTTGAGTAACCCAGGGGTTTAAGGGTTTCACCATTATAGGTCTTAAATTTCAAGTCTGTAGGACATATTTTTTTCTTCGAAATATCTTTAAATCTCTTTAAACTCATTACTGATACTGTACCGCCTGTATCGACTTCCATTTCAACCGATTTACCTTCAATTGCAACAGTTACTATTATGGGAGGTCTTTTAGGAAATTCTTCTTTCATGCAAACGCTCTCTACTTCTAAACTATGAAGTGGAATTGAATTTTGAACTTCTGAATCATGTACATGAAACTGTTTTTGCTTCACCATTTTGTTTGGTTTAGTCTCCTTAGAATAATAACAAGCTCGTTCAATGTGGCCAATACGCTGGCAAACTCTACATTTACTTGCTTTAAACTTACAGTTAAATTTATTATGATTTGATCCGTTACATCTAGAACAATGTACTATGTTATTTTTCTTTTGTGTGTTCTTAGGTTGTGGTGTTATATTTTTTCCCTTATATACACCAACGGCTTTAATTCCTTGTGGCTTACCAATTATATCATTAACTCCTTTATTAGCTCGTTCCATTGCTAAAGCGATCTTAACTGTTTTATCGAGATCGATATCGTCTTCTTCAAATAGCCGATCTAGGATTGCCCTATCTCGTAAACCACTAACGAAAACATCTCTCAACATAGTATTCAACATAAGTTGAGTGTATTTGCAAGGAATTGCTAAAGAGCGAAGTTCAGCAAGATAAGAACTAACGCTTTCCCCTTCATGTTGTTTCCTGTTTAAAAACGTGTGTCTACTAGGTATTATTAATGGTTTCGGATTCAAATGTTCTTGCAAAATTTGTTTAAGCGCTTCAAATTCCTGATCACTGGGATTTTGTGGAGCAAGAAGATTTTTTAACAAGTTATATAGCTTTGCAGATAAACTTGATATTAGTGTTTTTGCGCGTTTTTCCTTAGGAACATTTTGTATATCTAGAAAGGCTTCAAACCTATCCATGAAGGTATCAAAACTTTCTAATGATTCATCATATTTCTCAAATTGTACTCCAGAAACCTTATTATTCTTTAGGGTGCTATCCCCCTTTAGCGCATCCATTAACGCCTTATTTTGTTTAATTAATTCTTCAACTAATTGTTCCATTTTAATAGAATAATAAGCTTTTCTTACTTTGTTCCAATCTTCCGAAATTGAAGTAGTAATCTAAAGTAGCAAGATTACAAAACTAGAAGCATCAACGTTTAACTCTTCGCCAGTGTGACGCTTCTTTGTTGGTTAGTCTTTATATGTCTTATAATTATTTATTAAATATTCATTCCTTAACACACATCATTTATTAACTACATTACACAGAAACAAACACTTAACCATAAACATAAATCTATCCAAACAACATTTTATCCCAGTTCCAAAGTTTCTGCTCGTTGCCAAAACACAGCAGATAAAAGTTGGCTATTCGCGCGTTGCCATTTTAGTGTAATACCTTCATTTTAATACACGACAATAATGGTAATAAAACGGAAATTTTCAAATATTTCTCAACAATACAAGGAGTATGAGTATGTGTATGTACAGAAAGCAGATTAATATATGAAAGCAGATAGTATTTCTTAGGAAATCTACCTAAAATGAAATGTTTACTCCAATGCTTAGAGACATTTACGATTTCATGCCTGCAGTTTAAATTGAATTTTATTTTATAATTTTACTGTATAATGTTTATTTGTTCTTTCATTTTAAGAATACGCGATTAATGCAATAAAACAATTCGTAAAAGTCTGTAATCTTCAAATTATATATATTTTAAATGATCACATTTGCAGCAACAATGTTATTTTTTTCCCAAATGATTCATTTAGCGCCAACTACTACGCTTGGCGTCGATGGTGTTGGTATGACGAAAAAGTACCCATTTTAGTAATAATGCCTGCACATTTCATAATGTCTTATCAAACTTTATTGTACTTTCAGATTTTATTATTATGATGAAGACAATGTTTTTAATGAGCACAATTTTATGATGGCATTAATTATGATTTCTTTTATTCCCTACAGAAAAAACGGATATCATCATTTTAAACGGGCCGAAGGAAATGAAGGATTCAAAGAAAGAAAAGATTTTGTTAAGTCTACTTTAAAGCGATTGTTTAAAGACACGGGGAATCCAAACATGAGAAGAATAATTCTAATTGTTAAGATGCTAAATATCTGTTTTTACAAGTGCTTCGAAGAGAAATATTACCCAGGCTATGTCAAGTGTTTCCATCTTTATGCCTCGACTCTGCCAGAAGCTGCGATCTCTGTGAAAGATTTGGAAGACTTCCTTCGTTTGGTATTCACCGATGACAGAGTTTTTCAAATAATGATGCTTACTAACTTTGTGGAAATTTTTCCAGAGCATCCAAGATTTTCATCGCCCAGATCACTGAAGTATATTTGCCGTTGCAAAGTTAGAGAGTGCGTTCAAAACCGTCCCACACTCCCATCTGTTCTTTCGGAAATGCAGATTCCTCTCAGTTTAAAAGTCTACTTATTATTTATGTCCGATTGAAGAGAAGTACTAACAAGGAATTACTTTTGGTGAATCTCGCAATCTAACATTGAGATCTGGTGCATTCAGTGTTGGCAAGTTTCTGCCGGGGTAGTTAAAACCAGTGGTTGTAACCGGTTAAAACCGGCATGGCAAAAACTGGCAGAAACTAAGAAATAATACTAATAAGAACTTTAATCTGCAATGATTCATAATTCACACATGTATTTGATATGTAAACAATTAAGTTAAAAATTAAAACTAAAGGTTATGAATGTTATTCAGAGTAGCAAAAAATTTTCAAAATGGTCATATAAATATACTTTGTTTATATATTATACTAATTTTCTTTCACTTGAAAAACAGAAATTTTCATATAATGGTAATCTGATACTGTATAAGTTTAACCATTAATATTATTGTTTATAGTTGAATTTCTATTTAAAAATAAAAAAAGAAATTTGCAAAAAAATCTATGATATTTTAACAAATCACTTTTCAGAGCATTTTTAAATAAATAATACAATACAATAACTTAAAGATTATCTACTACATAATTCGATATAGTTTTCTATTTTCATTTTTAAACTGCGATTTTAAATACTCTAATAATTGTTTATAAATAAAATTACACAACCATATTATAACAAAAATTTTATCTGTTACATTACTCATTTTTCTAATACAAATTTATTTATTTTTTAATTAAAACTATCCACAATATATTATTTGTTATTTATCCTGAATAAAATGCACTTAAGGAATTTAATATTACTAAAAATGTATCAGATTATGTCACGAAATGTGTTTATGCCAGTTAAAACCGGTTATAACCACTTTCTGCCACTGGCATGATAGAAACTACTTTTTGCCTGCTAAAACCCAGCTCTGGGTGCATTTTATAGCCCTATAGTCCAAAGATAGAGTACCGATAAAATTTGCCTGCGAAAATTGTATATACGGATTTTACAGCAGCATAACATTCTGAAAATGCAACTTTTGAATCCACTTATCGGTCAATGAACATAGAAGTGTTTTTGAAAAAGCATTTTAAAATACAAAGTAGTTAATAATAAGAATTAAATATTGAAAAAAGTTTAAAATTTCGAGAACCCACGAATTTTCTTTTGAAAAAATACAACATTGCAAATGCATTTTTGGCGGCACGAAATTGGCTTTATTCGTTACCGTAATTTTTTTTCCCGACAACCCTGGTCGAATGTCATAGTCGTCTGCTGTGTGTGTGAGTAGTTTTTGATTCTACTATAAATTGTATGCTGTGTCCTGATTAGGCACAGTAAATTCTCTAAATTGTATAAAAATGTTATTTTTTTTCCAAAATATATTTAGCAGTTTTAATAAAGCATGTAACCATGGAAGGTTTTAACAGACATACGTATACATTCCATTTATATGTTTATCGTCTGCTTTGAAAAAAAAAAATCCCTTATTCTTATGTTATCAATTATCAAATTTAACAAACAAAAAATCGTAACCTGATTTAATTCTAATGTGCAATTGTAGGATGAAGCGGGTAAAAAGTTTGTCGTAGCATATATGACGACTTACTCGTTTTTTGACGTAAAACTAACAATTTAAAATTACTTCTTTAATATCAAATTTATACAAATATATAAATAATACGATTTTTCCAGACAAATTGTATGGATTCTCTAACTTTGGCCTATAGGACTATATCGAATGCACCATTTCTCAATGCTAAGCAAGAGCTTCTCCAAAAGTGGGTTCCCTTATAAGAACAGTGCTTGTTTTCTTTGGTTTGGTATTTACTAAAGACAGAGTTTTTGTAATGGACTCTAGCTATAGTTTAGTGGAAGTTTTAATAGGGAATCCCGAACATTCTTATAAATCCTCGAAGAATTTGAATTTGTGTTGTTGGAGCGTTAGATATTGCATTAAGGACCAACGGCTGTCCTTTTGGAAACGCTAATTCCTATTAGCTCATAATACTGTTTATTATTTATATCTGTTTAAGTGCAGCTTTCAGAATATTGCATCCTAATTTGTTAAAATTTTGTGTTCAGAATTCGATTATTAAAATTGTTTTATAAGGTTATTTTGATTTATCACGTTGCTATTGATTTTTTTTAAAAATTTATAATGTTATGAATTCTGTATATATCTGTAAATATTCCATTTGTTTAAATTTATTCTATTTTATTATTGTGAAAATTGCAGTATTATTAATGTATTTCCTATTGAGCATCATGTAACTCAATGCTAAAGGCCTCAGGTGGTTTGCAAGGAAAACAACCTTACAGCATCGGTTTTATAATGGAGTCTATGGAAAAATCGCCAAGGAATGGGTTTATCGCCAAGTTGGCGATGGTTTTGGTGACTTATTTTTGTCGCCAAATTTGGCGATATATCGCCAAATGTCGCCAAGTTGGCGACGGATTTGGCGACTTTTTGTGCAACCACCCCCCCTTATACCTGTACATTGGGATCCTTTCTCTCATAGATTCTCTATCGAAAGTTAAAGCACTTTCTGGTAATTTATAGCATCTGAAGGCCCTGGAATAATCTGGAAAGATCTCTGAAGTCTATATAAGGGACCTCCATCAGTTCAGTTCAGTTAGTTGTCTGTCAACTGCGATTGAATTCATACGAGAGGCTTTGCATTGAGAACTGTGTTTCTCGGATCGATTTTGTCGTTGATACGTCGTATTGAACGCATTGTTTCTGTGTGAAATTTTGCTGTGCTTTTATTGGATTTGAAGATTACTGAATATCTTGTAATTTTCAGAAGATATTTGTGATCGTATTGCACTGTTTATAGTGAATAAAGCCTTTTTATTGTTCTTATATATTGGCATCAGTCCTTTCGAACCCCGAGCTCACAACAATAATAATAATTTTTAATTTATTTTGCTTTATATTTTCCTTTCACATTCGGGATCTGCACTAGGGATAGTTAACCATGTGCCTGCAGATGCATTTGCGCCGACACTTTTTCTTTCTTTTTTGTGTGTGAGTGGTAGTTTGGATTCTACTATAAATTGTATTCCGTGTCCTTATTAGGCACAGTAAATTCTTTAAATTGTACAAAAATATTTTTTCATCAAAATATATTTAGCAGTGAATTAAAACATCATGTAAGTAATCATGTAAGATTTTAACAGACATACGTATATATAACATTTATACGTTTATCGTCTGCTTAAAAAAAAAAAAAAATAAATAAAAACTAATTTTTATGTTATCAATAGTCAAACTTAACAAACAAAAAATCGTAACCTGATTTAATTCTAATATGTGCAATATGCACATATGCAGGATGAAGCTGGTAAAAAATTCGTAGTAGCATATATGACGACTTATTCGCTTTTTGACGTGAAACTAACAATTAAAAATTCATTCTTTAATATCAAATTTATACAAATGTATATAAATAATACGTTTTTTTCAGACAAATTTTATGGATTCTCTAACTTTGGGTCTATAGGACTATCGAATGCACCAGATCTGAATGCTAAGCGAGAGCTTCTCCAAAAGTTCCCTTATAAGAACAGTGTTTCTTTTCCTTGATTTGGTATTTACTAAAGACAGACTTTTTGTAACAAAGACTCTTACTATAGTTTTGTGGAAGTTTTAATAGGGAGTCCTGAACATTCTTCTTATAAATCCTCGAAGAATTTGAGTAGTTGGAGCGTTTGAGATGGCATTAAGGAATATATCGCACTCACGGTTGTAATTTTTGAAATGCTAATATTTCTATTAGCTCAAAATACTATTTATTATTTCTATCGGATTAAAGTGCAGTTTTCAGAAAATCGCATCCTAATTTGTTAAAATTTTGTATTCAGAATTTGATTTATTAAAATTGTTTTGTAATTTTTCACGTTGTTATTGATTTTTTTAAAATTTAGAGTAATAGTTTACTAATTTTTAATTTATTTTTCTTTATCTTTTCCTTTCACATTCAGGATCTGCAATAGGGGTCACTAACCATGTGACCATACTTATTATTATTATTATTATTATTATTATTATTGTTATTGTTATTATTATTATTATTGTTATTATTATTATTTTGTGTGTGTGTGTGTCTGAGAACTTTAATAAATCTGTAGTGTACACACATGGAAAAATAAAATAGGAGTTGATACATGGAATGAGAAATCGTTTTAATAAAAGTTCTCCTTAAAATGAAATTTACCATGAAAGAAATATTTTAAAGAAAATTCTCACTGAAAAAGATAAGATTTTTTGGCATTCTTTCCTTCTTTCTAACTTTATAGATGCAAATGAGCTTTGTTAACCCTTGCTCTGTAAAAAGTATTGTATATATACACTTATGTTCAACAAACATCTATGTATGTTGGATTGCGTGTAATTGTATACAGGGTGTATCAAAAACATTAAGCTCGCTTTTATTCTTTAAACATTGATCATAAACATGTAATATAAATTACAAAATTACGTAAAGAAAAGTACAGAATTTTACGAATTCGATAAAAATTTTCAGGGGGTTAAATTTTAAGAAATACAAAATTTTAATTTTTATACGGCCCTCGTACAAAAATTTTTCCCAATGAGTAAAATGTGCCCCATACACTAATAAGGTCATGTACAAAATTTCAGCATTTTATCATAAAAAGTCGCAGAGATATGTTTAAACAAAGTTGGTGAGTGGTTAATCATAACTATATCATCAAAATTATTATTTATTTATTCAATCATTATTTTCTTTCGAAATTTGTGTACGACCCCTGAAACAAGATCATCCGAAATCATTTTCCCGTTTTGCGAAAGGTAACCTTTTTCGATCCAGGCATAGAAAAGTGGTTTACGTCAGCATGTATGCATTTTCATATATCTGCGCCTTTTTATGATAAAATGCTGAAATTTTTTACATGAATGCATTAGTGTATGGGGCACATTTTACTCATTCAAAATTTTTTTGTATGGGGGCCGTATAAAAATTTAATTTTTTTATTTCTTCTAATTTAATTCCCTGAAAATTTTAATCGATTTTATAAAATTCTGTACCTGTTTTTACGTAACTTTGTAATTTATAATATAGGTCTATGATCAGTATTTAAGGATTAAAAGCCGAGGTCAATTTTTTTTCGGACACACTGCATATATGTGCATCAGACACATATATACACTACACACTGTGTTATATATGTGCATCAGACACATATATACACTACATACTGTATGTATGTGGGTCATTCCATGCAAAATGAGCAAAAATTAAAAACAAGTCGTGGCCACATAGTAACCGATTTTAATAAAATTTGGATCACAGATTCAATTTATATTTAAATAGAGCTATTCAAAATATCTTGACAAAAAATAAAATATTTGGCAGTTCTGGACATTTAAAAAACTTGTGACATAGAATGGCTTGTATGGAATCGTTCAAAGTTGCAAGTTTAAAGTTTCGTATCTTGAAAACTATTTAACATAAATGAATTTTTTTATGATATTGTAATCCGTAGACAGTTATTATTATCATATTTATTTAGTAATAACAATTTCCTAATGCTAGAGTTAACCTTAAATTAGTTGTAAAAATTGAAAAATTGAAAATTTTGAGAAAATTAAAAGCGTTATAAAAATCAAAGGAATTAAAAAATATATGTGAAATTGATGTATGATGTAATGTTACATATGAAAACCAAATTTCTGAAATTTGGAAGTTGCCATTTATTTTCTTCATCTTCAAAATAGCTTAGAAACTTTAAAAAAAATTACAAAATCACAATTTTTCCTCTTATGTATACTTAAAAAAATCAAATGAAGGAAAAATCTGACATTAACAATATTGCATAAACATAAAGTAATATAAGCCCATGACATGCTTAAAAAAAATCAAGATTGCCTTTTGATTCCTAACATAACAGAAATGAGTTCAAAAAGGTAATATTTGTTACGTTTTATGGGCTATTACACTTCAAATTTGCGCGCTTTTTCTGCCATCTTGCAAAAAAAAAAAAAAAAAAAAAAATGTAGTGCTGCCATCTATATTGAGCTTTGATCACTATATAATTGTTTGTTAAACCACTGCTCCGTTTAAATCAATAATTTATTCTACTCTAATTTAAAATGTTGTTGAGGAAAAATAAACTGAAGGCAAGAATGAAATTTTCTATGTTTAAAATATACACTTTTATCTAAAACGTCAAATAATTTAAAAATTTTAAGATGTTTTCTTCAGGTTCAAACAAGAAATAGAAATATTGAATTTTCCCCACAAAATTTTTCATTATTTGTTTTTTTCTCACTAAGGAATAAAAAGGCAAGAATGAAAGTTTCTGTATTTAAAATATATAATTTTTTCTATAACGTCAAATAATTTTAAAACTAGCTGTTTAATCCATTCTACGCACGGGAGTTCATGAATTTAATTCTAAAATGTGAATAAAATGAATTTAATTCCCCTGTTAAAGTGTTGAGTTGTTCATTAACTACGATTTAGAAAAAAAAATACTACTGTAAAATTTTTTTTAATGAAACTTAATTTTTGTTGCTATGGCAGCAGACGATAAAACGATATCTTTGGAATAAGGGAATAAATAGAATTAAAATGTTGTTGCCGTTTGTGATAAAATGTTTTTCTTTATTAAAAAAATGAAATAATAAAGCGCAATTAAATAATCTCTAATTATTTGCATGCGAGGTAAAAGAATTATCGTAATACCCACTACAGCTTGTTGGTATTGCAGCGTGGCGTCCGTAATATGCATATCTCACATTGCAGTAAAGGGGGAGTGCCGGGAGGAGGGGATGTTCAAGTGTCCTTCAGAAAATGACTCATTAGGAGGACTACTATGCATCTTTAAAAATTTGTTCGTTTGGTTAAACTATGAACTTAATTATAAATTTGTCTTAAAATATTATTCGGAAATAGTGGTAACTACTACTCATAAATTTAATGTTATAGAGGGTGACTATTAAGTTAATCATAATGTTTGTAATCATTTGCGTTGAAATCGGAAAGATAGTTGCTGAGTTATGGAAACGGGGCATACTTAGAGAAAAAAAAACCTTGAAGGAGGTGCGGGGAAGAGCGAATGTTTAAGTTCACTTCAGTAAATTACTAATTAGGAGGACCACTATGCATCTTTAAGAATTCGTTCGTTTGGTTAAGGTAGGAACTTAATTAGAAATTTGTCTTAGACTGTTATTCGGAAATAGGGGTACCCGCTACTCACAAATTTATTTTAATGATATAGACGTTGATTATTAAGTTAAATATGATGTTTGGAATCAGTTGCACTGAAATCGGAAAATTAGTTGCTGAGATATGGAAACAGGGTACAATTAGACAAAAAGCCTTGAGGGTGGGGTCGGGGGGAGCGATTGTTCAAGTGCCTTTCAGCAAATGATAAATTAAAAGAGCCACTATATGCATCTTTAAAGATTGAGTCATTTGGTTAAGCTAGGAACTTAATTAGAAATTTGTCTTAGACTGTTATTCGGAAATAGGGGTACCCGCTACTCACAAATTTATTTTAATGATATAGACGTTGATTATTAAGTTAAATATGATGTTTGGAATCGGTTGCACTGAAATCGGAAAATTAGTTGCTGAGATATAGAAATAGGGTACAATTAGACAAAAAGCCTTGAGGGTGGGGTCGGGGGGAGCGGTTGTTAAAGTGCCTTTCAGCAAATGATAAATTAAAAGAGCCACTATATGCATCTTTAAAGATTGATTCATTTGGTTAAGCTAGGAACTTAATTTGAAATTTGGCTTAGACAATTATTCGGAAATACTGCTAACTGTTTTCTAGATGTACACCCTGAAGCTATGAATGCTGATTTTTATGATAATTTAGCAAAATGGAACTGGTTTGGAGAAGTTCGGAACATAATTACCTGCGTTCTGGAAATAAAGCACAGTTAGAGAAAAAACCTTGAGGGAGGGGCCGCGAGGAGGCGCGCGGTCATGTGCTAAACAACAAATCACTAACTTTGACTGTTGGTATGCATAACTGAATACTGGCTCTGTACTTTTATTAGGAACATAAATTTAATTTTTATGAAAATTGTTATTCTAAAATAGCGGTATCATCTATATAAAACAGCGATTAAACGTTACGGGTGAATAAAAAAAAATGTTAAATGTAATTAGTTCAGTTGAAATCAGAGCAGTAGATTTGGATTTATTAATAAGGAGGGTCAATTAATGAAAAAGCCGCCGCCAGGTGGCGCGCGGTCAAGTAAAATATATGTGATATTTAATAAAAAGTCGTTTACCCATCCCCCGCAAATTTAACAAATAATCTGTTAAATAAAGTTTTCTGTATTAATAATCTTATCATACTAATATATGTCATGTAAACAAAAACCTTAAACCCAGCTAATTATCATTCATTAAGTTGATAAAATGTTTTCAAATTAAGTTTTTAGCATTTGGCAACGGTCAATAATTTAGTTGATTGTCTACATCTCATATAATCTCTGATCCATCGATTTTATACACTCGACTGGGAATTGCAATCATCCCTAACCTTGATTTATTTAATTACTTCTGTTGAGATTTTATACAACCAATCAACCGATAAAAAAGCCGATATAAAACCAGATATAAAAGCGTATTTTTGATGAGATCTCTTTGTGGATAGATTTTAATTAATATTTAATCTATTAAAAATCTATTTAAAATTTTCGATTTTTTTGCCCCGATCGTCCATGGGCCCCCTACCAGCTACCGTGTGCAAAATTTCCTAGCCCTGCGCCCTATGGTTTTCGAGTTTTTGAGGTTACATAGATACGCGAACGGTTTTTAATAGTATAGATTTTAAGACCTTTCCTTCATGTTTAAACAAGTAATAGGAATATTGCATTTTCCTCTCAAAATTTTTCATTATTTATTTTTTTCTCATTATGGGATAAAAGGACAATTACTAAATTACTCCAATCTGTTACTTATTATTCATTCTTAATTATAAATAATTTTTGATAAAGTCTTTCCACTCCTACGGCTAATAATGAAAATTGAAGTTTCAAGCATGTAGACACAACCTCGATCTTATATCAACTTTTAATGTAAGTTTTAATACTTAAGTAAACAATCCTGAAATCTATTATTTTACATTTACTCATAAATAAATATGACCTACTTATATGCTGATTTAGATTAAAATCTATGACATGTCAGCCACAGCTGATTTGCTCATTTAGCATGACCCATATGCAAGAAAGAAAGTGCGTCCACGTAAAATGGTTAAAAATTCAAATGTTTCCGATAAAGTAAAATGATTGACGATCCCTGATCTAGACCGTTTGGAGTTTTACATGGTTGATAATACATGGTTGATGGTTGAACTAAAAAGTTATTTTCAAAATAAGCGTTCAATTTTTACGTCTCAGAGATTGCAGAAGTTTTAATATTGTTACAAATATTTCATTTAATTCTCTTACGTGCAAGCGGGCTCAAGATCTTTCCATTGATTGGTGCATGTTTGAAAAACTTGCCTCTAATTGGAGATTCACATTTAAAAAACTCATTTAAAAAAATGTAACAAATTGTCGTATCGGAACATGGTATGTACAGACTTGGCAAATGTCTGAATTTAAGTAGCAAAAAGTAAATCAAAGAAAATTCGAACAATTTTTCAATTCCTACTATTAGTTCACACTATCCCTATATATATGTATATATTTTATTAAAATTTTCAATCATTAATAAAATACTTTTTATTCATCCACTCAAGTTCAAATACATTATTTTAAACTTGTAGTGGATGACACTTGATGTTAATACAGTTTTTTTCAAATATTAATTCATTAATTAAATTTAATTAATTAATTTTAGTTTTTGCATCATAAAAAACGACTAAACTAAGTAGCAACGCTTAAGACAGCGGAAAATATAGTCATGGCGTCGTGGTCGGGACCTCCAGTTTAGTACACGGAAGATTGCAGGTTCGATTCTCATCGTGGCAAGGTTTTGTTATTTACGCAAAACTCATTCAGAAATGCGAAAAAAGAAAAAGCAGAACTATAACCAGGTTGTATATAAGGCTGTTCTTCAAAAGTCACTTTTTTTTTTCTTTTGGTCCTATAATGTTTATTTTAACATTATAAAAATTTCTAAAAAATACGGAAGATATCTGTTATAAAACGGAAATTTAAACACGGATATTTCAGAATAGTATAATATAGTATATATAATATAAGTAGGACTTGACTTAAATTTCTTTTATTTTATATTACTTGTTTTCTTTTGCCTCAAAAAATCCTACACGTTGATAAGTATTATGTTGCAACCGCATTTCAATATGACATATTTTTAATTACACTCTTTTATTTAACTTAACTTGGTTTTCTGTATGTAAAGATGCAATTTTGTAATCGATTTCTTACTCTCTCGCTGCTAGGCTAGAATTATAAAAAATATATACAAAGGTGTATCTTCCCTGACAATACATTTTTATAATTTTAGTACTTTATTATAAACCAGTAGACCCGTGCCGAGGTTTTCGCACTGCAATCTTTGAGTTTATTTTTTGATAAATTTTTCATTAATTTACAGGTAACCGCAAATTTTTAAATTAAACAGCTTGTTTCAATGAAATATAATCGATTTCTTACTCTCTCGCTGATAGGCTAGAATTATAAAAATATATATATAAAGGTGTATCTTCCCTGACAATACATTTTTATAATTTTAGTACTTTATTATAAACCAGTAGACCCGTGCCGAGGTTATCGCACTGCAATCTTTGAGTTTATTTTCTGATAAATTCTTCATTAATTTACAAGTATTTTTAAATTAAACAGCTTGTTTCAATGAAATATGAGTGTAATGTGCCAAAAGCCTGTTCAGAAACCTTTCGTAACCCAACCCATTCATCGTTGTGCCTAGAAAAAGGATTGTCAACGTCAGAAATAACGTGTCTGGTGATACTAACCTAAAAGTACAGCGAAAATTCAGTATACAATGTCAGATGTGGGCAAAATATCCTATCCAATGATACCCCATTCATCATTGTAAGCTACATATTTGTTGAGAAAAAAAGTTGTTGACAACAGAAATAATATGATTAACCAGTGGTCCCGTGCGAGGATTTCGCACTGCAATCTAATATTTTTTATCAGTATATTTTATGTAATATTTATTAGATGCAGGTTTAAACTTCTAAAGAAAAAGTAAGGATAAAAATATCTGCAAACAACATTTAGTTTTTAGTCAAGCCAGAATATCATCTAATTTATTCCATCAAAGTTAGAGTAAAAATTGATCCAAGATTGCAAAAGGCACGCGCGAGAAAAAAAAAATAATTATCGTATTTTATCTGCATTAGAGGATGACGTCATCCGCTTCGGGAAAAACATGGGACATAGAAATATAAATCTAAACATATCAATTTCAATTTCGCTTTTTAATCATAAATATAAAATAAACCCGTGCGGTATTTTTTATAATCATTGCTGAGCATCATATAATCAGGTATTTTATTTTTGTGGCAACAGTAATTTGAGGAAAACCTTTCATTTCTTTTATGAAAACAATGCCGATTTAATTTTTAATTTTCAGCAAATTTTAATCAAAAACATATTTTAGGAGAATGTAAGGGTGCTATGTCAGAAGCCTGTTCAAAATCCTTTCATATGGTATCTCATTCGTCGTTCTGCGTTTCGTATTTTCTTAGAAAAAGGGATGTTGACAGGAGAAACAATATATACGATGATTATGTTTAAGGCATTTTTCCGTTAGCCGGCTGTAGGTGAAAAATCGCCAAATATTCTTTATAGTTAAATTATGTACGAGCTACAAAAACAATGGAATTAATTATGCGCCAAATCACTCTCGCCAAAATAGGCTATGAAAAGGCAACGATGGAATATTTTAAACATTTGAAAGTATAAAATATAAATAAAAAATAAAGAATGTAATATTTAAAAAATATATATGTGCTTTCATCTATTAATAGTTAAATATTAATTTAATTATGATTATATGTTGAGAAAACAATTTAGAAATCCTGTTTAGATAGTTTTAAAAAATAATTTTTTTTTCTTTCTTGTTGCCATAGCTTAATAAGAAACAGAGCAAAAATTATAATTAAAAAAATAAATTCGCTAGTTCACGCTTTCTACCAAGCGTAAATCAAAGCGTATCATTCCATAATCGGGGCATACGACAAACTAACATATGTAAGTGATTGTTTTGGAATAGTATGAATTACAGCCTTGAAATTAGGCATGTTTTCTAAGATAAACACTGAATGCTTATAAAGAGTGTTTATTAAAAGAAAACCATTTTAACGTTTATACTTTTTAAAATTAACTTGCTGACCCGCCCGACGCTGCCCGGGCAGACTGTCATTGAAAAATATAACAGTAGAGTTGACATCATAAAAAAAAGACTGAATTATATTTATTTAGACTAAAAACTTGTAAAAAAATTAAATAAGAGCTAAAATTTCAAAAGTATAACAGTTACGTTTAAAAAATGAAACGGTCAGGCAAAATTTTTACACTTACTTTTCTCTTTTTACTAAAAATCCCTTTTTAAAAATCACTGTTTTGTTTACATTTTAAATTTTATATTGCTGATTGTATTTTTTAAATTATTAATATTAAATGTTTACAAAAATCGATATTTCAATTGAAAATGCATAAAAATACATCTACTTAATTGTTAATGTTGACAAATTATAATTACAATTTGAAATCATTGTTTGTTTGTTTCGCTTTTATTCCTGTAGATGGCAGCACCTAACCAATGAGATGCGTTTCATTCTGGTGTTGCCATTAAACAATTAACAAAGAATCGCGATTTCTGTGCCACGTACGATAGCGTAATATATATATATAGATTTTTGGATGTGAACGTACATATGAGGAAAACGGAAGATTGGCATTTATGAAATCTGAATCTTTTAACACAGTATACAAATTGTATCATACCTTTTTACACTGTTTCAACACATCATTATCTAATAATCCTCGTGTCTTCTCTGTACTGGGAAGCACATTACATATGTAGTCACATTCTTTTAATATTAAACTCAGGTCAGAGACAGCTCTGTGAAAATAAAAATAAGATTATCATTATTAATATTAATAATGCCATCATTATCATTATTAATAACGCCAGGGGATCTTATCCGGGCTACCTGGTTGATAGCCCGGAGATTAAAATAATTATAGAAAAAGCCAACAAAAATCAGTGTTTGATTTAAATTCTCATTTGATAAATTATTTAGATTCACCTCAAATCAGCCTGAGTCTGATTTCAATCCAATCAATTTTTTTATCTAATTTTATGCGGTTTTAAAATTTCACCCGTAACAAGGGCTTAATTTCTAAGGAAAAAAGTACCGGAGCCCTAATATTCTACAGTACTAACACCCGTAGCATACCCCCCTCCCCCTTTCCGCCGCCTCTCCAATCTACATATTTATATTTCATACATTATTTTCAACATTTTAAAGCATTGTTTTATTTTTTTTTTTTTGAAAAAACAAACAAACAAAAAAAAAAACATTTATCTGCGTATACTTAGTTATCAACTATTCCAGTTTTTAGTTATTACTACTTCCAAATAGAAATGTTTGCCTAATCTTAATGTTAATTGATCAAACTGAAGATTAAATAAGCTCAGGATTATGACTCGGAAAGAGTGTTACCACAAAAAATGAATAGTTCGCAGCTATATAGATTACAAAAATACTATTTTCGTTTACTCTTTATACTGATCAAAATAGCATTAAAATGGTTTGAAATGAAAATAAATAACATTTTGAATTTAAGACAGATTGAGATCGAGCCTGCCCAAACCCGAAGACTGATAGGAAAATCGAGACTGTTTCATCTCCATCTCTAACGTGAGCGACACATTACGTCACTTATAAGTGTTTTGATACAAAAGAAGGCAAAAGATTGGCGAAGGGAGGGAAAGGAAAGGGTCATTTAGGATTTGTTTTTCGGAAGTGTTATTGCACTGGGCTCCGGAGCGCAGTGTTTATGAGCTCTGGTGAATTCTGGCCCATATTTAAATATTTACGAAAAACAGAGAAATACCGGAGCTGAACTCTGGTGGACTCCGGCGCAAATTAAGCCCTGCCCCTAACCAATGCTTAAAATTTCTCGGAAAATCTAATTTTCCTGCAATCCCTTTAATATTATTTAAAGTTAATGGTTTTATTTTTTTTTAAATAAATGGGCATCTCAATAAAGGTATGAATTTTCACTTGCTGCGAAGCGTACAACCAACAAAGTGAAAGACGTCCTCTGCTGAAAAATTATGCATACCAGGTGTGGAAATTAAATAACGAGATTGGTGTGAGAAACGATATTTATTCCAATTAAATTTATATTTAACTTTTATCCCCTTCAATATGCATTCTTTCGCTATCTATACACAGCTGCATAAATGTCTTCCATTGTTCAAAACAATGCTGCAGCTCATCAGTCGTCAGCCTCTGCAACGACTCGGCCGTTTTAGGTAGCTTTCAATACAAAAAAGTATAAAGCTACCTATTGCAGCCGTTCGGAGGAAAGCAGTTCCGGAAAAATTCGATATATTTTCACCGATCATGACCCCCAGACCCCAAAACCACCCTCCGTTCAAATGTTGATTTATATATATAGATATATCCATTAGGGATGCACCGAATATTCGGTATCTATACGGTATTCGGCGTATTCGGCCATATTACCGAATATTCGGTAAGACCGAATATCAAACTATTGGGTTTGCCGAATATTTTGATTTTCGGCCAAGCCGAATACTTAAAACTTTTTTCTTTTAATATTTTTTTAAACCCACAATTTCTACTTTTAACTGTCAATTGATAAAGATATTCAAAATAATTAGAAATAAAATCATATTTCAATGAAAGAAAATGCTTTTACATTATTTATTCGCCGTTTGAAAAGTGTCACTTAAGAAAATTAACCATTAATGATGACCTTCACAGGAATTAATGATGTATAAATAAATGCAAGATCCTGAATATTGTCCAGTAAATAATCGATTTCTTGCTTTTTTTGCAAACATATTTCTAACTAAAATGGAAAAAAACTTTCACAGGTGATAATAGACATCATGACAGACAGTTTTTGTCCAGGAAACCAGAATCGTAAAACACTTATTCAATCAAAAATAAAGTGCACCTCATTCCAGGTCCAATTTGAATTTTCATTTGTAACTTTAATAATATTGAAGACATTGTAACTATATTTTCATCATAGTTACTTTGATTTCTGTGAATCACGATAAGTACTGGAAATTTCCACCATTCATATCTAAGCAACAATGAGCTAGATAGCCCTTTATTGAGAGTGCAGCTGACAGTACTACTTACACTGTGTCACTGGCCAAAATTCAACTACTTCCAATAGTATCATCATATTTTCTACAATCAAAATTCATACGATGCAAATATTGCTAAAAAATCTTCATTGTTGTTAAAGTTTTAAGCAAAAATTCAGTTTCAGCTTGCAGTGACTTACTGTGTTTTTGATTGAATGTATTGTATTTTTGATCGAATAAGTGCATTGAGACTTGCTCAAAAAATGTTTGCCTTAAACACATTATCTACACAGAAAGTTTGTTCCAAGATGTATGAACACTCCGTATGTTTACAACCTCTGAATATGATCGCCCATTCCAGACACCTGCTCACTGGTTCATTTAAAAACTTCCTTGTCAAATCAAAAGGAACAGGAAAGTTATTCTTGCTGATTTGCCAGCATTTTAATATATTGTATTGTTTTACTTTAGTCCCTTCCTGACAAATTAATACTGCCAAATGTTTCTTCTGATTCATTAAAAAAATTTCTTTGATTTTAAAGTATTTGTTATAGAAGATAAGAACATTTTATGAATTTATTTTAATTCACAGAAAAAACCACGAGGTTTAAAGCTTTATTAATTAAAAAAGTTTTAAGACTATCCTATTTTTAAGTTATAATTCAAAGCACAGATTTTTTTTTTAATGTAAATGTTTCTTGTAGTTCATAAAATGTTTCTGTGTTAAATATTATGTAAAATTCTTTTATAATTTAACTTATCATATTTTTAAACTCTGAAATATAAAAATATTCGGCCAGTCGAATATTCGGTATTCGGCCTCACTGTTACTATTCGGCTAGCCGAATATTCGGTATTCGGTTTACTCATGGGCCGAAAATCAATTTTGATGAAATAATTGTGTGTATTAAGCTAACCAATGTCGCGACCGAGTTCATTGGCCAGCTTGGCTCGCCATTTTGTTTCAAGAGACAGCCATTTAAAAATTTAAAACTAAAATAAATATACAAAAAAGCTATAAATTCAAATTTATTTTTTAATTAAGTGTTAGGCCTTGATACAAGGATTCCAGAGCATTTTTTGGTTTACCTCTATCTTAAAAAATGGCTGAGATAGAGCAGTTTGAATTTCTAGGGTGGCTGACATTTTGGAACAAAACAGCTCATTAACGCGATTACTGGCAAATTATTTTCTTTCATTGTTGTAATAATTTTTCCAATCATACGCATAAAACTATATATTCATATCCGTTAGCGACAAAATTGGCAAAATTGGCGACATTTGGCGAAATATCGCCAAATTTGGCGACCAAAATAAGTCTTCATAAATGAAGCCAATTTGGCTATTGCTCAATAATTTGGCGAATTTCTTATTCAAATTCAGTATTAACGAATCTTTTGTAAACGTTTCTTTGCATTTTAACTTGCTGTTTTCGTGTAACAGTAGCTAAAAATTTTAAAACGAAGATATAGGAAAGCTACCTTCTCCTCCCGGTACAGACCGGAAGGACATTTTTTGTATTGAAAGCTACCTAAAATTAAATTTTTTACTCACTGGCCAGTGGCCAGTACATGGATATTTTTACTCGCCAGTGTTTTACAGCAGTGGCCAATAACAAATTTACAAATACTTGATAAAAAAATTGCGAAATTTGTCAAACGATTGTGGAATAAACAGCGAAATTCGTCAAATGGTGTCTGGGAAAAAATCAGGCATTGCGGGAAAAAAATTAATTTTGTCTAACTGTCGTTGAAAAATTTGAGAAATTCAGCATCGGACAGCAACGGAAATAGAGTGTGAAATTTGTCGAACATCAACGGAGAGAAAGTGCGCAATTTGTTCGTTCATGGAAAAAATCGTGAAATTCGTTAATCGATAGTCGATAAATCACGAAATTCGTCAATCGATAGCGGAAAAATCGCAAAATTCATTAATCGATAGTGGAAAAATCGCAAAATTCATCAACTGGTTTCGGGGGAAAAAAATTTCTAATATCGTCGAATGGCTTCGCGAAAAAAAAATCACAATTCTTTAAATAGTTTTGGGAAAAAAATCGTGAAATTCACCAAATGGTTTCGAAATTTGTCGAGTGACAGCGGGGATAAAATTTTTTTCCATTCAATCATCGCAATTGGCGAGTGTGACTATTAAGTTTGACCAGTGGTGGCAATAAAGTCACTCTCCAAATTTTCAGTATTACTCGCCGATTGGCAAGTGGCGAGTGCTAATTTTGTCCTATAGTTCAACAGACTTAAAATGTGTTCCCTTCAATGCACTTTTTACTTTTGGGAACAGATAGAAGTCATACGATGTGAGATCTGGTGAATACGGAGAATGATAAAGCACAGGAATGCGCTTATCTGTTATAAAAACTGTTTCAAAAATTGGGCATTGTGTTGGAGGTGGGGGGATTGATTGAGCATCGGTCTTTCCGCCCTTACTTTTTCTCTCAGCTTGATTAGGAATCTTTGTAGCGATCATCCGAATACTCAGAAGGTCCCACCAGTGGCTGAGAGGTTCTGCTCTCGAAGCTGGTAGACGGGAGGTGCTGGGTTCGATCCCAATCGCGCCCGTCGGCCTAATCGTTCGGAGTTTTCGTGGTTTTCTTCGAGCCGTGGATTTATCCATGCGTAAATACGGGTTAGGTTCCCTTAGAAAGACCCCCACGAAGGGCACTCCCCCCGGGCCTATATCCCAAGTGTAGATAATTGGCCGTCAATAATCAACCCAACCCAACCTTATAGTTCAACAGACTTAAAATGTGTTCCCTTCAATGCACTTTTTACTTTTGGGAACAGATAGAAGTCATACGATGCGAGATCTGGTGAATACGGAGAATGATAAAGCACAGGAATGCGCTTATCTGCTATAAAAACTGTTTCAAAGATTGGGCATTGTGTTGGAGGGGGGGGGGATTGATTGAGCATCGGTCTTTTCGCCCTTACTTTTTCTCTCAGCTTGATTAGGAATCTTTGTAGCGATCAGAAGGTCCCACCAGTGGCTGAAAGGTTCTGCTCTCAAAGCTGGTAGACGGGAAGTGATGGCTTCAAACACCTGTCGTGCTCGTCGACCTAACCGTTCGGAGTTTTCCGTGGTTTTCTTCAAACCTTGCCGTAAATACGGGTTAGGATCCCTTAAAAAGACCCTCACGGAGGGCATCCCCCCCTATGGTCTATATCCCTCGAGTAGATAACTGGCCATTATAAATCAACTAACCAACCAATCGAATGCTCAGACGTCGGTCCTTTACGCACAATTTCACTAATTTTCTGAACATTTCCTTCAGTTCTTGCAGTGACAGGTCTACAGGGACGTTCATCACTTTCAACCTCTTCCCGACCTTCAGAAAACCGTTTGCGCCATTCAAAAACTCGCGCACACGATATAACATCACCAAATACCCATTAACATTTGTAAACATTCCTTTGACGATTTTTGAACGCTTCGATTTCAGTCTTTTGAGCAAGTAAAAGCAAAAACGGCAGAGTTGTTGAAGAGGGTGACAAGTGGTGAGCTGCAGCATTGTTTTGAACAATGCGAGACACTTATTCAACTGTGTATAGATATAGAGGAATGTTTGTTGAAGGGAATAAAAGTTAAATATAAATTTATTTGGAATAAATATCGTTTCTCAAACCAGTCTCGTTGTGTAATTACCACACCTCATATATTCTCCTATGCTGGGATTTAGTTTGTCTCATGCATACAACTGAATACCACTTTCTATCTTGGGCTGCAAAACCGCATCCTTGCCAACATATAAGAGTGGGGAATGCTAGACTGGTTATCGTCCCGGAAGCTCAAAAGGTAGAGCATTGGTGCGTTATGCCTAGGATCCGGGTTCGATTGCCGGTCTAGACATTTTTTACTCTTTTGGTTGTATGCTACGCAACAAGTGAAAATTCACACCTTTATTGTATTCATTAATGTCAAGCGTAATTTCAGTTCTGCGTCAGAATTAATTATGTATAAATGGACATCTGTTTGTAAAACAATATTTAGTTAGCTGTAATATAGCTATAGTTAGCTGTAAGATAATCATATGCAATTGTTCCGTCGCGGAAGTACGGTTTTGGCTCCATCTAGTGAGCGTTGTATCACAGCTCCACCTAGGAGCATTTTGTAAAACAATTCAGTTAAGTTGTGGGTCAATGAAGCACTCGCACGTACTCTAAACATCGCCCAGTTCACGCGGAGATATTAAATGTAAAAATGCAGTTCAATTTAATAATTTGTGTGTGTGAAAGTCTACTGTCCTGTTACGTGTTAATAAAAAGTTAAAAAGGCAATCTCAACTCAATACAGTCCACTTCAGAACGACCATTTTGTGGTCCGCAGAGCCGCTGCGCTACTATGGATAAACTCAATTGTTCGAAAGGCGCCGTCAAGGCCGCAATAACTAAACTAGAACAATTTATCCAAGATAATTTAGATCCTAAGGCCACTAATGTGAGCCAACTCCAAGTGAAATTAAAAAAAATTGAGAACCTGCAAAATAAATTAGAAGATATTAGGGAACAGTATTATGGATTATCTGAAATAACACAACCTCAATTAAAAGAAATTGAGCACTATTTAGATGACCCAAGTGACCGATTGGAACATTTGGAGGTGAGTGTAAAACTTTTATTAACCTCCTTTGATGATAAATCTAATAATATTCATATTAATGAAAACAAAACAAAAGTACGCTTACCAGAAATTCCATTGCCTTCATTTGGAGGGGAATACTGTGATTTCGCAAATTTCAAAAATCAATTTACGAATTTGATCATTAATAATGATCATTTAGATGATAATCAAAGGCTATTTTATTTAAAAGCCTCTTTAAAAAATGATGCTAAACAATTAGAATCTCCCGATGATGATTTCAATTCGTTATTTCAAGCCCTCATTCATAGATATGAAAATAAACGACTTTTAGTCGACTCTCATATTTCTTCAATTTTAAATTATGAAAAAATCCAGTATGAATCTCCTAAAGAATTACGAAATTTCTTAGATTGTATTAATAAGAACATCAGAGCCTTAAAAATAATGGAATATGAGCAAAATAGCTTATCAGAAAGTGTATTCATGAATATAATTTTACAAAAAATAGATAAAGGAAGTCAAAAACAATTTGAACTTTCTCTTGAAAATACAAAGGTTCCAACGTTCGATTATTTAATGTCATTTCTGGAGAAAAGATGTATTATGTTAGAGAATGTTTCTCGGTCTCATGGCGCCAGACAAGTGAATTCGAAACAGATCAAAAATAATTACGCACTAAATAAATCAAGGTCATTTTTCATCAGTGACAATAAAAATAAAGTAAAGCCTTGCATTTTATGTAAACACGACCATTCGTTATTTAAATGCATCGCATTTCAAAATATGAGTGTTCCTAATAGAAAAAACTTTGTAAGCAAAAATAAATTATGTATAAACTGCTTGAGATTACATAATAGCGAATGCAATTCTAAATTCTCATGTAAAAAATGTTCCTCTCGACATAATAGCCTACTTTGCGAAAATGTGAATAAGTTTTCAGAAGCGCAGATGAATAAACCCTCAGAATCCATAAAAGAAAAACAATCAATTATGTCAGATTCCGAAAGTAAGGATAAGGTCTCTTCTTTATTAGGCAGTAATCTTTTAACTAATGACTCAAAGAATTGTACGTTATTAAATACTGCAATTATTTTAATAAAGAATTCGCGTGGAAATAAAATTAAATTACGAAGTGTCTTCGATAGCGGTTAAACTATAAACATCTTATCGGATAGTGCTTGTAGGAAATTGAATTTAAAACCAAAACCTTTTAAAGGTAGTGTTTCCGGTATTAACGGTTCATATCAACAAGTGAAACGAATCGTAAATACGGATATATTCAATCAAAATGAAACATTTTCAAGAAATATAGACCTGGTTGTGTTGCAAAAAATAACAAATCATATTCCGATCACGGAATTAGACATTTCAAATTTATGCATCCCTAAGTACATAGAATTAGCTGACAGCAATTTTAATGTTCCAGATCAAGTTGATGTCCTAATTGGTAGCGAATTATTTTTTGATATTTTAAAGGGGGATAAAATTCGGCTCTCAGAGGGAAAGTGTATTTTACAGAATACAGAATTCGGATATTTAGTGACAGGCACACTTCCACCCATTAGTAATCAATCCTTTTGTTGTCTCTTAACTGAAGATAGTTTGGACAATACTCTTAAGAAATTCTTTGAAATTGAATTCTTACCTGGAGACAATGACGAATTTGTGAAGGGTGAAGAAGAAACATTTTGTGAGGAGCATTTTAGAAGCACATATAAACGCGATCATACCGGTAGATTCATAGTGCAGCTACCAATGAAAGAAAATGCTGAATCAGTTTTAGGGTCATCTAAAGAAATTGGAGTTAGAAGATTAAATAATTTATGGGCTAAATTAGATAAAAATAAAACAATGGCTAATTTATATAGAGATTTCATGGAAGAATATGAATTTTTGGGCCATATGACTGAAATTAAAGGAAAACACCAATGGGGTATCGTACTTCATTCCACACCATGCTGTCTATAAACCAGAAAATACCTCCACTCCCCTACGCGTGGTTTTTAATGCTAGTTCAAATACATCTAGCGGGTACTCACTTAACTCTATTTTATTAAATGGTGGAACAGTCCAGCAAGATTTGTTTTCCATTATAACTAGATTCCGCACAAACAAATATGCATTTTGTGCAGACATTAAGAAAATGTACAGACAAATACTGATCGATCCATTGCAGAGAAATTTACAAAAAATTGTTTGGAAGTCTAATAAGAATGCACTAATTAAAATATTTCAATTAAATACGGTAACATATGGCACAGTTAGTGCCCCGTTCTTAGCTACACGTACATTAAAAGCGCTTGCTGACGAAGAAAGAAAGTATATTCCCAAAGCTGCAAAGGTGATATATAATGATATGTATGTTGACGATTGCTTGTCAGGTGCGGGTTCCTTGCAAGATGCACATGAGTTACAATCTCAATTGATTCTGATTTTAGAAAAGGGTGGTATGGAACTACACAAATGGGTATCTAATCACCCTGAGTTGTTACAAGACACCGCTATTTCAGAATACGCATTTGAAGATACCTCGTAGCAGATTTCTGTAAAAACATTAGGAATGCTATGGAAGCCCCAATCGGATCATTTTTCCTTTAAAATTACTGTCATGCCTAAAGATAATTACTCCAAGAGAGAAGTATTGCCCTAAATCGCCAAAATTTATGATCCACTAGGCCTGGTTGGCCCGATTGTCACTAAAGCAAAAATTTTTATGCAACAGCTATGGGAACAAAAGCTTGATTGGAATCAACCACTGCCTCCCAACTCTCTTCGAGAATGGAACAATTTTTTGATTAAATTACAAGACATAAATAATCTTGTCATTTCTCGATATGTTCTGTCGGACAATATCGCAAAATTAGAACTTCATGGTTTCTGTGACGCATCAGGGAAAGCCTTGTTTGGAGCTGCTGTTTATGTACGATGCATCTCCACGACTAGACAGTTCAGTTCGAATCTTCTATGCAGCAAGTCTCGAGTGGCTCCCCTAAAGCCAATGACTATACCAAGATTAGAGCTCTCAGCAGCTCTACTATTGACGAAACTAGTTAAAAAATTAGTTCCGACCTTACAGTTGGACTTTGAAAGGGTGTGGCTTTGGACTGATTCTTCCATTGTACTTTTTTGGCTCAATACTCCACCACACAAATTAAAAACTCTCGTAGCCAACAGAGTGACTATGATTCAGACTCTTTCTGAAAATTATCTATAGAATCACGTATCCTCCAAGTCTAATCCGGCTGACGTGATATCCAGAGGTGCATATGCCAAGTATCTAATAAAGAATGACTTATGGTGGTTTGGTCCAGAATTTCTTGAAAGAGAAATCACAGTTCCTAGACAGTGTCCCAATCCCACAGACATTGACTGTGTAAAAGAACTGAAACCAGATATCACTTTGATCACAATTTCTAAAGAAAATGACACTTTTTATGATCGTCTGTATAAATGCTCTAATGATTTTTTAAAACTAATTAGAATATGTAGTTTCATTTTCAGGTTTCTTGACAATGCTCGTAAAGTAGAAAGGAATTGCAATCACCTGACGGCGAACGAGCTTCAAAAAAGTACTCATTTTTTGATGAAAAAGGCCCAGGAGGATAAGTTTGCAGCGGAAATAGCTGCGTTGAGGAAAGGACACACCGTTCCTTCGTCCAGTAGCTTAAAATCATTAAATCCCTTTTTGGACGAAAGTGGCTTGCTTCGTGTAGGTGGCAGATTAATCAACTCCAATTTGCCCTTTGAAGCCAAACATCAATTGATTTTACCAAATGATCACGTACTCACTAAATTAATCTTTGAATTCTTCCATAAAAAGTACTTGCATATAGGTGCACAGGGATTAGTCCATCAAGTACGCATGCAATATTGGCCCATAAAGGCTAAAAGCATAGCAAGAAAAATTGTTCATTCCTGTGTCACGTGCTTCAAGCACAATCCCAAGACACTAGATCAATTAATGGGAGACCTCCCACAACAACGTGTAACAACCAAATTCAAGTTTTTTAAATTCAGGCGTCGATTTTTGTGGTCCATTCCACATCAAATATAAGAATAAAAGAAAAGGAGTTTATTCAAAAATTTATGTGGCCATATTTATATGCATGTCTACTAAGGCAATACACTTAGAAATAGTAAGCGATTTATCTGCTGCTGCATTTATCGCAGCGCTTAAAAGATTCTGCGCTAGGAGAGGCAAGATAAGTACACTAACCTCAGATAATGCCACTAACTTTAAAGGTGCGTCAACAGAATTAGATAAGTTTAAGAAATCGCTGAAAACTCTCAGCGAGGAATTGTCGAATTTTTTAGCCCAGGAATTCATAACATGGAAATTTATTCCCCCGCGTTCCCTTAACTTTGGCGGACTCTGGGAAGCAGGCGTTAAGTCCTTCAAACATCACTTGCTCAGGGCCGTAGGTAATAATAAAATTACTCTTGAGGACTTCGAAACTCTTATCATACAAATCGAAGGCATTCTAAATTCCCGGCCTTTATTTCCACTTTCAGATGAGATAAATGAGTTTGAAGTGCTTACCCCAGGCCATTTTTTAATTGGCCGACCCATCACCAGTATTCCAGAGCCTACTGTTATGAATATCTCCGATAATAGATTAAATCATTGGCAACGCATTACTAAATATGTTCAATGCATTTGGAAACGTTGGTCTATTGATTACCTAAATCATTTGCAGCAGCGCGGTAAATGGCAGTTCACAAAAAATAACGTTAAAGTAGGATCCCTAGTGTTATTAAAGGAAGAAAATCTGCCACCATGTAAATGGGCACTGACCCGGATTGTAGAAATAGTTCCCGGCAAAGACAATAAGGTGCGTGCAGTTAAAGTGAAAACTGCCACGAGTGAATTTGTTACGGGGCATTTCAAAAATTTGTCTATTTCCAATTGCTGAAAATTTAATGTAAATAGCATTTATGTAGTATTGTATTTGAATATTATTCTTAATCAATTATATAACCAATTCACTGTATATTGTTCATTTTGTATTGTAATATTATCTGTAATGTATATTAATTATATTCTAAGTTTAAATTAATTGCTGAAATATTTCATATTTCATCCCCGGGCGGCATGTTCCGTCGCGGAAGTACGGTTTTGGCTCCATCTAGTGAGCGTTGTATCACAGCTCCACCTAGGAGCATTTTGTAAAACAATTCAGTTAAGCTGTGGGTCAATGAAGCACTCGCACGTACTCTAAACATCGCCCAGTTCACGCGGCGATATTAAATGTAAAAATGCAGTTCAATTTAATAATTTGTGTGTGTGAAAGTCTACTGTCCTGTTACGTGTTAATAAAAAGTTAAAAAGGCAATCTCAACTCAATACAGTCCACTTCAAAACGACCAGCAATATTGGAGGCTAAAATCGAAAAACCGTGTCCAGTAATCGTAAAAAGTTTCTATAATTTTAATAATAATCAATGTATATAAAAATATGCACAGATTTGTACATTTTTAGAAGCTGTATCGTTGGTTTTACATCATTCAGAAAAGGCCATTTTTCAGCTATGGCTTTCTTATGCATAATTTTTATAATTAAAACTTTTTTCATGGAAAAAAGTTTCATATTTTATCTCAAAACATGCGATATGTACGTAGAAAATCCTTGTTGCATTTGAGCCATAATTTATAGAACTTTTAAATAAAAAAATAAAATTATTAATTTTAATGCCACCATCTCCGTAAGTGTCTAAATTACTGATGAAGAAAGATTTTATTTAGCTTACTCGTTATAGCTTCCCGATGACTCAAGTCTCGGACTTCGAACAAAAGCAATGACTCTGCAGCCAGCGTTCTTTAAAAGCCTTCCAACTAAAAAAAATATATAATGCATGTACGAAGGGTTTTCGAAAAATAAAGATACAAAGCCGCATATTCATTCAATAAACTTTTAATTGACAAAATGTCCATTACAAATTATTTACTGGTATATATGCTTATTCATAAATAAACACTTTTCAACTGAGTTGGAGTTAAAAATCAATTTTAAACTTTTGAGAACAGTGCCTGAAATTTCTTAAAAATAAGAATTTCAAAAAGTCCTTCCGACCTGTACCGGGAGGAAAAGGTAGCTTTCCTATATCTTCGCCAAGTTTGGCGAGAATTTGGCGCTAACGGATATGAATATATAGTTTTATGCGTATGATTGGGAAAATGATTACAACAATGCAAATTTTTGTAATGTGCTGTGTTGTTTCAAAATGTCAGCCACCCTAGAATTTCAAACTGCTCTATCTCAGCCATTTTTTAAGATAGAGGTAAACCAAAAAATGCTCTGGAATCCTCGTATCAAGGCCTAATACTTAATTAGAAAATAAATTTGAATTTTTAACTTTTTTGTATATTTATTTTAGTTTTAAATTTTTAAGTGGCCGCCATCTTGAAACAAAATGGAGGACCAAGCTGGCCAACGAACTCGGTCGAGACATTGGTGAGCTTAATACACACAATTAGTTTCATCAAAATCGATTTATAAATACGAGCGTTATCGTATGACATAGGTCAGATATATATATATATATATATATATGGATATATCAATATATATAAATCAACATTTGAACGGAGGGTGGTTTTGCAGTCTGGGGGTCGATCGGAGAAAATATATCGAAATTTTCCGGAACTGCTTTCCTCCGAACGGCTGCAATAGGTACTTTATACTTTTAGGTAGCTTTCAATACAAAAAAGTCCTTCCGGCCTGTACCCCGAGGAAAAGGTAGCTTTCCTATATCTTCGTTTTAACATTTTAGCTAATGTTACACGAAAACAGCAAGTTAAAAAGCAAAGAAACGTTTACAAAAGATTCGTTAATACTGAATTTGAATAAGAATTTCGCCAAATTATTGAGCAATAGTCAAATTGGCTTCATTTATAAAGACTTATTTTGGTCGCCAAATTTGGCGACATTTCGCCAAATGTCACAAATTTTGCCAATTTTGGCGCCAATGTCACCAATTTTGGCGCTAACGGATATGAATATATAGTTTTATGCGTATGATTGGGAAAACTATTACAACAATGAAAGAAAATAATTTGCGAGTAATCGCGTTAATGTGCTGTTTTGTTTCAAAATGTCAGCCACCCTAGAATTTCAAACTGCTCTATCTCAGCCATTTTTTAAGATAGAGGTAAACCAAAAAATGCTCTGGAATCCTTGTATCAAGGCCTAACACGTAATTAAAAAATAAATTATAATTTTTAATTTTTTTGTATATTTATTTTAGGTTTAAATTTTTAAATGGCCGCCATCTTGAAACAAAATGGCGTACGAAGCTGGCCAACGAACTTGGTCAAGACATTGGTGACCTTAATACACACAATTAGTTTCATCAAAATCGATTTATAAATACGAGCGTTATCGTATGACATAGCTCAGAGTATATATATATATATATATATATATATATATATATATATATATATATATGGATATATCTATATATATAAATCAACATTTGAACGGAGGGTGGTTTTGGAAGTTTTAGCTTTATACTTTTTTGTATTGAAAGCTACCTAAAATTATATTAGGTAGCTTTCAATACAAAAAAGTATAAAGCTACCTATTGCAGCCATTCGGAGGAAAGCAGTTCCGTAAAATTTCGATATATTTTCACCGATCATGACCCCCAGACCCCCAAAACCACCCTCCGTTCAAATGTTGATTTATATATATAGATATATCCATATGTATATATATATCTGACCTATGTCATACGATAACGCTCGTATTTATAAATCAATTTTGATGAAACTAATTGTGTGTATTAAGCTAACCAATGTCTCGACCGAGTTGGTTGGCCAGCTTGGTCCGCCATTTTGTTTCAAAATGGCGGCCATTTTGTTTCAAAATGGCGGCCATTTAAAAATTTAAAAATAAAATAAATATACAAAAAAATTAAATATTCAAATTTATTTTTTAATTACGTGTTAGGCCTTGATACAAGGATTCCAGAGCATTTTTTGGTTTACCTCTGTCTTAAAAAATGGCTGAGATAGAGCAGTTTGAAATTCTAGGGTGGCTGACATTTTGAAACAAAACAGCACATTAACGCCATTACTCGCAAATTATTTTCTTTCATTGTTGTAATCATTTCCCCAATCATACGCATAAAACTATATATTCATATCCGTTAGCGCCAAAATTGGCGACATTGGCGCCAAAATTGGCGACATTTGGCGAAATATCGCCAAATTCGGCGACCAAAATAAGTCTTCATAAATGAAGCCAATTTGGCTATTGCTCAATAATTTGGCGAATTTCTTATTCAAATTCAGTATTAACGAATCTTTTGTAAACGTTTCTTTGCATTTTAACTTGCTGTTTTCGTGTAACATTAGCTAAAATTTTAAAACGAAGATATAGGAAAGCTACCTTACAATTTTTTCACATTAAAAAAAAATAGTTTGTGTCTTAAATATTTGGTCTACCATGACTCTATAGCCTATAAGATCCCCCTTCGATCTAAAAAAGTCCTTCCGGCCTGTACCGGGAGGAAAAGGTAGCTTTCCTATATTTTCGTTTTAAAATTTTAGCTAATGTTACACGAAAACAGCAAGTTAAAATGCAAAGAAACGTTTACTAAAGATTCGTTAATACTGAATTTGAATAAGAAATTCAAAAAATTATTGAGCAATAGCCAAATTGGCTTCATTTATGAAGACTTATTTTGGTCGCCAAATTTGGCGATATTTCGTCAAATGTTGCCAATTTTGCCACTTTTGTCGCCAATTTTGCCAATTTTGGCGCTAACGGATATGAATATATAGTTTTATGCGTATGATTGGGAAAATTATTACAACAATGAAAGAAAATAATTTGCGAGTAATCGCGTTAATATGCTGTTTTGTTGCAAAATGTCAGCCACCCTAGAATTTCAAACTGTTCTATCTCAGCCATTTTTTAAGATAGAGGTAAACCAAAAAATGCTCTGGAAGCCTTGTATCAAGGCCTAACACGTAATTAAAAAATAAATTTAAATTTTTAATTTTTTTGTATATTTATTTTAGTTTTAAATTTTTAAATGGCCGCCATCTTGAAACAAAATGGCGTACCAAGCTGGCCAACGAACTTGGTCGAGACATTGGTGAGCTTAATACACACAATTAGTTTCATCAAAATCGATTTATAAATACGAGCGTTATCGTATGACATATGTCAGATATATATATATGGATATATCTATATATATAAATCAACATTTGAACGGAAGGTGGTTTTGGGGTCTGGGGGTCATGATCGGTGAAAATATATCGAAATTTTCCGGAACTGCTTTCCTCCGAACGGCTGCAATAGGTAGCTTTATACTTTTTTGTATTGAAAGCTACCTAAAACAGCATAGCACTCTGACCTCTGAATATAGGCTTACACGCTGAGGAAAAAATGGCGGCGATCGTCGGTGGAGTGTTTGCAGTGTTCTTACGGTCCATGAATTTGAATACCGGTATTTTAGAAAATTCTTCTTCTTCGTTTTCTGCAATTAAATAAAGCGAACAGTTATTTTCGAAAATAGTTGTATTCAAATTCAGAGGGACCGTAGTTAAACTTTAAAAAAAAATCCGCCATTTTTGAGTCACGCGTAAACGTAGTATTTAAGAGGCTGTGAATAGACCATGCATAATATTCTGATGCATATACTGCATTCAACCACTGGTCATGCTGTCTTACGATTCCAGATGGTAGTAGAGAATGGTAACCGTCGTATTAAACACGCTTTGTCCTCACCAGACTGATAAATTGTGCACTTCATGTTATAAATTCTGTACAAAGGTATCATAAGTCCTCTATTGTTGGTTTTTAAAACTAACTTTTTTTGCTCTAGAAAAAAATCCTACTATCTCGTTAGGACACTTTCCAAATGTTACAGTTTTTTGATGCCTAGTTTCTTCTAACCCTCTTTGAAGTGTATTAGTTTAACTAGGGGATTCTGCGCCCTGCTCCTTTTGGGAGCCTACCTCCGAACTTTTTTTGCCCTGTATGTATATGTATCCTTCTCTCTGTCCGTCTGTCTGTCTGCTCTCTGTCCGTCTCTTTGTCTATTAAAATTATACTACAAACCGTGAATTTAAGCACTTCATAAATTAGCTTCATATATTCGATTCATATATTCAAATTCATATATTAGTCGTTACATATATTCGTTTTATAAAATCGTTATATAAAATCTGAATATTTTATATAGGGTAGATTTGGAACATCTTCTAAGACTAAGTAGTTCTAATTATAAATTACCTTTCTTTTTCAGTTTTTATAATGATAATTTAATTTTTAATATTTTAATTATATTTAACTTTAATTTAAAGTTAATTAATCACTTATCAATCGCATTTAGGGCTATTTCTCTGTCTAATAAAAGTCAAATTTTTATTAGACATTTTTTTTATGGTTCTTTCTGAACCTAGAGGCGTAATTTGTATAACATTTCGTATAGTTTAGGAAAATATTATTTCTTTACTTAAAGCTTGCGTATGCGTAAAAATAGCCACGGGTGAAGCAGGCATGAAAAAAAGGTACTTTCGTGTTACAGCGGTCCCCACAATTACAATTATGCCAAGGTTACAGCTATGATTTTACCAAGATCATCGCAAAGCTTATATATGCATCATATGTATGCATATACAGTTATACCTCGGTTTTCGTTGACTTCGTTTATCGTCGGTTTCGGTTTTCGTCGATTTTTTTCGCGAAAAATTTATTTCGGTTTTCGTAGGTTGCATCGGATTTCGTTTATTTCCAGTGAATTTTTACGCTTTTTTATTGATTGTAAGTGCTCTAGCATGGGACCAAAGAAAGTTTCTTGTAAGGAACTTGTTTAATGATAATGTCTTGCCCTATTTTGGGCAAATCTTAAAGAGGCGGCAGAATGAGAAACTTAGACCACTTTAGACAGATTTTTTGAGCGATATAGGCTAGGCAGGGATGTAAAAACTGGGCGCCAATGGGCCGATTGTCAACACTAATTTTTATTAGTATTCTTTACCTAAATTTTATTTATATAGTTCGCTTAAATTGTATTAGTATTCTTATTAGGCGAAAAATACTAAACATTTAGTGGTGTCAATCGGCACAGTTTCTCCCAGTTTTTACACTCCTGAATATTGATCATCTGATTCTCAAGCTAGTCCTACTGGTAAAAGACCACAAAGTGAAGTGGCCCCAGATATTGTGCCTTCATACCATACGCCAAGAACATTTGTTATTGTTTTTAATAATAAACTCTATACTAATTCTCTATAAAACGTGTTTTTGGTACGTACTTTCGAGTGTTAGCGAATTAATTAGATTTCCATAGATTCATTTAGAAATAATTGTCTCGGTTTTCGTCGGTTTCGGATTTCGCTGATTGTTGTCCGACGGATTATCGACGAAAATCGAAGTATCACTGTTGTAGTAACTCCTCTATACCGACCCGATAAAAGATGGTGAGTGGTAGCGAGATCGGATCGTTGGCACAGAGAATTTCTCGCATAAATCAGAAAATAGAATTTTATTGTATAACAATGTTAATTCTAATGAAAAATATATACAAGACGTCAATACAGCATTTAATTATTTTTCGTGAGTCAATCGCTTATAAATTAATGACCTCTTGACTCCAAGTGTAACTGAAACAAACAAAAGTCTCTAAACATTACAGACAGTCGTGACTACAAAACAAAGTTCATTCGGACCAAGGCTCGTCCGTTCCTTCTCTTCGGAAGATCTACTAATACTCGTTAATTCTGAGTCTAAGAACTCTCACTCTCGCACTTGGTATGCTTTTTCACTTCGCTGGGATTTTCACCGGATACCTGCTGTATCAATTAACTAGAGGTCGGACCTCACTAGCGCTTACACTACGCTGAGTTCGAAACTGACGTTTCCTTTTCCCTTCTCCAGAGAGTCAACACTCTCCTTTTCGATCTCTCCAAAAACTGTCCTCTCGCACTTTTTCATTCTCGCAGGAGAACTCCTTCTAGGGGCGGGGGCTTGGTCGAGGCGGGCCCCTCGAAACTCTCCAGCCTCTTAGCAGCCTTGAGATCCCTCTGTTTCGTTTTCACTAAGTCCGACATTGGACGTTCTAAGACAAAGGGCAAAGTTTCGGGCGCAAACCTAAAAATCGTGTGCAGAGATCGCTTCTCTCGCAGATGAACTCTTTCCCACGAACTCGGCAAGGATCAAAGCATAAGACCCCTCTTTGGGTAACGCCTTACCACTACATCACTGTCCGAACTTTCCGCTCACAGTACAATAGAATTCGGCGTCTGCTAGTCTTCAAGGCAAAAATAGCGAGGGAAGGTATGCAGTTAAGTGTACTCACAGGAAATGCTAGAATGACACATAGTGCAGCTGGATGTCGAAGCTCAATTCTTTACACTGTATATACTCCACATACTCTTATATGCGCCATATACGTCATTATATAAACATTATTTACTCTTTATGTGTCATATATATATCATATACGTCTTATACACATGTCACATATATACGTCATATATGCGTCATATATGACTATAACTGGCAATATACGTCACGGAATGTTATATACATAATATATTATTGTAACGTCATCTATGCTTTATAATTTGGAGATAAATCTTGGTCGCTTGGTGATTTAACCTTGGGCGCCGCTATAACACAAAAGTACAAAAAAAAATTACACGGTCGCATGACTGTGAAATTTACAGGTAAGAGATAAAATTAACTTATATCAAACTATAAAAGATGAAAATTACTTACTAGGTGTCCCTAAACGTCCAGCCCCTAACAATCCAACATTTAAGTCTTTCAGTGTGCGCACACTTGGCATAAAACTTGGTCTTTCCCTAGATGTGAGATTCTATGTTACTATAATAAATAAGGACTATACGTTGTATACTCATGTATACGTTGTATAAACATAAGTTGCTAACCAACGTACAATTTATAACGATATTTTAAACAGAAATGTAAAAATTAAAATCGCAAAATTAAAATTATTCTATTACTTACCCATCATACGTAGTATAGGGTAATCGTTTAAAATCTTGTAATTGTTTTAAAAATAATAATAATAAAAAAATTCTGACTGATTTACACGTTTCAGACACTGGAGATTCCGAAAAACATAAAAAAAAAAAAAAAAAAAAAAAAAAAAAAAAAAAAAAAAAATTGCCGTCCGTTTGTGTGTTTGTAAAACGCTCTTTTTTCCGAACAAATTGAGATAGAGACTTGAAATTTTTTATGTACTTAGTATGTAAGACTGGGAAGAAGCTTATTGAATTTAAGTAACATAGATTATCTGGAACTATTTTTTTCGGACTCTCGAAATATTCGTTCTGATAAAAAATATATAAAAATTTTCGAAATTGTTTATTTTGAGGAGTGAATATAAAAGACAATAAAAACATAAATTTTGCATAAAGCATGAAGTCGATCGGATAATGAGTTGCCGAGATATTTGTAATCACATTTTCCACATTCTTCGATTTTTCATGACCCTGTATTTCATTCAAATTTCAATTCACAGATATAATTTTAATTGGAAAAGAGACGCTTAATCCGACGCAGTAAACCGTTAGTTAATATGATTATCAATTTTAGAGTTAAAAGGATGTTTCTTTTACGCAATTCAGCAAGAGAGCATTTAAAATTTATGACGTCATCAAGTCAGGATTTTATTCGAATTGCAATGTATTTTATAAGTAGTTTACACATGTTTTATTTTCATATTTTATATTATGCATATCCATGATGGGTAAGTATTACGGTGGCTCTGAACGACTAGTTACAATTGGGTCAAACATCCCAAATTTCCTCTATACGTATTTATTAACCTAAAACTTTGATATTATTAAAAATACTAAAATGTCATGACTTACCATTTTCTCACCTTTTGCTTATCGTGGTAAAAGAAAAGGTTTCTTTCCACATTTAAAATCTGGCCGAGGACATAGTTCGCGATTGAATCACCCATGTAAGTGTCAGCAAATCTTGTCAACTTGAATTTCGGAAATGGCTATAAAGTAAGAAAAAAGATAAGGGAAAAAATCATCTTTAAGCATAGATAACAGAGCTGCCTAATGTACTACTTTTTTGAATACCAGTATTTTCTTAGAAAACTTTTCGGAATGGGTTTCTAAAACAAGCAAAATCTAAAAAGGAAACGTTTCTTAGAAAATACTGATATTCTAAAAGCGGACCATTTGGAACTCCTAAGATTATGACATAATTTACTGTACCAGTCGCAAATTACATTAACCATTTGTGACTCAACAACTCCGATTTGAAAATTATTTACTCAGATGTTAAAATACATCGTTTTGAAGATGTAAAAAATAATTAAAAAAATTTAGAACATAAAAATATAAAAAATATATTGACTATAAGGTACTTTTTTTCACATCTACAATAAACAGAAAATTACGCACTTCCCCCAAATATTGTCAATTTTCTAATACAAAATTGTAGAGTATACAAACTTACCTTTGTAAAAAAAAATCTATTTTTGAACGTGCCCCCAACATTTTTAATTTTCTAAAATTTACGAAATTCATTTTAACAAAAACGATGTGAAACTGCTCAAATGATAAATAAAACTTTGGTATGAAAAATTAACTCAGTATTCGCCGTCTTTTAAGAATTTTATGAACGATTTATATTAACTGCTTGCTGTGTTGGGAGATAGCAGCAATAAATATGTCTTTTTAAAGTCCATTGTATAAATAACATTGACTTTTGGGTATGTTGTAGATATACAACGCGGTGATACAAAGGGTTAAGAATGAATATACTTTAATACTTGGAAATTTTTCCATAGAAAATTTCTCACGCCTTGCATTCATAATATTTAAAATTTTAATTGCTTAAAAGGCGTATAGCCAACATAGTGAAAAAGTATCCAAGCCGGGACTAGAACCCGGGTCAACAGTATAGCGCACTGACGTTCTACCAACTGAACAACTGAACTTAGAACGTCAGTGCGCTATACTGATGACCCGGGTTCTAGTCTCGGCTTGGATACTTTTTCACTATGTTGGCTATACGCCTTTTAACCCCTTTTTCGGCAAGCACGTGGTCTAAAAAGGCTAAATTTTGTGATGTTTCGACACCAGTAATTTTTAATACTGAATTTTTACCTTCTCAATCTGCAAAAAACAATACTAAATGTTTTTATTTAATAATACTGGTGGCAAAGTAATATATTAGAAAGTGGTATATATTATATACCGGTGCCCCTCAAGGGGTTAAGCACTTAAAATTTGAAAAATTATGAATGCAAGGCTTGAGTATTTTCTATGGAAAAATTTCCAAGTATTGAAGTAGATTTATTCAATTATCGATGCTGGATTTTCTTTAGTTTCGTGTTTGCTCCAGGGTTGGTGGCTCACGGAAAAATATTCCATTTTGTGCTGCGTTTGTAGCCTTGCCAACAAGTGATAGTGACAAGTGACAAGCTGGGCATCATTCCAAGTGGTTCAGTTGCTAGAACGTCAGTGCGCTATACTGATGACAGGGTTCGAGTCCCGGCTTGCATACTTTTTCACTATGTTGGCTATACGGGTTAAGAATGATCTTGATTTTTAGGGTTCCGTTCATCTCACGAAACCCTATTACTCCCGCTCCGTTGTCTGCCCGTCACAGAGCCATTCTCAAAAACTATGTAACTACAGAGTTGAAACTTTGTGTATAAATCTGAATACCAACTATGAAGAGCTCAAAATATTAAAATTTGAAAAATTCGTATTATTTTAATAAATAGAGATAAAAAACCAAAATTATAACAGCCTTTTCCTATTAAATTTAAACATTTTTCATTATAGCAGATGCCAAAAATTAAAAATCCACGATGAAACTCTTTCTTCAATAATTATTTTTCTATCAGACGATTTCCACGTGAAAAATAAAAATGAAATAAAAAGCTTCACCAATTGAAAAAAAGATTAATCTATACTAATAAAAGAAAGTTTCGCTATGTGTGTGTGTGTGTGTCTGTCTGTGTGTGTGTCTGTTGGCGATGGCTGGGAAAATTTAGCCCACCTAGAAGGCTGGAAATTTAGGTGTAGATAGTCCAAGGTCTGGCCATGTGCACCTGAGCCTCAGAATTCTAATATTTTGATAATTAGCCTAGATATTAATTAGATTATCATTAACCATCGCTTCTAAAATGTCATCTTTTAAATCAAAATGGCGAAAGAAACGGACTGGCGCATTGAATTTGCAACCGGAAATGAACGAATTCGAAATTATTTAACTAATTAGCGAATTTTAAGAAAACTAATTGAGATATCAATTTAGAAATTTCTGAGCATATGTAAAAAAATATTCTGTATCTGACTGTGTGATTTTTGAAAAATTCGGTTGGTAATTACTTTTAATTTACGCAAAAAACTGCCAAAAATCTGCAGGCGCCAGTGAAAACGATCGCAGAAAGTTTCAGACAGGGATCGGCTTTCATTAAAAACTGAACTAAAAAGGAGATCTGTTTCTAGGGAAAATCCCTCCATTTAGTTTGCGAAAATGAAAGGAAATAATTGCCAAATTTTACTAATGAACAAAAATTTAGGTAACTAATTAAGATATAGATTTGAAATTGAGGTCGGGAGGAGGGTGTCATCTGCCGGCTATTTCAGCGTAGCGTCTTCGTTATGTTCTAATTATCAGAAAAATGTAATTCTTTTTTTAATGATCGCGTTAATGTAGCTGGACAGCGGTTCTCTTGAACAAATTATTTATTATATTTACGGGTTTGGGGAGGGAGGGGGTTAACGCCTTTCTCTGAGATTGTAATTATCTCGGGCCCGGGCAACGCCGGGCGGGTTAGCTAGTATGAAATAAAAATGATTGACGTCATAGTGGTAATAAAACGAAATTTTCAAAGATTTCTCAATAATACATGGAGTATGAGTATGTGTATGTACACAAAACAGATTAATATCACGTCATTAGAGAATTAAAAAGAAAATCTGACGTCATATTATAAGTTTAACGGATTTTCAAATGTTTGAGAATAATACAAAGCGCGTATCAATATGAGTATTAGAGAATTTTAAATATATGAGTTTGAGAAACATATTGAATCGTGATAAAAATCCGATTATGAAAATATTCGCATATTTTAACATTTTGAAAGTGTACAATATGTTTAAGTTTGAAATAATATCTTTTAAACATCGCATTTAGTCCGCATGGCAGATATTATTATGACAGAATATAATAGCGGACTTCACCCGCTATCGGGCTGGTTTAGATATTCGAAAAAACGAAAAAATAGACCGGTAAATTTTTACTTTATAAACAACATGACTTTTTTTTTCTTTTTTTGTTGTTGTTGCTAAATGAAATTTATTTGTATTTATTAAAGAAAGGATAAAGTGTTTTAAAAGGAATATTAAACGAAACCCTTTGAGCGATCTTCGATCACACCTACCCACTTGTTTCATTTTCCCGTTTCTTAGAGTGCATGTTTGTGACATTATTACAAAATCATATCCATTCTTACATGCTACATTAGCTGGTAATTACCAGAAGCTGGAGAAAACAGTAATTTTTCTAATTTATCTGCAGAAACCAAATTCAAAAGTAAAAATAAACAAACAGAGAAATTACAAATAATTTTATTTTGCAATCTAGTGTTGAATGTAAATTGATATTTAAAGTGATTAATATATAGTTTAGAGTAGATTAGTAGACAAACGACTTTACCTTAGTAGAATCAAGGCCTTCAAACACTACATCAATACCTGTAAAAGTAAAATGCTTTAACATAGATGTACACATTTCCACATATTCAGGGTTCGTTTGCTTTTACCATTTTTTTTTAAAAATAGAATTTTTCTATTTAATATTTAAATAGCAGAAATTGCAGACACTTCGTATAATTGCAAGATTGGTAACACTTTTCTGCATTTAAATAATTATGGTAAAAGCGTACGAACCCTGATATTGTTTTTGATATGAAATAGTAATTTTAAAATCTTTATTATTTATATTTAAAGCCATCTTAAACTTTTAACCATGAACATAGAAATAGATAAGGACTTCTAACAAAATAGCCTTTCGAAGAAGAAAACTGTTCGTCGAAATTTTTTAAATAGGTGGCGCCTGTGTAGAACAGTTGCTCTATATGGAACCAGTTCGTCTGCTTCTTCAAATCGTCTGGTGGGTATCCGATATACAGTTTCGTTTGATCACCATGGGAGGTAAAAGATGACATGTATTACGGCGATCATCGACTAATAACCCTTACAATAGACGCCACAATACCAACTCTACCTAAAAGAAGATTTAGAACCAAAGATATATCATTTAAACGATTCAACAAAGAAATACATCAAACATTAGAAAACAGACACTTTCACTTTAACAACATCAACAGCACAGAATCATTCGACAATAGATATGACATATTCCAAACCATAATCACAGAAACATGTGAAAAACACTTCAAAAAACGAAAAAGCAGCTTTCGACCGACCATAACTTGGTGGACGCAAGACCTAAGGAAGCAAAGAAACTACACAAGAGCCCTCAGAAGGAAATACAAAGCACAAACAACATCTGCAGAAACATACAGAAAGTACAAACAGGAGAAAGTAAAATACAGAAAGATGTTGCAGTCAGCGAAACAAGCAGCGCGGGAAAAATTTTACAAAAAGACATCGAACCCATTTGGAAAACTAAAGAAAATAGCATTTAAAGATTTTTACAGACAGGAAGCGTACACACTCTCTACATCAACCAGCGTCACACAGACAAAACAAAATCTCTTCAAAAATTAACGACCTCAATCTTTGGCCCGTCATACTCACCACAGACCACACCTCCACCTCCAGACGCCACAGCACCCCCATTCACAGTCCAGGAAGTAAAAGATGCAATCTACTCATTCAACAAGAACAAGGCACCAGGGCTAGATCAAACTGACCACTATATTCTAAGAAACCTTTTTAAAAACCAAGAAGCACTCCTACTCAAAATGTACAACACTTTATTAAAGCTCAACTACTTCCCCAACAGCTGGAAAATAAGAGAAATAGTATATTTTTTAAAAGGAGGAAAACCACCATCAGAGCACAGCTCGTATCGCTCAATCACTCTACTTCCAGTCTTTGGGAAGGTTTTTGAAAAACTACTACTAAGAAGAATCAATTTCTCGCTACAAAACAGAAACAAGCACTTTCCCTCGCAACACGGCTTTGTTGAAGGTAAATCAATAGAAACAGCTCTTCAAGAGCTGTTCTCCCAAATTCACATCCTCCAACAACAAGAAGTATATATATCCTTAATCTCACTGGATTTCAAAAATGCCTTTGACTGTCTCCCATGGACGGAAACAATGAACCAACTCAGAAGCCTAGAAGTCGAAATACCGTACTTGCAGACAGTCAGTTCTTTCCTAAACAAAAGAGGCGCTTTTCCACACTGGCTGGCAGAAAATATACATTGGTTTCAAAAGGGATGCCCGCAGGGGTCTTGCCTCGGACCTTTTCTGTGGAAGGTATTTATGCAGAACCTTCTGAATATACTAAGAAGAAAAGGAATCAAGGCCGTAGCATACGCAGATGATCTCCTGCTAATTTTATATGGAAGCACACGTCGGAAAATAGAAGAAATGGGACGTATTACCCTACAAATAGTAAGTGAATGGATCACCAGGTTCCAGATGCAAATATCCTACACAAAATGTAAAACGCTAAATCTAAGAAGACTCAAATATCTCAAAAGAGCTCCGATATATAAAATAGACGCAATCCCCATAAAATCAGAAAATACAATCTCATATCTGGGTATAACACTAGATTCGACTCTTTCATTCCTCTCACATCTCAGAACCAAAAGAATAGAAATAACAACAATAGTCCAAAATCTCTTAAAATTTGCATCCTCATCAGGAGAGTCTCAAAAACCATCCTAAAAACCTGGTACAACACCATACTTGAAAAAAAATTCACCTACGCCGCAGCAGTGTGGTATGAAAAGCTTAAAAAAACCCATGGCCTAAGAATTCTATCATCAATACAGGCACAATGTCTCCTCATGATATCAGGTGTCTACAAAAGAACCTCCACAGCAGCACTCTGCGTATTTTACAGGGTATTCCTCCAATCCATTTAGAAACAGAACAAACAGCAACACTAGACAAGGTCCTACGCCTAGGAGTACCAGTGGGAAACAACAGTTCAGACATTTACCAACCAAAATCGATAAAAAGTCACATAAACACTACGATAACTTATTACAAATCCCTAGAAGAAGCAAAAACACCACCAGAAATCAACATCTACACAGACGGGTCGAAAACAGATGAGGGAACAGCGTACGCTTTCTGTGCATATAAAGATGACAACATAATAAAAACTCACCAAACACTAATAAACCAAGAAAATACAATATTTCAAGCAGAACTCCTAGCAATCCAAGACGCGGTAACATGGGCTTCATCCACTTCGCCCCAAACGTTTGCTATACATACAGACAGTCTTTCGGGTCTCATGGCGCTGGAATACATCTCCACCAAAACAACAATAGTCTCACAAATCATCTCGCAACTACAAGAAATTTAAAAATCAATATATTTCAACTGGGTTCAAGGGCCACTCTGGTGTAAGGGGAAATGAAAGGGCAGACGAGTTAGCAAAACAAGCCACAAAACCATCAACAACGACAATAAAGAAATTCGTACCCCTTCCTCCATCACACCTAAAACGCTCACAGAAAATTCAACTACTTAAAAAATGGCAACAACTCTGGGATCTGGAACTCACAGGAAGGTATACCTACTCGCTCCGTCCGAAAGTAGCAGAAAATTTCCTACTACACCACAGAAACCTGTACATCTTCGCATCTAACCATGGCCCATTTCCTCACTACCTGTATAAGTTTGGCAAATCCCCATCCTCCCGCTGCACATGTGGAGCCCGCGGCACATCACTCCATTTCATTTTGGATTGTCCATTGACAGCAACACTGCACGTAAGGAAACCAGCTTCACTCCCTCTGTCGAACTGGTTTTATGTAATTCAAAAACAACCAAGAACCTTGTAAAAAATAATAGACTGCATTTCTCTCACGGAACGCAATCAACATCTGTTCCAACTCCCACCAGTGGACTACTCCACGGACGAAGAAGACTAATCAACAACCTTCCAAACACTAAAAAAGAAAAAAAAAATCGAAACATTTTTCTAAAGCATAACCAAAACTCTAAGTTTCCACCAAACCCCCCATATCCACTGTAAGCTCTTGAAAACAATCCTCAACAGTATAAAAAGAATATTACGTCTTCATCAAACATCCCTTATCCATAGTGAACTCTTAATCATAACAATCAACAGTGTAAATAGAACTTAATATATCATCTGACTACCACCATTCATTGTAAACACTTTAAATCATAAACTCTGATGAACTTTCTTGTTCATGACAATCAAAAGTGTAAATAGGACTTAAAAAATAAGTAACCAACACCATCCAATGAGAACTCTAAATCATAAACTCTTATGAACTTACAAAAACTCAGCCAAATGTGAATCTATTGTAATGTAATTATGGTAACTACCGAAACAGCCTAATGGCCTCATTTGTAATTTGTATTTTTTTTTAAAGTAAATTTGCCGAGCAGGGCTTGTAGAGCTTAAGCCATATGGTAGGCCTCCCTGCTTGGTTGAATTGAATTGAATTGAATTGTTGTTGTAGGAGGCGCTACCTTAGCAGAGATGCTCACCGGATGCGCAGAGCCGTGAGCATAGCTGCGCAGCTACCATTAAGCCCGAAAGTCCCGACACGATATTAACACTATTTCGTTAGAAGTTTTTATCTATTACTATGTTCATACTTTAAAAAAAATCAAAATACTGAAATAGTAGTATTAAGTGTGTCCTACTGAAGCTAGTATGTTGTAGCCATCACAAGGTCAATACCAAACCGGGTGGGGTGGCCTACCTTTCGGCTTAAGCTCAACTTGCCCCGTACAACTGTGGCCATCAATTAAACAAATTAATTAATTTGATTTATATAGAAGAAAGTTTTATGGCCATCACAAAACTTTCTTCTATATAAATCAAATTAATTAAATTGTTTAAATAGTAAAAGTTATTACATCGAATTAGAAAATAGGTTTATTTACGGCACCCCTTCTTAGATGTCTGTAACTTAGCAAATGCATTTCAGAAATTCTCATTTTCACGATGCCAAGCGTGAAGTTTCGTTGAATTCTGTGCATTTAAACTGGTGGTATAAGAATCACATATTTCGAGCAAATCATCGAATTTTCGACACCCCCGTTTAGATCAGACCAACCAAAATTGAATTACAATCTATTCCTATCATGAAGATTCTAAATGTCATGTTTATTGAATTCTGCACACATAAACTGAAGATATAAGCATCACATAAATTGAGTAAATCATTGCTTTCGACACCCCTCTTGGGGGATTTTGCCCCAAAACTAATCAGCACCTGTTCACATAAGGATAGAACTTTTTACGAAATTACATCCTAATTACATCTTATATTGTTCGTGAGTTAGATAGCGCCCATAAAATTTGTACCACATACATACAGACAGACACACAGACTCACGGACAGACATTTTATACAAACAGTCAAATCTTAACCTGGACCTTCTTAAGCGTATTATGTCGAAAACCGGAAGTTGAAAAGTTTCACGAATCCAATACTTTCTTCTTGTACAGATACAATTAGAATAAAGTATAACTGGGCGATGCATATTCTGCGAATAAACAAGGCAAAGATTCTAATTCTATGGCGATATGTTTCTGTGAAAAAAAAATACAAATTAGTAAAAAATTAAAAAAAGTTTTAAAAAAATTACAAAAAGTTAAAAAAAAATTACAAAAAGAAAAAAAATAACAATAAAAAAAATCACAAAAGTTAAAAAAAAATACAAAAATAAAAAAATAACAATAAAAAAATTACAAAATTTAAAAAAAGTTACAAAAGTTAAAAAAATTACAAAAGTTAAAAAAAGTTATAAAAGTTTAAAAAAATTAAATTTGAAAATAGTGGTACTCAAAAATAAGCACCTCTATGCATCCTGTAAAAGAATTTGTCTTTAATATTGAGTACTAATAATTAAAATGAATGGTCTCACCAGTTCGTGTACTCTGCATCCACTTAACTTTGGGAAGCCTGTACATGAGGCCTGCTACGCAAGTAGCATCGGTGAGTACAACTTCCGCATTTTCCATCCACCGTATTACTTTATCCGGAATTTGAACCAATTCTTGAGTATTTAATTCTAAGTCTGCAAAAGAAAAGTTTGTGCGGTCCTTGTAATTACCACAATAAGTATGCATTAATAGATAGACAAATAACCTTAAATTGATAATTAAGTTATTTTGTTCAATTTGCTGGTAAGAGAAGGGTGAAACTAATTTTATTTGTGTTTTTTAATATTTTTTTCGTCCCTTATATATAGTCCGGGAGGCAGCGTCACATTTTCCCCAACCAATTTTACGTCGATGATTTTGGTACATATGAGAGATTAGATGGTACAGATAACGAAATTGCTAGTCAGCTGGCGCATCAGCGGGGGACGTTGCCATATCAACATCACACAACTTGCTGCAATGTTAAATGAATTGCAACCTTATTACTGATGATGCCTAGTAACACCAGTATTTCGGTTTGTATTCAATGGGATGTACAATATTGCTATGATAATCCATCTTCCCCGCTGCTGCATCATCAAACTGATAGTTTTATTATCTGTACCATCTAATTTATCAAATGTAGCAAAAACATCAACACTAAAATGGATCGCAAAAATGTGACGCTGCTTTCGGACTATTTTTTTTTTATAATACCGATTTCACTTAATAACAGCAATATTGTTTAAATGTATGTGTGATCTCTAATAAAATTTGCCTATCATGAAAACGTTACATTTGAAAATTAAAATAGGGTCTTTTAATATTATATTTTGGGTAAGAAATGTAAAATTATTGATCAGGAATTACATTCAGTAAATTAAACTTCTTATTTTTAAAAATTGTACACAAATAAAAAAAAATCTGTTAACATAAAGTTTTTTTTTTTTTGTTTTTTTTTAAACTTTCAGTATTATAAAATTTGTATATCATGAAAAACGTTACATTTAAAAATTAAAATAGGGCCTTTTAAAGTTATACTTTGGGTAAGAAATGTAAAAATATTGATCAGGAATTACATTTAGTAAATTAAACTAATTATTTTCAAAAATTGTATAAAAATAAATAAATCTATTAAAATAAAGTTTCTTTAATTTTAGTATTATAAAATTTGCATATCATGATAAGCGTTACATTTAAAAATTAAAATAGGGCCTTTTAAAGTTATATTTTGGGTAAGAAATGTAAAAATATTGATCAGGAATTACATTCAGTAAATTAAACTTCTTATTTTCAAAAATTGTATAAAAATAAATAAATCTATTAAAATAAAGTTTCTTTAATTTTAGTATTATAAAATTTGCATATCATGATAAGCGTTACATTTAAAAATTAAAATAGGGCCTTTTAAAGTTATACTTTGAGTAAGAAATGTAAAAATATTGATCAGGAATTACATTTAGTAAATTAAACTTCTTATTTTCAAAAAATTGTTTACAAATAAATAAATCTGTTAATATAAAGTTTCTTTAATTTTATTATTATAAAAGTTGCATATCATGAAAAATGTTACATTTAAAAATTAAAATAGGGCCTTTTAAAGTTATACTTTGGGTAAGAAATGTAAAAATATTGATCAGGAATTATATTTAGTAAATTAAACTTCTTACTTTCAAAAATTGTATACAAATAAATAAATCTGTTAATATAAAGTTTCTTTAATTTTAGTATTATAAAATTTGCATATTATGATAAACGTTACATATAAAAATTAAAATAGGGCCTTTTAAAGTTATACTTTGAGTAAGAAATGTAAAATTATTGATCAGGAATTACATTTAGTAAATTAAACTTCTTATTTTCAAAAATTGTATACAAATAAATAAATCTATTAATATAAAGTTTCTTTAATTTTATTATTATAAAAATTGCATATCATGAAAAATGTTAGATTTAAAGATTAAAATAGGGCCTTTTAAAGTTAAACTTTGAGTAATAAATGTAAAAATATTGATTAGGAATTACTTTTAGTAAATTAAATTTCTTATTTTCAAAAATTGTATACAAATAAAAAAAAATCTGTTAATATAAATTTTTTTTTAGTTTTATTATTATAAAATTTGAAAGGGAAAAACATCTTTAAAACAGTGTTTAAATCTAAAACGGGAATAACAGAAGTTAAGAAAATATATAGTTACTTCAAAACCTGAAAATAGTACTTTATATTCTAAATATGCGATGAACAAACTTCAAAATGGCACCAGATTTATCTTTTTAGAAGTGTTTTCTGCATTATAGATTAATTAGCATTATCTGGTAGATGCAGTTGTTATTATTCAAACTATTAAAAGGAAGTGTGGTAACAGAGGTCACAATTTACGAGGTCAAAAGTTAAATTAATTTCATAGAAATAAATTAATATTTTAATTAATCAGGACAATTTTTTAAAACTACTTAAACTGTTAATGAGATTAAGAGACAGATTAAGATAATGCTACTCAAGATGATCAGAAATGTAGTCTATTTAAAGATGCGCTTATAGTCATTTGGACAGCTTAACTTGATAGTTAAAACAAGAACGAAAACTTATGCATTTGGCATAGATTATGAAACATTTTCCAACACTAACAGAATATTGTTAAATATTTTATTTTTTCATACTGTAAAATAAGATGTCTAAATGAACAATTTAAAAAACACATATTGCAGTAAAATTTAATGTTCTCCACTTGCTGTCTATATCTGGTTATTTGTTGGAATTACCCTGTATGTGATCAAAGAAAAATCCTGACTTATACCGAATTTTCGCACCATTTAAAATGTTTTCTCAAAATAAATAAATAAATAAATAATATATATATATATAAACAATTCACAAACTGAAGATGTAGTTCTTTAATATCGTAATGTATATTCTTGTGAAAGTTATCAAATTAACAGTAGTTTTCGTTAATGCTTAAACCGTATGTAGTATGTCAAGTTTAGTCCAAAAATGGACATTGCAAAATTAATATACAAACAAGCAAATTTTGTCTCTTGTATTTAATTTTCATTCGAAAAAAAAATACTTTATATAATAATAAACATTCCGTGAATAATAATAATAATAAAAAATACAATTCAATATTTTCTGGTGTGAGTTTGGAATTGCTGAAAAAAAAAATCCTCCATATTTGGCATCATTGACTGAGAGATAGTGCCTCGAAAGTCAGTTACGATAAGATTCTCGTAGTACGATAAATATTCTTTTCGTTCAGCAGCTAGTACAGAAACTTGGACAAAACATAAACGTCTGGAAAACAATTCATACCTTCCATCAGACAACGGCTTTCATTTTAGTAATATTAAAAGCTTTTATTATTATTAAAAGACAATTCTCCACAGTACTGACAGATAATAAGTCTATTTTAACAATATGATTGGTTCTTCAGCTTTAAGTTATGTGTATTATTAGGGTGTTAGAATAATTTTCGTTTTTTGAATGCTTATATACAAAAGCTTGTAGCTGGTACTTTCTCAATCGTATTTATTGAATATATTAAATGTTATTTCATCCCATGACTACCAATTTTGCGAAATGCATTATTAAAATCTGCTATGCACCGAGCTAACGGTCAACTACGATCCCAAATGAACGTGAGAGACCCGTGGGACAAGCAGACATGGTTTTTCCAAGCGTTTCAAGGACTGCTGTGTCCAGAGGTAATTTTTTAAGTTGCACTGGGATATAGTGTACCACTGGGAGTCTAAGGGTTAAGAGGATATATCTCCTTCTATATTTTATAATCATACAGGCTTCTTTCTTTCATTTTTAAGTCACATAATGGGTGATACAAATGTTGAGATTTTATGCATCTTAAAACATTTTTTTCAAACTAGACTTTAATAGGCTTCTTCATTCACGCGAAAACACCCGCTTGCTAATGTTAATCCTATGGGACAGTTATTTTATAATATCGCGTTAGCATTTCAATATTTTTTAATTTTAATTTATTTATTTATTTATTTATTTTTGCTCTGATAGCTGAGGTCGATCGCTAGACAGGCCCTTTTTTACTTTTTCGATTTTGTTTGCATATTTTTTTAATGGCGATCCTTTCACTTCCGAAACTGGTTCCGAAAGTGAAAGCATGCTAATAAAAAATACCTGCAAACAAAAAGGAAAAAGTAAAAAAGGTCCTGCGTAGCGATCGACCTCAGCTACCCAAGGAAAAAAAAAATAAAAATATTGAAACACAAAGGAGATATTATAAAATAACTGCCCCATAGGATTAACATTAGCGAGCGGGTGTTTTCGCGTGAATGAAGAAACCTCTTACGCCAATGATGCTTTCCTCTTTCGTGAAATTGGAGGTATGGGCAGGATTAGCGTCCGAGCAGCTGAAAACGTATTCAAACATTTTAAGGAAGGAGATTTCATCCTTAATCCTCTAATGCCCATGGTAGCATATATGCTTGGGCAGGATTAGCGTCCGAGCAGCTGAAAACGTATTCAAACATTTTAAGGAAGGAGATTTCATCCTTAATCCTCTAATGTCCATGGTAGCATATATGCTTGGGCAGGATTAGCGTCCGAGCAGCTGAAAACGTATTCAAACATTTTAAGGAAGGAGATTTCATCCTTAATCCTCTAATGCCCATGGTAGCATATATGCTACCACCACTGTTTCTAATTAAGTAGATTTTTAATTCGGATATTCCATATTCATTCTAGAAATTTAAAATAGCAATATTTGCTTCGTTTAATAACACCATTTCGTCATTAAATAAACATAAATTTTTTACTAAAATTTTCTGGTATGAATTCAGATTTTCTGAATTATGGAATTTTTAGAACGTATTTTCTACAATGGGAATTAGAGGGTTCAAATAAAACACAGTAGTGACGGTCACCAGTTGTGATTTTTGAACGCTTGAAGAAAATAGAGGCAAATCCAACAACTAGCAACCGAAAACTGTCAGAGAAATTAAGACACACCAAATAGGCCATACGACATGTTTTATATAAGCTTAAACAAACTTGCAGGGAGTTAAGTAAAATCAAAAAACCAAAATTATTTCGATACATCCTAATACTATAACTAGGAGATTCAACGCGGTGTTCCTGGATTACATAACACAGATGAAAATAGCGGCGAATCCAACAACTAACAACCGAAAACTGTCAGAGGAATTAAGACACACCAAATACGCCATACGACATGTTTTATATAAGCTTAAACAAATTTGCAGGGAGTTAAGTAAAATCAAAAAACCAAAATTATTTCGATACATCCTAATACTATAACTAGGAGATTCAACGCGGTGTTCTTGGATTACATAACACAGATGAAAATAGAGGCGAATCCAACAACTAACAACCGAAAACTGTCAGAGGAATTAAGACACACCAAATACGCCATACGACATGTTTTATATAAGCTTAAACAAATTTGCAGGGAGTTAAGTAAAATCAAAAAACCAAAATTATTTCGATACATCCTAATACTATAACTAGGAGATTCAACGCGGTGTTCTTGGATTACATAACACAGATGAAAATTGCGGCGAATCCAACAACTAACAACCGAAAACTGTCAGAGGAATTAAGACACACCAAATACGCCATACGACATGTTTTATATAAGCTTAAACAAATTTGCAGGGAGTTAAGTAAAATCAAAAAACCAAAATTATTTCGATACATCCTAATACTATAACTAGGAGATTCAACGCGGTGTTCTTGGATTACATAACACAGATGAAAATAGAGGCGAATCCAACAACTAACAACCGAAAACTGTCAGAGGAATTAAGACACACCAAATACGCCATACGACATGTTTTATATAAGCTTAAACAAATTTGCAGGGAGTTAAGTAAAATCAAAAAACCAAAATTATTTCGATACATCCTAATACTATAACTAGGAGATTCAACGCGGTGTTCTTGGATTACATAACACAGATGAAAATAGCGGCGTATCCAACAACTAACAACCGAAAACTGTCAGAGGAATTAAGACACACCAAATACGCCATACGACATGTTTTATATAAGCTTAAATAAATTTGCAGGGAGTTAAGTAAAATCAAAAAACCAAAATTATTTCGATACATCCTAATACTATAACTAGGCGATTCAACGCGGTGTTCTTGGATTACATAACACAGATGAAAATAGAGGCGAATCCAACAACTAACAACCGAAAACTGTCAGAGGAATTAAGACGCACCAAATTTGCCATACGACATGTTTTATATAAGCTTAAACAAACTTGCAGGGAGTTAAGTAAAATGAAAAAACCAAAATTATTTCGATACATCCTAATACTATAACTAGGAGATTCAACGCGGTGTTCTTGGATTACATAACACAGATGAAAATAGCGGCGAATCCAACAACTAACAACCGAAAACTGTCAGAGGAATTAAGACACACCAAATACGCCATACAACATGTTTTATATAAGCTTAAACAAATTTGCAGGGAGTTAAGTAAAATCAAAAAACCAAAACTATTTCGATACATCCTAATACTATAACTAGGAGATTCAACGCGGTGTTCTTGGATTACATAACACAGATGAAAGCCCTTTTTAACACTTTCCAACCTAGTTGAAAAGTGTTTATGACTTCGGTTTGTCTGGCCGTCTGCCGTCTGTCCGTGCTCTAACTCCCGTAAATATGCTCGGATTGCCTTGCAATTTTTATATGTTATAATCGTTATCTATAGCATGTTCCCTATTTCAACGGAAGTGTGTAGCACTTATAGTTTTTTTACAGGGACACTCAAAAGAATTCCGTTACATTGCGGTCTATGGGGAAAAATCATTTGCGGTTTATTTAAATAATGTTTCACTATTTTAAACGCATTGAAATTTATATATATCACTAAGGTGCATTAGAAGAAGCTTAATATGGAATAGGGTGTGCATAGCACTTATACATACTTTACAGGGACAGTCAAAAGAATTCCGTTATATTACGTCTATGGAGAAAAATCATCTGCGGTTTATTTAAATAATGTTTCCCTATTTTAAACGCATTGAAATTTATATAAGGTTCATTACAAGAGACTTACTACAGAATATTGTGTGTATAGCAGTCATCGTTCATTTACAGGGACACACAAAAGAATTCTCTACTGTATGTTAACAATAATTCCTGGAAGTGCGTTTTAAGTTACTGAACGCGATTTTAATTTTAAATCGCTTTTTGTATATTACGTGGTGTGTATAAATTCTGTAGATCCTATACAGGGAAGCACAAAAGTTCGGGAACACATTTCCGTATTATTTAACTCCAGACAGAGAATTTTAAACTGTGCTACGTGTTTCCTAACTGAACTAAAATTTAGCATCCTATGTAGTATATATACAAATCTATAGATCCTATACAGGGCTGAATAAAAGTATTCGGATTACTTAGATGTTATCTTTTAGCTTATTAAAGAGTATGATTCGTAAAATTATTTTGGAAGCGTTGGAAAGTGTTACATAATCTATGCTTGACGCATGATTTTTCGTCCTTGTTTTAATTGAGAACTCTAATAATTTTTTACATTTAATATACTCTTTTGGATTATCCACTTACAACGCCAAAAAACATTTTCATATGAAAAATATCAATTATCTATTCAAATAAAGTTTTGAAATTCACTAAAAGTGATACTTTCGTATTAGCCGTATGTCAGGCTGAAAAAACCCTCGAAAATTTCGCTACTTACAGTATGCTTTTTAATTTTGATAATTTCAGTAGTTTCAGCGCGTAGTTCGTTACATTTCTGTTAAATTTGTGTTTATTTATTTATTGATCGATTTTTAATGTCGTTATGGAATACTAGCCGGAAACAAATGCGGAGCTATTTATATTGTTTTTTGTGCAAACTCGTTAATCGTTTGTAATCGTCGAAAAAAAAAATCATTCTTGAACATTATTTTAAAAACCATAAAAAGTCATTAAATTGATAAACAGTTTTCAAACAAATTGGATTTGAAAGATTTTTTTTTTCTCCTTTCAACGGTGTAAAAATTGAAATAGTGCGATATTTAGAAGTTAAAAAAAATTGCAATAGGAGAGAAATTCATTGGTCAGGTCGTTGCCACCGTAAAATATGACGTCAGCATTACTGATGGACATGTTTTAGCTTTATAATAAGAATTTGATCACGGAATATTCTAACTAGTCGTTGGGGGCCACAGTAATACTTATCCATCATGGATATGCATAATATAAAAAAGTCCTTCCGGCCTGTACCGGGAGGAAAAGGTAGCTTTTCTATATCTTCGTTTTAAAATTTTAGCTAATGTTATACGAAAACAACAAGTTTAAATGCAAAGAAACGTTTACAAAAGATTCGTTAATACTGAATTTGAATAAGAAATTCGCCAAATTATTGAGCAATAGCGAAATTGGCTTCTTTTATGAAGACTTATTTTGGTGCCAAATTTGGCAATATTTCGCCAAATGTCGCCAATTTTGTAGCCAATGTCGCCAATTTTGGCTCTAACGGATATGAATATATAGTTTTATGCGTATGATTGGGAAAATTATTACAACAATGAAAGAAAATAATTTGCGAGTAATCGCGTTAATGTGCTGTTTTGTTTCAAAATGTCAGCCACCCTAGAATTTCAAACTGCTCTATCTCATCCATTTTTTAAGATAGAGGTAAAACAAAAAATGCTCTGGAATCCTTGTATCAAGGCCTAAAACGTAATTAAAAAATAAATTTGAATTTTTAATTTTTTTGTATATTTATTTTAGTTTTAAATTTTTAAATGGCCGCCATCTTCAAACAAAATGGCGGACCAAGCTGGCCAACGAACTCGGTCGAGACATTGGTTAGCTTAATACACACAATTAGTTTCATAAAAATTGATTTATAAATACGAGCGTTATCGTATGACATAGGTCAGATATATATATATAAATCAACATTTGAACGGAGGGTCGTTTTGGGGTCTGGGGGTCATGATCGGTGAAAATATATCGAAATTTTCCGGAACTGCTTTCCTCCGAACGGCTGCAATAGGTAGCTTTATACTTTTAGGTAGCTTTCAATACTAAAAAGTCCTTCCGGCCTGTACCGGGAGGAAAAGGTAGCTTTCCTATATCTTAGTTTTAAAATTTTAGCTAATGTTACACGAAAACAGCAACTTAAAATGCAAATAAAACGTTTACAAAAGATTCGTTAATACAGAATTTGAATAAGAAATTCGCCAAATTATTGAGAAATAGCCAAATTGGCTTCATTTATGAAAACTTATTTTGGTCGCCAAATTTGGCGATATTTCGCCAAATGTCGCGAAATTTGGCGAGAATTTGGCGCTAACGGATATGAATATATAGTTTTATGCGTTTGATTGGGAAAATTATTACAACAATGAAAATTTTTGTAATGTGCTGTCTTGTTTCAAAATGTCAGCCACCCTAGAATTTCAAACTGCTCTATCTCAGCCGTTTTTTAAGATAGAGGTAAAACAAAAAATGCTCTGGAATCCTCGTTTCAAGGCCTAACACTGAATTAAAAAATAAATTTGAATTTTTACCTTTTTTGTATATTTATTTTAGTTTTAAATTTTTAAATGGCCGCCATCTTGAAACAAAATGGCGGACCAAGCTGGCCAACGAACTCGGTCGAGACATTGGTGAGCTTAATACACACAATTAGTTTCATCAAAATTGATTTATAAATACGAGCGTTATCGTATGACATAGGTCAGATATATATATATATATATATATGGAGATATATATATATATATATATGTAATAATAAAAAATTTTCGCCCTATTTCTTTAGTTAAATTATTCCAAATTCTTCAATTCTTTTTTCCCTCTCTTTTTAAAATATCTCTTAAATCTATTTTGTATTTTATTCCATAACTTAATCAAAATATTCTGTTATTTATCATTCTAAAAATCTTAATCTGTTAAAAGCTACACGTATTTATTAAAAGCTTATTCTCTTAAATTGCAACACTGCCTCTAAACGCACCTGCCTAATTTCTTCTTTTGAGACATTTAATTTTTATTCTTTGGAACTTTTATAATACCATTTTTATTTCTATTTAATTCATTCGGCATCCCATGATTCCAAGCGGTTTTCGCGCCCAAAGGCCTTTTTACCTTTTTAATTTGCCGCTTCTGTTAAAGAGTTTTAATCATACGTCAGAGACACGTCTTCGTGGCCTCATTTTTTCATCCATTAGCGAGAAAGCTCCGCCTTCTTTATCCCCCTAGCGCCCTCCGAACATGGATGCGAGTGGAGCAGCTTGTTCGCCCGTTTTGTACCTTTGGGCCAAATTTTGAAGTATTTATACGGTTACACTGGCTTCGGAGACAGAATTTACACGAATTAGTGGTTGTCATCTAATTGCCGTCACTGGGGAGTCTACACTAATGCATCGGTAGGATGTTCTTCAAGCTCTGCTAATTCTTCAAGATCTTCAAATGTGTTCAGTTTTAATGAAGCGAAAGTTGGTGGAGTTGCTTTCATCTCTGTGATCACAATAAAGCCACTGCTCATCTATTAAGTTATTAAGTCTTCTTTTTAATGTTTTTGGGAAATTTCTTCTGGATTTCACTGCCTCTGCTCAATTTTTACGACTGCTAATACACTACGATTTCCGATGTGATATACTTCGAGATTTGTCTTCATGGTGAGCGACTCGAAATGATGCCCTGTCCGGGTGTCATGACTACATTTCAACGATCTCGACTGCGGCTACCTCGATATGATTATCAGGCAATTTTAGTGGTTTCGGACTGAGATGTTCCGATTGTCTGGTGGAAAGAACGTTCAAGTCGACAGCAATAGCGATCGTCTATAATGTGCCAATTTTCGACAGGAATGTATCATATATATAAATCAACATTTGAACGGAGGGTGGTTTTGGGGTCTGGGGGTCATGATCGGTGAAAATGTATCGAAATTTTCCGGAACTGCTTTCCTCCGAACGGCTGCAATAGGTAGCTTTATACTTTTAGGTAGCTTTCAATACAAAAAAGTATAAAGCTACCTATTGCAGCCGTTCGGAGGAAAGCAGTTCCGGAAAATTTCGATATATTTTCACCGATCATGACCCCCAGACCCCAAAACCACCCTCCGTCCAAATGTTGATTTATATATATAGATATATCCATATATATATATATATATATATATATATATATATATATATATATATATATATATATCTGACCTATGTCATACGATAACGCCCGTAATTATGAATCGATTTTGATGAAACTAATTGTGTGTATTAAGGTCACTAATGTCTCGACCGAGTTCGTTGAACAGCTTGGTCCGCCATCTTGTTTCAAGATGGCGGCCATTTAAAGATGTAAAATAACTTAAAATCTAAAATAAACTTACAAAAAATTTAAAAATTCAAATTTATTTTTTAATTACGTGTTAGGCCTTGATACAAGGATTCCAGAGCAGTTTGAAATTCTAGGGTGGCTGACATTTTGAAACAAAACAGCACATTAACGCGATTACTCGCAAATTATTTTCTTTCATTGTTGTAATAATTTTCCTAATCATACGCATAAAACTATATATTCATATCCGTTAACGCCAAAATTGGCGACATTGGCGACAAAATTGGCAAAATTGGGCGACATTTGGCGAAATATCGCCAAATTTGGCGATCAAAATAAGTGTTCATAAATGAAGCCAATTTGGCTATTGCTCAATAATTTGGCGAATTTCTTATTCAAATTCAGTATTAACGAATCTTTTGTAAGCGTTTCTTTGCATTTTAGCTTGCTGTTTTCGTGTAACATTAGCTAAAATTTTAAAACGAAGATATAGGAAAGCTACCTTTTCCTCCCGGTACAGGCCGGAAGGACTTTTTTGAAAGCTACCTAAAAGTATAAAGCTACCTATTGCAGCCGTTCCGAGGAAAGCAGTTCCGGAAAATTTCGATATATTTTCACCGATCATGACCCCCAGACCCCAAAACCACCCTCCGCTCAAATGTTGATTTATATATATAGATATATCCATATATATATATATATATATATATATATATATATCTGACCTATGTCATACGATAACGCTCGTATTTATAAATCGATTTTGATGAAACTAATTGTGTGTATTAAGCTCACCAATGTCTCGACCGAGTTCGTTGGCCAGCTTGGTCCGCCATTTTGTTTCAAGATGGCGGCCATTTAAAAATTTAAAACTAAAATAAATATACAAAAAAATTAAAAATTCAAATTTATTTTTTAATTATGTGTTAGGCCTTGATACAAGGATTCCAGAGCATTTTTTGGTTTACCTCTATCTTAAAAAATGGCTGAGATAGAGCAGTTTGAAATTCTAGGGTGGCTGACATTTTGAAACAAAACAGCACATTAACGCCATTACTTGCAAATTATTTTCTTTCATTGTTGTAATAATTTTCCCAATCATACGCATAAAACTATATATTCATATCCGTTAGCGCCAAAATTGGCGACATTGGCGGCAAAATTGGCGACAAAATTGGCGACATTTTGCGAAATATCGCCAAATTTGGCGACCAAAATAAGTCTTCATAAATGAAGCCAATTTGGCGAATTTCTTATTCAAATTCAGTATTAACGAATCTTTTGTAAACGTTTATTTGCATTTTAACTTGCTGTTTTCGTGTAACATTAGCTAAAATTTTAAAACGAAGATATAGGAAAGCTACTTTTTCCCCCCGGTACAGGCCGGAAGGACTTTTTTGTATTGAAAGCTACCTAATATGAAAATAAAACATGTGTAAACTATTTATAAAATGCATTGCAATTCGAATAAAATCGTGGCTTGATGACGGCATAAACTTTAAATGCTCTATTACTGAATCGCGTAAAAGAAACATCCTTATAGCTCCAAAATTGATAATCCTATTAACTAATAGTTTACTGAGTCGGATTAAGCGTGTTATTTCCAATTAAAATATATCTTTGAAATGAAATTTGAATGAAATACAGAGTCACGAAAAATCGAAGAGTGTGGATAATAGGATTACAAATATCTCGGCAACTCATTATTCGATCGACTTTATTCTTTATGCAAAATTTATGTTTTTTATTATCTTTTATATTCACTACTTAAAATAAACAATTTCGAAAATTTTTATAAACATTTTATTAGAACGAATCTTTCGAGAGTCCGAAAAAAATAGTTCCGGATTATCGAAATTATTGAAATTCAATAAGATTTTTACCATTGTTACGTATTAAGTACACACCAAATTTCAAGTCTGTATCTCAATTTTTTCGGGAGATATGGCACACACATAGACACATAGACAGACGGACGGCAATTTTTTTTTCCTAAAAATATGTTTTTCGGAATCTCCAGTGTCTGAAACGTGTAAATCCGTCAATTTTTAACACTTTCCAACCTAGTTGAAAAGTGTTTATGACTTCGGTTTGTCTGGCCGGATGGCCGTCTGCCGTCTGGCCGTCTGCCGTCTGTCCGTGCTCTAACTCCCGTAAATATGCTCGGATTGCGCTGCAATTTTTATATGTTATTGTCATTATCTATAGCATGTTCCCTATTTCAACTGAAGTGTGTAGCACTTATAGTTTTTTTACAGGGACACTCAAAAAATTCCGTTACTTTACGGTCTATGGGGAAAAATCATTTGCGGTTTATTTTAATGATGTTACACAATTTCAAATACATTGTAATTGATATATATCACTAAGGTGCCTTACAAGAAGCTTAATATAGAATAGGGTGTGCATAGCACTTATAATTAATTTACAGGGACAGTGAAAAGAATTCCGTTACATTACGTCTATGGAGAAAAATCGTCTGCGGTTTAATTAAATAATGTTTCACTATTTTAAACGGATTGAAATTTATATATATCACTAAGGTGGATTACAAGGGGCTTACTACAGAATATTGTGTGTATAGCAGTCATCGTTCATTTACAGGGACACACAAAAGAATTATCTTCTGCCTGTTAACAATAATTCCTCGAAGTGCGTTTTAAGTTACTGAACGCGATTTTAAATTTAACTCACTTTTTGTCTATTACTTGGTGTGTATAAATTCTGTATTTCATATACAGAGCAGCACAAAAGTTCGCGAACACATTTCCGTTTATTGACAGAAACTCCAGAAGGAGAATTTTTTTTGTGCTACGGGTTTCCTAAATAAAGTAAAATTTAGCATCCTATGTACTATATATACAAATCTATAGATCCTATACAGGGCTGAATAAAAGTATTCAGTATTTTTCCGAATATTGTATATGTCGGATATATATGTTGGAAATTCCTGAAATTAAGTTTTTAAATATGTTACGCGTTTTCCAAATTGTTTACTTAGATGTTGTCTTCCAGCTTATTAAACGGTAATGATTTATAAAATTATTTTGGAAGCGTTGGAAAGTGTTACATAATCTATGCTTGACGCATGATTTTTCGTTCTTGTTTTTTCTATTTTCAAAACGATTACAAGATTTACCCTATACTACGTATGATGGGTAAGTAAAAAGTACTTTACGAATAGACCTACCTGGAAAGTCAGCTACAATAAGATTAACGCTACTTGGTAAATATTTTTTAAGTTCAGCTGGTAATTCAGAAAACTTGGACAAAACATAAACATCAGGAAAACAGGTCGTCCTTTCCATTATATTTTATACAAAATATCCTTTTTTTTTCAGAACTTTCAATCAAACAGATGCAAACTTTTGAAGTAACTGTTATACAAATACACAAATTTGTTCATGCATGCTTATATGTATATATAACTTGCTTTCAAAGCGAGTTTATCCAGTCCGTTAATACAGTGATAAAACAATTAAATAAGAGCTTGTCCGCTTGAAGCATGTTTTTTCTGAATGAGATAAGAAAAGATGAAAAAAAAAATGTCATTAATATTGATAAGACAAAAGTAGTTAGAAGAAACTCAAAAATAAATCACCTTATCACCTTGATAATCTTGAAAGTTCGATGTGCGATATTGAATAAGCTTTAACGTTTTTGTAAATACTTAATCGTACTTGAAATAAAGTACAAAGTGTCCCATAAATTCGTTTGCAATTAAAAAAATTCGTAAAAAAATAACAAATTGTCATATCGCAGTGCCGTTTTCACCATAACACTCGTCAAAGTGTCAAATTTTTTGTGGAAAAAGAAAGGAAGAAAGAAACAAGTGGGTAAGTGTGATCGAAGATCGCTCAAAGAGTTTCGTTTAATATTCCTTTCAAAACACTTTATTCTTTCTTTAATAAATCCAAATAAATTTCATTTAGCAACAAAAGAAAAAAAAAGTCATGTTTTTTATAAAGTAAATATTTACCGGTCTATTTTTTCGTTTTTTTCAAATTTCTAAACCAGCCCGCTATTATATTCTGTCATAATAATATCTGTCATGCTGACTAAATGCGAAATTAAAAAAAATAATTTCAAAATTAAACATGTTGTACACCTTCCAAATGTTAAAATATGCGAATATTTCCATAATCGGGTTTTTATCATGATTCAATGCATTCCTCAAAATCATATATTTACTATTCTCTATTATTCATATTGATACTCGCTTTGTATTATTCTCAAACATTTGAAAAATCCGTTAAACTTCCAATAGGACGCCAGATTAATTTTCTTTTTAATTCTCTAATGACGTGATATTAATTTACCTTCTGTACATACACATACTCATACTCCTTGTATTATTGAGAAATGTTTGAAAATTTCCGTTTTATTACCAATATGACATCCTATTAATCTTTTTTTTCAATTGGTGAAATTTTTTATTTCATTTTCATTTTTCGCGTGGAAATCTTTCAATAGAAAATTAATTATTGTAGAAATAATTTTATTGTGGATTTTTAATTGTTGGCAACTGCTATAACGAAAAATGTTTAAATTTAATAGGAAAATGCTGTTAGAATTTTGGTTTTTTATCTCTATTTATTAAAATAACTAGCAGACTACGCCCGCTGCGCTGGTCGGTTTCTCCAAAAGAACCTTGAATCAAACGAAATATATCGGTGAACTTAACCTTGTATTTTAAAGTAATTTGTACCTTTACCTAGATGTCCTATAATAACATAAAAACGGATACTTATTTCACTAAATTATGTTTTTTTTAATACGGTTTATTATTACGTTTACAATTTATTACCTACCGTTTTCCATTGATTTATATGTTTTATAGCTACATTTTTTAATAACGGGAATAAACCTATATTATTCACAATTAAATAGAAATGGCGCATCTAGTATTTGTCAAGAATTAAATAAAAATCATGCACTCGTGACATCATAACTCACTTTTATATTTTTACAGAATAATAAGGCTACTATAATTTGTGACTCGTGCTGACACATTGCTGTTATTATTATTTTTTTACGCGTGAAGTTTTCGTTATGGTACTCCTTTGTGAAATTTGGTCATTTATGAAATTCAATATTTAAAAAATGGCATAATCAGTGAATTTGAAATTTATATCAAGAAAATACAATTTTTTACCTTTCTAACGCAGTTTGTCTAACAATTTTCTGACAAATACTTTTCGAGCAAGTAATTTTTTTCAGTAACTTCAAATGTTTCATTTTCTGAGATTAATCTGTGGGAACGATCCCAGTCGTGAGCAACACATACCTTTTTATTAAAGATGATGCGATTTTTTCAAATTTTAATATTTTGAGCTCCATAGTAGGTATTTAGTTATAAGTACACAAATTTTCATGCCTGTAAGTTATATAATTTCTGAGAACGGCTCTGTGACGGACAGACAACGGAGCGGGAGTAATAGGGTTTCGTGAGATGAACGAAACCCTAAAAATGAGACTTAACTACTGTACAACAATTTTTTTTTTAAGCTTTAGAAATGTGAATAGATTTTTAGGATATCCTTATATAAATAACACTTTCAAAATCAGACTTACCTGGAAAGTTAGCTTGGATAAGATTGACGTCATTCGGCAAATATTTTTTGAGTTTGGCTGGTAATTCAGAAAACTTGGACAAAACATAAATATCCGGACAACAATTTGTCCTTTCCATTATTTTTCTTTTACAAAAAATTTTCTCTTTCAAGTAATTTCTTTAAAAATTATGTTGATTTGAAATACCTGTTTTACAACCCTGACAATTTGTTAACCTTTTCTTGTATATATATGTATATATAATACAAGCAAGTTTATTCACTTTACTCCAAAGTGTTTCTATATCAAAGCATTTGTACTACGTGTTAAATTTTTTCGCAATCGTGAGCGCCATATTTCTTTTTTTGCAGTAAGTTTTCAAAATTGGAGGTTCGTCGCAGAAAAATAAGCGGATTAGTAATTTATAAGTCCCATGTCCCATCTAAGAACTTATAATCGGATTACGGAATGCGTTCTTTGGGTTCCATCACGTAATGTCACAGAAGCGTGGGCTTTTTATTCAGGGTCACACTCGGTCTAGTTTCTCGCCCTCGTTTCGATTAATGTTGAGCAGGCATGTCAAACTCGTTTACTACCAGGGGCCAGATTAAGCATTGCATACAAAGCCACGGGCTACATTACAGAAAAAAAAAGCAAATTTATTTTATTAAAATCGCATAGAATGAAATTTGTATATACAAAATACTACCTTGCTAAAAAACAATAAATAAATAAAAATCAACAGCTATTTTCCGAAAATTAACCACCGGAAAATATTAAAAGAAATTGTTATTAAGTAAAAGACATTAATAAATACCTAATTTCTTAATTAAAACTTAACACTTTACCGACCGGCCGTCGATTAATTGACGGCCAGTCGGTAAAGTGTTAAAATTAAAATTTTAGATTTCCCACCACTTTTAAATGAAGAATGTTTTTTATATTATTTTATCAAGGGATTTGTCTCGTGAAAGGTGGTATACATTTATCTTCATATTTACTGGTGTGAAAGACGCTTTATTGCCAATAAGTCTAGTGATCTAAAAATATGCCACCGGTCGTTAATGTGTTAACATCTAAACTATACAAAAAAAAAATAATAATAATGGCTTTTTTGAGTGCTTTTTTTGCTTATGCTTTGCCCCCCTCTTCACCACCTGGCATTTATGTGCTGTTTCACGAAAATGTTCCGAACCCTATTTTTTACTTTTTCAACTTCCTTACTCGTAGTTGGTTATAACTACAGCTATACCATTTCACTTTCTTCCCAATATTTAGACCCTATCCCTAATCTCTTTCGATTTACTTTATTATTCCAAATTTATTATCATCTATTTTCTTAATTTTACATCTATCCTTTTTATTGTAATTGTTCCTTTATCTTGTAGTTAATACTACACCTTAACTTTTACCAACGACTCAATTTAATACAAGACACTCTACTCACAATAGTGGGGCGTTAGTTGATTTGGCGTTAAAATGGGCGTTAAGTTGTTTGCAACTCGGAAGCCCCTTAACCGACATTCACTGTTTGGCAACAGTTCACTTTAGTAATTCCTTCAAACTTTTATTATTCGGTAAAATTCAAAGTAGTCGAACATAAGTAAGCATAGGTAAAATAATAATAAAAATATGTTTTAACACATATTTGACATTTAAAACTTTAAATCGCAATCAAAATTATCCAAAGATGTATTATTAAGTGTATTACTCTGATCTTTGGAATTTTCTCTTAATTTTGTAATTGTTTCTTTTTCATAAAACCAATCGTTGCAGGAACTCTATTATTTGCAATATAAATTACGTTTTACATGACAAACTTGATTCAGTAAAATTTTTTATAGCTTAGTAAAAAATATCAGCTATGGTGGTAAACCGAGTATAGTAATAATTTTCAGAACTTATTTTTAAGCGCATATCATGTCTGCTAGTAAAAACTGCTAATTGAGGGGGATAAATATTAAAATTATATATCTCATTTGATTATTAAAATTTCTGTCTATATTATGCAAATTTCTACCAATGGAGCTTATATATTTTCATTTATATTATTTTTAAATTTCTTTAACTATTCTGGACATTATTTCCTCTACTTCGTAGTGAATGATTTTGAGTTGCGTGCAATTGAATGCAGTATTTTTATTCATTTTTTTAAGGCAAATTCATCACCTTTAATAGCCTTCATCAATACACTTGTTTTAAAATGAAGCATCAGTTTCAAATCTACCAGTTTATCTTACCACAGCATTTCTAATATTTTCTAAATATTTCTGACTACAAATTTTGCAAACTCCAATAGAGTTTCTGCATATCAAACTTAATTTTTCAGTTTTTATCTATACTAATATTATAAAGAAGTAACGATTGTTTGTTTGTTTGTAGGGGGTAATTTCTAGAACTACTAAAGCGATTTCAAAAGCGATGGTGGCAAATTGATGGTGACAATCCCTGCCCCAACATAGGCTATATTTTATGTCGTTGCCACTACCCCCAGGGGGGTGCAAGAGCGAAAAACGTTCTAAATTTTCAATTTTTTTTTATATTGAAGGAGCTAGGAACATGAAATTTGGTATGGTAGTTACTTATAAGATGTAAATGCTCTCTAAGAACCAATTCTAAAAAAATTCGAAATTTAAAAGGGTGAGATGAGCGAAAAGCGTTCTAAAAACATTCTAAATTACAATTTCTGTGGAATCTCTGGAACTACAAAACCGTTTTCAAAAGTGATGGTGGCAAATTGATGGTGACAGTCCCTGCTGTAGCATAGGCTATATTTTATATCGTTGACACTACCACAGAGGGGAAGGGGGGGGGGGTAAAAGAATGAAAAACGTTCTAAAATTTCGATTTTTTTTCGACATTAGTGTGGCCTAATTAGTAATTTCTGAATTATCTGTGGCAGTAAAATTTCCTCTAATGAAAATAGGCCAACGAATACTACTTGGCATTTTTCAAGAATTACGCGAGCAAAGCTGCGGGTTTTGCTAGTTTAATATAAAAGTTTTAAAAAATTGACTTTTGTCAATCTGTGATGGGCCTTCAATTAATCGTGTTTATTCATATTAGTAAGAAGCTTTAACATAATTTTAAAAAATCCTAAAATGTATAAAAAAAAAAAAAAAAAAAAAAGGAAAATATTAGTAGGGTTTATTAACAACTAGCATGCTGCGCTGGGCCATTTTTCTAAATGTACCTTAAATCAAATGAAATGGCTTTATATTTTAAAGGAATGTGGATCTTCACCTACAGATGCTACCTTAGTAAGTATTTTCAAACGAACCTTGAATCAAACGAATTATATCAATGGATTTGAGCATGTATTTTAAAGCACTAGGGACGTTCACCTGGATTTTCCTTCAATATTGCTGTAAACGATGTAAACGACATTGCGTTATATTATATCATACATTGGACAAAATTTGGGCTAAAAGAAGAAACTCATTTAGTTGATCATTTATAGTAGAGTTTGGTAGGGAAATTAGGCCATTATGAGATTATGACAACAGGAACTAACATGTTCTCTAGTCAACATACTACTAAAAGAGAAAGCAATACAGTGATTGCATAGATTGACCATTGAACTTAAATAATGTTCGGGTGATTCATTTTCGTCTGTAAGTTCTTGAACTCCGTCCCTCTTTCTTGCCTCCATGTGAGATTCTGGTAACGTAAGTATGATCTCACTCTATGTTACGTTATATTTCGCAATATACATCCTCTTCTGGCATGTCTACTACGTTTTTTAGGTGCGTTCGTAATTATATAAATACGTAGCACCTATAGTCGTCGTTTGGTCCGTCTGTCTGTCCGTCCGTCTGTCTGTCTGTCTGTCCGTCTGTCTGTCCGTCCGTCTGTCTGTCTGTCCGCATATAACAACGCAAAAACTACCCAACCAAATGGTTTGCAATTTAAAATATATTATCTTTGCAGAATTTTGTCGAGACATTTCAAATTTTATTAAAATCGAATCAAAACTTTAGGAGATATTAATAAAAATATTTATTAAGAAATTTGATTTTATTTTAAATCGGTGCTTTTTTGTTATAGGAGCTTCCGATGGATGTTAAATCGTCAAGCGACCGAGAAACTTATTTTATTACAGAAATTAATCTGCAGACGATATAATTCATTTCACAGAATTAAAAATCATCAAGATCTGAATATTTATATAACTAGCTGATACATATATATCTGAATATTTATATAACTAGCTGATACATATATATCTGAATATTTATATAACTAGCTGATACATATATATCTGAATATTTATATAACTAGTTAAGATATTTGTATGAACAGTATCATAAAATATATACTTAACTAGCTGTTTAACCCGTTCTACGCACGGGATATCATGAATTTAATTCTAAAACGTGCGTACGAACGCACCTCGTTTGTAACGTTTGACGTACAATTTCCAACTTGTTCATCTTTCGATTCCAGCAGAGTAAATACAGTGAAAATTGTAATAAATTGTTTGCACATAAAGAACAGTGTTTAACTTTCATATATAAAAAAGTGGTGAAACTTAAAAAAGTGAATTTTTAAAGCTGAATATGAATAAAATTAAAATGACGCCATTTTCACTGTCTTACCATTTTTTAGACCAGTTGCATTCGTGTAACCATTAATCTGAAAAAAACCCAATGATTAACTCTGGTCGAAGAATAAACCTCTAGTTTGTATCCAATAAAATCTTCCTAATCTTCCATAATCTTGCCGATATCCAAGTTTGACGTCAAACATTAGAAGTGCTTGAAACGATATGGTTACTAATTTACCATAGTTAGTTATAAAACGAAGTTATTTACATGCCAAGCTATGTTCCATTAAATAATGTCAAATTACTGTTAATTCAATTATAGATCTTTCATTAACATAATTCCATTCCTTAAATAAAACTGACAATGATAAAGTTAGTTATGCAAAATGTTTAGTAATATTATTTTTGGTGAATACTTAAACCGAAGATTTTTTTGCATTCCTCTAAAGAGCATAATAACACGCAGAAATAAATTCATTTCTCACTATGTTTAGCTGCTAGGGCTGTGTGTAGGTCGAAAAGGCTTTATAATGATCGAAAAATTATATAATCAGAATTTCAGGTACTCCTTTTTTCTTATCCAGCCTGAAACGATAAATCGACAAATATTATTTATTCCATTCGCCCCCTTTGACATTACAAAGTTTTTCCATACATTGAAAGCGCCAAAACAGTGACTGAGATGTTCTGCTCTCAAAACTGGCATACGGGAAGTGCTGGATTCAAACCCCTGTCGCGCTCGTTGACCTAACCGTTGGGAGTTTTCCGTGGTTTTCTTCGAACCTTGCCGTAAATACGGGTTAGGAACCCTTAGAAAGACCCCCCACGGAGGGCACTCCACCCAGGTCTATATCCCTCGTGTAGATAATCGGCCGTCATAAAATCAACCAACCGTATATTGGAAGCATTGCTTTTTTGGTAAAACTTTGCTTCAGAATGAAAAAAACCCATAAATTTAGCAATCGCTAATTTCAAAAGTCATCTAATCTTCTGTAATCTGAATCGTCGCGTCGTCCAGAGTAACCTTCAAATATAAACGAAACATCCAACAATATAGTAAAAATGCCAACTGGCAGGTGACCGAAATACGGACAATTAGTCCAATGTCTTTTAAAAACCTTCCTGAAAGAAAGGAAGATATGCAGAAAAAACTAAAAAGAAATGACGAATCAAAAAGAGCATCGAAAATTTTTTTCAGCAAACAATTTTTATTCCAAAATGTAGCCTTTAGTGATAGTAATAACGCATAAATGCACACATCTCCTTAAGAATATTCTTTCGTTCCTAACTTTTGAAACAGTGAAATTGGTGAAATATTAAAAAAATAATAAAATAAAAATAAAAGAATAGACAATATTCGCTGGTCTGAGTTCGAGGCTATAAAAATAATATGTTTGGTGAAAATAAACCGGCATGTTTCCGTAGTAAATTTTTAAATGTCTAAAATTTAATTATTTTACAATATGTGTTTGAGTGGCAGACATTCACTAAAATTTAAATATTTGATCCCATATTCATAACAATAACTGCTATTTATATAATTTGCATTTGAATATAAAAATTTACTCCAAAAAGGATCTTGTATACACGTAAAAACACTATTATTGCTTATACCGCTCAAGCTGATGTCACGCTTATGCATTTTTGGCTTAAAATCACATTGCTTGGCGACATAATAAAAATCAAAACCGTAAATAAACAAATAACATGTAACACATCAATGCAGTTATTTTTACAATTACATCTGCTAGTTCCTCCTGTAAGACACATGATAGGGGAGTTATATATAAAAAAATTAACAGAAAGAAAAAAAAGGAAAAATAAATTACTCATATTTTATTAAATCAAATTATCAGATGCATCTTTGTTAACCTGACGCAAACGATAAATCGCCAAATATTGACTTAATCTGAATTGCAATCTCATGCATTGCAAATATTTTTAAGCATTACAAACATTCCTGTGGGGTTTAAATTAAATATTATGCCTCATTAAAACAGTTTTTTTCTATCTTTTTTTAAAATTTAATTTAATTTAATTTTTTGCGGGGAGGAAGGGGGTGGGATTTTAAATAAAATTAACAGAATTTTTTTATTTTTCTATGTGTTTGCATTATTTTCTGATATAGCCGTTTCAATTCTTTCACCAACGATAATGGTCGCCAAAAAATGACTTATGGTAATCTTATCGTCCACAATAACAGAACTTTCCATCATAATTCTATAAACTATCTACGTAGAACGTTGTGTTATATACTAAAACCTTCCTTGAAAAAATATCTATCCAACAGTGCAAGTTCCATCAAATTCCATTCAGCGGAACTCGAGTTATAAATAGGAACGGAACGAAATTTCCGTTTGTGTTTTATATATATCACCGCCCCCTGAATACTAGGCCTGCGCGCTGAAAAAAATGGCGGCTGCCGCAGGCGGAATCGTTTGTACAGTCCCTCGAACTTCAACACCAATAATATCTAAAAATTATCTTTGACTTATTTGATCTCCGAAAAACAAGGCGAAGAAAACTTTTAGAAATTATTGGTGTGGAATTTCGAGGGACCGTTCAAACACTGAAAAAAAAAATCAGCCTGAGACAGCCGCCATTGTTGTCAGCGCTCAGGCCTAGTATTCAGGGGGCGGTGTATATATAGTAGATGACGCGTAAACTAACTTAAATACGGAAAATAATTAATGAGCTCAAATCCAAAATGTCGTGTTCGGCCATATCAGTTCCAAGAGAAGAACATTCGTAATTTTTTTTTTCAGGAAAACAAGACGAGAGGATTTGTGTAACTTTGAAAACTACTAATTAAAAAACTTTGTTGTAATTTTGTAAAAGTTTTAATTGTGGTTGATTAGCACTAGATTTTAATAATTTTTGGATAAATTTTAGTATCCAATAAATAGTGCACATTATTTTGTAATCTGATGCAATTCGAAGACAGCAGTAAAATAAATAATTTATTAAAGAAATACTATAGATATTTCATAAATATTTCAATTTTCAGATTCATCATCTGCTCTTTGTAACTTTCTGAATGTTTTTTTAATTCACAATGAGTTCGATCTGACCATATACATATACTATTACTTTCTGATATTTGACATATCTAACGCCACGACAATGTTTCCAGATTGTAAAATTTTTTTATTCAAAATAGCTACAAAGTTTTTTTTTGACAAGTAATCTTTATAAATAATATAATACAATCACTTGTTAACTTTAAATTAAAGTCTAATAATGCTTAAAGTGATAAAAAACATAACACGGAATATTTAAAATACATTTTTAATGTAGATTGCATATGTTTCGTTCACACTATCGGTGACATCTTCGGATCTAAATGATAAATACAATTATCTCGCATATTTTTGGAAATGGTAAACACAAACCACGAGATCGCATGCCCAAGGCTGGCAGTTGCTTAAATTGGCCGAACTGGGAAACGTGAAAAATATTATTTGTTTTTATGTTTATTGCTTTTTCAATCTATCGATCATTACACCATCATCAAACAAGAATGAAAGAACATATGGTAGATATCAAACATGAGAGAAGAACCACTGCTTTAGCCAGACAATATAGAAAAGAGCAGCTGCAGATTGATTTCAAGAATAGTAAAATAATTTTTCAATCAAGAGCTTATTTTCCATCCATTATCCGTGAATCTATAGAAATATATTTGCGAAAAGATTGCATTTGCAATGAAGCCACTTTTTTTGAATTAGCTAAAATTTGGCCTGCGATGATCGATAGCTTGAAAAAGCAATAAAAATGAAAACACATAATAATTTTCACGTTTCCTAGTTTGGCCAATTTAAGCACCTGCTAGCCTTGGACATGTGCTCTCGTGGTTTGTGTTTACCCTTTTCAAAAATATGCAAGAATATTGTATTTATCATTTTGATCTGAAGATGTCACCGATACTGTGAACGAAACATATGTAATCTACATTAAAAAGGTATTTTAAATATTCCGTGTTATGTCTTTTATCACTTTAAGCATTATTAGACTTTAATTTAAAGTAATCTTTAGTTTATTTAATCACGGAATTTCTGTCATTAAAACAAGCGAAGATTACTATTCCGAAATAGTAGTAGATATTTTGAATAAAAAAAATTTCCAACGTGACAACACTACAGTTAATGGTTAGTGCAAGTGTGTTCGTACAAAGTTTATTTTCTGCATCAAACATGAACAAAATCAAACATAGGGAAAATACCAAAGGCATGGCGGGCCACAGATAAGTTGTCGGCGTGCCAGATGTGGCCCGCGAGTCATGTGTTTGACATGACTGATGTTGAGCAATCTCTCTTAGTGAGACTTTTGGCTTTTTCTTTTCCAGCATGAAAAAAGGTAAACAAGTCAATAAATAAGAAAAAATAAAATCCGTCTTAAAAGCGACATTTTTGTCAAACTGCGAGATTTCTTACATTAAATTGTGCACGCTTATTATAGAACCGCTTTGGTCTGCTTGTACGTGGAAAAACTAGTAAATAGAAGCTTTTCAGTCTCGAAAATGTTATTACTGAATGAGATAAGTAGTGATGAAAATAATCATCATTAATGTCGATAAGACATCAGTAGCTTGATATATCTCAATAATAATTTATTTTTTATCCTTGATAAGCGTGTGAGTTCGAAGTATGATATTGGATAAGTTTTCATTTGTATTATTTCTTAATCTTATTTGAAATAAAGTGTCTTTTTAGGTACCTTCGTAGTTATATAAATACGTAGCACCTATAGTCGTCGTCTGGTCCGTTCGTCTGTCCGCATATAACAGCGTAAAAACTACCCCACCGAAGGGTTTAGAATTTAATATATACAATCGCTGCAGAGTTGTGTCGCGTCATTTCAAATTTTATGAAAATCGAATCAAAACTGAAAAAGATATTACTAAAAGTTTTCTTCATTCTATTAAATCCTATCATACGTAATTAATTCAATGATATCCCATTTCAGATAATGATTCTAGGTTGCCATGGTGATTACGTCCTATTTAAGATGGAGTCATATTATTTCTATATTATGGAATTTAAAAACCGAATTTGTATACTAAAATTGTTTAATTATACCAATCGTATAATGAACCGACAATTTTTTGGTTACATGTTTCCGGAGAAATAGATCCCATCAAAAAACTTTCTGTAAAAAAAAGCGCCAAGTTCTCCTTAATGTTTCGACCGTAAAAAGTACTGATATCTAATGTTGGCCCAAGTTAAAAGTCAAACATCTGAAATCTTTCATTCAAAATGGCTTCCTGCGACTTGGCCGTTAATGCATTCTAGGTTAAAAACATTAGAAGAATGTAATGCTGAGAAAAATAAATTAGAATACATAATACACCCTGATTGATGTTAAACATGCCATATCTATCATTTGAAATAAATAATTACGTCGATAAATCATTTCAAAATTAATGATTGGAAATTATGCATTTAAAAGTAATATCGGAATGCAAATAGGCAAATTCGTATGATGACATTGTAATTAAAAGTTTTGTGATACATACCATTGAGTTTCAAGAAACATTAGTTTTGATTAGCCATCATTTAGTTTTACCATGGTTTAATGAACATTTTGTACGGTCTATTGTCATTAATACGAATTCCAATGAATATTTTTTCATCAAATTTCACATTGTGTTACATTATATGAGACGTTGAGAACCAGAGTGGACCATTCTCGACAGCTGTGATCTCGAAATTATGTTTTTAAAAATGTGTATTATATTTTAGTACTTTGTACAACAAAATGCGTAAAATGTTCAAAAAAATGTAGTAGACATGTAGATCATTATACATTCTTTAGAATTTGAAAAACCTTCTAAAATGCATTAACGACCAAGTCGCAGGAAGCCATTTTGAATGAAAGATTTCGGATGTTTGACTTTTAACTTGGGCGAACATCAGATATTAGTACTTTTTACGGCCGAAACATTAAGGAGAACTTGGCGCTTTTTTTTTTTACAGAAAGTTTTTTGATGGGATATCACTGCTTTTTGTAGGTTTTATCAAATGTATAAAGGATATAAATATAATAAATGTATAAATGTCAAAGAATTTTAAAATTATTTTATTATACTTTACAAATCTATATTTTTATTTGTAGTTTACATCAAAATACTAGCCGTCTCAGGCAAACAAATTATTATTTCTAATATGTATGCTAAGCACTTCATCATATTACTTTTATTCATAACTAGCCGAAGTACTGTTCGAGATTTTAAGAATGTTTGTGTAGAAAAATCAATTTCAAAATTAAACATGTTGTATAGATAACTTCAAAATGTTAAAATATGCCAATATTTCTATAATCATGGTTTTATCAGGATTCAATACGTTCCTCAAACTCGTATGACGTTGTACTCACCAGCTGACATCTTACCTACTTTCTTTCACTATTACTCATATTGATACTCTCTTTGTATAATTCCCAAACATTTGAAAAATCCGTTAAACTTCCAATGTGACGTTATATTAATTTTCTTTTTTAATTATCGAATGACGTCATATTAACCTGCTTTCTGTATTTACACATACTCATACTCCTTGTATTATTGAGAAATGTTTGAAAATTTACGTTATATTACCAATATGACGTCATATTAATCTTTTTTTCCATTGCTGAAACTTTTTATTTTTATTTTCATTTTTCACGTGGAAATCTTTCAATAGAAAATTAATTATTGTAGGAAGAATTTCAATGTGGATTTTTAATTGTTGGCAACTGCTATAACGAAAAATGTTCAAATTTAATAGGAAAAGGCGGGAAGAGTTCAATATCCGGTGTTGGTAGGTTTGGCGAGTTGTTTTTGGCGATAAATGTTAGATTTGGTTGTTGCGATATTCAGTCTTTGGAGTATTAACTTAACAACTGGAATTGACCTTATCTACGTGACATCACACCTCTTTTGGCAGCAGTTTGGATTTTTTTGCCAATCGCGCGAACCAGCACAGGATATGGAACTCTTCTCGGAAAAGCTGATAGATTTTTGGTTTTTTATTATTTAAAAATTAACTCTACATTATATTTCGATTCCGGAATACTTTAGTTGCCTCGGCCGTGTTTTAATACACCTACACGTAGCATTTCACAATTCTGGCTTTCAAACTGTTGATTTGTATAAAAGTGCAGACAGACAACCAGATTTTCATTTTCATGTATCACATTTACTTGCTCAATCCTTCGCCAAATTGGAAGTTTCTGTTAGAGAAATTCTCTTTGCGATCATTGGCAGCATATCTTATATTTTGTGTTCTTATCCTTTTCATCTTTATTGACAACTAGCAAGCTACGCCCACTACGCTGGTCAATTTCTCTTAACGAACTTTTAATCAAACAAAATATTGACATTTTAAATTTACTTTTATATTTTAACAGAATAATAAGGCTACTATAGTTTGTGACTCATGCTATAGTCAATATACACGTCAGGACACGTCGCCCTTATCATTATCTTTTTACGCATGAAGGTTTCGCTAAGGTACTCAATTGTGAATTTGGGTAATTTTTGAAATTCAATATTTGAAAAACGGCATAATCATTAGATTTGAAAATTATATCAAGAAAAATACAATTTTTTACCGTTCAAACGCAGTTTGTCTAACAATTTTCTGGCAAATACTTTTCGAGCTATTATTTTTTTTAGTAACTTCAAATGTTTCATTTTCCGAGATTAATCTGTGGTAAAAATTAGCGAAAAACCCAGTCGTCAGCAACGCATAGCTTTTTATTAAAAAGGCTGTTGGTGTAGAGATTGTCACCGCCAATTTGCCACCATCACTTTTGAAATCGGTTTTGTAGTTCCAGAGATTCCATAGAAATTGTAATTTAGAATGTTTTTAGAACGCTTTTCGCTCATTTCACCCTTTTAAATTTCGATTTTTTTGTTGTTCTTCGAGAGCATATACATCTTATAAGTAACTACAATGCCAAATTTCCAATTTCTAGCTCCATCAGTATAAAAAAAATCGCAATTTTAGAACGTTTTTCGCTCCTGCACCCCCTGGGATTAGTGGCACCGACGTAAAATATAGCCTATGTTGGAGCAGGGATTGTCACCATCAATTTGCCTGCATCACTTTTGAAATCGGTTCTGTAGTTCCAGAGATTCCATAGAAAATGTAATTTAGAATGTTTTTAGAACGCTTTTCGCTCATTTTCCCCTTTTAAATTTCGATTTTATTTTTATTTCGTTCTTAGAGAGCATTTACATCCTATAAGTAACTACAATACCAAATTTCAAATTACTAGCTCCTTCAGTATAAAAAAATCGCAATTTTAGAACGTTTTTCGTTCCTGCACCCCTCTGGGGTTAGTGGCACCGACATAAAATATAGCCTATGTTGGAGCAGGGATTGTCACTATCAATTTGCTTCCATCACTTTTGAAATCGGTTCTGTAGTTCCAGAGTTTCCATAGATATTGTAATTTAGAATGTTTTTAGAACGCTTTTCGCTCATTTCACCCTTTTAAATTTCGAATTCCTTTTTATTTCTTTCTTAGAGAGCATTTACATCTTATAAGTAACCACAATACCAAATTTCAAATTTCTAGCTCCTCCAGTATAAAAAAAATCGCAATTTTAGAACGTTTTTCGCTCCTGCACTCCCCTTTGGTTAGTGGCACCGACGTAAAATGTATCCTATGTTGGAGCAGGGATTGTCATCAAAAATTTGCCACCATCACTTTTTAAATCGGTTCTGTAGTTACAGAGATTCCATAGAAATTGTAATTTAGAATGTTTTTAGAACGCTTTTCGCTCATTTCACCCTTTTAAATTTCGATTTTTTTTTGTTCCTAGAGACCATTTGCATCTTATAAGTAACTACAATGCCAAATTTCAAATTTCTAGCTCCTTCAGTATAAAAAAAAATCGCAATTTTAGAAAGTTTTTCGCTCCTGCACCCCCCTTGGGGTTAGTGGCACCGACATAAAATATAGCCTATGTTGGAACGGGGGCTGTAACCATCAATTTGCCACTATCACTTTTGAAATCGGTTAGGTAGTTCCAGAGATTACCCCCTACAAACAAACAAACAAACAAACAAACAAACAACCAAAAAAAGAATCTTTACTCCTTTATAATATTAGTATAGATTACCGCTTAATTTACTTAGGAATTTACGCTTCATGTCCGCTTGCATCGTTACACTCTCTAATACGGAGATTTTTAATCCTGTTAAGTAATTTTCTGTAATTTACACTGAAGTGAAGTGGTTCTTGTTAAACGCCTGTTAAGCTATCCATATTTACAGTAAACCATATTGATGCTAATTTTTTCTTAGAAAATCTACGGACGCACTGCCGTTCTTCCATTAGAAAATCTACCATTATTCTCATCTAATCGTCTTAGATAATATGTCAATATGTCTTGGTTTTAAGATTTTAGCTAAATTTACTCGAAAACCTAAAGCTAAAATGCGAGGAACCCCATTATAGAAGATTCATTCTAACGTACATATTGATAAACTGGATATATGTTATAAAATTATAATAATCTAGAACTGGCAGTTTCGATGCTTTAATTCTGAAAATTCTCTTTCTATAATAAACTTTTAAGAGAGTAAAGACTAACAATATAGTAAGTTTAAGTATAATAACAGTACAATATAATAGCAAGAGCAGAGGTCTTGTGTAGTGATGAATGATTGAAACTTTATTAACATTCGTGCGTTATGCCATTTAATTAACCGCATAATATTAATAGATGATCACTCGCTCTAAAAATTTGCAATGAAAAATAGCCTCTAGCGTCAAATTCTCTCCAAGCTTTGCGACACTTAACGAAATATCGCCAAATTTGGCGACAAAAATACCCTGTTTATGTGGACGTCATAGTGATGCATATGTATTTTATATGTGATGCATATATATATATATATATATATATATACATATTTATTTCAAGTAAAATCCAGTGTATATATATATATATGTTATATAAAAAATTTATTTCCTTCGTATCCTTCCATTTTATTCGCATTAATCTTTTAAAATTAATCTAACTTCTGTCATAGTCAGTATTTCCTTAATTCTTAATAATATTTATTCCTATTTAAAGTCCTTTTAAAAGTAAATATCCGTATATTAATAATTATTTTATTCCAAATCTTAATCTAAAATTTTAAGTTCATTCGTCGCTTTTATCAGCTCCCCAATCTATAAAATTCCGAGACGCGTTCTCATTTCGAATGTTTTTTAAAAGCCATTTTCTTCTTCTTCTTCTTATTATTATTGCTCTGATTTTTTTGCGCGCTTGGGATTTTAACTTCAAAATTGATCCGCAACCCAAGTACGGATTCTTTACTGTTTTAGCCTCGCCCTCTAGCCTCATTCGCTGGGCTGGAAGTCGCCTGTCAGTCATTGGTTTGTGCGCTCGTGACGTAATTTCTGTATATCTCCGCGGAGAGAACAAAACTCGCCCGCACCGGTCGGAGCACGAGATTTTTGACGTTTTCGGAAGCATAAACAAATATGTATCGGGTGTTTTTAATTCCGTAGAATATTCAACTGGCCCAGTAACATCTTAATTCAATGAAGTGAAGCAACGTTAGCCCGAGGGCTATAAGTTTTAGAGCTTTGGGAATTGTTTCTGTGTTGTTCGTCTTCTAATAAAATTATTTGTCTGGAGATTGGCTGGATTTATTGGAAAACTTTGGTGGACTCATTTCATTGCCTTCTACTTCGCCATACTCGCTAATATCGACTGCAACTTGCTATATCGTTGAAGGACTGCCATCTTTTCATTGAATATTATTCATCGTAATATCTCAACCTCGTCAAAATGCTACATATATACACATAAAGTTTATTAACATCATTAAAATGCACTTAAAGAACTAACAGCCCACTGGAATTTTGCCAGACTGACTGAGTGCTATTGCGATTAGAATACCGACATTTATAATAAAATTTATTTTAAGGAAGTAAAAAATAGAAAAACGGACAGATAAACTAAAAGATTTACCTTCCCAACATTTTCGGAAAAGAATATAAAAAATTCATTCTGCTTGAAACCATGTAACACCTTTAAACTCAGGCTAATTTTCTGTAATCAGGCTTTGGCGACCAACGCTGGCGTCAAATATGAGCGAGGAAATGATTGTCTATGCAACTATTATTACTTAAATGTTTATCGTACAACAAAAAACACAAATGGTTGCAACAATGCAATTAATTTAATTTGCCAATTGAATGTGTTACGAACTGTATATAGCCAAATCAGCATCACCTATTTGAAGGGTTTAAAGGCAGAAATTCTATGTTTTCAGACTGTTCTGGTTAATTGTGTGACAAAACCTACTTACTTGTAAAATTTTATGATTCTACGACTGTTAGAAGTACCTTAGTTATTTGATGATCACCAACTTTTTTTTTAGTTATTTGATGATCCCATGTGAGTCAGTTACAAAAAAGCCCTTTTTCGGAATCTCATATTTCGAAAAATATTAAATACAGAAATAAGAAATCTTGGAACCTAGTTCAGTTTGATTATATTAATGTGTGTTAAAAAGGAAAACTCTCTAGCTCTCTCCAAAACGCAGTTATGAGGGGGTGAAAAGTAGGCCGAAATGGTCAGGGAAAAGGTAGCTTACGGCCTGTGCGAACTTGGCGGACGTACTGCCGTGCTCCCAGATATTAAATAGAAAAAGACTCTAAATATGAATTTCAAGTTCTGAAATTTACAAAACTAGGCTTAAGTTTCCCATTGGAATTTTCAGTAAATGTCAACAAAAGATAAAAAGTTGCCAACTTAAAATGTACTTATTTTATTACGGAAATTAATCAAATCATAATAATAGACAATATAATTTATTTCACTGAAATAATACCGAGGATTTTTTTTACATTGTCTTGTATTGGATGTTTGAGCATAGTATAATTTTAATGTAACATTAATTGTAATTAATTGCTTGTAAAAATGTATTGAAAATTAATTTCATAAAATAAAATTAGTATCTATAATATAAAAATCTGCGCATAAAATAAATTTTGTATTCATGCCTTTTTGCATAAGAGTGCAACAGCTATTGCACCAAGATCTGAATATTTATAAAACTAATTATAGTGCGAACATTTGTCAAGTTTGACGTACAATTTCCAACTTGTTTTAGCATTTCTATAGGTTCACTCTTGCAAAAAAAAATGTACTTTCAAGCTATTTGACACGTCTACTCTGAAACATTTTCCTTAATTTTCTATCAGTAATTTTAGAGAAAAACTTTGCTCTATAAAATCCATGTATATCGTTTTAAATATGATTTATCGCCAGTCTTCAGCCTCTGAAGAAGTTGAAAAGACATTTCAAGTGGCTGAAGAGATCTCTGAAAAGCATTTGGTTTGTTAAAAGTAGAATAAACAAGTAATATATATAAAAAAATTAAGTCAATTCCTACTTAGGTCAAATAGAAATTTTTTTCCAGCGATCTACACGCTTCGCCACTGACGGTATTTATTCCTAAATTTATATCTTGCTAAATATCTTACATAAGAGAAATTTATTTTCGAGTACGGGAGAATTTCTTTCCATACCATGCGAGGCTCGATCCTGGGACCTTGTGGTTACGAGCTCAGAGCTTAACCGACTGCGCTATCAAGACTTGTGAGTGGGTGCTTTTAAATGGAACTAATGTCTGCAATAAGTAGGTTCCGTGTTGATATTTTTTCTCCCATATAAAACTAAAATTAATTAATTAAATTTAATTAATGAATTAATATTTGAAAAAACTGTATTAACATCAAGTGCCATCTACTACAAGTTTTTAAAAATGTATTTGAACTTGAGTGGTTGAATAAAAAGTATTTTATTAACGATTGAAAATTTGAACAATATATATAAATATCCATCTATTTAAAGCAGTTTGGTAATTTTGTCAAATTTCCATCGAATTTCGACCGAGTACGCATGCGTCTAAAAAGGACCGGCCAATGAGGCGAAGGTCTATTCCTTTCTCCAAACGTATTTGGGATCAAGATGAAATCAACTCCTGTTGTTTTATGGCTTCTTCCACGTTGCGTTAAACCTAGGAAGATATTTATATAAAAATCTGTGGAGTGTTTAGAAGTTATTTATTTTATTTATTGTTGTATTTATTGTAATTTATATGAATACTTAGGTATCCATTTCGGATTTACTGTGTAACATGAATTTAGGTTCATTTAACGTTCGCGAAATCAAATCATTTTGTTTATATAGTACAGAAAATAATTATTCAATCGTAAATAAAAATATAGTAGAACATGTAATACAAAATTGGACCACTTATATTCCGTTTATGATCGGGTATGAATCTTATGGTGTTCCGATTGCTAATGAAAACTATTATGTAAATATAATGTCAAAAGACAGTACGCACGGTAGTAATATTTTTATTATTATGTGTTCGAAAAAAGCGAATCTGAGCGTCTGAATATAAATTATAAAATATTATTTCTGTATTTAGCAACTAAATATTTAAGTGAATGTATAATATATATAAGTCTGAACTTTAGCATTATTTTTTAACAGAAATATATTATCTCTATTCGATTTAAAAGTTTTGTCATTACATAAGTGTGCTATTTTATTTGTAAAGAGTATGTATGCATTATATTGGTTGTATGTATACAAATCTTTAGAATGTTTTGATTTACAAACTCTTAATATTTGAATAATGTTTACATTATATTTGTTTGTATGTATACAAACAATATATGTATACAAAGAAGTATATATACAAACAATGTATCATGTAACAATATTAATATTTACATTGTATTGTTTGTATGTATACAAATCTTGAATGTTTTAATTTATTACATTCATTTTTTACCAGTTTGCATGTTCGTTCATGGGCGATTCATATGAAACTCATAATTTGTCACAAATTGGTGACTTTATTGATTTAGTGCTTTGCCCAGGAATGTGGAAAAAAAACTATTTTTGACATCGGGTGAAATGAATGAGGTTATTTCGTTTTTTATTTTGTATATAAAAAATGTTATATGTAAAAAAATCCTGGTCATTAATCACATTGTTTTTTGTATATTTAAAGACGATTACTTATTCTTTGTAGTTCTTTTTTTGTTGGGGGTTTTTGAGCAAAATAATATTACTTCATAGCTAGAACCAGTTCCGCTTAATCATTAATATTTACTTAATCCTTTGACCGCTGAGCAAATGGGCAAATTTGTAATGTTTTTTCTGTTATTTTTTTTAAATGTCAAAAAAAGATAAATTTTCAAACTTGGTATAAAAATCTTAGGTACTTCTCTATTATCCCATCGTCCACTTTTCATAACAAAATACTATCGCCAAACTGTATGATTAAATGCCAAAAATGCAGTCCCATTTACTTGATGTCGGAAGCATTATACGTGTTTGTTATGTCGTCAAGTGGTTTTTAATTCAACATTTGCGCATATTAATGACAACGTTCTCCCGTTTATTTGGCGTTACAGTTTGGCGATAGTTTTTTGTTATGAAAAGTGGTCGATGAGATAATAGAGAAGTACCAAAACGTAATTACGTATATGAGTAGATTCCTTGACAGTATTAATCATTACTCAATATTTTAAAACTGCATCATATTTGTAGAATTATATTAATTTAAACAATGCTTCTATTGAAGTGTGAAGAAGCACATACTTCTATGAAGAACCATATATTTACATAATCGTTTTCATTAGCAATCGGAACACCATAAGATTCATCCCCGATAATAAACGGACTATAAGTGGTCCAATTTTGTATTACGTGTTCTACGATATTTTTAAGTACGTTTGAATAATTATTTTCTGTACTATATATACAAAAGGATAGAGATCTAAAAACACAATTTCCATCGGATTGATTTCGCGAATGTTAAATGAGCCTAAATTCATTTTTAAACAGTAAATCCGAAATGGACACCTAAGTATACATACAAATTATAATAAATAAAATAAATACCTTCTAAACACTCCACAGTGAGTTCTATATAAATACCTTCCTAGGTTTAATGCAATGTGCAAGAAAAAAAAAACAGGAGATGATCCCAAACACGTTTCTAGAGACAGTAATAGACCCTCACCTCATTGGCTGGTGATTTTTTTGATGCATGCGTATTGGGTCGAATATTGTTGAAAAATGATTTTGAAGAAAAAATCGGGAAATTCACAAAATGGTTTTGGGAAAAACTTCACCAAATGGTTTCAAAATTCTTTGAGTGACAGCGGGAAAAAAATTTCATTTTACATTCAATCATCGCAATTGGCGAGTGTGACTATTAAGTTTAGCCAGTACTGGCAATAACATCAATTACCAATTTTCAGTATTACTCGCCGATTGGTGAGTGTTAATTTTGTCTTATATCACAAACTGTATTTACATATACTACTAGATATAATGATTATGAACCATGATTTTTCTATTATTGGGCGAGATTCATGTTTTTTCAGCAATTCTTTGACGAAATTCGTATTTTTTTCAGCGATCCTTTGAAGAATTTCGCATTTTTCTCGTGATCCTTAACGAAATTCGCATTTTCCAGCGATTCTGTGATAAAATACATTTTATTCCGCATTTTTTAGACGAAATTTAGTAAAAAAGCGTGATCTTTTGGTGAACTTTCCTTTTTTGCCATTCTTTGACAAAATTTGCTTATCTTTCATGATCCTTTTGCATAATTAATGTTTTTTCTGTTTGACAAAATTCGTGTTTTTTCAGCGATCCTTTGAAGAAATTCGCATTTTTCACTAGATCCTTAACGAAATTCGCATTTTCCAGCGATTCTTTGATAAAATACATTTTATTCCGCAATTTTTAGACGAAATTTAGTAAAACAGCGTGATCTTTTGGTGAACTTTCCTTTTTTGCGATTCTTTGACAAAATTTGCTTATCTTTCACGATCCTTTTGCATAATTAATGTTTTTTCTGTTGTCTTTTAACGAAAGTCATGTTTCCCCATGATCCTTTGATGAATTTAGTGTTTTTTCCTCAATCATTTGACGAAATCTGTGATTTCCCCCTCCCCCCCCCCGTGAAAATTGGTTAGATGTTTTTAGTCTGCAGGTGCCCTAAAAAGTCTGTGACGCCCGTTGCTGCATTGCACACGTTCTTCCATGTGGCATCGAACGAAGGAAATTCATCCTAAAGAATCATTGTTTCATTCTTGACATTTCTGGAAAGAAACAACGTTCAACTCATTGGCTGAATTGTAAAGGGCGAAATGTGTCAAACATTAGCGGAAAGAAAGTGCGCAATTTGTTCGTTCATGGATAAAATCATGAAATTCATTAATCGATAGTTGATAAATTGCGAAATTCGTCAATCGATAGCGGAAAAATCGCAAAATTCATTAATCGACAGTGGAAAAATCGCAAAATTCATCAACTGGTTTCGGGGGGAAAAGTTTTCGAATATCGTCGAATGGCTTCGAGAAAAAAAATCACAATCCGTCAATTTCGGGGAAAAAATCATGAAATTCGCCAAATGGTTTAGAAATTTGTCGAGCGACAGCAGAGAAAAAAATCTTTTTCCATTCAATCATCGCAATTGGTGAGTGTGACTATTATGTTTGACCAGTGGTGGCAATAAAGTCCATTGCCAAATTTTCAGCATTACTCGCTGTTTGGCAAGTGTTAATTTTGTCCTATACTTCAAAATCCTTTCGATCATATCATCAGTGTGCAGGACAATTTTTTTACGGGAGACCATTTGATGAATTTTGTGATTTTTCCATTATCGATTGACCAATTTTACTGCTATCGATTGTTGAATTTTATAATTTATCAACTATTGATTAGCGAATTTCATGATTTTTTCCATGAACATTTGACGAATTACGCAAAAAAATTAAGAAAATCGTTAAATTGTCTTGAGTAAAATAAATTTAATATTGTCAAATGCCTTCGAGAAAAAAGTTGCAAGTTGAAACGCCTGTGACCTATTTTTCATGATATGCATCTCGGGTCTATCCCCCCACTCCCCCCGCCCCAAGTGGGACACTTTTCTAAATTTTGCAGACACCTCTCATGTGATATATCGCTGGAAAAGTCTTTGACCGCTTATTCATGTTATGCATTTCCGGGGTCCATCCCGCCACCCCCTCCCCCCCCCCCCTAAGGGAGGCACTTTTATAAATTTTGTTGACACCCTTCATGTCATACATTGCTGGAAAGGTCTGTGACTGCTTAATCATATTATGCATCTCCGATGTCCATCTCCCCGCTTTGCCCCCCCCCCAAAGGGTACTTTATAAATTTTGCACTTTTATAAATTTTGTTGACACCCCTCATGTCATATATTGTTGGAAAGGTCTGTGACCACTTAATCATATTATGCATCTCCAATGTCCATCTCCCCACTTTGCCCCCCCCCCCAAGGGATACTTTTCTAAATTTTGTTGACACCCCTTATGTCATATATTGTTTGAAAGGTCTGTGACTGCTTAATCATATTATGCATCTCCGATGCCCATCTCCCCACTTTGCCCCCCCCCCCCAAAGGGTACTTTATAAATTTTGCACACAACCCTCATGTTATATATCATTGGAAAGGTCTGTGACTGCATAATCATATTATGCATCTCTGATGTCCATCTCCCCACTTGGTCCCCCCCCCCCCCCCAAAGGGTACTTTATAAATTTTGCACACATGTTATATATAATTGGAAAGGTCTGTGACCATTTAATCATATTATGCATCTCCAATGTCCATCTCCCCACTTTGCCCCCCCACCCCCCCCAAAGGATACTTTTCTAAATTTTGTTCACACCCCTCATGTTATATATTGTTGGAAAGGTCTGTAACTGCTTAATCATATGATGCATCTCCGATGTCCATCTCCCCACTTTGCCCCCCTCCAAGGGGTACTTTCTAAATTTTGCACACAACCCTTATGTTATATATCATTGGAAAGGTCTGTGACCACTTAATCATATTATGCATCTCCCATGTCCATCCCCCATTTTGACCCCCCCAAGGGGGTACTTTTCTAAACTTTGCACACACCCCTCATGTGATATATCAATGGAAAGGTCAGTGACCGCTTAATCATATTATGCTCCCCACTATGAAATTTGTCAAGTTAAAGCAACTATAAATTTTATTTTTATGGTACTATCAAGTTGTTTGCCGTCAAATTTTGACGGGTTCCATCTAGTATATAGGAAGAGTGTGAACTAATAGTAGGAGTTGAAAAAATGGAATAGTGTTTGTAACATTGATGTAGATTAATTCCTACAAAAAAAGCACGATTCTAAACTATTTAACAGATCTACTTTTACATATTTTATTGAGCTTCTAACAGAATGGTTAGCAAAAAACATTGCTCTATAAAATCAATGTGATAATATCGCTATAAATATTAACCTCAGTTGTCAACTTATGAAAATCAATGGCGTTGCTAAAAACAATATGAAGAAGTATAATGTTTTCTTTTTAAATATTGGTGTAGATTCATTTATAGAAAGAAATGCACTTTCAAGCTATTTGACAGGTCTGCTTTTAACCTTGTGATTACGGGTCAGGACTGGCGACTATTCTTATAATCAATCATACCAAAATTTAGAATTTGTTTTTGGTAGATATCGCTTGAAAATATCTTAGTATGGCAGAGATTTTTTTTAAAAAGTGGTACGAATAGAATAAAAAAAATCTCACTAGGATGTACGTTGTCCAAAACGGGCAATTAAAAGTTCTACATAGTATTTCATTAAGCTTCTAACCATCGCCCACTGAATACTAGGCCTAAACGCTGACACAAAAATTGATGCAGACGTAGGCGAAAATTTTTCAGCGTGTGTACGGTCCCTTGAAATTCAATACCAATAATTTCTAAGAGTTTTCTCCATCTTATTTGTCTGAGATTCAATAAGTCAAAGAAAACTTTTAGAAAATACTGGGGTGTAAAATTTGTGGACCGGTACAAAGGTACGTACAAAGGTTTTACAAAATCGGCCCACGAGTGCCGCCATTTTTGTGTCAGCGCTCAGGCCTAGTATTCAGGGGGCGATGTTCTAACAGTATGTTTAACGTAAACATTCATTCAATGAAACCAATGCAATAATATCGTTATCAATATTAATTACCCGTAGTTTTCAGTATTTGAAGAAGCTGAAAAGGCGTTTGAAGATCAGTAGCAATTGTTAACACTTTATAGGCGAGCGGCATTTTCAGTGTTCTTGAACGTGTAGCGGGCAAATTCAGTTTTTGCGCTGGGAATCAACTTAATAACCTGCTTTTGAATCACTGCTAGGCAAATGTCACTATCATCTGACTAGGGAAGGTCGCCAACTGCGAGATCAGGATTTTGTCGAAAGTGGTGTCGTTGGAAAGCTCTTACCATGGGTATCAAGGAAATGTATACAACTACCAGTCCGAATGCAACTTGTGAAGTGTTATAGGCCGATGTATTTCTGTTATTTGTTGATTTCTCCATGTCTCTAGTTATGCAGGAAAGACACTCTGTGTGGTAGAAAAGAGAGTTGACCTATTACAGAGATTACAGAGTGAAGACAGTTTATGCTTGGTGGAAAAAGTAACTTCACGGATGGTAGTGCATTTCTGAATAGAAATGGTTGAAGCACGAGTGTTTCCAACACCAGGTACACACAATGAAAAGGGGTGTTTAGCAGTTGTCACAGGTGTTATTAGTTAAGTTAAAGCATGCCTGTTTAACTGATCGAAAGACGGGATACGTGTCTCTAATTAAGGCCTTTTGAAAGGCATACCGACGCATGTCATCGAAGGTGGGCGAGGAGAATTGGTTATAGGCCAACTTATGCAATTTTATTATGCTTTCTCTAGTGGTCATGTCGACATCTCCACAACCACTCTGATGAGTTTTTGAATATTACACTATTCTCTTTATTAAGTACTTGTATTGTTGAAAGAAATAAACATCTAACGGCTGAAGAAATTTTGTCGTGCCCGGGGGAAGAAAAACAGGCTCAACATTGATTCCAAATTTCTCAATGCTTAAACCCTTTCCGGCACAGTGGTCCCACTCCGGGCACACCTAATTTTAATTCCAAACTTGCATACGCCACCAAGAATATTTTAATAAAATTTTGTTTCTATAATGAAAACTTAAAATACGGTGTTCATATTTTTTAAAAAAGTCGTTTGTAAATTCCGGTGTCAATCAGCAATTTCTCATTTTACGAACAGACTTTGACTGTGCCGGAAAGGGCTAAACGTAGATCCGTTTGGCCACTCCAGTTATCCAGCACCATGATTGTTTCCTGATCACCAATCGATTATTTTAGTTTATTGAAGTATGCCGCAGTTATTTGTTTTGTGCTCTTTCCTGACTTGGAGCATGTAATGAGCAAATGTGAGGATGATTTTCGTTGCACATTTTCCATAACTTTGGTACAAATTCTCCCTGACATTCATGTGTTACAAGTAGTAAAGATCCCATAAATTTTCCAGTGACGTTAATACACATTTGCACGGTATAGGAATGAATCGTTTTGTTTTTACTGATTATTGATGCACCCACGTCTTTAGATCCCTTCATATCGCGAGTTCTGTTAGATAAAATATCATATTGGAAGCCACTTTGATTGGTGTTCAGGACATTGGACAGTGGACACTTTCGTTGCTTAATCATTTTTTTCACGTTTTCCTGGAATTCGTCGATCACAGGTTGCAAAGACACTTCCGGAAACAAATCTGTTTTTGTTACGATTTGTGTCACCTTTCGACTTGTTTTTTATGTGCCTGTTTGAAATGCTTGATGAAGTGTGAGCTTGCTGTGAATCCGGGAATTCCAAGCTCCAGTGATTTGTCAATGGCCCACATTTTGAGGTCCCTGTCATGAACGATGGCTTTTAAATGTCTGCTATGATGATAAAATTGCGACCACACATGTTTGGAAATTAATTTCATTTCGTTCTGCATGTTCCCACCTTTCCCTATGTATTGTGCTCACCGTTGAATCCTCTTGTGGTCTTTTACCTGTCTACAGATATGCTGCATAGCCTTTAGAATATTTTCCTTTGCCTTCTTATATTTTTCTACTGTTTTCGCCATTATTTCTACGGATACTTCTTCACTTCTTGTCCGCTTTTTTTTCGCAGGTTCTTCATATTTGAAAGTGAGGTTCGTATTTATTTCCAAATTAGGTCGATGCTGCTCTCATACAGAATATCGAGCGATCGGAAAAATTCGTTTTCGATCATCCCCATAACTGCCTTGAATAGTCGCTGACTAATGGCCTTCTCTTCAGTCGTCTCATTTTCCTCGTATCCCCCAAAATATTCTAGCAGTTGCAAAGTAAGGAGTTTTGCAAATTTCTCTTTGTCGGCGATAGCATTACAGTCTGAAGACTCGCCGACGACATCTTCAGAACTTGGCCGGACTTCGCATGTCACAGGGGTGCGTGCCTCCTCCCCTGAATCAGCACGCCTGGGACGCGAGCCACAGGCTACACGCAAGCCACACTGATACAATTATCCATGGTTGAGCGCCTCGGGAACTGCCCCCATAGGCCTTGCAAATCCTTCATGCCTCCTTTTCATCCCGTACGATCTGGCGAGGAGTTACTTCCTGTTGTTCTTTAAAGCATACTTCAAGTCAGTGCAGTCTAATTAGTTATATATGATTGTGAAAATGCGGTCACAATCTTCTGTTTCTTACTAGAGGGAACATGGAACCTTCACCAACTTCACACTGGCAAAAACAGGTTACACAAGTGTACTGTAAGCTGTCTTTTCTACCACACAGAGTGTCTTTTCTGGATAGCTAGCGACCTGGAGAAATCAATAAATGACAGAAATACATCGGCCTATAACTCTTCACCAGTTGCATTCGGACGGGTAGTTGTATACATTTCTTTGATACCCATGGTAAGAGCTTTCCAACGACACCATTCTCGGCAAAATACAGATCTGGCAATTGGGGACCTTCCTTAGTGAGATAGTACTGACAACATCTGGAAGTTCACGACCAGTAGAAAAATAATCTAACTTACCAGCAGTGTTGCCAAATCTAACGGATTTTTTATTTAGAAATTACGGATTCTCACCAGAATGTTTTAATAGTTATTTTTAGTTTAATAAATGTTAAATATTCCGTCTATAAAATGAAACCTGAGTTATTCTTCCCCTTTCAAGTTAAACTTTCGCTTTTCTTTTGTAGACTTAATATTAAAATTTTAATATTAAAAAAAATAGTCTGTTGCTATTGTAACTTTTGTAATTTTTATATTTACCCTTTTGTATGGTTGCTGAAAAAACTTATATGGGGTGCCAGGGTTATTCATTGGTTGCTTAATATTTATAAAATATTTATTTTTGCTTTCCTTTCATTTATTTTAAAATTTTAATTAAACTTGTCTTTTCTTTTTTATATTCTTAAATTTCTTTATATTTTTTTATATTTTTTTTATATTTTATACATTATTTCACGTAGATTCTTGAAGCTACAGTTAGACTATATGTCTCTACAAGTCGCTTGGATGTAGAAATCCATTCACAGCTTTACATTGTTCGTATATAAAATAAAACAAATTACTTTTCAAAAATTTCTGGTATGAATACGGAATAATAATCACGCAACAGTAATTACGGTCTCATTCTTTCAACGTTTGTTCGATTCAGGACTGTGATAGCAGTCTCCTACCTCCAAAGGGTCAAAAGTAGAATGAAAAAATTTACACTTCAAACTATTTGCCATCTTTACTTTAATACATTTTATTGTTTCTAACAGAATATTTAGCGAAAACGTTTCTCTTTAAGGGCACATGTGACATTTCGAAGTCTAAAATGGAGAAATTTTAGCGCAAAGGTAGACAAATAAGTAAGACAAATCTGTAAATTACAATCTTTTACCCCTTAAATTAGAAATATTGTAATATATATATAACATGAAAAATAATTATTACGTACATATGTTTATTACATTCACTTGCTTAACTTTTACTTACTTTCGATTAATTGATTTTCATACTCTGTCCGTCTGGTACACTTTACTTAAAAGCTACAAAACTTATCACTTTAAAAAAATTATGTTCATTAGAATCATGCCATTTAATAATAAGAAGATACAATTTATATTTTGTTTAAAAAATTAATAAAACACAAGTAATATATATATATTTTAAAAGTCAATTCCTACTTTTTAATCATAAATATGTAAAATAAACCCATGCAGCATGAATGTCCCACGTTATCTTTATTGAACACCATTTTTTTTTTATAATTATCGTTGCGGCATTTTATTTTTGCGGCATCATTAATTTAAGGAAAATCTTTCATTTCATTTATAAAAACAATGGGAGAAATTTTTTTCTCCCATATAAAACAAAAATTAATTAATTAAATTTAATTAATGAATTAATATTTGAAAAAACTGTATTAACATAAAGTGTCATCCACTACAAGTTTAAAAAAATGTATTTGAACTTGAGTGGATGAATAGAAAATATTTTATTAACGATTGAAAATTTGAACAAGATATCTAAATATATAGAGAGTGTGAGCTAATAGTAGGAATTGAAAACAATATGTACATTTAGCATACATTATTGGGTTAAAATTCAAAAACAGCCATCCATGCATTCAAATCAGAAGTTAGATTTTAAATAATATGTATTTGTGGTAGTGCAACATCGAAATATTCCAAAACATGTTTGAAGGCCATATATTATGGTATATGTGGCCTTCAAATATGTTTTGTTCAAAAAGATTGCGTTAAAATTGCAGCATTTTATAACATCGAGATCTCACAAGTGCCATTAACCCTTTCAAAGGCAAATAATTGTGTCTCTGATATTGAATTCCCACCGGAATTATCATAAAAAATTATTTGAAAATAAGGAAGTTCAATTTTACAGAACATTTTTTCCACTAATCTTGTAAAAATATTTTTTTTGTACAAATCTTGATTAAAATTAAGGGGGTAAAATATACCCCACCACCCTTCAAGGTGTTAAAATCAATATAATAATCATAAATCGTTATAAATATTGATTAACCGCAACCATCAGCCTCTAAAGTACAGTGGTGTTGTTAAAAGTAGAATAAAAAAAATAGAATCTGACTTTTTTTTTAACATCGATGTAGATTTATTCCTACAAATAAGTACAATTTCAATCTGTGAGACAGGTGTACTTTTACACATTTTATTAATATTTTATCAATATGTATAATTGATAAAAAAGCTATATAAAATCAATGCAATGATACCATTGTGCATATTAATTAAGCCCAGTGTCTCTGAAGAAACTTAAAACACCTCTAAGAAGCAGCAGCGTTGTTAAAAAATAAAATGATTTTTTTCCTGCAGATTTATACTTGCAAAAAAAAAAAAAAAAATCTCCAACATATTTGACTTGTTTACTTTTTATACCTTGTTGACGCTTCTAAAAGTATGTTCAGTGATTTCCTCTATAAAATCAATTCAATAATATCCGTATCAGCATAGGCGCTCGTGGAACAAAATCAAGCGTGTGTGGGGGGGGGGAGGGGGAGGTAAGGGCTTGAAATAATCCGCTGCCGAGGCCATGTGTTTTTAAATGAAGAATATAAATATGAATTAAGTTAAACTAAATTTTTTGTTTGTCAGCACACATGGTACAAGACTTTCTTTAAACATATCTATATATGTATTACGCTATCGTTCGTGGCACAGAAATCGTGATTATTTGTTTATTGTTTAATGGCAACACCCGAATGAAACGCATCTCGTTGGTTAGGTGCTGCCATCTACAGGAATAAAAGCGAAACAAACAATGATTTTAAATTGTAATTATAATTTGTCAACATTAACAATTAAATAGATCTGTTTTTATACATTTTAATTTGAAATATTGATTTTTGTAAGCATTTAATATTTATAATATAAATAATACAATTAGCAATATAAAGTTTAAAATGTAAACAAAACAATGATTTTTAAAAAAGGATTTTTAGTGAAAAGGGAAAAGTAAGTGTAATAATTTCCCCTGACCGTTTCATTTTTTAAAAGTACTGTTATACTTTTGATATTTTAGCTCTTATTTAATGTTTTTACAAGCTTTTAGTATAAATAAATATTATTCAGTCTTTTTTTTATGAAGTCCATTCCACTGTTATATTTTTCAATGTCAGTCTGCCCGAGCGAATGCCGGGCGTGTCAGCTAGGTAACATAAAATCCAATACAGAAATGTGATATAAAAAATCCAAAACTAAGCTTATACTGACGTTTTTTTTTTTTTTAATAAGGAATTGAAACAGTTTGTCTTTTTTGTCAGGGAGACTCTGCCCCTCTGCCTCCGTTAAGATAATTCTAAAATACATGGACGTGAAAAGAAAGAAAGCAGATCTTAAAATTGTCTTCCAAGAGGGGGTGGGGGTGGGTGGGGGTTTCAAGGGTGAACGGAAAATCTTTTGTTCCTTTCTGTTTTAGTATTTCATTATTTTAAATCACTTGAAAAGAGTGTATTTTATTTATTATTTTTTTCAAAATCATAAGAGAAAAAAATCTAATTAATCTAATTAAATTTGAAAATGTAGGGAGGAGCAATCGCCCTACCTTGCCGTCCCTCACTTTTGAACTCCTATTGGTATAAATAGTAATTAAATTTGAAAATGCAACTGTTTCAATTCTACATTTAAAGGGAAAAAAATTCAGTAGAAGCTCATTTTTGAATTTTCTATGTCATATTTCTGTATTGCATTTTCTGTTAATATGTTTAAAGATAGTCTTGCATGGTGTGTTCTGACAAAAAAAAATAGTTTAACATATTTCATATTTACATTCTCCATTTAAAAAAGCATGGCCTCAACAGCCGATTATTACAAAATCCCCCCCCCTCCCCCTGCTTGATTTTGTTCTGTGAACGGCCATGTTTATACAGATATTATTGGATTGATTTTATGCAGCGAAATTGTTCACCGAACATATTTGTAGTAGAGTTAACAAAATATTTAAAAGTAGACAAGTCAAATAATTTGGAAATAATTTTTTTTTGTAAGTATAAATCTTGAAGGGCAATTGCTCTCTCTCATTTTCGGGCTCCCATTGGTATAAACATGAGATTAATTAACCTGAGGTTAACTAAGGAGATTAGGAGAATCAAATTGAGGAGAATTAATTGAGGGATAATTAATTAATCCCTAAATTGAGGAGATTAACTAAACTGAGGTTAATTAACCTCAGTTTTTAGCTTCTGCAGAAGCTGAAGAGGACGCTGAGGTGTTTTTCAATATTTTTTTAGTGTGCTCCTGAATGGATTCAGGAATAAATTTCATTTTATCAATGGCTTCTTCAATTTGCTCATGAGCTTTTGTATTTATATTCTCAGAATCTTCTTTGGCTGTGTCCATCATTTTAGCAAATGATTCGTGAGCGTCTTTCATTGCAACTTCAAAGTGTCCTTTCATTGTGTCAAAAAGATCTTCCACTTTCTTCCAAGATTTTTCTGCGCTTTCTTCAGCAACTTCTTCCATCGAAGACATAGAATCGTGAAAACTTTTGCGTGCTGTGTCTGTGTATTTATCTGCGCTTTCCTTCACCAAAGTCATAGCTTCCTCAAATATTTTTTTCACTTCGTCTGACTTGATCAATTTCTTAGCGTCATTTTCAGATGGTGCCGGTATGGCACCACACAAGAGGGTGGGAAGAAGTAGACAGCACAAAAATGGAACCTAAAAACAGAACAAACAGTTTAAAAAGGTGATATAATGCATTAAAAGCTTCAGATGGCAGATTTAAAAGGGTTTTTTTTTTGTGTTATAGAGGCTTCCGAAGATGAACCGCCAAGTGACCAAGATTTATCGCCAAATTATGTAGCCTATATAATTTTATAATAATATATGATGTATGTAACGTTTCTAGACGCGTATGGTTATATTTATATCGTTATAGTCGTATATGCCGTATATATATGACATATTTATAGGATGCATATGACGTATATATGTACAGAGTGCATCATAAATTCGTGCAAACTTTAAAAAAAATCATATTAAATGTAGTAATGCTCGGAAAATATTTTGGTTTGCGCGAGTATGATCAGAGGGATATTGGATTTTTTTCCATCGATAAAAAAAGATTCCAAAAGTAACCGAAAGAGGGCGCTCACACGCCATACTGAGAGGTTTTATGGAAATCATGCTAGCAATAAAAGACATGGCTGGAAATGGATTCGTCATTCGATCTCGGCAACATGCCATCCTTACCACATCGAGCATTGGTAGTTAACTTTTATACAAGAATGGTGAATCCACAACTATTGCATTTTGGAAGTTTCGCACAGAGAAAGGGCTATTTGCACAAAAAAGCCCTATTTCATTGAATGGGATACTGAATTTAGTATGACGTTTTAAGGAAACGAGTAGTTTAGAGGATTATACACGAAGTGTTCGCCTGATTTGCATAAAAGTCTCAGTATGATGTATGAGCGCCCTCTTTCGGTTACTTTTGTAGTCATTTTTTATATATGGAAAAAAATCCAATGTCCTTCTGATCATATTCCCACAAACCGAATTTTTTTCCGAGCATTACTTCTTTTATTATGATTTTTTTAATTTTGCATGAATTTTTGATACACCCTGTATATAAGACGTAAATAATATGTATATAATGACGTATTTGGCACATGTAGATGAGCGTTTGGAGTATACATATATGCATATGTAAGCTTTGCAATGATCTAGGCGAAATCGGAACTGCAACCTTGGCCAGTGGCGTAGCGTCGGGGGGGGGGGGGGGCACGATCATTTAACTACCAGTATAATTATATACTGCATTTGGCCTTATTTAACCTTTGAACGGTATGAATTAAATAAGGCCAAATATAGTATATAAAAATACTGGTAGTAAAGTGATCCTGCCACTCTTGACCTTGGCATACTCTCAATTGTGGGGGTCCCTATAACAAAGACATTTCTTTAAAAGCAACGCTGTTTATATTATCAGCAGTTAATAAAAGTAAAAAATTAATATTGATAAATAAAGGGGTTCAACTGTCCTTTCTCCCCTAAATGATTTATATATTTTGACTTCGGTGTATTTAGATAATTTTATGTGACCCTGTATAACTTGCATTAAGGAATATCGTATAGTGAACCTTAATAACAGTCTCGTAACAATGCAAGCCAATTTATGAAAGTTAAATGGCGGCCATACTTAATTTTCGTCTGTGTAATTAGATTAATGTTTAAAGTAATCGCGATTGAATTAACCATAAAAACATTTGTAAAGAGCAATTATATTTTTTTCAATTTCGACCATGATTACATTCATCATGATTAAATTTAATATGATTGACCACTTAGTCGATTAATCAATCGACTAAAAGAGTAATCGATTAATGCCAGCATTGGTACGTAGCATTTACAGTCATGCTGCATTTTTTGATAATAGACAAAAACTATAATTTCAAAATTTTAAATAAAAAATTGTCACTGGCAAAAAAAAAAAAAAAAAAAAAAAATTATACAAACATTCTATTTTGCAAGATTGAAGGACAATCCGACTATATTTACGCGAGTTAGAGCACAGACAGACCGAATTCATAAACACTTTCAACTACGATGGTAAGTGTTAAAAATCGGACTATTTCATCACTTTTAACATTTCCAGTATTATTGTAAAGTAACGTTAGTTAAAAATTATGGACAATTTATTTATATTCAACTATACAAAATTTGAATTTTAAGTATGCTACACAAGGGAATTATTTTATTAAAATACTAGCAAGCTACGCCCGCTACGCTGGTCAATTTCTTTTAACGAACCTTTAATCCAACAAAATATTGACATTTCATAAATAACTTTTATATTTTAAGGGAATAATAAGGCTACTATAATTTGTGGCTCGTGCTATAGCCAATATACACGTCAGGACACGTCGCCCTTATCATTATCTTTTTACGCATGAAGGTTTCGCGATGGTACTCCATTGGAAAATTTGGTAATTTTTGAAATTCAATATTTGAAAAACGGCATAATCATTAGATTTGAAATTTATATCAAGAAAAATACAATTTTTTACCTTTCAAACGCAGTTTGTCTAACAATTTTCTGACAAATACTTTTTGAGCTATCATTTTTTTCAGTAACTTCAAATGTTTCATTTTCCGAGATTAATCTGGTGCAACAATTAGCGAAAAACCCAGTCGTCAGCAACGCATAGTTTTTTATTAAAGAGGCTGTTGGAGCAGGGATTGTCACCACCAATTTGCCACCATCACTTTTGAAATCGGTTCCGTGGTTCCAGAGATTCCATAGAAATTGTAATTTAGAATGACTTCAGAACGCTTTTCGCTCATTTCACCCATTTAAATTTCGATTTTTTTAAAAATTTATTTTTAGAGAGCATTTACATCTCATAAGTAACTACAATGCTAAATTTCAAATTTCTTGCCCCTTCAGTATAAAAAAGTCGTCGCAATTTTCGAACATTTTTCGATCCTGCACCCCATTGATGTTAGTGGCACCGACATAAAATATAACCTATGTTGGAGTAGGGATTGTCCCCATCAATTTGCCACCATTACTTTTGAAATCGGTTCTGTAGTTCCAGAGATTTCATAGAAATTGTAATTTAGACTGTTTTTAGAACGCTTTTCGCTCATTTCACCCTTTTAAATTTCAATTTCTTTTTTATTTTGTTCTTAGAGAGCATTTACATCTTATAAGTAACTACAATGACAAATTTCAAATTTATAGCTCCTTCAGTATAAAAAAAAAAAATTAAACTGCCCAGTTAAACTGAGGGCATTGAGTTCACAGGCTATTCACACTAATTGTGTATTATACTCTTATTTCAAAGAATTTGAAATAAGCCCATCGAAAAATAAAGAAATAAACAATATATTAAGGGGGGTGAGTCATCTCCCCGTTACCCCCCCCCCATAGTTAACTAATGAACCCCTTAAACTAATCAGGTAAATCTCTAATTACAATGAATATATATACAAAATTTGAAGAAAATCGGATAATTCTGCATGAAAAACCCATTTATATAAATTAAGGCGGGATTAGCTCCCTCCGTTCCCCCCTTTATACTTAACCAATCAATCCCGAAAACTAATCAGGGAAGCGTCTTAACCCAATGAACCTATAAACAAATTTTGAAGCAAATGGGATAATTCTGCATGAAAAACCCATTTATATAAATTAAGGGGGGGATTAGCCCCCCCCGTTCCCCCCCCTTTATACTTAACCAATCAATCACGAAAACTAATCAGGGAAGTGCCTTAACACAGTGAACCTATAAACAAAATTTGAAGGAAAACGGAATAATTCTGCATGAAAAACCCATTTATATAAAATAAGGGGGGATTAGCCCTCCGTTCCCCCCTTTATACTTTACCAATCAATCCCGAAAACTAATCAGGGATGCGCCTTAACACAGTGAACCTATAAATAAAATTTGAAGGAAATGGGATAATTCTGCATGAAAAACCCATTTATATAAATTAAGGGGGGTATTAGCCCCCCGTTCCCCCCTTTATACTTAATCAATCAATCCCGAAAACTAATCAGGGAAGCGTCTTAACCCAATGAACCTATAAACAAATTTTGAAGCAAATAGAATAATTCTGCATGAAAAACCTATTTATATAAATTAAGGGGGGATTATCCCCCCGTTCCCCCCCTTTATACTTAACCAATCAATCCCGAAAACTAATCAGGGAAGCGCCTTAACACAGTGAACCTATAAACAAAATTTGAAGGAAAACGGAATAATTCTGCATGAAAAACCCATTTATATAAAATAAGGGGGTATTAGCCCCCCGTTCCCTCCTTTATAGTTAACCAATCAATCCCGAAAACTAATCAGGGAAACGCCTTAACACAGTGAACCTATAAACAAAATTTGAAGGAAATGGGATAATTCTGCATGAAAAATACATTTATATAAATTAAGGGGGGATTATCCCCCCGTTCCCCCCCTTTATACTTAACCAATCAATCCCGAAAACTAATCAGGGAAGCGCCTTAACACAGTGAACCTATAAACAAAATTTGAAGGAAAACGGAATAATTCTGCATGAAAAACCCATTTATATAAAATAAGGGGGGGGGGAATTATCCCCCCGTTTCCCACCTTTATACTTAACCAATCAATCTCAAAAACTAATTAGGGAAGCGTGAACGTTTACACAGTGAACCTTTAACCAAAATTTGAAGGAAATGGGATAATTCTGCATGAAAAACCCATTTATATAAATTAATGGGGGATTATCCCCCCGTTCCCCCCCTTTATACTTAACCAATCAATCCCGAAAAACTAATCAGGGAAGCGCCTTAACACAGTGAACCTATAAACAAAATTTGAAGGAAAACGGAATAATTCTGCATGAAAAACCCATTTATATAAAATAAGGGTGGGGGGGAATTATCCCTCCGTTCCCACCTTTATACTTAACCAATCAATCTCAAAAACTAATTAGGGAAGCGTGAACGTTTACACAGTGAACCTTTAGCCAAAATTTGAAGGAAATGGGATAATTCTACATGAAAAACCCATTTATATAAATTAAGGGGGGAATTAGCCCCCCGATCCCCCCCCCTTTATACTTAACTAATCAATCCCGAAAACTAATCAGGGAAGCGCCTTAACTCAGTGAACCTATAAACAAAATTTGAAGGAAAACGGAATAATTCTGCATGAAAAACCCATTTATATAAATTAAGGGGGGGGAATTAGCCCCTTGTTCCCCCCCTTTATACTTAACCAATCAATCCCGAAACTAATCAGGGAAGCGCCTTAACACAGTGAACATATAAACAAAATTTGAAGGAAAACGGATATTTCTATGAAGAGTTATCGCATTACGTACGTACATACATACATACAGAACCGGCTGGCAAGCTCTCAGGGCTTGATAGCCAGTTTGATAGCTAAAAAATCGCAATTTTAGAACGTTTTTTGCTCCTGCACCCCCTGGGGTTAGTGGCACCGACATAAAATATAGCCTATGTTGGAGCAGGGGTTGTCACCATCAATTTGCCACCATCACTTTTGAAATCGGTTCGGTAGTTTCAGAAATTACCCCCTACAAACAAACAAATAAACAATCTTTACTCCTTTATAATATTAGTATAGATTAAAACTAGCCATACAATTTTTAGTATATAAAACTTGATACTGTTCAAATCAACTGTACACTGGAATTTTCTTCGATTTAATAATTCTCACGAATGGTAAATAGCGAGAGATAGAAAAATCCAACTCTTTCATAATCGTTCGTAACAAAATATTTGATAAGCCTACAGTGTAAAAAAAAAGACAAATGTTTCTTAAAAGGGTGTACTCAAATCCAAACTGCTTATTTTGTGACTTATTTTTAAATTCATTTTTGCTGTAAAATGCATCTAATTGGCAGGTTCTCTTATTCAGAAACTTTATAATGTCCGTATTGGTCGATTTTTTGATAAAGGCAGAATATATTTTTAAAAATGCTGTCAAAGTGGACATTTTGAACCGAATTTCCCGAAGCGATAGCTCTAGAAGCAAAAGAAAATTATCGTACTGTGAAAATAATTGTTTGTAAATCAATTTCTAATTAATTGAACGAAAAATAAAAACAGATGTCACTTATAAATCTCATCATAAACCACGTTGCCACGTTTCATGTTTTTATTTTTAAAAATGAGTCTGAAAATGTGTCAGAAAATTTTGAGTTGTTGAGCGTGAAAAAATATTTTTTTGAATACCGCCTTAATCTAGGAAAATATATTATAACCAAGAACGAAAATATAGAATATCCTCTTCCGAGTTACCCGTGATTTCGAAAAGCGTTCTTAAGCATTACAAACCTCCGAAACCAATGTACTATAAACGAGATTTGGAGACTCTAATATATAAAAAATGAAAATTTCTGTCTGTCTGTCTGCACTTCTATACAAATCAACAGTTTGAAAGCCAGAATTGTGAAATGTTACGAGTAGGTGTATTAAAACACGGCTAGTCAACTAAAGTAATCCGGAATCAAAATAATGTATACACTCTAAAATTGGAAGGAGTGAGTTGACTCTTTGGAAGAGTGAGAGGCATTTTCACTCTTTTAGGAGTGAATTTTATAAATATGCACTCTTTTTAAAGAGTGGAATTTTCCACTCTCTAGAAAGGAGTGAAATATCTCACTCCGTTGTCGAGAGTGACTGTCTCACTCCGTTGACAAGAGTGAATAGTTCACTCCGTTGAGAGTGAAGAAAAACAGTTTTTTCCAATAGAACCACAAGATGGCACCAGCTCTCGGATACCCCGTTATCGAAACGAAACGCCTAAAATGAAATCTTTTATATATAGTAGCACGATTTTAAAAAAACTGAAAAAAGGCATTGAAATAATAAATGAATCGATAGAATTATGGACAGGAAATATATTTTATGCTTTACAAATTGCAGGATTTGCCAGTGCTAAGAACAGAGCAGGGAAAACAAATATTTGAAGTAAATTTATGCTTAGCTGCAACACAATTTTGCTTCTATTTTATAAACAGAAATTTAATATCTCTGAATGCTAATTATTTTCCTCTTTATTTAAATAACCTATTCTACATATTTTATGTCATTTCTAACCTCTTTATGAATATAAACAAAATATAACTATACGGATTAAATTTTCTGTTATTTTTAGCACGTTTGAAATTAAAATGTAAAACATAAGAGAAATGAAAAACGTTGCATTTAATCACTGATTTTATACCATTTATTATAGCAAAACAAAAAAAAAGAGTATAAATGTGTCGGTAATAGTCTTAGGAAAAATTTAACATCTATAATTTAAGAAAAAAAATACATTTTTTACCCTGACTGAAATTTTCCCCCTAAAAATTAGTTTTGAAAAGTAAATTTGGGGGCCTCTTTGTATTTCAATGGGTAAGTTTCGGCTTCACGGGCCTATTTGGTAAACAGGCCCTGGGCCTCGGACAATCTTAATCGGGCTCTAATTATGGAAACATTATTAGCAAGAAAAAAATGAATGAATAAATAAATAACTGCTTTGTTGTAACGGAATTTTTGTCATAGCGGAAATGTACAGACAGGTGTTCGCACATTTTTTAGACGATTTCGACGTTGTTGTTTTTAACGTTTAAAATATGAGTATTGCTTTCTGAATTGCTGTATGTTAATCTTGTTTTTTGATTCTAATTCTGCGTAATGCTTTCGATGGTAGAAGGTTTTTTGTAAAATTTACAGGGTTATTGCTTCCCAAGCGTCTTTAAAAACTTTCCAGATTCGATCAATCGTGGTGGTTTTGCCCTTTGAAAGAGCTCTTTTCAGTTTTCAGCAGACCAAATGCACAATAAACCATAAGAGAAACGTCAGGTGACTGGAGGAATATGTTGAAAGGTATAAATACAATACCTGTGTGAGTTTTTAATGTTTTCAACGAATACAGCGGTAGTTTTTGAAGTATGAGCAGTAGCTTTGCTTTGATGCAGTTTCACCCTTTAAAAGTCATTGTAATAAAGAAAATGGCATTTTTTCTATAAATATCGGATGTAACACATTCTCTTAATAATATAATGAATTGATTGTAACATTTTTGTCCAATATTCTTATTTTTATTTTCCCATTGTAACATAAATTTGCGATAGTCATAAATCCTCACCTGAAACTTCGTTTTCCGCCTTGAAATGGGCTCTTTTTTTCCCTGTTTTTTTTTCATCTGGTATCTTTTTACTATGTATATGTACTGATTTTTGGAATAGCACTTTCCCATAAATTGTTATGTTTATTTCGCACTAAAAAGTTTTTATATTATGCGCTTTGCAATCATTTTAGATTGTGGAATTAGCTTACTTCTGTTCGGAAGAAAAAAAAACGCATCTTCCCATTCACAGCTTTTTTGCATGCGCAATCTTGAAATAAGAATAAATTTGAAAGTATCAGACGATAATATAAATTACACATAATAAGTTGTTGTCAGAATTTTTTCCTCTAAAATAATTCCGCTTTTTCAAATAATTTATCAAATTTGTCTAAAACATGTGTGAACAGTCTCTGTATTATATGATACAAAAAGATGGTTTCAGTTTTCTTATTTACACAGTTGAGAAACACCGTAAATATTTATGATTTCTACACAAATTTAATAAGTGTGCTCGAATATCACAAAAGAAACAAAGCTAAAATAATGTAATAAGAGCTTTTTTAATTGTTAGCGGCTGTAGTATGCTGTAGGTACCAGTTCTCGTCCGAGCGCAGAAGTCAAGTAGCAACGAGCTCGGTTAATATTTGGGAGGGTGACCGCCTACGAACAAGCGTGTGTAAAAATGAGTTTCTCTTTTTTTTTATTCAAGAATTTTAGTCACTCCTATCAGGTGTGAAAAAGCTCACTCCTTTTGCAAGAGTGGATAGTCACTCTTCTGAAAGAGTGAGTATCCACTCCTGGTCAGAGTGAATATTCACTTCTCAGGAGTGAGTATTCACTCTTTCAGGGAGTCAAGAATTTCACTTTTTTCTAGAGTGAATAGTCACTCTAAAGAGGATGGGCAAATTCTGACTCTGCGATAGAGTGAATATCCACTCCTCCGGAGTGAATAGTCACTCTTTCTTATTTAGAGTGTAGTTAGTTTTTAATTAATAAAAAACCAAAAATTTATCATTCATTTCCTATTCAATTTAAACATTTTTCGTTATAGCAGTTGTCAACAATTAAAAAGCCACAATAAAATTCTCTTTACAATAACTAATTTTCTATTGAAACATTTCGACGTGAAAAATGAATATAAAATAAAAAGTTTCACCAATTGTAAAAAAGATCAATATGACGTCATACAGCGAACATTTTCAAACATTTCTCAGTAATACAAGGAGTATGAGTATGTGTAAGTAGAAAGCAATTAATATGACGCCATTAGATAAATAAAAAGAAAATCAATCTGACGTCATATTGGAAATTTAACGGACTTTTTCAAATGTTTGAGAATAATACAATACAAAGAGAGTATCAATATGAGAAATAGAAAAAGCAAGTAGATAGAACGTCAGCAAGTAATTATAACGTCATATGAGTTTGAGGAACGTATTGAATCATGATAAAAACTCGATTATGGAAATATTGGCATATTTTAACATTTTGAAGTTCTCTAAACAATATGTTTAATTTTAAAATTGATTTTTCTACACAAACATTCTTAAAATCCTGGACAACGACGGGTACTCCAGCTAGTACACAATAAAAAACTACTCCGAAATGTTTCCGAAAATCGGTGGTAGTAAAAGAAACTTTGTTTTTATAAATGCTTTTTTTAAATCTCGAAAATATAATGATTTCTGAGGTCTCTAAAGATAAATAAAGCTCTTCGGAATCGAGGGCAACTGAGAAGAGGTTATTGCATAGTTTCGTTCGTGATTACATTATATTTTCCTAGATTATGAAACATCTGTCTTTTTTAGAGTGTGTATTATCAGATAATAAACATGCATGTAAAAAAGACGCCAGGTTCTCTTAACAAAATAATAAAAAAAAAATATTATCTTCAAATCTAAAATAATGGTAAGTTTCTTTTCTGAATTCAACTCCGAATCCAGTTTTTCATCAGCAGATGGAGAAAACATATTGAAAGAAACTAGTCAATTTCTAACTTTTTTTTTTCGCCTTGAAAGTGAATTAATGCGAGATCTTATCTTCCGAAATCAGGTTCGTAAATCTCACTTCTTTTTGAGATAAAAGAGATCGAAAATGGCTTGAATGGATTCGAGTAAATATAGTTTACGGCGTGGTATTTTGAATTTGGCACGTGCACTTGCCATACATAATAAATATTTTGCAATTTTGTTAGGAAAAAAAAATAGAGCAATAAAAGAACCAGTAGCTCAAATCCGCCACATTGTTTGCGAGCTGTACCTCGGAATCATGCCATATGCGCTTAGTAAGTTAAAATGAATCATTCATTGCAAAAGGAGCAAGAACGAAAAATCATGCGTCCAGCATATGAAACACTTTCCAACACATCCAGAAAAGTGTAATGAAACTTCACCGTTAAATAAGGTGAAAGAAGATATGTAAGTAAACACTACAGGAAACATATAACACATTTAAAAGTCCAGTTTTAGCAATTACCTTTCATAGTCAAAAATGTAGTCGAATTATTTTGTGCAGCCCTGTATATGATCTGTAGATTTTGATAGTTTCTACATAGCATGATAAAATTTAATTCATTTAGAAATTTCACATTTAGAATTTTCGCCAATCGATGGAAATGCACTCGAGATATTTTGTACAACCCTGTATATTAGTTAAAGACTTTTGTACACTCCACATATTAAGCTAAAATTCAATTCAAGGTAAAAAATGCATAAGGCAACTTAAAACAAACTTCCAGCAATTACCAATCATAAATGACAATGAACCTTGTTCTTTGCGTAGCCCTGTATATGAATATATTTATTTTCTACAAACTACAGTCTAATAACTATAGTTCCGCAGGAAAATGCACAACACAATTAAAAAAAAACCCTAAGCAATTCACTCCCATAGTCGGTAATACTTACGAATTCCCTCGTGTAGCTCTGTATATGATCAACCGAATTTATACACCCCACGTACTATGAAAAAATTCCGTTAAACTTAAAAACGCAAACTAATGTTGAAACCGCTCTTATCACACATAGACTGTAATTATTGCACGTACACTGTAAACTACATCTTTTGTATGTTCCTGTAAATGAAAGATAACCGCAATGTACCATACTTTAATTGAGCTTTAGTGATTATTGATACTTTAATTGATACTTTAGTGAGCAATTTATGGTAAAAAGTCAGCATATAAATTTCATTGTGTTTGAAATAGTGAAACATCATTAAATTATACTGCAAACGATTTTTTCCCGTAGTACAATGTGCAACAGAATTCTTTTGTGTGACCCTGTAAATGAGTAATAAATACTTTGCACCCCATTTTATTCAAAGAGCATGTTTTAGTGCGCTTCATAATTGTGTATCAATTTCATCATATTTCAAATGGCGTAGCATCATCAAAATGCACTTGAAACGATTTTTTCCCATTGACTGTCATGTAACGGAATATTTTGACTGTCCCTGTAAAAAAAAAAAAAAAAAAAAAAAACTATAAGTGCTACACACTTCATTTTGAATTGGGATCATGCTATAGTAATAGACAATAACATGCAAACATTTCAGGGCAATCCGAGTATATTTACGAGAGTTAGAGCATGAACGGACGGCCAGATAAACCAAAGTCATAAACACTTTTCAACTGGGTTTGAAAGTGTTAAAAATGGTAAATATTAAGTCATACTTAGTCATACTCATATTATATTTAACCAGGAGTGACTGGTAAAGGCAAAAATAACTTCTTAATAACACCCTAAAACTAGTCGTTGGGGGCCACCGTAATACTTACCCATCATGGATATGCATAATGTAAAATATTAAAATAAAACGTGTGTAAACTATTTATAAAATGTATTACAATTCGAATAAAATCGTGGCTTGATGCCGTCATAAACTTTAAAGGCTCTATTACTGAATTGCGTAAGAGAAACATCCTTATAACTCTAAAAATGATAATCCCATTAACTAACAGTTTGCTGCGCTGGATTAAGCGTCTCTTTACTAATTAAAAAATATATTTGAATTGAAATTTGAATGAAATACAGGGTCATGAAAAATCGAAGAGTGTGGAAATTTGATTACAAATATCTCGGCAACTCGTGATCCGATCGACTTCATTCTTAATGCAAAATTTATGTTTTTTTATTGTCTTTTATATTCACTCCTTAAAAAACAAATTTGGGAAATTTTTATATACCTTTTATTAGAACGAATATTTCGAGAGTCCGAAAAAAAATAGTTCCAGATAATCGGGGTTAATGAAATTCAATAAGCTTCTTCCCATTATTACATACTAAGTACATTCAAATTTCAAGTCTCTATCTCAATTTGTTAGGGAGATAGAGCATTTACAGACACACAGACAGACGGACGGCAATTTTTTTGTTTCTAAAAATATGTTTTTCGGAATATCCAGTGTCTGAAACGTGTAAATCCGTCCATTTTTTTTTCGATTTCCAAATCGATTACATGACTTACTCTATACGACGTATGATGGGTAAGTAATAAGGAAATGAACTAGGCCTTTCGAAAGAACTTCGTCAGGCGTAAAGAAGACGTGCTACCACTTTGAAAGCAAGAGCAGGACTGAAAGAAATTAAAGGATTTCCCTTTCCTTTCCCTATTTTATTATTTTATGGTGTTATTAAAGAAATATTTTTCCCTGCATTCTCTCACACCAGCTTTTAAAATATTTTAAAGTAACTGGTAAATTTATAATTCCGATTTCTATCACCAGATTTGATCGAAATTGTTTCACCATAAAACTAACAAAATTACTTTATCATAAAATCATTTTATGAATAGCTAGCTATTTTGTTCAGAATGCTGGTGTATGCAGGTGCTCTGGATATCACTAATTTTGTATGCACCTTTTTTAATCGCAGAAAATTCGTTGATTAGATAATGCAAAGAATATTACTTGAAAAGAGTGGTATCCAGAGACTCTGGTGCTTCCCCCCCCACCCCCACTCCCACCCCCACCCCCGCCTCCCTTGGCTGCGACACTGGGAATTTATATTAAGGAACATACAAAAGAAATTGTATTATTTTCTTGGACATCAATAAGAACATCAATAAGAACATCAATAAAAAGTACTGTTTTGATGCCAGTTACTAATTGTTCTATTTTTTTTCAATGTTTTAGTAGCGGATTTAGATGCGTGGCTGCTTGTTAGATACAAAAGCGGCTCAACCGATTTATGGTACTGTGAATACAAAGATGGTACTTGCTTTTTGAGTAATGGAGATATAAAAAAGATCCTGATTATATGTGGAATTGATTTTTACAATTTCGTTCACATCCTTCTCATTATTTTTAATTTGTCATTGTATGCAAATCTAAAAAGAGTCACAAATCCTTCTGAATTCTCTGAATCAAGTTCTAAAACTTTTATCTTTCCTTTTGATAATAAAATCATTTCTTTTTTTTTTTTTTTTTTTTTTTTTTTTTTTTTTTTTTTTTGTAATCATCTAAATTTATCTACTCATGGTCTACCGCAGGCTTGTCCAACGCGGCGCCCTTTGAAGGTTTTTATGGCAGCCTTTGAAATGATTCCTATTATTAGGAGTTTTTAAAATATGCTTCTTTAAAATCATTCTGTGATTTTATTACTGTGATTTTTTATTATAGGCGGCGTTAAAATTTCGGTTGCTTTCTCTACAAGATATTTTGATAGGCCTCTCAGGAAAATCCTTATATATTATTTCTGTTGTCAACATCCCTTTTTCATGCAAATAAAAAAACGCAGAACGATAAATGAGATACCATATGAAAGGATTTTGAAGCGGCTTCTGACATAGTATACGCACATACAACATGTATCTTGATTAAAAATTGCAGTTAATTAAATATTAAATCGGCATTGATTTCACAAATCAAATGTAAGATTTTCCTCAAATTAGTGTTGCCACAAAAATAAAATATTGCAACAATGATCATAAAAAAATATTCAATATAGGTAAAGTGGGACATAGTTGCTGCACAGGTTTATTTTATATTTCTGATTAAAAAGAAAAATTCAAATTCAAATGCTCAATTTATTTTTTTTTATCCCATGTTTTTTTTTCGAAACCGATGATGTCACCGTGTAATGCAGTTAAAATACGATATATATATATATATTTGCGTTTTCTATCTTCCGTTATTTCTTACTGTAACTTTGATGGAATAAATGAGATGATATTCTGTTTTGACTAATATTGTTTGGAGTTATTTTTAGTCCTTAACTTTTTTTTAAAGTTTAAAACTTGCATCTAAAAAGTATTAGATTGCAGTGCGAAATCGTCGCACTGGTGTAATTCTAAATTTACTAATGATTTATGCTTTATTCTGCAGTTATTTTTTGCATAATATGGAGCCTTGTGGCTCACATTCTGAGGTGTCTGTGCTTCTTATAGGACGTCTGCATATCATTACCCCCTTTCCTACCGGAATTGCCAATATGACTTTTTTTAATCCAGAAAATCCGAATTCATACCAGAAATTTAGAATAGTAATTTTTACTTTATTTAATGACAGGCATTTTAGGATTGCTTAAAGTAAATGTTTTTCTTTCAGAATTTCCGGTGTGAATTTAGAATTTCTCAATTAAAAAAAAAAGAGTCTAAACTGACAAAATTCCGAATAAAGTCCGAAAGGCAGCGTCAGGTTTTATTTAACCATTTTATACAAGATCATTTTCAAACGTGTAATTGTCTTACATAATCAATCACGAAAACAGCCGCCGGCTGTCGCGACAACGTTGGTGGTGGCTTTCGATCCGGTCAAAGGGATTATATTTGGCTAATTATGTACCAATATATATATATATATATATATATATATATATATATAACCAATTATATTCGGATTTGGTCAAAGGGAAGTTAATTGTAACCATATTACAAACGATCGTCCCTCGTCGTAATAATATCATTCAAACTTCCGTAATCGGTTGATCTTAAATAAATAAAAAACAAGAACGAAAAATCATGCGTCAAGCATAGATTATGTAACACTTTCCAACGCTTCCAAAATAATTTTACGAATCATACTCTTTAATAAGCTAAAAGATAACATCTAAGTAATCCGAATACTTTTATTCAGCACTGTATATGATCTATAGATTTGTATATATACTACATAGGATGCTAAATTTTAGTTCAGTTAGGAAACACGTAGCACAGTTTAAAATTCTCCGTCTGGAGTTAAATAATACGGAAATGTGTTCCCGAACTTTTGTGCTTCCCTGTATAGGATCTACAGAATTTATACACACCACGTAATATACAAAAAGCGATTTAAAATTAAAATGCGTTCAGTAACTTAAAACGCACTTCCAGGAATGATTGTTAACATACAGTAGAGAATTCTTTTGTGTGTCCCTGTAAATGAACGATGACTGCTATACACACAATATTCCGTAGTAAGTCTCTTGTAATGAACCTTATATAAATTTCAATGCGTTTAAAATAGGGAAACATTATTTAAATAAACCGCAGACGATTTTTCTCCATAGACGTAATGTAACGGAATTCTTTTGACTGTCCCTGTAAAGTAAGTATAAGTGCTATGCACACCCTATTCCATATTAAGCTTCTTCTAATGCACCTTAGTGATATATAAAAATTTCAATGCGTTTAAAATATTGAAACATTATTTAAATAAACCGCAAATGATTTTTCCCCATAGACCGCAATGTAACGGAATTCTTTTGAGTGTCCTTGTAAAAAAACTATAAGTGCTACACACTTCCGTTGAAATAGGGAACATGCTATAGATAACGATTATAACATATAAAAATTGCAGGGCAATCCGAGCATATTTACGGGAGTTAGAGCACGGCCAGACGGCCAGACGGCAGACGGCCAGACAAACCGAAGTCATAAACACTTTTCAACTAGGTTGGAAAGTGTTAAAAAAGAAAAAGAAAAATTGCAATTTAACAAATTACAACAACCACTGGGAAAATGTTCCGAAAGCTTTTATTTATATATATATTCGTCTGAACCATCTACGCAATCAATGTCTCCATCGCACCCCTGACAGCGTTGAATGCATTCGTCACTCGATTGTAAGCAATGCGCCTTTCCATCATCGCATGTCTATGTCGCAGATGTTTCAACCAGCAAACGATAAACGTTGCGCGATACATAATAATATTTAACAACATACTTTCTGGAAGAATTGTTTAAACGAGTAAGTTGATAAGAGAAGCAACAGAACGCTATTGAATAACATTAAGTCGCGCAAATAAAGGAAAAGTGCTAATCAATATATGTTAACCAATATACCTTAATATTTTGTCGGGTCCTTCCTACAATAAATTTAACTCTTGTTTAGATTGATGTCTGAGCTAAAGGTTTTTTGAGGAAATTAAAGTTGAAGACCACATTTTTTTGCTTTATAAGACGATTTCTCATTCGGACGTCAACTTTTGAATTCGTTTTTTTTTTTTTTTTTCATAATCTGATAGTTTGCATCTATCCTTTTTGTAACTTTAACATTTTTGTAACGATTTTATGCATTTTTATTGCCTATTCAAAGAAAAAATCTTCTAAAGTTATAGAATTTCGTTAAAAACGCTTAAAATAAAGTGACGACGCCAAGAGGTCCATTCAAAACCGAAAACAACAACCATTCATTTTCCCAATGATTAAAAAAGAAAATTTTTAAAAGAAAGGTTTCTTTCTTTTTTTTTTTTTTTTTTTTTAGATAGTTAATTAAAAGATATTTTTCAAAATTTACTTACCAATTTAATAAGAACATTTTTTAAAACTTATTTTAACAAACAATTCACTCGAACAAAATACATTTTAACTATTAATTGTGACAATACTACCAATGAACAAAACTAAATTAATGATACACTTGTATCATTAATTTCAATATCAATAATTTCATTAATTAAATCAATAGCGTATTAGAGATAGTTTTTTTACATACATTTGGAGAAAATTTACATTTGGAGAAAAGTACTTATATTACGATTCTCTGATGTGAAAAATTGAAGGACTATGTAAAAAAACAGTAGTACAGTCAACCAAAGGACACTATACAAAATTTACTTACCAATTTAATAACAGTAATTTTTTTCCTTTTTTGAACTTATTTTAACAAATACAAGTCACTTGAATAAAATATTTTTTAAATATTAACGTTTTGATTACGGGGTTGAGACATATGCCGTCCCAGCGACTATTACTTACCCATCATACGTAGTATAGGGTAAATCTTGTAATCGTTTTGAAAATCGAAAAATTTTTTTTTAACGGATTGACACGTTTCAAACACTGAAAATTCCGAAAAACATATTTTTAGAAAAAAAAAAAAAATTGCCGCCCGCCTGTCTGTGTGTGTGTCTGTAAACGCTCTATCTCCCGAAAAAATTTAGACAGAGACTTGAAATTTGGTATGTACTTAGTATGTAGTAATGGGAAGAAGCTTATTGAATTTCAGTAACCTCGATTATCCGGAACTATTTTTTACGGACTCTCGAACTATTTGTTCTGATAAAAGTACATAAATATTTTCGAAATTGTTTATTTTAAGGAGTAAATATAAAAGACAATAGAAAAAACATAAATTTTGCATAAAGCATGAAGTCGATCGAATAATGAGTTGCCGGGATATTTGTAATCCTATTTACCCCACTCTTCGATTTTTTATAACCCTGTATTTCATTCAAATTTCAATTGAAAGATATATTTTAATTGAAAATGAGACTCTTAATCCGACGCAGAAACTCTTAATTAATATGATTATTATTTTTGGAGTTATAAGGATGTTTCTTTTACGCAATTCAGTAATAGAGCCTTTAAAGTTTATGACGTCATCAAGTCACGATTTTATTCGAATTGCTATGCATTTTATAAGTAGTTTACACATGTTTTATTTTCATATTTTATATTATGCATATCCATGATGGGTAAGTATTACGGTGGCCCCCCAACGACTAGTTTTTAGGTGCGTTTGTAATTATATAAATACGTTGCACCTATAGTCGTCTGGTCCGTCCGTCCGCCTGTCCGCATATAACAGCGCAAAAACTACCCAACCGAATGGTTTGAAATTTGATATAGATAAACGTTGCAGAATTTTGTGGAGTCATTTCAAATTTTACGAAAACTGAATCAAAACTTAAAAAGTTCTTAATAAAATTTTCTTCATTCTATTAAATCCTTATCATACGTAATCTATATAACAATAACAAGTTGTAAATTGTATGTTAAACGTGACAAATGAGGTGCGTTTGTATTATAACTAGTTTTACAATGCAAAAAAATCATCCTTATTATTTCAGAGAAATGATTTATATTGCCTCCTATGAGCGAAATTGAGCATGCATTTTTTTTCTTATTACGTATGCCACGTTTACAGATGCGAATTTTTTTTTCGACACCCGACAGCACTGCAAAATTCACCATGGAGACCTTGTTTTGAGAATGATTATCTCGATGATTTAATATTTTAATGACTCATAATCAATGAATCTCTTGTCAGTTTTTTTGAATACTATTAAATCATATTGTACGCAAATCTATATAATAAAAGCTCGTCATGTGACCGAGGAAAACAAATACGGGAAAACCACATCTTTTTTCATATGCCAGGCGGCCATTTTTATTCAAAATTCTTTTTTCGAATAAAATTGCTTAAAATATACATTTTTAGAAAGATCGTTCAAAAAAGTTGTTTTCTTGAGAGATGAGTTTACACTAAACAAGTGGGTAAGTGTGATCGAAGATCGCACAAAGGGTTTCGTTTAATAGTCCTTTCAAAACACTTTATCCTTTCTTTAATAAATCCAAATAAATTTCATTTTCAAAAAAAAAAAAAAAAAAAAAAAAAAAAAAAAAAGTCATGTTTTTTATAGAGTAAAAATTTGACAGCTCTTTTTTTTCGTTTTTTTCGAGTATCTGAACCGGCCCGCTGTTATAATAATATCTGTCATGTGGACTAAATGCGATATTTTAAAAAAAATCAATTTCAAAATTAAACATGTTGTATAGAGACCTTCAAAATGTTAAAATATGCCATTATTTCCATAATCGGGTTTTTATCATGATTCAATACGTTCCTCAAACTTATATATTTACTATTCTCTATTACTAATTTTGATACTCTCTTTGTATAATTCTCAAATATTTGAAAAATCCGTTATGACGTCAGATTAATTTTTTTTAATTCTCTAATGACGTGATATTAATCTGCTTTCTGTACATACACATACTCATACTCCTTGTATTATTGAGAAATGTTTGAAAATTTCCGTTTTATTACCAATATGACGTCATATTAATCTTTTTGTTTTCAATTGGTGAAACTTTTTATTTCATTTTCGTTTTTCACGTGGAAATCTTTCATTAGAAAATTAATTAATGTAGAAATAATTTTATTGTGGATTTTTAATTGTTGGCAACTGTTATAACGAAAAATGTTCAAATTTAATAGGAAAAGGCTGTTAGATTTTTGGTTTTTTTATCTGTATATATTAAAGTAATACGATTTTTTCAAATTTTAATATTTTGAGCTTCATAGCAGGTATTTAGCTATAACCACACAAATTTTCATGCCTGTAAGTTATATAGTTTCTGAGAGCGGCTCTGTGACGGACAGACAACGGAGCAGGAGTAATAGGGTTTCGTGAGATGAACGAAACCCTAAAAATGTATAGATTCTGAGATAACTTCAGTGGAAATTAGGTTAACAGCCGAATATCTCAATCCATTACAGTAAATAAACACAGGAGTTTCGTTCATTATGAGTCATAAAAATATTAAGCCATGGAGGAAATCATTCGTAAAGCAAGATCTACATGGTGAATTTTGCAAGGCTGTCTGTCTAGTGTAGAAAAAAAATCGCACTTTTTAAACGCGGCAAACGTAAAAAAAAAAAAAAAAAGGCATGCTCATTTCATTCCTAGCAGACGATATAATTCATTTCACTGAAATTATAAGGATGATTTTTTTTTTTTACATTGTGAAACTAGTTACAAAACGAACGCACCTCAAATGTCACGTTTAATGTACAATTTCCAACTTCTTATTATTATATAGAATACGTATGATAGGATTTAATAGAATAAAGAAAGAGAATAGTAGTACGTGCAATATTGTGTACACTATCTTGGCACTAATGAACAGATATTTGATACAACCCCTCATCTTTTTGCTTCTTTTTGGGAACAACGGATTTCGAGCTTATTCTATAGCCCAGCGGTTCCCAACCTGGGGAACGCGTACTCCTGGGGGTAGGTGGCGGGGCTGCTGGGGGTACGTGAAAATAATGTCGGTAATGGCGGAGTTCACAAAAATGGTTTAACTGAAAACCCATAAAGAAAATTGATAGTTTTGGATTACAAAGTTAGTCTCATGTGCAAATCCAATAAGTCACATTCAAAAAGAAAGAAACAGCCCACTAGACCTAATAATTCATTGATAATGCAGTGTCACTAGCTCCGCCCACTGTTAAGCATATTGCATGTGTTCTTATATATTTTCCCCCATCTTCCCGAAAATTTCAATTAATAATTATTCAATATTCTTTTCTTACCACTTTTTTTTTCATTGTTTCGTTTTTAATAATAATTGTAGAACCCCTAAATTATGTCAGAGCTTCTGGTTTTAATGTCTTTTGTTAAAATGTGTAGAAAAGTTGGTCGTTATTTTCGTTTGTGAATAGGTGGAGTAGCCAGGGGTGCAAAAATATAGGCGTCAATGGGCTGATTCCCACCACTAAATTTTATTAGTATTTTTCGTCAAATTTTATTAGTATACTTCGCTTAAATTTTATCAGTATTCTTATTAGCAGAAGAATACTAAAAATTTAGTGGTGAGAATCGGCACATTGGCGCCTAGATTTTTGCACCCCTGGTTATATCAGTTACGTATTTTAATAGAAAAGCTTCCCTTATTTTATTAAGCATTTAATTTGAAGCGTTTATTTATTGTATGAGTGATTTTGTGTTGTGTTTAACATGGATAAATGGTTGAGAGAACTGCAACTGCGATTGAAATTGTACCTGGTGAGTCCGGAATTGCAAGTATTCGAAACAATTTGTTTATTTAAAAGTGTAAGACAACCTGAGTGCAGCTGTTAATAGGCCTGTTTTGGTAAGTGATAAACTTAATACTTTAAATAAAACTGAAAGCATCAGTGCGCCATTAAAGAAACGAAAATATAATAATGAATACCGTAATTTCCGGTGTATAAGTCGCGGCTCAAATAAATCTGTTTCCGACCAGAAAGTTTATTTAATAAAATATAACCTATTTGTGCATGGAACTTATTTTAAGTTTTTTAATAAATAAAATTTCTGGTTCGTAACAGAATTTTTTTAACCGCGGTTTATACACCGGAAATTACGGAACTTAAAAATATGGATTTTCATTCACAGGAGGGGAAGATTTACCAAAACCCCTATGCGTTGTATGTGGAGAGATATTGTCTGACGGTAGCATGAAACCCTCTTTATTAATGCGCCATTTAAAGACAAAACATCCAATGTACAAACAGAAGGATGTTAGTTTCTTTCAGTGACTATCAAGCGGAACTAATGTCGCATCTTACGTGTTGTCTACAAATAAAGAGAATGAGAATGCTGTTGAAGCATCGTACAGAATATGCTATCATATTGCTAAAAGTGGTAAAAATCATACAATCGCTGAAAATTTGATCTTTGTATCAAAGATACTGTCGAATGTATATTTGGTGAGGAACATATGAAAAAAAAATTCCTTTCTCAAACAATACAGTTGCTTGAAGGATTAGTGACATGTCTGCCGATATTGAATATAACTGTAATTCAAAGAATAAAAAAGAGTCCCTACTTTTCAATTCAGGTGGATGAGAGTACGGATATCTCTAGTCTGTCAATTTTGCTTGTTATTGTAAGATAGTTGAATGATAATGTACTTGAAGAAAATTTGCTACTCTTCTATCCTCTCACAGAAAGATGTACAGGATAAGATATGTTTAATGATATTCACATTCACAGTTTTTTCTGTGAAAAAGAAATTCATTGGGCCAATTGCTGTGGGGTTTACACTGATGGTGGAAAATCTATGTCTGGGTGTTATATAGGTTACGCGGTCTAATCAAAGAAATTGCTCCTCATGTAGCGTGGAACCATTGCTGTATACACAGATACAGTCTAGTGACCAAATCTCTGCCAGACTCATTGAAGGAAGTACTCTACCAAGCTGTCAAAGGTATTAATTTTATTAAGGCCAACTCAACAAACTCCAGACTATTTAAATCTTTGTGTGAAAAGATGGACAGCCTGCATACTACATTGCTTTTGCACATAGAGGTGAGGTGGCTTTCACGAGGAAAAGTACTTAAAAGATTTATTTGAATTGAGGCATGAAATTCAAGATTTTCTTAAGATCATCTTTTTGAGCTGATCTCTACATTTCATGAAAAAGAATGGCTTCAAATGCTTGCATACTTATCTGACATTTTTTCAGAAATAAATAAACTTAATTTAGGATTACAGGACAGTTCCATTTTTAAGGTATCTGACAAGATCGAGTCTATGATTAAAAAATTAGGTTTTTGGGAATCATGCATCAGAAAACACCAGCCAGAAGTTTTTCAAACACTTTACAATTTCCTATCTGACAACGAGCTAAAATTATCAGAAGAACTAAAATCTTCTATAATAATGGTTAATTTCACAAGACTTAAAAACGCCATTCAGACAATATTTTGCGAAACAGAGTTGTGAAAATAACTGGATTTCAAACCCATTTAACGATTTGTTCTTTCAACAATCCGGAAACTTATCACTTTCTGAAAAAGAAAAACGGATAGAACTTTCGGCTGACTCTTCTTTACAATCCGATTTCAACCAAAGAAATATTATTGCTTTTTGGATAGCTGTAAAAGAAGAATACCAAGAACTCAGTGATAAAGCTATAAAACACTTGTTGCATTTCACAAATACCGAGCTTGTCGAAAGAGCATTTTCGTCTTATGCGTATATTAAAAACAAATATAGCAATAAGCTTGACGCTGCTCTTGACTTGAGACTATATCTGTCTTCGTTTGAACCCGATTTTAAGAAACTCAGTTCCATGAAAAAAGCTCAAGGGTCCCATTGAGAGTATGAAAAGTCATTTTGATTATTTGTATATAATGAGAAAAACTTGATATTAATAATAATCGTAAGACAGCTAAAATTTCTTTTAATGCTATATTAATTTTTTTTAATGTTTAGCTAATATTTTAAAAAGCAATGTTAATTTTCAAATGCAAGTTAAAAAATAAAAGGTTAGTGCCAATGTAATTTGTGTCGATTTATTATTTGGTTGTGATAAGATTACTAACATGTTTGCGTTATATAGTTGAGTGGAGGGGGTTAGTGCTTATGAGAAATGGGGGAACGCCGAAATGGAAAGCCTAACAAAGGGGTACGTGTAAGAAAAAAGGTTGGGAAGCGCTGCTATAGACGATAATTTTCAGAATTTTCAAGCTATGATTTTGAAACTTTCACAAAGTTGCTCTGTGTACCTAGCTAATACATTATGCATATTATATTTTGATTGCATTCGCGCATGCGCAGTGAAACATTTTTCAGCAAACCTGCTCGTTTTTCATCCAATTTTTATTATTTTTTAATTCTGATTGCAGAGTGTTATGTACAATGTTGTTTGACATATTTTCTGAAAAGAACTTTTTTTTCTATATTAAGAACTCTGCAAATTATAAGCAAAAAACTAGGCGAAATTTGGGATTGTTTTTATAAAAACCTTAATTTCCATCTAATACATGCTATCCTCATAAAAATAAACACAGTGTATTAAAATAAACCACTTATTAATAATCTCGAGTTTGAACGCCTTTTATACATTAGTTTTTACAGGGTTATCCAAAAGATATTCGTTCTTTTTCAATTTGTTGACAGTCCCCTATGGGGTTTCATGAAAAAATCTTCGCGGAAATATATAACCTATACTATAATGTTTACACACCTGCAGTTTCAGGTTAATTCCTCATGTATTTTTCTAGATAGTTAACAAAACGTCTAAAATCGCAAGTGACCGGTCACCTTCGGCAATATAGTGTATTAGACATAGTTTTTTTACATACATTATTATTTTGTGAAAAACTACATATAGTACGATTCTCTGATGTGAAAAATCCAAGTACTGCGTAGAAAAAGAGTAGATAAAAAGCATAATTTTTTTCGCTCAAAATATTCAAAATCATTCAATATTGAATCATTCAATATTTAAAACGTTCAATTGAATCATCAAATTTAATTCAAACAGTTGATACGTCTGATACTATTAGACATAGTTGTTTACATATACTATTATTTTGAGAAAAGTGCTTATATTACGATTCTCTGATGTGAAAAATCCACGTACTATGTAAAAAAAGAGTAGTACAGTCAACCAAAAGTCACTATACAAAATTTATTACGAATTTAATAATAGTAATTTTTTCTTTTCTTTTTAAACTTATTTTAATAAACAAGTCACCCGAGCAAAATATATTTTAAATATTAACCTTTTGATTACGGGGTCGAGACACATGTCGTCCCAACGACTATTTTTTATTCTTTTCGTATCATTTTTTTGAAAAATAATATCTGCCATAAAATTACACACTAGGATATTTTCAAGAGCAATCTACGTCAAAGAATTGTTTTTGTAAGTTGTGGCAAGATTGAATATTAAAAAAAGTTGCCATTCCTGGCTCGTAATCAAAAGGTCAATCGCGAAAATACAAGCAATTAACAAAATTAAATTACAAACAGTTTAATACGCATGGTACTATTAGACATAGTTTGTTTAAATACATTATTATTTTGAGAAAAAGTGCATACATTACGATTCTCTGATGTGAAAAATCCAAGTACTATGTAGAAAACAGTAGTACAGTCAACCAAAAGACAAAATACAAATTTTACTTACTAATTCATTAATAGATTTTTCTTCTTTTTTTAAACTTATTTTAACAAACAAGTCACCCGAACAAAATATATTTTAAATATTAACCTTTTGATTACGGGGTCGAGACACATGTCGTCCCAACGACTATTTTTTAACACTTTCCAACCTAGTTGAAAAGTGTTTATGACTTCGGTTTGTCTGGCCGTCTGGCCGTCTGCCGTCTGGCCGTCTGGCCGTCTGCCGTCTGGCCGTCTGGCCGTCTGCCGTCTGGCCGTCTGGCCGTCTGCCGTCTGCCGTCTGCCGTCTGTCCGTGCTCTAACTCCCGTAAATATGCTCGGATTGCCCTGCAAATTTTATATGTTATAATCGTTATCTATAGCATGTTCCCTATTTCAACGGAAGTGTGTAGCACTTATAGTTTTTTTACAGGGACACTCAAAAGAATTCCGTTACATTGCGGTCTATGGGGAAAAATCATTTGCGGTTTATTTAAATAATGTTTCAATACTTTAAACGCATTGAAATTTATATATATCACTAAGGTGCATTAGAAGAAGCTTAATATGGAATAGGGTGTGCATAGCACTTATACTTACTTTACAGGGACAGTCAAAAGAATTCCGTTACATTACGTCTATGGAGAAAAATCGTCTGCGGTTTATTTAAATAATGTTTCACTATTTTAAACGCATTGAAATTTATATAAGGTTCATTACAAGAGACTTACTACAGAATATTGTGTGTATAGCAGTCATCGTTCATTTACAGGGACACACAAAAGAATTCTCTACTGTATGTTAACAATAATTCCTGGAAGTGCGTTTTAAGTTACTGAATGCGATTTTAATTTTAAATCGCTTTTTGTATATTACGTGGTGTGTATAAATTCTGTAGATCCTATACAGGGAAGTACAAAAGTTCGGGAACACATTTCCGTATTATTTAACTCCAGACGGAGAATTTTAAACTGTGCTACGTGTTTCCTAACTGAACTAAAATTTAGCATCCTATGTAGTATATATACAAATCTATAGATCCTATACAGGGCTGAATAAAGTATTCGGATTACTTAGATGTTATCTTTTAGCTTATAAAAGAGTATGATTCGTAAAATTATTTTGGAAGCGTTGGAAAGTGTTACATAATCTATGCTTGACGCATGATTTTTCGTTCTTGTTATTCTCTTCGTATCATTTTTTTGAAAAATAATATCTGCCATAAAATTACACACTAGGATATTTTCAAGAGAAATCTATGTCAAAGAATTATTTTTGTAAGTTGTGGTACGATTGAATATTAAAAATAGTCCCCCCTTCCTGAATCGTAATCAACAGGTCAATCGAGAAAATACAAGCAATGAACAAAATTAAATTACAAACAGATTGATACGCCTGGTACTATTAGACATAGTTTGTTTAAATACATTATTATTTTAAGAAAAAGTGCATATATTACGATTGTCTGATGTGAAAATCCAAGTACTATGTAGAAAACAGTAGTAACAGTCAACTAAAAGGCACTATGTAAAACTTACTTACCAATTTAATAATAGTAATTTTTCTTTTTTTGGATTTATTTTAACAAACAAGTCATCCGAATAAAGTATATTTTAAATATTAAACTTTTAATTACTGTGTCGAGACATATGTTGTCCCAACGACTATTTTTTATTCTTTTCGTACCACTTTTTGAAAAATAATATCTGGCATAATATTAGACTAGGATATTTTCAAGAGAAATCTATGTCAAAGAATTATTTTTGTAAGTTGTGGTACGATTGAATATTAAAAATAGTACCCCCTTTCTGGATCGTAATCAAAAGGTCAATCGAGAAAATACAAGCAATGAACAAAATTAAATTACAAACAGATTGATACGCCTGGTACTATTAGACATAGTTTGTTTAAATACATTATTATTTTAGAAAAAGTGCATAAATTACGATTCTCAAATGGGAAAAATCCAAGTACAATGTAGAAAAACAGTAGTACAGTCAACCAAAAGACACTATGCAAAATTTACTTACCTATTTAATAATAGTAAATTTTCTTTTTTTGAACTTATTTTAACAAACAAGTCACCCAAATGAAATATATTTTAAATATTAACCTTTTAATTACGGAGTCGGGACATATGTCGTCCCAACGACTATTTTTTATTCTTTTTGTACCACGTTTTAAAAAATAATATCTGCCATAAAATTACACTAGTAGACTAGGATATTTTCAACTACGTTTAAGAATTATTTTTGTAAGTTGTGGTACGATTGGATATTAAAAACAGTCCCCCTTCCTGGATCGTAATCAAACGGTCAATCGAGAAAATAGAAGCGATGAACAAAGTTCAATTACAAACAGATTGATACGCCTGGTACTGTTAAACATAGTTTGTATAAATACATTATTATTTTAAGAAAAGTGCATATATTACGATTCTCTGATGCGAAAAATCCAACTACTATGTAGAAAACAGTAGTACAATCAACCAAAACACACTATGTAAAATTTACTTGCTAATTTAATAATAGTAATTTTTCTTTTTTTTAAAACTTATTTTAGCAAACAAGTCTCCCGAACAAAATATATTTTTATTATTAACCTTTTGATTACGTGGTTGAGACATTAACCGCCCCAGCGATTATTTTTTTTTCTTTCCGTATTTTTTTGTTTTTGAAAAATAATATCTGCCATAAAATTACACTAAGATACTTTCAACTACGACAAAGAATTATTTTTTAAAGTTGTGGTGCGATTGGATATTAAAAATAGTCGCCATTCCTGGATCGTATAATAAAAAGGTCAATCGGGAAAATACAAGCAATGAACAAAGTTCAATTACAAACAGATTAATACACTTGGTATTATTAGACATAGTTTGTTTATATACATTATTATTTCGAGAAAAACTGCATATATTACGATTCCCTGATGTGAAAAATCCAAGTACTGTGTAGAAAAAGAGTAGTTAAAAAGCTTAATTTTTTTTCGCGCTAAATATTGAAACTGAATCACTGTGCCTCAGGTTAATTAGGTAAGTGGTATACAACAGTTTACTAATTTAAATCAAAAACCAAACACAAAAACACATTTTAAAAATAACTTCTTGAGTAATACTTACTGAAAATTTCATCTTAAGCATCCAAATTTTTGTCTTATTGCAAGAAGAATTATTTGATCACTGTATATCCGATTGTTAAAAATCAAACTTTTATTACTTGTTATTCATTGTTACGCACAATGGGAGAAATACGATTCATGACGAAGGGATCAAATTATATTAATATTATACGAGCTTATCCATAAATTGCACCTGGCTGCATTCGTTTACTTAGCGTCACTTGACACGTTTTTTCTTTTCTTTTCTTTTCTTTTTTTAATCACGAGAGAAAGAACAAAATGTGCTTCTAGAACATGATTTTATTACTTCTATAATATATAAGAAGAAAGTATTGAAATCGGGTAAATTTTCGGCTTTTGTTTTTTGATGTTTTGGAATTACTTGAACACGAGTTGACAATTTTGAGATAATGTCTGTCTGTCTGTCTGTCTGTTAGTCTGTGAGTGACATAAATTTTGTGGCTGCTCTATCTAAAGAACTATGTACATATTTTAATCATATTTCACTTAGACCTTGACATAAATTGAAGCTAATTAGATTGAGATGTATGTCGCCCAACAATTGGCACTGCTATGCAGCATTTTTCACGATTTCCGCTATAACTATATCTCACGATATATTACACGGAATTTCATCAAACTTCATATTCGGTCAGAACTTGACATAAATTGATGATGACTAGGTTAGTGTATATCACCCAATAGATGGCGCTATTTTTTAAGATTTCCGTGATAACTATATCTCAGGAACTAATGCACAGAATTCCACAAAACTTCATATTTTGTTAGTAGATATAAATAGATTTTGATTAGGTTTGGGAGCATACCGTTCAACAGATGGCGCTGCAATGCTGTGTTTTTCACGATTTCCGAGATAGATATATCTGAAGAACAAATGCACGGAATTTAATCAAAATGCATATTCTGTTAGAACTGGAGATAAATAGATGCTGGTTGAATTTTGATTTTGATCACTCAACAGGCGGCGCTGCTAGTCTATGATTGGGGAAAAATTTCCAATCGGGTCCACAATCAATTGATGCAATTTAGTGAGCAAGGATTTCAGTATTATTAACCCCATTCTTATAAACCTCATACACATTTAACGACATTGTTGCCGGAATTGTTAATTTTTACCGCCAACTTTTATCTGTGGACGCGATTACAGAATATTAGCTTTTTGCTTTTTGCGATGAACGTTATAGCTATATCTGATTTTCTATTGTGAAGTAATACACCAAATTTTATATTTGAGTTTAATGATTAAAAATGTATGTGCCGATCTAAGGTTAAAATTTAATACCTAATGGGGGGGTGGGCGCTGTTTTAATTCACTGGTCACTCTAATTCTGCGTTAAAGTTGAAGAATGCAACATACTTTATATTCAATATCTTTGATCTCATTATAAATTAATATATTAGAATACTCAGGTTGGCTAGTATTCAGGGAAAAATACAGTAAAAAAAAAGTGGTAAACACCAGTCTATTTTTATAGAAAAATTCGTGCTGATTATTTGATCGAATAATCAACATGAATTTTTCTATAAGAATATACTGGTGTTTAACACCTTTTTTGACTGTATTTTTCCCTGATCACTAGCCATCCTGAATACTATAGAAAATAGCTTTGTTATGAGTGAATCATACTAGTCTCTTTATGCTACGCAAGTAACGAAGATTGTATTATCATAAAGCACAAACAAAAATCATGTAATAGTTTATGCAACCACCATCTGTCGAGTTTCTTTGCTTCGTTGTTTATAAAGAATTTGTCAACTGTTAGCATATCATATCATATCATATAGATGGATATGAAATTTACTGTTGAATAATGTAATTTACCAGTAATATTTTTCTCTAGTAAATTACAACTATATGTAAAATGCTATCATTAGTAGGGTCTTATATATTATGCAGAATTTTTCCCACATTTTTCGAATTCTAATTTTTGTCTTATTTAATCGCAAAATATTTCTGTCACTAAATAAGGGTGATATTTCTATTATACATTAGTGGTAAAACAATTTATAGGGCTCAAATCATTAGAAAATTAAATAAAATCTTGAAACAAATATGTATGCTTATTTGTAATCGTGCGCTTGTTTTTTTCATGAAGGCCATTTTTAGCACTTTCCAACCTAGTTGAAAAGTGCTTATGACTTCGGTTTGTCTGGCCGTATGGCCGTCTGTCCGTCTGTCTGTGCTCTAACTCCCGTATATATGCTCGGATTGCTCTGCAATTTTTATATGTTATTGTCGTTATCTATAGCATGTTCCCTATTTCAACGGAAGTGTGTAGCACTTATAGTTTTTTTACAGGGACACTCAAAAGAATTCCGTTACATTGCGGTCTATGGGGAAAAATTATTTGCGGTTTATGTAAATAATGTTTCACTATTTTAAACGCATTGAAATTTATATATATCACTAAGGCGCATTAGAAGAAGCTTAATATGGAATAGGGTGTGCATACCACTTATAGTTACTATACAGGGACAGTCAAAAGAATTCCGTTACATTACGTCTATGGAGAAAAATCGTCTGCGGTTTATTTAAATAATGTTTCACTATTCTAAACGCATTGAAATTTATATATATTATTAAGGTGCATTACAAGAGGCTTACTACAGAATAGTGTGTGTATAGCAGTCATCGTTCATTTACAGGGACATACAAAAGAATTCTCTACTGTTTGTTAACAATAATTCCTGGCGTTTTAAGTTGCTGAACGCGATTTTCAATTGAACTCACGTTTTGTCTATTACTGGGTGTGTATAAATTCTGTATTTCATATACAGGGTAGCACAAAAGTTCGAGAACACATTTCCGTTTATTGACAGAAACTCCAGAAGGAGAATTTTAAACTGTGCTACGCGTTTCCTAACTAAACTAAAATTTATCATCCTATATAGTATATATACAAATCTATAGATCCTATACAGGGTTGAATAAAAGTATTCGGATATTTTTCCGAATATTGTATATGTTGGAAATTCCTGAAATTATGTTTTTAAATATGTTATGCGTTTTCCAAATTGTTTACTTAGATGTTATCTTTTAGCTTATTAAACGGTATGTTTTGTAAAATTATTTTGGAAGCGTTGGAAAGTGCTACATAATCTATGCTTGGCGCATGATTTTTCGTTCTTGTTTATATGGACAAAAGTGCACTCTGTACAGGATCATATTCTCTGTTTAATTCTGAATTTAAGAAGAAAAAAAAGAGAAACAAGGTGAAAACCGAAAATTTGTCAAACATTTATTTATCATAAATTTAGTTCTTAATTAAAAATAATTTAGCTAATTTATCATGAGTTTTTAAACATCAAGTTCAGGCAAATTAATTAATTAATTATAAATTTATCATGTTTAAATGTTAAGTTAAGCGAAATTTTTTAACAGTAAGTTTAAGCATAAGTTTAAACAGAGAAAAAAAATTAGTTGTATGTATACATTTTCTGAGTGAAAGTTACGAGTGCAAAAGTTTCAACAAAATAATAGCTGCCATCTTTTACGCTTTTAAATAACCACTAATTTTTAATGGAAATTTTTGTCTTCTTTAATCTAAGATTTCCGTGACTAAATAAGACAATGATTTCCATTAAAAATTAGCGGTAAATCAAAGAGTAAAAGTTGGCAACTAAACAAAATGCTTTTGTAGAATATATTTTTAATTCTTTATGTTATGCAGGAAGCGAAGATAATATAAACATAAAACACAGACAATTTCATATTATATTTCATATTACGCATTGAAGATGCGTAGACTTTCTTTGCTTCGTTGTTTATGAAAAAAATCTGTCATCTGTTATATCATACGATACTGTGGTATGTCTATGAAATTTGATGATGAGTTATTTATTTTAACACTAATGTTTTTCAATGGCAAGTTACTATTGTAAAAAAATACCATTATTAGTATATTCCCATAAACAATGAAGGTCATAGTAAATACAGATTATTTCCTTGAAATAAACAGTTTTTACTTACCCATCATACGTAGAATAGGTTAAGTCTTGTAATCGTTTTGAAAATCGAAAAAAAAAAATGACGGATTTACACGTTTCAGACACTGGAGATTCCGAAAAACATATTTTTAGATTTTTTTTTTCTTTGCCGTCCGTCTGTCTGTGTTTGTGTGTCTCTCTGTGTGTGTGTCTGTAAACGCTCTATCTCCCGAACAAATTGAGATAAGGACTTGAAATTTGGTATGTACTTAGTATGTAATAATGGGAAGAAGCTTATTGAATTTCAGTAACCTCAATTCTCTGGAACTATTTTTTTCGGACTCTCGAAATATTCGTTCTGATAAAAAGTATATAAAAATTTTCGAAATTGTTTATTTTAAGGAGTGAATATAAGAGACAATGAAAAAACATAAATTTTGCATAAAGAATGAAGTCGATCGGGTAATGAGTTGCCGAGATATTTGTAATCCTATTTACCACACTCTTCGATTTTTCATGACCCTGTATTTCATTCAAATATCACTTCAAAGATATATTTTAATTGGAAATGAGACGCTTAATCCGACGCAGTAAACCGTTAGTTAATAGGATTATCAATTTTGGAGTTATAAGGATGTTTCTTTATCGCAATTCAGTAATAGAGCATTTAAAGTTTATGATGTCATCAATCCACGATTTTATTCGAACTGCAATGCATTTTATAAATAGTTTACACATGTTTTATTTTTATATTATGCATATCCATGATACGTAAGTATTACGGTGGCCCATAACGACAAGTTTACAGGTGTACTTGCTGACAGTTTTATTTGTATGAAATCAACATTTTTTTTTCGATGCATTCGCTGTTACTAAATATTTTTATGTCATTAACCTTTTGATTATGGGATTCGGATACCGTACGTCCTAACGACTATTTTTTTAAATTCTACTCGTATCACTTTTTGAAAACAATTCTCTTTCAGACACTTATACTAGGATATTTTCTAGAGATATCTACCACAAAGTTTTTTTTTTTTTTTTTTTTTTTGCAAATTGTGTTACGATCGAATATAAAAATAGTCGCCATATCTGGGCTGTAATCAAACGGTTAAATAAGAAGGATACTTACATTAGAAATTAATCGTAATATTTGTGAATAATTTACAGGGCCATGATCAATAGAAAATTAAATGAAAATTTGAATGAAATATATAAGCTCATTTTATTTTTATGCGAATACCTTTTTTATATGGCAAAAGGGTCTTTTTGTCCAAATAAAGTTATACATATAAAGTTTTATTATCGATTTTATTCAGAACTAAAAAAAAAAAGAAGTCTTTAATGTGAAAAATTGAAAAGTTTTTATATGTTTTTTAATCACAAATTTAAACGTTAAGTTACGAACAATTCAGGCATTGACATGGAAAAGGTAGTAAGTCAAGAAAAATCAATTTTTTAGATTTTTAATAGAAGAAGTAGTAAAAAGTTGTGTCAATGGCATGGAAAGAGCAGTAAGTCGAGAAAAATCGATTTTTTAGATTTTTAATAGAAGAAGTAGTAAAAAGTTGTGTCAATGGCATGGAAAGAGCAGTAAGTCGAGAAAAATCGATTTGTTAGATTTTTAATAGAAGAAGTAGTAAAAAGTTGTGTCAATGGCATGGAAAGAGCAGTAAGTCAAGAAAAATCGATTTTTTAGATTTTTAATAGAAGAAGTAGTAAAAAGTTGTGTCAATGGCATGGAAAGAGCAGTAAGTCAAGAAAAATCGATTTTTTAGATTTTTAATAGAAGAAGTAGTAAAAAGTTGTGTCAATGGCATGGAAAGAGCAGTAAGTCAAGAAAAATCGATTTTTTAGATTTTTAATAGAAGAAGTAGTAAAAAGTTGTGTCAATGGCATGGAAAGAGCAGTAAGTCAAGAAAAATCGATTTTTTAGATTTTTAATAGAAGAAGTAGTAAAAAGTTGTGTCAATGGCATGGAAAGAGCAGTAAGTCAAGAAAAATCGATTTTTTAGATTTTTAATAGAAGAAGTAGTAAAAAGTTGTGTCAATGGCATGGAAAGAGCAGTAAGTCGAGAAAAATCGATTTTTTAGATTTTTAATAGAAGAAGTAGTAAAAAGTTGTGTCAATGGCATGGAAAGAGCAGTAAGTCGAGAAAAATCGATTTGTTAGATTTTTAATAGAAGAAGTAGTAAAAAGTTGTGTCAATGGCATGGAAAGAGCAGTAAGTCAAGAAAAATCGATTTTTTAGATTTTTAATAGAAGAAGTAGTAAAAAGTTGTGTCAATGGCATGGAAAGAGCAGTAAGTCAAGAAAAATCGATTTTTTAGATTTTTAATAGAAGAAGTAGTAAAAAGTTGTGTCAATGGCATGGAAAGAGCAGTAAGTCAAGAAAAATCGATTTTTTAGATTTTTAATAGAAGAAGTAGTAAAAAGTTGTGTCAATGGCATGGAAAGAGCAGTAAGTCAAGAAAAATCGATTTTTTAGATTTTTAATAGAAGAAGTAGTAAAAAGTTGTGTCAATGGCATGGAAAGAGCAGTAAGTCAAGAAAAATCGATTTTTTAGATTTTTAATAGAAGAAGTAGTAAAAAGTTGTGTCAATGGCATGGAAAGAGCAGTAAGTCAAGAAAAATCGATTTTTTAGATTTTTAATAGAAGAAGTAGTAAAAAGTTGTGTCAATGGCATGGAAAGAGCAGTAAGTCGAGAAAAATCGATTTGTTAGATTTTTAATAGAAGAAGTAGTAAAAAGTTGTGTCAATGGCATGGAAAGAGCAGTAAGTCAAGAAAAATCGATTTTTTAGATTTTTAATAGAAGAAGTAGTAAAAAGTTGTGTCAATGGCATGGAAAGAGCAGTAAGTCAAGAAAAATCGATTTTTTAGATTTTTAATAGAAGAAGTAGTAAAAAGTTGTGTCAATGGCATGGAAAGAGCAGTAAGTCAAGAAAAATCGATTTTTTAGATTTTTAATAGAAGAAGTAGTAAAAAGTTGTGTCAATGGCATGGAAAGAGCAGTAAGTCGAGAAAAATCGATTTTTTAGATTTTTAATAGAAGAAGTAGTAAAAAGTTGTGTCAATGGCATGGAAAGAGCACTAAGTCAGTGTTGAAAGTAGTTTATGGATACATGGATCTCATATGCTTATTTTTTGTGAATAAAACTTTAGCAGTGTAAAATCGTTTTTTACTTCCCCTGTAAAATTAGGTTTTCTCGACTTACTACCTTTACCATATCAATGCCTCAATTAGTGAAGTTATGATAAGTTTGTATTTCTTTTGAGGTAAGACCAATTACTAATCATAAATTTAAACTTTAAGCTTAGACAAATTAACTATCATCATACAGGTTGTTTCATGAAGGACCCCTAACTTTGAAAATAAATAAATCGGAAACGGTGATAGATAAGAAGTAAGAAACCAGCGGCATGTTTATTAAAAAAACTGTAAGAATCTCAGACATTAAGAACGCTGAGTCGTCGAAGATTTCGCCTTTGAAACGTTATCGATATTAGCCATAGCTGCCAACGTTTACGCTTTTTTCCTACCGCTAAAATTTTATAGTAAATTTTATGTTATTAAATCGTCGAAATCATGCAATTCAATAAGGCAAAATTTTCTATTAATTTTTAGTGGTAGGAAAAAAGCGTAAAAGTTGGCAGCTATGATATTAGCGTAAAGTGAAAGAAATTTCGGAAGTGACAAGGACATTGTTTACCGCAATAATTTTTTAATACTCGACGAGCTGGAGGAGGTTCTTTGTCAAGCTTGTGTGTGTTGATTTCCGGTTACACTACAGAGAGTCACTGACAATGTCATTCTTCGTTTGTGACTTGTGTGTTGTGTGAAAGATGCACATTTTGAATAGCTTTTGATCGGATACTTTATTTTCCTGTTGAATAATTTATTTTAGCAGTAAATTTTTTATCCGGTATTTAACATTTGTAAAACAAAATAGATAAATTAAACGGAAACATAAAATCAAGTGGGTAAGTGAGATCGAAGATCGCTCAAAGGGTTTCGTTTAATATTCCTTTCAAAACACTTTATCCTTTCTTTAATAAATACAAATGGCCTACTTATGATTATGCCACCTGCAGCGCCATCTATCGGCACAATTTGTTACTAAAATTTTGAGGTTTCTGTTTTAGATCTTTATGATCTTTTTAAAATAAACATGCCACTGGTTTCATGCTTCTATCTATCACCGTTTCTGAGTTATTTATTTTCAAAATTAGGGGTTCTTTCTGAAACACCATGTAAGTTTAAGCCTTAAGTTAACATAAATTATTCATCACAAGTTTAAACAAATGAACAAAAACAAAATAAAACTGTTGCGCATGTTTTACCTTCTGATTGAAAGTATCTGTGTAAGAATATCAACAAAATCTGCTGCTATAACGTATTTTTGATTATTTATGATGCTACGCAAGAGAGGAAGATGATACTACCATATCAAAAAAAAAAAAGTCACGTTTTTTATAAAGTAAAAATTTACCGGTCTATTTTTCTCGTTTTTTCGAAAATCTGAACCGGTCCGATATTATACTAAAAAAAATCAATTTCAAAATTAAACATGTTGTTCATTAAACATGTTGACCTTCAAAATGTTAAAATATGCCAAAATTTTCTTAATCGGGTTTTTATCATGATTTAAACGCATATGCCGTTATAATCACTTGCTGACGTCATATCTACTTGCTTTCTTTATTACTCATATTGATACTATCTTTGTATTATTCTCAAAAATTTGAAAAAGGTCTGTTAAACTTCCAATATGACGTCATATTAATTTTCTCTAATGACATCATATTAACCTGCTTTCTATACTTACACATACTCATACTCCTTGTATTATTGAGAAATGTTTGAAAATTTCCGTTTTATTACCAATAGGACGTCCTATTAATCTTTTTTCAATTGGTGGAACTTTTTAATTCATTTTCATTTTTCACGTGGAAATCTTTCAATAGAAAATTAATCATTGCAGAAAGAAATTTATTGTGGGTTTTTAATGGTTGGCAACTGCTATAACGAAAAATGTTTAAATTTAATAGAAAAAGGCTGTTAGATTTTTGGTTTTTTATCTCTCTATATTAAAATAATACAATTTTTTTAAATTTTATGATTTTCAGCTTCATAGTAGTTATTCAGCTTTAAGTACACAAAATTTCAAGTCTGTAAGTTATATAGTTTCTGAGAACCGGCTCTGTGACGGACAGACAACGTAGCGGGAAGAGCAGAGTTTTGTGAGATGAACCAAACCCTAACAAAGAAGCGCATTTAATTGTGATCATACGCTTCTTTGAATGAGACGTATCCGGAAATTTAACACTTTTTTTAAAGAAAAAAAAACATGAAGTTAAAAGATTGACAATACCTAATTTAAAAGTAATAAGAAAGAAAAATCATGCAGGAGGCATAGATTATGAAACACTTTCCAACACTTTCAAACTACTTTAACAAACCTTCTCTGTTAAATAAGGTACCTAAGTAAACATTTTAGAAAATACAACACATATGGAAACCGGATTTTAGCAATTACCGTCCATAGCCAGAAAAGTATTCAATTTTTTTGTGCAACCTTGCATTTGATCTATAGATTTGTATATATTCTACACAGTATAGTAAAATTTAGTTTACTAAGAAAATGGATAATAGGTTGAAAATCCGCCTTCAGCAATTTCTACCAATAGACGGAAACATATTTGAATTCCTTTGTACAGCCCTGTATATTGCCTTAAGCCCAGTATATACCTTATACACGCCACATATTAAATTAAAGTTTAATTCAGGCAAAAGCATGCCTAAAACTACTGAAATCACATTTCCAGAAATTATGATATATAGGCGGCCATGTATCTTGTTCTTTGCTTTGCCCTGTGTATGATTTTATTTATATTCTACAACCATCCCTTAGTATGATGCTAAATATAGTTCACCTTCAAAATTCATAACTCGATTAAAATACCGCTTTTAGGAATTTACGCTGACACACAGTATGCTTACGATTTTTTTGTGTAGCCCTGTATGTGATATAAAACATTTATACATAGTATACAAAAATTTAGCTAAACAGAAAGCGGCTAAACAGATTAGCCTAAAAATACGGCATAACATTTTAAATATCCCCTACATTCATTAAAAAAATAAATATAAAAAATACGTTTTTCTTTCTTTTTTTAACAACGATAGATTCGTTAATAAAATTAACGCATTAATGCCGGTTGGTACGAAAACTTATCATTTAAGTGATACGAAACTTTTAAATATGAACACCAGTATTTTAGTAAAAAAAATTCATATTTTCTAACGTGAAACTATCAGAATTTAAACCAGTTAAAATAATACTATGGGAAAACTGGTGTCAACTGGTATCGAAGTATTAAAAGAAGTGTGAAATAAGTCGTCTTTAATACGACCTGTATCTAAGCGACCTACAGCTGTGTTTCTGTAGCCGTGTGTCGACGTGTAGGCTGTGTCTCTATTTTATCCTGACCTGATGGCTAACGACAATTTTCATCTTTTGGATGTGTGTAACTCCATCCACCGACGGTGCTTTGACAATTTATACGTTACATTATTTTTCAGAAATATACCCAATATTCGCATTTATACAATCGGCGTAGTATGCATACAAAATTTTTAATTAGAACCAGTATATATACACCGGAGAAAAAAGTGTTGAGCAAATATCTATTAGCTTAGCTTTCATAGAACCAGATATCAACAAGAGCTGCCGGTAAAGTAAAGCCAAAGATTGGGATAATTCGTTCTCAAAGTTTAGTCATACTAACTGCTTTGCTTTGATGTTAAAAAAAAATGAATTTCACCTTTGTGCATTTTGGTTAATTTCCTTCTTTAAGAGCCTACGCTAGTCACGGGACGATACCCGCAAGCTAATGTTAAACTCTTTTCAAATTTCGCGTTTGCATTTCAATATTTTTAAATGCTTTTTTTCCACACAGGATTGTCACAGGAGATTATTTTTAAAAATTCTATTTCAAAGGGTTCGTACCTCTATTTTTTTCCAAATTACTCCTTTCTAATTACTTCTCCAACTACCATATGAGAAACCTATCACAAAAAATATTTTTTATTATGTTGTGGTACAGTGTTTAGAATACATAGTGTGGAAAACGGTTTTACCGTTTTTTAACACGTTCGCTGCCAACTACGAGAATACTCGTTGTTGGTAAACTGGGTTTCCTTGCCAGCTACGAGATAAATCGTTATTGATATCCTTATCTAAATCTCCGATTATGAGTATTGCCATATAGAAAACACATGCATTGATTAGGTGTTTGGTACACATAAAGAGACTAAATAATACACTTGGCGTACTGAAATGGATCATTTATTTCTCAAAACCTAGATTCAATAACTAAATGTTTAGAAAAACTTATCTTTTCACGATATGTTTTGGAGAATACTATGAATAAAAGTTATTTGCTAAAAATTCATTAAGATACAACTAAATGTAAATATATTGCTTGAAGGTGCTAAAAATATACATAAAAACATTTAAAAGCACATTAAAGTTACTTTTAAAAAATTTCAAAACGTTTTCAACCGAAAACCCGGTCGTCATCAGTGGAAAAACTAATTCTGTTGAGTTGAGTTGTTACATCTTTGCATTTTCTTGCTCGCCCGGAATTAACTATTTCACTTCAAGGGTTTGGAAATAAGGTGGGATGGGAAAGGTAATCATTGATGCATTAATTCATTCCAGACTGCGTGGATATCATATGATAATACATCGTTACAGACTATTGTAACAACTCAACTCAACAGAATTAGTTTTTCCACTGATGACGACCGGGTTTTCGGTTGAAAACGTTTTGGAATTTTTAAAAGTAACTTTAATGTGCTTTTAAATGTTTTTATGTATATTTTTAGCACCTTCAAGCAATATATTTACATTTAGTTGTATCTTAATGAATTTTTAGTTATTAAACAAGGTGAATTTGCACTGAAATTTTAACTTTTATTGAAAAGTTATTTGTTTTACATTACGTTGAAATTTTAATAGGTATATTGAAACAAAATTATGTATGATTATGTACAATTGTTTTTTGCTAAAAGTAATCTGTTATATCTATATTTAAATAATGAAACCACAGACAACAATTTAAAAGCATAATATCGGAGATACGACTTGGCATCTGTGAACAGATGCACTATATCAGATTTGGCAGCGAACGTGTTAATTCAAAATTTTCGAATTCAAATCGGAAATTCTGAAACAAGATTTTTTATTTTTAGAAGTCACAAAATATCTGCCATTAAGTAACCAAAACAACATTCTAGGGAATTTCTGGTATGAATGCAAAATTTCGGAATTAAAAAAAAAGCCAAACTAGTAATGCTTTAAAAAGTGCTAAAAAATTGTAGTCGATAAACGTGCAACGATGCGATACAATAACAGGGCGAGTAGATAATAAATAGCGGTTCTACATCAGTGCAGTTCGTGCAGTCGACCTTCTGTGCTCTGTGAAGGTCACCGGAAGGGACAGGTGTGGACACCGGAAGTGGCAGGTGTGGATAACAGTCATGTTAAGACAGGAAACCGGAAGGGATTAGAAGATAAGGACAGGATGAGACGTATTTTTATGGATTTTGAACAGGTTCTTTCTTGACAGGGAAAAATTTTCTGCATCAGATGTGCTAAACTCTCAAGGTTAGCGGAAGGGACAGGTGGTGATAACAGACATGTTTATATAGGAAGTGATTCCGTAAGTAAGAAAGAAAAAAAATTAGAAGATAACGTTCGGATGTTCTACACCAGATGTGCTAACCTCGCAAGGTCATAGGAAATGACAGATGGTGATAATACACAGGTTGAAACAAGTATCTTTAGACAGGAAGTAATTCCGTAAGTAAGACCGGAAGGGATCAGGAGATAATGTTAGGATGTTCTACACCAGATGTGCTAACCTCGCAAAGTCATAGGAAATGACAGATGTGGATAATACACAGGTTGAAACAAGTATCTTTAGACAGGAAGTAATTCCGTAAGTAAGACCGGAAGGGATCAGGAGATAATGTTAGGATGTTCTACACCAGATGTGCTAACATCGCAAGGTCATAGGAAATGACAGATGGTGATAATACACAGGTTGAAACAAGTATCTTTAGACAGGAAGTAATTCCGTAAGTAAGACCGGAAGGGATCAGGAGATAATGTTAGGATGTTCTACACCAGATGTGTTGACCACACAAGGTCATAGGAAATGACAGATGTTGATAACACACAGGTTGGAACAGTTATCTTTAGACAGGAAGTAATTCCGTAAGACCGGAAGGGATCAGGAAGTGAAATGTGAAAATGTGATAAGACTTTCTGACTTTATAAAAGTTTAATATGATTTTTTTTCTATAAAAAGGGTTTTAATTAGATTCTTTCTTGAGAGGGAAAAAGTTAGTTTTTTTAAATTTCATAAAGTTTTTTTTTTGTAGTGGTTTACGTATTATTTTAATTTTTAGTGACATTAGAACCTGCAATGTTCTGTATCACACATGTCTTATCTTAGGTTACCAAGGATGTGTGTGTGTTGTTATCTCTTTAAATGCGAGAGATGGGGACGTCAGACCTGCGTTGAGATATTTTTATCATAGTTTTAATGAACTGCAGGAAATTGTCTTTAGCTATTGAGTAATTCGCGAGTTTTGGTTTAATATGAATGCTATTACATCTGTTTGTTTAATTTACAAGCACATTTCTCTTACAACATTCTGTCAACAGATCATTTCCATATTCGAAATAATAATTTAGAAGGAAAATTTTTATATGAAAATACTATGAAATGTCATTTATAGAGATTGACAAAAATAGCATGCTTGATTCTTTCTTGTATTAACCTTATAATCATTTATTTTAGAAATATAGGTTTATAGTTTTGTTACGAAAAATAACGTGTTTACATATTTTAAAAACGAAAGCAAAGTGATTTTTACAAATGTAACTATAAGCTATACACCCACGCATTTGTGTTATTGAATTAAATGACAATGCTTAATATTGTATTCACCGTACTATTTTCCTGCCAAAGCCGTTTCACAAACTTGTGTACAGAAATTAATGTGGCATTTTTAGGGAAAAAATTAAGTCAAGTCTTTCAAAGGAAAAAAAGATTTGTCATACTTTCTCTTACATTATATCTTCCGTTTTTAAGTTTACAAATTTGTGGAGTAACTTAAATAATCGTTTTTATGCTAATTAAACAATATATTTTTTAATTATATGTTTTTTTTTAAATTAACTTGTAATAGCTTCTTTTTTTTTCTTTTTCTTTTTCTTAAAAGGGTACTGTAGAACAACTTATGTCACAAATACTACATCCTTCTTTAGTTAAGTATGTTTCACTTAAGACATGACAAAGTGTCTTAGAAACATTTCATTTTGGAGTTAAGTGATTAAACAAGAAAAATATTATTTATAAAAACACAATACATAATACTAGCGGCTGAGAGGTTCTACTCTCAAAGCTGATAGATAGAATGTGTTAGGTTTAAACCAAGACCTCCTTATCATAGTATCAGACCTCTCAATCAGCAAGTTGCCTTTGACCGCCATACTTGTCCTACTACTAGCGCCATCAATCGTCAGTAATAGTATTTACGACACGAAATCACACGAAATTTTTTCACAGCTGCATTTGTTCTCTTCATTTGCTTATGAACTAGTAGTTTTCCTACCACTAAAATTTTATAGTAAATTTTATCTTATTAAATTGACAAGATCGTGTGATTACATGACGAAAAAAAATTCTATTAAATTTTAGTGGTAAGAAAAAAGCGTAAGAGTTGGCAGCTATGCGGTAGCAGACCAGCTAGATTTTTCTATAGATTTTTCAATTATATTTTTGGATACCAGTTTTTTAGTAGAGACAATTTTGTTTTGTTTGATCGGAGAATTCTGGGATTTAAAAGAACAACATTTTCTCTAAAAATATACTGGTGTTCAAAAAGCCCGAAACATGGCAACTGTGCGGTAGTATCCACCAGGCGGCGATACTTTCCGGAGAAAGTCAATTAATAAGTTGGCAATTACCGCGGACATTTTCTCCCATAGACTTTCTCCGGATTGTCAAGGTCTGATCTATGATAAGGGAGTCTTGGTTTAAACCTCTCTCACGGTCGTCGAACTTAACCGTTCGAAGTTTTCTTCGAAACTTGTCAATATGGGTAAGAACACCTTAGAAAGACCTACATGGAGACACTTATCCATAACGCAGATAATCAACCCTATATTTAACCAACCAGTCACAACACACAAGACATAATCATTACATTCAGTTAATAAGTGATTTGACATGCAAAATATTAGATATAAAAACATACAATATGATGTATACAACACACAAAACCAACAAATTTAAGATTTTTTCCTTTTCATATGAACATTTTTAACAAGAATTTAGCAATAATTTAACTTGAGAGCAGGTACTTTGTTTAGAGTTATACGATTACAATAAATTTTAACCATATTTTCCTTGATACAACCAACATTTTACATAAGGAGAATGACATCTAGTTTTTATAACGTCACTTATTAGAATTATTAACCTGTTTTAGTTAAAAGTATGACACGTAAGTGATTTCAATTGAAAAATCAGTACAACATTTGAAAAAAAAAGAGAATAGAATCTAGTTTTTATAAATTAACGTATTTCAATTTTACAAATACTTCACACCCCGTCTTTTTTCCGCTCCTTTGGTAGACTTTATAGACATAAGACATAAAAAGCGTTTTAGAAAACATATTTTGAAATTAAGCGACTTGATAAGTAAAATATTATTTATAAAAGCAATAGATACGAGAGAAATAAGGATTTTTACTTACATATGTACGAACTTCTGATAGGTAAGACTTTCTAAATCATTGTGCAAGAATTAAGTGGTTATTGAACTTATAACATTATATGATGAAATAATCACGTGACGTATTTTTAAACCAATAAAATGTCAGTATTTTCAAACAAATAAAAAGTTAGTATTTTTACACGAGCGCCCTCTAATGTAAATTATATAAATTTCAATGAAACGAATTCATAACATTCTACTGTGACCTGATATCGTTGTAATAGGTTGTATTTTTCATTTAAGTTATTGTGGAACGAGTTATGAATTCTTATGTTGGTGATGTAACCAACTTGGAGTGTCAACACTCATCACCAGAGTTAAATAATCAAGAGATGGATTCTACACTTTTATCCAAAGAAGGACTCGTTTCGAATTATGAAGTGAAACTCACCTCATCAGGACTAAAGAAACAGAAGTTACCCCATGTGCGTAAGATGTGTAACACAGCATTTCCTCGAAAAGTTAACTTAGTGTTTCATATGAAAAGTCATCTAAAGGAAAAATCTTTTTGCTGTGAGGTGTGTGCTGAAGTATTTTCACAAAAGAGTGATTTACGTAATCATCAAAAGAATCACAAATTGCCCAAACAATACAAGTGTAGTGATTGCAACGAGATGTTTTCAAGAATGTCTGACTTATTAATACACAAGAAGACCCATAAGATTCGTAAACAATATTCATGTGCAAAGTGTTGTGAAATATTTAAGTGTGAATCGGATTTTTTACAACATTGTGATACTTTTCATAAAGTTTTACCTAACATTGCGAAATCACCTTGTTTAAAAGATTTGTTATTTGAATTTATAGTGAAGCTTATAGATTAGTTCGAACTTATAGTGAATTAAAAGACAAAATGATATGCAAAATATATGAACTGGAATTAACAGACCAAAACATACAATTACATGCTGAGAATGCATTTTTAAAGTTGTACAACGGCTTTGAAGATTTCACAGAACGAGTGTTTAATTGGACATTACGAAAAATTTTGAAATTAGAATTGATTACAGCTCAATATGACAGACTTATTTGATTTGTATTATTTTAAATGATTAATAAATAGTTTGATTGCGAAAAAAAGTGTTTTCTTTAGCATACACTGTGTGACTTTTAAACTAATGTTGTGTATTTTGAATGTGTCAGACAAAACAGGAGTGTGTTGACATTTAAAAAAAAGATTTTACATAATATAAAAGTTTTACAATAAAAATTGACTTACCTAAAATTTTTTCAAGATAGTCACGATATCCTTTCCATTACAGTTATTTTAAGGAAATAGAATTTAATTTTATTGTGAATAACACTTTGTTGTTAACATCACGTGGTTTGTCTTATCATAACTATGAGATCCTAAGATCACTTCCTATTAACATTATAACGAAGAGTAAAAAAATGACTAATGCAAGCCGATTTTCCTGCCTGAACTTGTTATCAGCTTGCATGAGTGACTCATCTTTACATGTGTGGATTTGTATGTTGAAAAAATGATTGCTATGTTTAACCCGTGTAGACGATTTTTATCCGGAAGCTGTTTGAACTACCAAATTTCAGATATCACCCATTTTACTAGAACATTTAAGTATTTTAATGTCTTTTCACCTGAATATTGAAAACTTAGGATTATCACCTTCACATCGGAACATGGAAGATAGAAAAATAACAACTTTACACTTAGACAATATTTTAATCTAAGAAGAATTAGACTTAACGCATTGTTACAGTTTCTTTGAAAAATATCTAATTGGTTATAAATTTTAGAAAATTCGACCTAACGAAATTAACACACTTAAAAATATCTAGGTTATACATTTTATAAAATAAGCAACAAATAAACATTTCGATACATTGACAAAAGAAAATAATTAAGTTTATGTAAACTTTACACTTAGACAATATTTCAAACTAAGAAAAATAATAAATTTACACTTATACAATATTTTAAACTAAGAAAAATAATAACTTTACACTTATACAATATTTTAAACTAAGGAAAATTAATAACTTCAAATATCAGACTTAACACATTGTTAAAGTTTTTTGAAAATAACACGACATTTTGAAAGCAGTGGAAATAGTATACCTGTAAAAAATTCAACTTAGTGGAATTTAATATTGAAATTTTTTAACCTCACTCATTTAAAAAATAAAACTTTATAAAATTTTCACTTTTTTTAAATAAGCAACTGTTAAACATTTTGAATGTCTTAGACAAAGTGTGAAAAAATTTGTTGAAATTATATAAAACATGAAAAATTTCATAACTTTTAAAGGAAATTTTATTTTTGGTGAAATAAACTCGAGGTATTTATTGTATGTAACTTAAACTACTAGAGAATTGATTGAAAATGTGTTACTTTTAAGCACTCACAAGATAAGACATGATGTTAGGAATTATAGATGTGTTTTTCCCCCACAATTGACGTCACTTGTAGCATATTTACTGACCAAGTCATAAAATCATAGTTCAGGGTATGTTTATGAGCACGAAGTTTAGTTGAGATTTAAGATATTTGAGAAATATAAACTACAACTTTGACTACTTTTTGAAATTTCCCCCTACATAAGAAAAAGGACATAGGAAAAAAAAATGAAAAGTTGTCTTTGAATGGAATCGAACCATTATCCTTTCACTTAACAGCTGAATGCGTTGGCAATTACATCACAAAGGCACTGATAACAACTGGTTGAATATATTGGGTTTCTTTTTTAAGGTTAAATTCATTTAATATTCAAGTTATTTCTTAATGATACACTTAAAAACAATAAATTTAATTAGCATTCAAAAAACAAACGATCACATTATTGTGTAAAACCATCAAATGTTTTGAAAGTCACGAGTTAAAATTTTGGAGGGTGCGATAACTTGGAAGTGCACTGCAGAAGGGGAGTTAAATTTTTGAAGAAGTTTAATCTTAGAAGACTAGAGTAAAATTTGAAATGATTTAGAGTTTAATTAGAATTTAGATGTGAACCTTTTAAAATGAAATAATAGTTTTTTTTGTATCGCCCTCTATCGGTGGGTAATGGAATTAAGAGATAATTAAAAGTTTTAACTTCGATTCGAACCCACAACAAAAATTATTTTACGGTTTGATAATTTAGGGTAGGTTTAACTGAGCAAACCATGATATTATAGTATTTAGAGATGTTTTAAGATATTCGATAAAGGAAATCATCTAAATTTTCAATTTAATTGAATGGTTTACTGCTTAAAGTACTGCAAAATGAATAGAACACGATACATAGTTTTTTTAATTAATTATATTTTTCGAAAGGTTAAATTGACTTATTGATAAACTTAGGATTTATGTTTAAAGTGAATAAATTTGATATGTTAGGTTTACTTAATAACAGAGGGTTGAATAAGTTATTTTTTTTTATTAAAATTTCATAAAAATAAAGTTTACTAAAAGTTTTTAAAGTTAAAAAAAATTGTAAGCTACGTTAAAAAAGTTAACAAAAATATAGTTTAAAAAAACTAAAAGTTTACAAAAAGTTTAAAAATCTTTAAATTAATTAAAATTAACTTTTTAATTTTAACTATTGAGAGACTATAATTTAATTGTTAATCCTTGTAACCAACTGGTGCATATCAACTATCTGCACATGTGCAGAAAAAACATACACTTTAACACTAACTTTAGTTCGATTTTAAATTACTTGCTAATTTTTATACAACTCGATTACCTCTCAGAAACAAAATAGAATTAAGTACTTACCGAAAAACACGTCCACTTCTTGTGCTTTCTTTCACTAGACTAACCTTTCTCCCTTATCTTTTTTAGGGGGCGCTGCAATCGACGTAGAGGCGCTACCAGTCTTCCGGTTTGTGACGTCATTTCCGGTTTGAGATAAGAATAAACTTTAAATACAAACTACACTCGCTCGGTCATTCTTCCTCCACTCTTACTTGATAGCAGTTGTTAGTTTCTTATTTTGACGTGTTGAATGACGTCATCACGTGTTTGTCTAAACTTGTCCTGACTTGTTTCTGTGCTGCACGTCTGTTTTGCTAACTCATCTCTCACTCGTCTAGACTTGTTTCGTCTGCTTTGATGATTCATCTTTTGCTTTAACTGTTTGGCCTTGCTGGTGTCAACCACCTCATGTCTTTTGTCATAGCTTGAATATACTTTACACCAATCACTTAAATATAAAAGTCTTGTCACAACTTACTTAAACTTTGATAAAAATATTAATTATTCATAAATTTTATCAAATTCTTATACATTTACTAAGTCACTTTCATTGAAAAATATGGTAAAGTCCGATTTTAAATCGAAGTCTAAGATAAATTCCCCAAATTTGTAACATTTTAACACTAATAATAAGTATCGTAAACACCCTGTACATACAAGTTTTGTAAAAATAATATCACTTATAGCTAACTCGTTCAGTCTCATGATAAATAATATAAGAAAAATTTAGAATAGTTCACATATTTTTGTAATTAAAAAAATGTATGCACAAACACACACACAATATCTTACAAGGTTACAATACTCAACACACAGTTCACCATACTTAAAAAAGCGATTCACGATAAATTTATAAATTTAAATTTAAATATTTGAAAAATACTGAAGTATTTTTATTTATAATTGTTCATTTATAAATAAAATATTTAAATTTATATTACAACACTTTGCACATGAATATTGTTTACGAATCTTATGGGTCTTCTTGTGTATTAATAAGTCAGACATTCTTGAAAATATCTCGTTGCAATCACTACACTTGTATTGTTTGGGCAATTTGTGATTCTTTTGATGATTACGTAAATCACTCTTTTGTGAAAAAACTTCAGCACACACCTCACAGCAAAAAGATTTTTCCTTTAGATGACTTTTCATATGAAACACTAAGTTAACTTTTCAAGGAAATGCTGTGTTACGCATCTTACGCACATGGGGTAACTTCTGTTTCTTTAGTCCTGATGAGGTGAGTTTCACTTCATAATTCGAAACGAGTCCTTCTTTGGATAAAAGTGTAGAATCCATCTCTTGATTATTTAACTCTGGTGATGAGTGTTGACACTCCAAGTTGGTTACATCACCAACATAAGAATTCATAACTCGTTCCACAATAACTTAAATGAAAAATACAACCTATTACAACGATATCAGGTCACAGTTGAATGTTATGAACTCGTTTCATTGAAATTTATATAATTTATATTAGAGGGCGCTCGTGTAAAAATACTAACTTTTTATTTGTTTGAAAATACTGACATTTTATTGGTTTAAAAATACGTCACGTGATTATTTCATCATATAATGTTATAAGTTCAATAACCACTTAATTCTTGCACAATGATTTAGAAAGTCTTACCTATCAGAAGTTCGTACATATGTTAGTAAAAATCCTTATTTCTCTCGTATCTATTGCTTTTATAAATAATATTTTACTTATCAAGTCGCTTAATTTCAAAATATGTTTTCTAAAACGCTTTTTATGTCTTATGTCTATAAAGTCTACCAAAAGAGCGGAAAAAAGACGGGGTGTGAAGTATTTGTAAAATTGAAATACGTTAATTTATAAAAACTAGATTCTATTTTCTTTTTTTTTCAAATGTTGTATTGATTTTTCAATTGAAATCACTTAAGTGTCATACTTTTAACTAAAACAGGTTAATAATTCTAATAAGTGACGTTATAAAAACTACACTGTAAAAAAAATCACAGTATTTTTACAGCAAAAAATGCTGGCAATATGGGTGCCAGCATATTTTGCTGTGAATTTACAGCAGTTTTGTTTTTCATGGATAAACAGCACTTTTGTAAATTCACAGCATTCTTTGCGGTTAATTTTACAGCAGTTCAGTTTTTTTATTTTACAGCAGATTTGTTAATTTTACAGCCGTTTTTGCTGTTAATTTTAATGCAATTTTAACAGAATCACTGTAAAACTTATAGCATTTGTTGTTGATATTTTACCCCCCCCCCTCCCTCTCCGTGTATTGTTTTTTTTTCTTATTTTAACCTGAGACATATTTCAAAGACTTTGGGCACTAAGTATTACCTTTTTGTTTACTTATATCATTATTTTAATATCATTATTATATAATAGATTCTGTTATACATATATACGATACAAATTTCGGTTTTTGGTCAAGTATATCACCCACAAAAATTTTAGTCATTTGCCTATAGAGATAAAATGTTTTTTCAATAAATCATAACAAAGGAAGATTTTACTTTAGCTAGCTTTTAATTAATTATTCAGTATTTCTTTACAGGACTTTGTTTAACCGTTTGTTTGTATTTGAAAATACCCACTAATTTAAATCATGCATATATATATTTTTTTTCCTCCAACAAATTTAGGGTTATTTTTTGTATCTATTTAAATATTTTTGTTTATTCAATGTAGCCATTATTTCCTCCACCCCTCAACACGAACATGCAAAACTTTCTGATATTTAAACTATCATTCATATATAATTAATAACAAGACCTTATTGTACGCAACTTGCTGATATGGAAACTTTATATTGATAAAAAACTTATTTTATGCTAAGATAATTTTATAAGTTTACATTTAATTCCATAAATATCAGGTCTGATTGAAAAATGAACACGGGGAGAAAAAAAAAACACTTATGAGTTCAAGAAACGTAGAATAAAATAATAATAAAAAAAATCTGTTCACATAAAAACTTTAAAATTAAGCGTAAAAAATAAATAGATAATGGACAAAAACATTAAACGAGTTGCTGCAAATTACTGCTGCGACAGTAAACAAACAAGGAATATTTTAGGAATTGATAAAATAGTGCATCCAGATTACTCATAATAATTGATTTGAAAATGGAAAATAAATCACTGTTCGAAATATCGGCTAAATATATTAAATAAATAAAAATACTTAAATTACTGTCCAAAGTGAACCGAAAACTGTAGCTGGTAAAATATTTATAGGATTTAGAAAGTATATTCGAATGCGAACGTATGAACTGGAGTTTTGAAAAATATATAATAGCGTAATAAGGCATAGCTAAAAACAGGGATCTTGTTTTAAAAAAAAAAATGCTTGCATAAAGTTTCCCTGTGATACTTAAACTCAAATTATACGTAATAATAACAAAGTTCTAGAAGAACATACTGAGGTAAAGTAAAAAAACAACATCCCCAACAAAACAACATCCCCTAAGCAAAATCATCTATATTTACGATTTAAAACAAAATATTTATTTTAGACAAATGACGTGAAAGTTCCTGCCGTGATATACACGTGGTTTAAAAACAAAATTAGTATCGTATAAATATATAACAGAATTTATATGATATTATTAAAACAATAATATAAGAAAACAAAGATAAAACTTACTTTTACTCTTTGAAATATGTTTGTAATCCATTATCAGGTGTAATTGTTACAACTTTCTAGGCTCGCTCCTAATGGCGGCCATTTCTCGTAGAATCGAAGCGTCACCTGCCTCTGACCTAAATGTGTTTATTCCCCTCGTTTGAGATAATGACAACAACGCAGACAGATGTCGCTATCTATACAGCTGTAATCACTGTAAATTAACGAAAGAGCTGTGTTTGATTGCTAGGTGAAATATTAACAGCCTTTTTTGCAGTTTTTTCTTCCGTTTTTTTTACAGTGTAGATGTCATTCTCCTTATGTAAAATGTTGGTTGTATCAAGGAAAATAGGGTTAGAATTTATTGTAATCGTATAACTCTAAACAAAGTACCTGATCTCTTGTTAAATTATTGCTAAATTCTTGTTAAAAATGTTCATATGAAAAGGAAAAAATCTTAAAAATTGTTGGTTTTGTGTGTTGTATACATCATATTGTATGTTTTTATATCTAATATTTTGCATGTCAAATCACTTATTAACTGAATGTAATGATTATGTCTTGTGTGTTGTGACTGGTTGGTTAAATATAGGGTTGATTATCTGCGTTATGGATAAGTGTCTCCATGTAGGTCTTTCTAAGGTGTTCTTACCCATATTGACAAGTTTCGAAGAAAACTTCGAACGGTTAAGGTCGACGACCGTGAGAGAGGTTTAAACCTAACACCTTCTATCTATCAGCTTTGAGAGTAGAACCTCTCAGCCGCTAGTCTTATGTGTTGTGTTTTTATAAATAATATTTTTCTTGTTTAATCACTTAACTCCAAAATGAAATGTTTCTAAGACACTTTGTCATGTCTTAAGTGAAACTTATTTAACTAAAGAAGGATGTAGTATTTGTGACATAAGTTGTTCTACAGTACCCTTTTAAGAAAAAGAAAAGAAAAAAAAGAAGCTATTACAAGTTAATTAAAAAAAAAACATATAATTAAAAAATATATTGTTTAATTAGCATAAAAACGATTATTTAAGTTACTCCACAAATTTGTAAACTTAAAAACGGAAGATATAATGTAAGAGAAAGTATGACAAATCTTTTTTTCCTTTGAAAGACTTGACTTAATTTTTTCCCTAAAAATGCCACATTAATTTCTGTACACAAGTTTGTGAAACGGCTTTGGCAGGAAAATAGTACGGTGAATACAATATTAAGCATTGTCATTTAATTCAATAACACAAATGCGTGGGTGTATAGCTTATAGTTACATTTGTAAAAATCACTTTGCTTTCGTTTTTAAAATATGTAAACACGTTATTTTTCGTAACAAAACTATAAACCTATATTTCTAAAATAAATGATTATAAGGTTAATACAAGAAAGAATCAAGCATGCTATTTTTGTCAATCTCTATAAATGACATTTCATAGTATTTTCATATAAAAATTTTCCATCTAAATTATTATTCCGAATATGGAAATGATCTGTTGACAGAATGTTGTAAGAGAAATGTGCTTGTAAATTAAACAAACAGATGTAATAGCATTCATATTAAACCAAAACTCGCGAATTACTCAATAGCTAAAGACAATTTCCTGCAGTTCATTAAAACTATGATAAAAATATCTCAACGCAGGTCTGACGTCCCCATCTCTCGCATTTAAAGAGATAACAACACACACACATCCTTGGTAACCTAAGATAAGACATGTGTAATACAGAACATTGCAGCTTCTAATGTCACTAAAAATGAAAATAATACGTAAACCACTACAAAAAAAAAAAAAAAACTTTATGAAATTAAAAAAAAACTAAATTTTTTTCCCTCTCAAGAAAGAATCTAATTAAAACCCTTTTTATAGAAAAAAAAATTCATATTAAACTTTTATAAAGTCAGAAAGTCTTATCACATTTCACTTCCTGATCCCTTCCGGTCTTACTTACGGAATTACTTCCTGTCTAAAGATAACTGTTCCAACCTGTGTGTTATCAACATCTGTCATTTCCTATGACCTTGTGTGGTCAACACATCTGGTGTAGAACATCCTAACATTATCTCCTGATCCCTTCCTGTCTTACTTACGGAATTACTTCCTGTCTAAAGATACTTGTTTCAACCTGTGTATTATCACCATCTGTCATTTCCTATGACCTTGCGAGGTTAGCACATCTGGTGTAGAACATCCGAACGTTATCTTCTAATTTTTTTTTCTTTCTTACTTACGGAATCACTTTCTATATAAACATGTCTGTTATCACCACCTGTCCCTTCCGCTAACCTTGAGAGTTTAGCACGTCTGATGCAGAAAAATTTTCCCTGTCAAGAAAGAACCTGTTCAAAATCCATAAAAATACGTCTCATCCTGTCCTTATCTTCTAATCCCTTCCGGTTTCCTGTCTTAACATGACTGTTATCCACACCTGCCACTTCCGGTGTCCACACCTGTCCCTTCCGGTGACCTTCACAGAGCACAGAAGGTCGACTGCACAAACTGCACTGATGTAGAACCGCTATTTATTATCTACTAGGGCGATCGCAGCAACATCTGCTATAAAAATAGATTTACCTCTAGCAAAAGTAATCGTATCACTATTGACAACATGAATACAATTTCTGTTAATAAAGTCTTCTTGTAAGTGTATATTTCAGATGTAACTGATTTTGAAGTTAGTTTTTTATCATATCAGCGAATTAATCTTTTCCACTCTTCTAGCAGAGATTCATCTTTTGGTATGCTAAATAGGGATAGTTTCTAGTTTGCTGTCTTGTATCGAGTACTGCAACCAGGCACAAAAGAATGCGTATCACGTTTTTTGGCATGATCAATATCATTCATACTTTCAAAGCTTATAAAAATCACTATCCAAGTCAAAAGAAATAGCGTATAATTTAATTCTTTAAAAAATTTACCACCAGCTGAAACGTTTTCTCAGTTCTATTCTTATACAATGTTTGCGTTGAAAAGAGCTAGCAGACAGTGGCGTAGCCAGATAGGGGGTGCAAATGCTCTCGAAACCAGTAATATTATACAGTTTTCTTCGCCTTCAATATCGCAGAAAATTCTCCGGTTAGATAAGGCAAAAATATTTTTATAAAATTAGTGGTATCCAAACCATCTGGACCTCCACCCTGTCTACGACACTGCTACACGATGTCGCTGCGATCGACGCGTTATCTCTTCAGCATCGTTCTACATTTATCGGATTAAATTTTTTAGTACTATTTTGTAGCCGTTTTCCACACTATGTATTATAGGCGCTGTAGTTGTGGTACGACTAGCATTTACCAATAGTCGCCTGTGGCAACATCGTGATTATATCGTCTGCAGATTAATTTCTGTCATAAAATAAGTATCTCGGTCGCTTCACCATTAAACCTCGGAAGCTCCTATAATAAGTAAGAACCAATTTTCTTAAAAAAAGTCAAATTTCTTAATAAATATATTTTTTAATATCTCCTAAAGTTTTAATTCGATTTTCAAAAAATTTGAAATGTCTCGACAAAATTCTGCAAAGATAATATATCTTAAATTTCAAACCATTCGGTTGGGTAGTTTTTGCGTTGTTATATGCGGACGAACGGACCAGACGACGACAATAGGTGCTACGTATATATATAATTACGAACGCACCTAAAAAGAATGAACATCCGTCAAGCATAATTTAGGAAACACTTTCCAAAACATTCAGAATATTGTAACAAAATTTTCAGTTTACTTACTAAGTACACAATTTAGAAAATGCTTAAAACATTCGAAAATCCATTTTTAGCAATTGCTACCAAAAGTCAAACAAAATATAAGATTTTTTTTGTGCAGCCTTGTATATGATCTATAGATTTGTATGTATACTACACTATGCTAAAAGTTATTACAGTTAGGAAATACATAGCACAACTGAAAATTCCCTTTAGCAATTTCTGTCAGTAAACGGAAATGTATATGAAGTCTTTTCAGCAGTCCGGTATATGATCTATAGAATTTATAAGCAGCAACTAATGCAAAAAATCAACAAGAACGAAAAATCATGCGTAAAGCATAGATAATGAACACTTTCCAATGCTTCCAAAATAATTTTACAAATCATTACCGTTTAATAAGCTGAAAGACAACATCTAAGTAAACAATTTGGAAAACGCATAACATATTTAAAAACGTAATTTCAGGAATTTCCAACATATACAATATTCAGAAAAATATCCTAAGACTTTTATGCAGCTCTGTATATGATGATATTTGTATATATACTACATAGGATGATAAATTTTAGTTTAGTCAGGAAACGCGTAGCACAGTTTAAAATTCTACTTCTGGAGTTTCTGTCCATAAACGGAAACGTGTTCGCGAACTTTTGTGCTGCCCTGTATATGAAATACAGAATTTATACACACCAAGTAATAGACAAAAAGTGAGTTAAATTTAAAATCTTGTTCAGCGACTTAAAACGCACTTACAGGAATTATTGTTAACAGACAGTAGAGAATTCTTTTGTGTGTCCCTGTAAATGAACGATGACTGCTATACACACAATATTCTATAGTAAGCCTCTTGTAACGCACCTTAGTAATATACTAGCTGTTACCCGTGACTTCATTCACGCAACATTAAAAGAAGAATAAATACATTAATTAAGCAAAATATTTTACTCCCAATAATTAAAAACGTTAATAATTAACTAACTATTTATCACATTTCATAGGAGACAACACGGTATTTATTATTATAGGGACCTTGACATAACTCAGTCTTAAAAAAGTGAAATTTTGTGCCAAATAATCGCGAAAATGAAATTGCAACCAATGCAAAAAGGAGGGCCAAATAAAATCGTGGAAATAGACGAATTGGGTAAAAAAAATGTCAATTTTACCTGATAAACAATTTTACTTTTAACGCCTTTGTGAAACGTTTTAACAGCCATCCTTAAAAAAAAAAAAAAAACATTAATTAGAAATAGTATATGCTTTTTTCTTTAAATTCAATTCTACCTCCTTGGTTTAATATATAGTTGAAACAAATCTTGTTTTCTAAATGACAGTGTATTGGCAGGCAATTTTTGTTCTCCAGAATAAATTGATTCATGAAGTTTGAATATGTGAAAATGTTTGTATTTTTCGGATAATTTACTGAAATCAAGATTTTGTTTTCACCATCTATTCAAAGTGAAAATAAATTCTGTTTTTCAGTTTTAATGAGAAAATGGTGTAAAAAATATAATGATCTGTTTTATTTCTCCTTTTTTATACACAAATATGGAGTAAGTTACTTTCCGTTTTTAGAGAAACTTCGTTAAAAAAAACATTTAATTTAATTTTTTAATTCTGAGAGTTTGTATAACATCCTCGGATCAATTATAACCGGTATTCGCTAAACCGGTAGTAAACTAACCGGTAGTAAATCGCGTTGCGTTCGATAGTCTAGGAGTAGTTGCGAAATACAAACACACGGTCAGATTTTAATATAATAGATTCTTGTTCATTTTCCTTTTCTTAAAATTATGATGTGATTTTCAGCAGAAAACTCGGATACTCATGCGGAACGAAATAACGAAATAACGGATACTCATGCTTAATAATCAGTATAGATAACAAAACATTTAAATTTTTCGTTATAAATATGGCGTGATACTCATCTACTTTCTATACTTATTGGTCCTTGTATTATTAATGTAAGGAATTGATTCACACTCATTTTAAAACATATTGGAAAATTTCCGTTTTATTTCAAATATGACGTCTCCTTTTTCCCCAGAGAAATCTCTTTTTAATGACATAATTCTTGTTAATTTTCTTTTCCAGGCAATTAATTTCAATACTTGCATAGGGGAAATTATGTTACTTTAACGAAATAATATTAAATCTTTAGGTTTTATCAACAAAAAAATAAATTTAACATTCGTCATTTTTTTTTTTTTTTTTTTTGGTAGTCGAGTTATTTCTTTTAGTTTTAAGAATGAAAAATCACTATTTTTCGCTATCCATGACATCATTTACGAGATGGATAATTTTGCGGAGCATATTATTGACATTTGCTAACCATTTTCTTTTGAAACTTCTTTTTACCTTTTTAAAAATTTAAATAAAAAATACGGTATAGTTATATTAGCCGTGCGCAGACGGTAAAACGGCAAGTATTGTAACCATATAAAAGAAAAAAAAAAGAAAAAAAAAGAAGAAAAAACCCAAGATCATTTTATTTCACCAATCAAAGCATATCCGCTTTATTTTCGATAAATTACATAATATTCGCCTGTTTCCTATGTTTACGCATATTGAAACCTTTTATTATTATCAAAAATTAAAAAAAGTATGTTTCATTTCTAATAATATTATTTAATCTTCTTCTTAATTCTTTAATTTTTTTTAATTTCATTTTCATTTTTTCCGTGAAAATTTTTCAATTGAAACTAAATTGTTGAGTAAAAATTATTTTTTCGGGTTTTGAATTATTTTTGGCAACGATAAAGTATTAGCAACGGTAAAGTAAATTTAACCATTTTAAAATGCTATACGAAAAAATGTCCAAATTATTCTCAATGAAAATAACGAAATTTTGAATTATTAAGAAAATTATTTGAATAAAATAAACAAAAACCAGCCTATGTTCATATGAGGGTTATAATCAGCCTATATGCAAAGATACAGGATCATTAAATGCTCCATTTTGACGCTGGCTTCAGCCTAACATTTGCACACAATCAGATTTATAATATTACTAGCTGTTACCCGTGACTTCGTTCACGTAACATTAAAAGAAAATAAATGCATTATTCAAGGAAAATATTTCACCCCCAATAATTAAAACCGTAAATAATTAACTAACTCTTTATCATATTTCATAGGAAAAAATACGGTATTTCTTTGTTATAGGGGCCTTGACATAGCTCAGTTTTAAAAAAGTACAATTTGTCAAAAAACAAATATCAGTTTTACCTGATAAACCATTTTACTTTTAACGACTTTGAAAAACGTTTTAACATCCATCATTTAAAAATAATTCATTGTAAATAGTATATGCTTTTTGTTTAAATTCAATTCTTGAGAATATGGAGGAATAATTCTACACCTAAATGCATGGAGCTTCAATTGCAAAGCTTTTTGCAACCCAAAATTACATGCAAACGTAACATTTACATGTGTTACGTTTGCATGTAACAGTAACAGTTACATGCAAACGTAACACTTGCAATTGCAAACTTTTTGCAACCCAAAATTATATGTAAACATTACTTTTGCATGCAATTTTCAGTGCAAATTAACATTTATAAGGGTTCAAATTAAAATTAATTTGGGTGCAAATTACATGTAAATGTTACGTTTGCATGTAATTTGGTGTTGCGAAAAGCTTTGCAATTGCAAATATTACGTTTGCATATAACAGCAAATTTGCCTTCTTGGGTTAAGCTATAGCTGAAACAACTCTTGATTTCTTGACAATATGCTGACAGACGATTTTTGTTCTGCAGAATAAATTAATTCATAAAGTTGAATAGCTGGAAATATGTTTTTAATTTTCGGAAATTCTACTGTAATCAATATTTTTTTCACCCACTATTCAAATTGAAAATAAATTCTTTTTTCAGTTTTAATGAGAAAATGGCATAAAAATGTATTAATCCGTTTTATTTCTTCTTTTTTTTATCCATAAAAATGGAATAATTTAATTACCGTTTTTAGAGAAATTTCGTTAAAATTTACAAATAATAATAATAATAATAATAATAATAATAATATCTCGGAATCTAATTCAAAATTTTAAATTCTCAGAGTTTATATGACATCCTTAGATCAATGATGGTGTTAAGTAAATCGCATTGCGTAAAAGAGTAGTAGTTGCGAAATACAAACAGACAGTCAGATTTTAAAATAATAGACTTGTGTTACAGCGCCTAGAATAAATAGTGTGGAAATCTGCTACAAAATAGTACTAAAAAATTGAATCCAATAAATGTACAACGTTGCTGAAAATATTATGATGGGATCGTAGCGCCATCTTCTCAACGTAAACATTGTATTAGAATGTTTCGGCTGGTGGTCAGTGGCGTAGCGTCAGGGGGAGGGGCACGATCATTTTACCACCAGTATAAGTATATGGTATATTTAGCCTTATTTAATCTTTGAACGGTATGAATTAGAGAAGGCCAAATATAGTATATAAAAATACTGGTAGTAAAGTGATCTGTGCCCCCCTTGACGCTACGCCTCTGCTGGTGGTAAGTATTTTAAATACTTAAATTATATCCTTTTCTCCTCTGACTTAATGATTTTTTATAAGTTTTTTTTTAAATTATGAAAGCATGGCTAAAAAACACGATACGCATTGTTTTGTCTCTGGTTGCAATATCATCGTAGGAGCACCGTTGCACATTTATAGGCTACAACTTTTTAGCTCTTTTTAAAGCATTACAAGGATAGCCGGTTTCCACACTATGTATTCTAGGCGCTGTACTTGTGTTCAATTTTCTTTTCCTAATAATCTTACTGATGCATGTAATCGCAGAGTTCAGAGAATAAATAGATATGAAATGTTTATGTTTGGCGTGATGCTGAAAATGCAACCCTACAGTTGGCTTAAACAACTGGCGGCTTGCTTTGAAAACCTCTCCCCGTCCAATGAAGTCAGCCCTTGTGCCTAATGATTTGTGCGATAACCGGCTTCATATTGCAAGCCGATTTGACGGTTCACTGCCACTCTCTTCTTTCACCGTACTCTGTACTTATTATTGTATGAAATTGATTCACGCACCATTTGAAGCATATTTCAAAAATCCCGTTATATTTGAAATATGACGTCACTTTAATTCCAGAGAAATCTCTTTTCAATGATATAATTCTTGTTAATTTTCTTTTCCTGGCAATCATGACGGGTATTTTATCAGAAAACACACATCGGTATATAACTGAATTTCAAGCTTATTATTAATCAGTATCAAAAAACATATTTCAGTTATTCATCATAAATGTGACATCCATTATGTATATACATATATTATACACTGATATTCATGCTCCTTATAATGTTACGAATATTTGAAAATACATGTTTTATTTATGACATCATATTTGTTCAAGCCAAGGAGGATCCTTTTCATAGTTCCATGGTCCAAGCGAAATCTTTTCTTAATAATATTATTATTGTTCAGTTTTCCTTCTCATTATAACGCAGTTCTTGACAAAAAATATCTTCTCAACGTAATCAATATTCATACTTGATGTATAATAACAAATACTCCAAATTTTTGTTTCAAATATCACGGAAATTCTTCTTCTTTTGAATTTTCATTTTTTACGTGAAAATCTTTCAATTGAAAATTAATTGTTGTGTAAAAATTATTATTCCGGGCTTTATTTAGTTTTGGCAACGATAAAGTATTAGCAACGGTAAAGTAAATTTAACCATTTTAAAATATTATACGAAAAAATGTCCATTTATTCTCTATGAAAATAACGAAATTTCGAATTATTAAGAAAAATATTTGAATAAAATAAACAAAACCCAGCCTATGTTCATATGAGGGTTATAATCAACCTATGTGCAAAGGTACAGGATCATTAAATGCTCCATTTTGACGCTGGCTTCAGCCTAACATTTGCACACAATCAGATTTATAATATTACTAGCTGTTACCCGTGAGTTCGTTCACGTAACATTAAAAAAAGAATAAATGTATTAATTTAGCAAAGCATTTCATTCGATAATTAAAAACATATATAGTTAATCAAATCTTTATCACATTTTATAGGAAACAATACGGTATTTCTGTGCTATAGGGGCCTTAACATAACCCAGTCTTTAAAAAGTGAAATTTCATGCCAAATAAGGTATACAATCACGAAAATGAAACTGCAACCAATGAAAAAGGAAGGACCCAGTAAAATCGTGAAAATCGACGAATCCAAAAAATAACACTGAGAGAATTCTTCTATACAACAGTGCATTTAAGGTGGTATTTGGTTTGAAATTTGTATTCATTTCTAAATGGGCATTATTATATTGTTTATTTGTATAGACATGTGTTATATATTTCTTACTACAATATTATTTTGTCTTGTTTATGTATATATTAAATAAAGTGCTTCTCGCTAAGTGGTGTAAATATCGACCAAACTGCTTGTGGATTTTATACATTGATAGATATTTCATAAAGATATAATGTCCGCAATCAACAATCTGAAGCGATTCTAAAATGTAAATAAAGGTTGCTAGAAAGTACTTTAAATTCTGCCCAATTTAACCTGGATATTTTTTCTATCGCGTCAAGGACACTCTAAACAAATAACTATCGACACCGCCAATCTGATGATCTAAATTTACATATTTTTGTTAGTATATATAGGATTATTTCAATTTATTTCGTGAGCTTGAAATTTTTTACGCTTTTTCTAGGGTTAAGTGTCGAATAAATGTACTTTCTTGTTATTTTATTTTGCCATTTCTATTTATTCTATTTTCCATTCATTCCATTTATGGATATTGATTTATTTTACATATTAGTTTCAAAGAATATTGCTTAAAGTTATTATTAGGATTAGGATAGGATACGATTAGGGTTAGGATTAAGATTATAAACTGGACGACAATGGTATGATTAATTCAGGTTTAAAGGATGAACCAGGATGTTTATTTACATCATGAAGTAATAAGAAAATAAAAAAATTATCGTCTGATATTTTTTAATATGTTTTACAGTCATGTTGGCATCAAAGGTGAGCGAGGAAATAATCATCTAAAATACCATTAAGTGTTTACCACGCAAAAACAAATCTGGTTATAACAATGTATTTAATTTTGCGCCAAATTTCACTTGATAAAAAAAAGCAAATTGGCTATGGACCCGATTACAGATCCCTAACCTTCCTATTCTCGGAAATTTTCTACCTATATGTCAAAACCTTTTCTACTATATACAACGCGCTTTCACGTTTATAATATTATGAATTGGCACGATCGGCTTCTTCAAGTTTATATAATTCGGTTGGAAGAAAAGTTTCATTATTTTTTTATTTCTTCTTTGCTTTTGCATTACGCGAATTTGTCGGTAAAATTGATTTTCGTTTCGATAACATTGTTGTTTTTTAAGTTTTTAAGAATATTGTAATTTTACTTAAACCTTACTTTAAAATCTATGCAATTTTTCTCAACCCACAAGACTTTACAAAAATCTGTTATGAAACAGAACTTTAAAAAAAGCTATATTTAAAAATGACAACACAGTTTTTACTATTTTAAAGCTAAAAGAAATGTAAAATTAAATTCCGGTTCGAAACGACCATTTACAAATGTGTTTTGATTGTGAGAAAATGATAGAGGAAAAATGCTTACTTCGACGCAATCATATTAAATCTTTAGCTTTTATGAAAAAATGCAACTTTCTTTTAAAAAATAAAGTTATTTTTATTAAGATTTTCTGATTTTCTGTACGGATAATTTTGCGGTGCATATTATTGACATTTGCCGTCCAATATCATTTCAAAGTTTTTTCTTTTTTTGTTTTAAATTTAAATTAAGAAAATGGTACCTTTATGTTAGCCGTGCGCAGACGATAAACCGCCAAGTATTATTCCTATCACCATCATTCGTATTGAGTTCTATTAAAATATAAATCTTTCACTCATTTCATTTAAAACACAGAACTTCAATTTACAACACATACATTTAAAATAATTCATTTCATGGGAAATAGAAAAAGAACAAAAATAGAGAAATTAATCACAAATAATTTGATAACTCAAGATAATTTCATTTCAACATCAAAGCAAATCTGTTTTATTTTCGATATATAACATCATATTAGCTTGCTTTTCATACTTACTAGTATTTATGCACCTTGTATTATTATCAAATATTTGAAAACTCAAGTTTTATTTCTAATATGACGTCATTTCATATTCTGTTTCTTAAATAATTTATTTCATTTTCATTTTTCAAGTGGAAATTTTACATTTGAAAATAAATGGTTGTGTAAAATTTTTTATTCCAGATTTTGAATTAGTTTTGGCAACGATGAAGTATTAGCTACGGTAAAGTAAATTTAACCATTTTAAAATATTATACGAAAAAATGTTAATTTATTCTCTATGAAAATAATGAAATTTTGAATTATTAAGAAAAATACTTGAATAAAGTAAACAAAAACCAGCCTATGTTCATTTACAGGTTATAATCAACCTATATGCAAAGATACATGATCATTAAATTCTTCATTTTGACACTGGCTTCAGCCTAACATTATCACACAACCGGATTTATAATATTATTAGGATTAGGATTAGGATTAACGAAATAATATTAAATCTTTAGGTTTTATCAACAAAAATGGAACTGTTAACATTCGTCATTTTTTTTAGGTAATCGAGTTATTTCTTTTAGTTTTAAGAATGAAAAAAACTATTTCTCGCTATCCATGACATCATTTTCGACATGGATAATTTTGCGGAGAATATTATTGACATTTGCTAGCCATTTTCTTTTGAAACTTTTTTTACTTTTTTAAAAATTAAATTAAAAAATACGGCATAGTTATATTAGCCGTGCGCAGACGGTAAAACGCAAAGTATTGTTACCGTACAAAATAAAAAGAAAAGTGAAGAACAAACCCAAGATCATTTTATTTCACCAATCAAATAAAAGCATATCCGCTTTATTTTAGATGTATGACGTCATATTAGCCTGTTTCCTATGGTTACGCATATTGAAACCTTGTATTATTATCAAAAACTAAAAAAAGTACATTTTACTTCTAATAATAATATTTAATCTTCTTTTTAATTCTTTAATTTTTTTTATTTCATTTTCATTTTTCATGTGAAAATTTTTCAATTGTAACCAAATTGTTGATTAAAAATTATTTTTCCGGGTTCTGAATTAGTTTTGGCAACGATAAAATATTAGCAACGGTAAAGTAAATTTAACCATTTTAAAATATTATACGGAAAAATGTCCATTTGTTCTCTATGAAAATAACGAAATGTTGAATTATTAAGAAAAGTATTTGAATAAAATAAACAAAAACCAGTCTATGTTCTTTTCCGTGTTATAATCCACCTATATGCAAAGATACAGGGCCATTAATTTCTCCATTTTGACGCTGGCTTCAGCCTAACATTTGCACACAATGAGATTTATACTATTATTAGGATTAGGATATAAATTTCAATACGTTTAAAATAGTGAAACATTATTTAATTAAACTGCAAACGATTTTTCTCCATTGACGTAATGTAACGGAATTCTTTTGACAGTCCCTGAGAAGTAACTATAAGTGCATGCACACTCTATTCCATATCAAGCTTCTTGTAACGCACCTTGGTGATGTATATCAATTACAATTTGTTTGAAATTGTGTAACATCATTAAAATAAACCGCAAATGATTTTCCCCATAGACCGTAATGTAACGGAATTCTTTTGAATGTCCCCGTAAAAAAAAACATAAGCGCTACACACTTCAGTTGAAATTGGAAACATGCTATAGATAACGACAATAACATATAAAAATTTGCTGGGCAATCCGAGCATATTTACGGGAGTTAGAGCACGGACAGACGGACAGACAGCCATACGGCAGACAAACCGAAGTCATAAACACTTTTCAACTAGGTTGGAAAGTGTTAAAAATGCGTACCGCAAATGAAAACAAGCTATCACCAATTATTGTTCATAGACACTACTGTAACCAAATTTTTTTGAGTATCATTCTTAGATATGACGTAATCACCATGGCAACCTAGAATCATTACCTACCATGTGATATCATTGAATTAATTACGTATGATAGGATTTAATAGAATGAATTAGAATTTTATAGTTTTGATTCGATTTTCATACAAATTGAAATGACTCGACAAAATTCTGCAACGATTATATATAATTTAAATTTCAAACCTTTCGGTTGGGTAGTTTCAGCTTTTTAACTGTTATATGCGGACAGACGGACGGACCAGACAACGACTATAGGTGTTACGTATCTGTATAATTACTAACGCACCTAAAGAGGCGCATATTTCGTGCGAGAAATTTTAACATTGAGGGAAAACGCTTAATTTTATAATTCAATGTGCATTTACTTCTAGGAATTTTCAAGGAGTACACTGTTAAAAATAATCTGAAATTCACGGGTATTTTTTTCCTGAATTTCACAGAAAAAGCCCCTTTTCACGACAAAAGGGCATTTTCCGTTAAAAAACAGAAAATTTCCTCATATTCCCTGAAAACAACGGAACGGATGGAGACGAAAGCGGCCAACGGAGATATTCCGTTATCTGCTGCATATTTATTTTCAATGTTTAAAAAACTAATATGTTGCTGTGAAGAAAAATTAAAAATTCAATAAATTAAAATTTCGAATTTATTTAAAACAACAACAACAACAAAATAGTGCTTTCGAATTAAAAAAAAAATAATTTTCCCATATTTTTAAAATTATTTGAAATGTTTTTTTTTTAAGTTAAAAAAAATATTAGCACTTAAAATATATTCTAAACAAACAGGTTAAATACAATAATAGTTAAACATATAATAGTTAAATCGATTAAAAAAATGAAAAAAATGGATTAAACTCAAAAAAGCAACAAACAAAAATATTGCTTTCGAATTTAAAAAGAAATAACAAATAATTTTCTCATTCCCCAAAAATTATTCGCAATTTATTTTTTAAAGTTATAAAAAGCAGTCGCACTGAAAATATATTCTAAACGAACACATTTAAAAAATATATAATAGTTAAATAAATCGATTTTCTCAAAAAATCAAACATTTTTTATCGAATTTAATTTAAAACATAATATTCATATTTTACATCTAACAATCAAATTAAGAATATATACGATTCGTGATTTTATCTTCTACTAATACTGAAGTTTAAAATCTCAACCATCACCTCATAATGAAATCTCCCCGCAATTAACTTCAAAATTACCAGTTTTCTAAACCCCAAATTGTTTAAGTCCTTAGCTGGCATTTGAAGAAATCATGTATCATCGTTTTAAACTCTTATTCTAGCAATCGCCCACTGGTCTTACCGGTAAGACACTTGGCTCAAGGCACTGACGTACCTAGTTCGATTCCAAGGTCAGCCAGAAAATATTTTTGAAGTATATCAAATAATAAATACTCTCGTTATAGTCCACAGATGGTAGCACAAAGAGGGATGTAATTTTTTAAAACCGAGGTTATTCATAACGGACAATTTCCCTTCCTGGCAGTGCTGCCAGGAATATTGCCGTAATTTGAAGGAAGTATTTCTGAGAGCGTAACGGAGAGTTACCGCTTTTTCAAACGGAGTTTTTCCTTCTTTTATCTCTCAAAACGGAAAATCTACTAACGGAACGGAAAAAGTCCGGTAACTTTGATTCCAGTAGTTTTGCCGTGAATTTACGGATTTATTTTTAACAGTGTATAGTACCACTATTTCAGACAAAAAATGTAATATTTAAATTGCATTATTTATAACCATCGCGTTTGATCGTAAAACTTGCATTATCTTTCTGCGATAAAAGAAGACGAAAAATTCTATAAAAATTACAGCAGAGTTTTATGCACTCTAAGAATTACTTTGGTACAGCTGTGTCACAAACATCAATAAAAAAAAGTGCCTGGTTAAACTAATGACATCGAGCTCACAGTCTATTCACACTAATTGTATATTATACTCTTATTTCAAAGAATAGTAACCCTCGAAAAATAAAGAAATCGATAATAAATTAAGGGGGATTAGCACCCCGTTCTACCCCCCTTTATACTTAATCAATGAGCCCCCAAATCTAATCAGGGAAGCGCCTTATCACAATGAAAATATATACAAAATTTGAAGCAAATCGGATAATTCTATATGAAAAACCCATTTATCTAAATTAAGGGTAGGATTTGCCCCACCGCCCCCCCTTTATACTTAATCAATCAACCCCCAAAACTAATCAGGGAAGCGCCTTATCGCAATGAACCTATATACAAAATTTGAAGCAAATCGGATATTTTTATAAAAAGTTATCACGTTACGTACATACGTACACACAGAACCTGCGGTGCGGGCACGTTAGCTCTCAGGCTTTGATAGCCTGTGAGATAACAAACGTCACATCGATATATATATATATATATATATTACGCACAATTCTACTGCTTACATAAGAAGAATACTCTTGATATGTTACTAAACTTTATTATTTAATTAATTAACGCAATCAGGAAACTGAAATTCCAACTAAAAAATAATTTTAAAAATCCTGGTATGAAATATTAAATAAAATCTTTAATTAATTGAATAATTTACATAAAGTGTGCCTTCTAAAGAAAAATACTGGTAGTATTATGATTTGTTTTCAATACTTTCACTATCATTACACAGTTTGGAAATGAGTTAATTTTATATTACATTTGTTTTAAAGTATTTTATCTGCATAGTTCTTTCAACAAAGTAGTAAGTAAATATTGCGTTTTATACAAAATTCAAAGAAATTAAAATTTAAATATAAAATTTGTCTCATAATTTAAAAATATATATGAAATATTGTCTATTGTAATGTTATGCTTCATTTCTCATATTATTGATCCCCCGAAACAATTTAAAATTCTTCCGCATTAAAATATCGAATGAACCCATTTTTTGTGAAAATTTTTCTTTGCATTTTCGAGCGTACAAATCTTATCTTTTTATCTTTTATTAATATCTGATGACATATCTCCAGTGTTCCCACTGGTTAATTTCTTGTATACAAATATATTTGAAGAATAATTTTCATGATAGGTTTGAGAACATTTGTAATAGAAATAACTTCCGGAAAATATTTCTACAAAATTTGCAATATGAATCTAAAAAGAATGTTATTTAATTTTAAATGGTATTTCAAAAACGGTACAATTGGAGCTCTATAATTGTCATTTATTGTTGAATTATATTTCTTTTTTTCCATTTTTATTACGGTTTCGTTCATCTCACGAAACCCTATTACTCCCGCTCCGTTGTCTGTCTGTCACAGAGCTATTCCTGTTCCAGAACCTGTTTTCCACGGATGATGACCGAGTAGTTCGGTTGAAAGCGTTTTGAATTTTTTAAAAGGACTTTAATGTGCTTTTAAATGTTTTACGTATGTTTTTACGCACCTTCAAGCAATATATTTACATTTAGTTGTATCTTTATGAATTTTATGTCAAAACTTGTTTACTTTACTTTATCGCCAAGCAATAACTAATACACTCACGCGTCTGAAACTCGGCAGCATGTCATCTAATGTGTCATGATTGTTCCATCTCAGTATCAGGCCGAGAACTTATCAGCCCACCATTTTACAGCTGCATAACAACCTACAGTGAATTTCAGGCCGAAATAAATTTGTCAATGCATTACATGCGTCCACTGCTATTAAAGGCAGAAATTTCTTGACAAGGTTCAGAACTCCCGGTTCACTCGACACACAACATGCAAACTGAAATTGTAGACTAAAATATATCTCAAAAAATTACTGGTGTCAAAGATCAGTGAAATCTTTCCTTACATAATTAATTTATATAAAATTTACCTTCTAAAATAATGGTGGTATTTTCTATTCACTTCTGGCACTTTCACTGACGTTACACATTTTGGAAATGGGTTAATTTCCTATTACTTTTGTTTTGAATGTTTTATCTGCATAATTCTTCCAAACAAGTAAATGAATATCGCATTTTGAAATGAAATGAAAACACATTAGAACTAGTCGTTGGGGGCCACCGTAATACTTACCCATCATGGATATGCATAATGTAAAATATGAAAATAAAACATCTGTAAACTACTTATAAAATGCATTGCAATTCGAATAAAATCCTGGCTTGATGACGTCATAAATTTTAAAAGCTATATTACTCAAAAATTAATAATCATATTTACTAACGGTTTACTGCGTCGGATTAAGCATCTCATTTCCAATTAAAATATATCTTTGAATTGAAATTTGAATGAAATACAAGGTCAGGAAAAATCGAAGCGTGTCGAAAATAGTATTACAAATATCTCGGCAACTAATTATCCGATCGACTTAATTCTTTATACAAAATTTAGGTTTTTTATTGTCTTTTATATTCACTCCTTAAAATAAACAATTTCGAAAACTTTTATATATCTTTTATCAAAACGAATATTTCGAGAGTCCAAAAAAAATAGTTCCGGATAATCGAGGTTACTGAAATTCAATAAGCTTCTTCCCTTTATTATATACTAAGTACACACCAAATTTCAAGTCTCTATCTCGATTTGTTCGGGAGATAGAGCGTTTACAGACACACAGACGGATGGCAATTTTGTTTTTCTAAAAATATGTTTTTCGGAATCTCTAGTGTCTGAAACGTGTAAATCCGTCAAAATTTTTTTTTCGATTTTCAAAACGATTACAAGACTTACCGTATACTACGTATGATGGGTAAGTAAAATGATTTTTAAATGCAAATTTTGTTTCATTTATTTAAAATATATACTCTATAATTTTGTCAAACGTAATGTTATGCTTCGTGTCATGTATTCTTGATCTCCCAAACCACTTTCATATTTTTCAGCGTTGAAATCATCAATTAACTTATTTGCTGTTAACCAAAATTCCAGTTGAATAAATGTTAATGAAAAAACGTTTCAGTAAATAATCTCAAAAGTTGCAGTGTGAAATCCTCGCACTGGTAAACTGGTTGCAAAGTAAAACAATATCTTACAGAAATTTTACACCACTTAAAACGTACTGTATTATCTTATAAAAACACCGCAAATTTCCAGGAAGTGGCTTTCCTAGGTATCAAGCGACGAAATTTGCAGGATAACGTGAAATGAATGAGAGCGACCTTTTAAAATTTCTCGTTTGCATTTCAATATTTTAAAAAGATTCATTTTTGCGCAAGTTATCAGAGGTCCATGTCATTCCAGCTATAGTTTTACTTTTTTTATTTTAGTTGTTTTCTTTTCCCCCCTTTCCCCAATAACACGTTCAATTTCGGAACCGGTTCATGAAACTAAAAGTGTCTTCATAAAAAACAGATATATATAAACTCGGTTTATGGCGTCAGGTGCCGCCATCCCCAAAATCTACAAGAAGCTACTCCATTTCTTCCGGTAAAGGGTCCATTCCTCCTCCAGACCCCTATCCCTCACGGCTTTTTTATACCATCCATCCAGGTCTTTCGTGGTCTTCCTCGTTTCCTTTTTTGGTTTGTTTTATAATTAAATGCGATTTTGTGTAGTCTCTCATTATTCATTCTTTTAACATGACCATACCAGATTAATTGCTTCTTTTGGAGATCGTCTAATATGGTTCCATTTATTTTCATCATTTCTTTGATTCTGTCATTTCTTATTCTTTCTATTCTTGATATCCTGCATGATCTTCTTAGGACATCCATTTCGACCGCCGCTAATTTCTTTCTTTTTGTTTTCATAATTTTCCATCCCTCTGCTCCATATAACAATATGCTCTTTACAATAGAATTGTGTATATTATACTTTCTTTTCCTAGAGATTTCCTCACTCCACCAAACAGAAATTAATAGTTTTACAGCCTTTCTTCCTTGGCAGATTTTTAAAAAATCCTCATATAAAAATAAATAAAAGAAGAAAAGAAAAAAAAAACTGCAACCAAAATCGAAAAAATTAAAAGATAAAGGACTAGACATCTATCTAAAATATCCTATGCATTCCAACTTGTTTAATATTGGTCCGATTCAAACGAAACCTTTTCTAACGTTCTTCTCAGGTGCTTCAGGAGCTAAATTAACTTCAACATGATTTTTTTCAGCTCTTTGTTACCACTATTTCTGAATATTAATCTCCAGGAGGTGGGGGGGGGGAGGTTTCTCGGGTTCTATGGGACCAATTTCAACGAGAATTGGTTCATTCCACTTAAAACGAACTAGGCTAAGATTTAGATGATTAATCAAGATATAAATTTGTAAACGCTGGATAACGCGGATACACTGGATACGTAATTACATAGCTGCCAACTTTTACGTTTTTTTGTTACCACTAAAATTTAATAGAAATTTTTGTGTTATTTAATAAACTAATTGCGGCCATTTAATAAGATAAAAATTGCTATTAAATTTTAGTGGTACGGAAAAAGCGTAAAAGTTGGCAGCTATGGTAGTTACACTAGACGCTGGATACGTGATTACACTAGATTGATTTTAACACAATTATTCAAATTGGTAAAGAAATCATATGAGTTGTAATTTTCCAACTGGATGAAAAAATCTCCGAGCCAGGATTCGAACCTTGGATATCTTGGCTGAAGTTGCCATATGTAGCGTTTACTGGAGTTCCAAATTACCTGCGATTTATTCTGTTGAGCTGTTTCAGATATAAGACCAGATGCTATGATCAATAATGTTAACTGGATGAATTAGGTGCTCCAGATTAGACCGGGGTGGCTCAGTTGGTAGAGCATGGCAGCTTCAGCAAGATTTCACAGGTTCGAATCCTGCCCCGTACATTTTTTCATTCAGTTGGAAAATTACGACTCATATGATTTCTATACCAGTTTGAATAATTGTGTTAAAATTAATCTACGTAATATGTGTCCATTTTACGTCTAAATGTCGTCCGTATTTCATCTATATTTCAACGATTTACGTCCAAATGTCACCACCTTTTACGTAATAAGTACGTGTTTTTAGATGGGAAAATTAACGTAATATGGACGTCCGAAATTTGTACATATTTCATCCGAAAAATACCTTATCGGGATGAAATGTAGATGGTTTTTATTAGCCGTAATATGGACGTGTCTATTGATCCAAATTACATACTTTATATCAAAACGGGACGAATCTTGTTATCTCCCTATTTAGAGGGATGACGTCATATTAAAATATAATAATAAAAAATAAATAAATAATACAAAAACTAAAAACTTAAATAATATAAAAAATGTTAAATTTCAGTTATACATTTTACAGGATTCGTACGCTTTTACCACAATTTTTTAATAGACATTATCTATTTAATATCTAAATAGCAGAAATTGTAGACGCCTCGTTTAATTGCAGAGCTTGTAATACTTTTCTGCATTTAAATAAGGCGGAAAATTCCATTAAAAATTGTGGTAAAAGCGTTCGAACCCTGTTTTAATCATATAAAGTAACTTTGGAAAGAATAAATCCTCCATTTCCCCCCCTAAAATCATATTAGAAAAAAAATAGTAGTAGTGTATATTAGCCGGTTCTGCGCCATCTGAGTCGAGCAGCGGTGGCGGTGGTGGTGCTGTGGAGCCGTGCAGGTGGAGCAGCGGTGGAGCACAGGGGGGAGCAGGTGAAGGTGGCGATAAGAGCATGAGCACTGATAAGAACGGAGGGTTCGATGGGAGGGGGGTGCGATAAGGATTTCTACTATAAGATAAGGGGATTATTTTAATGAGTTTTAATTGGGGACTTGAAAATTTTCGATTTTTTTTTTTCGGTTTTAGCAAAAATATGAATTAAAAATGGTCATTAATTAATTGTAATTGGGGAACTTAGAAATTTTTCGACGCATTTTTTTTTTCGCGGAGAATTGGTGGACGAGGTGAATGTCAACGGATTTATTATAGCGAATTAGAAATTTAATTAATTTTAATTTTAATTAATTTTAATTGGGGAACTTAGAAATTTTTCGAAGCAATTTTTTTTTTCAACGAGAGTATGCAGTTTGATTATGAGTATATGCAGTAGAAGTGAATGATTAATTAATTAAAAATATTAATTAAACATAGTAATTAATTAATTTTAATTGCAGAACTTAAGAATTTTCGCGAGATTTTTTTTTTTTTTCAACGAGAGTAGGGTATTCGATATACACGTTAGTGGAGAATTTTAAAAGTCAATAATGGTTTAATTAAAAATGGTGATTAATTTTAATTGGGGAACTTAGACATTTCTCGAAGCAAATATTTTTTCAACGAGAGTAGGCTATTTGTTATACATGTTAGAGTATATTTGAGGAGAATTTTAAAAGTCAATAATGGTTTAATTAAAAAGGGTTTAATTAAACATTATCTCCATTAATTTTAATTGGAGAACTTAAGAAATTTTGGCGAGATTTTTTCGCCTCAACGAGAGTACGCAGTTTGCATGTGCAGTAGAATGGTAGATGCTAGTAATTAAAAAGGGTCATTAATTAATTTTAATTGGCGGACTTCAACATTTTTGGGGCAAACAGGCGCGTTTTAATGAATTCGATATAGGTTGTGGTAAAAAATACAGGGTCCCGTATGAATTATACTGTATTCAATTTAATAGCTCCCCCCTCCCCCTTCCCCTCGCCACTTTTTTTACCCAGAGGGCCCCTTCGATAGACTAACAATACGAACTTCAAAAAATACATAGTGGTAAAAAAGAAGAATTTTATCGTATATATAAAAGTGTAAATAAACAAATATGAAAAATCATGCGTAGCGCCATAATTCATGAATCACTTTCCAACATTGTCGAAGTGTTATATGAACAAAACATAATTTTACCATCGAGTGCATAGCGAACCGATCCCCTTTTTAATAAAAAGAAGTCCTTCACAAAAATCCAATTATGCATAAGGACCCTTCCTAAAATCAGGTAATTTATACCTTACCCTTTTTTTTTTCAATTCAAGTTAGGCTAAAAGTACAACTTACACATCGATATGTACAAAAATATAGAAATCCTTGGAAAGAAACTTGAAAAGTTGTAGATATTAAGCTACCTTCACAAAATAATAAAACCGTATTCGAATCCCAGCGACCTTCACAAAATAAATCCAATAGATTCACGTTATTTTATGGCGACAGAAATACGAGAGACCTTTCATAAAAATGCAAGGTCCGCTGTTTGAATGAAAAGGCCCCCCTTCACAATATTACCCTGTAAAAATATTATGATTCCACAGATATTTTAAGAAATAGACTGATATTTTCAAATGAGTACGTATTCATGCGGTGTGAAAATAGGTTTTACACGAATGCCTTTTTAGTTTAACGTTTAAAAAATATATTTTTTAGAATTGAAATATAAGAAAAACAGACGGCTATCTAGTATCCCCTCATCATGCATATCGCTGAATCATCTTTCTATCGGGAAGCGTCGATTTCACCCCGTATGAGATAATGAGTCACTCCGCGATAATAAATACCTGTTACTCACAGTTTCTGGCATATTTTTTATAGGTAAATGTATGAAATGAGCTATTTAAACCCGTCAATGTATACGAATTATTTCGTGTAGTCCTATATAGGTTCTACTCTTCATATATACATATGGTGATATATATATATATATATATATATATATATACTAAAATCTGTTAAGTTTTAAAAGGCTTCACTGTGTATTTAATGAAAAATAAGAACTATGAAATAGCCATTTTGAGGTACCCTTAAGAATTTTGAGGCAAACATATGTTTAAATGAATTTGAAACTGTTTAAATGTAACTGTGCTTAAATGAATTTGATACAGGTTATGGTAAAAAATATACAGGGTCCCCTATAAGACATATGAATTTTAAACAGTATAAAACTAAATTACATTAGTCTATGCTTTTTGTATAGTAAAGTATAGAAAAATTATACTAAATTGAGTTTTTAGTATTCTAACTTAAAAATTTCTTTTGAGGAATGAATAGAATAACTAATCTTTGTTTTTTTTTTTTATAAAATATATATTGTACTATTTAGTTAGGGCATTATTTAAAAAATTTTTGTCTTTAATATTGAAAAAATATATATATATATAAATGTATCTTACCTAAATATTTAAATCATAAAGAACTGGACTTCATCCAAATTCGACTGCATGCATGTCTTAAAAGAACTAAACGGTATAACGTGTTCGCTTATCTCTTAAAACCAAGGGATACTATGACGTCATGGATAAAGCGTATGGTAGAATGAATAGCTTTTATTGGATGTTTCCTCTAATTAAAAAATAATTATTTTTAGAATACATACTAACAATTTATGGGATGAGTGACACCAAGTGATGGGACGTTATGTGTGATTTATTTTTGTATCGCATAAGTAAAGTTTATTAAGACACGATTAACCAATCATATCTGTTTATTTATAAACCAATCCCATACGTTTATTTTTAAAGTATATGCACACAAGCGCCCCCTACGATGGTATAAATTTGCGTGGAATGAGATAATTTCCTTAATCTGTGCACTGACACCATCGTGTGAAGACGCTTTTGACTGTTCAGTATTATTACTTTACGTTAAAGTTATTATGGAACAAACCATACATACTTCTTTGCTAAGTGATTCCAAGATGATTAGTCAACCCCTATCACCTGAATTTTAAAGAATCACGACATGGACACAACCAAAGAAGCTCCCGTTTCGAATTATGAAGTCAAACCCACCTCATCAGAACTGAAGAAACAGAAGTTACCCTTTGTTTGCGATGTTTGCAGCAAGTCTTTTTCCCGAAAGTTTGTGTTAATTAGACACAAGAAATTTCATCTGGAGAAAAAACCTTTTATGTGTGACATCTGTGAAAAACAATTTGTTCAAAAGAGTGATTTATTAAATCATAGGAAGATTCATTTAAAGACTCCTCTGATTTATAATTGTGATTTATGTGCTGAAGTATTTTCACGGAAGTACGAGTTACGCCAACACAAAAATATTCATAGACCTCTCAAGCAATATATTTGTGATGTATGCAACGAAAAGTTCTCAAGCAAGAATGACCTATTAAAGCATAGAAAGATTCACAGACCTATCAAGCAATATAACTGTGATGTGTGCTCTGAAGTATTTTCACGGAAGTATGACTTATTGAAGCATAAGAAGATTCATAGACCTATCAAGCATCATACATGTCTCCAGTGTACTGAAGAATTTTTACGGAAGGATGATTTAATTCGACATCTGAGAACTGCTCATAAAGTTTCATCTAACCCAACTCAATCTGTTGCTTTAAAGGATGCATTATATGAGAAAGTGAAGCATTTTAAAAGACAAAATGCCCTTAATGTATGCACTATCATCGATTCTAACGAGGAAAATGATAAAGACTTTCAAACATTTTTTAATAGCGTTCGACCAGACGTTTTGAATGAACTAAATTATCAGATAGAAGTTAAAAAGGCCATGAAATGGTATGCTACTGTAAAAGTGGTATATAGAAAATCCAACATAGATGGGTCGGTTCATAAGTATGCTAGTTTTCAACCTCTCCACAACAATCAGGTCTTTATTGTAAAAGAAGCCTTATAATTATATCTAAGTGAACAAAACTGTAATTTTTTAAATACAATTCCAGTATGAATTATTAAATCTAATTCACTTATTTCAGTAGTATTTAAAATTCTTAACAATAGTCGCATAGCATTTGAAAGTATACTATGACATATGATTTTTCCTTCATATTTATTTATTGTCACTTACTGTAGATCCTATTTTATAATTTAGGTTAAAATTCTTCATATTTTTTCTACCCTTTTTCTGGGCACTCTGTATATATATTTTTTAAATGTTAGCCTACTCTAGTTGAAAGGGTACTTACCTAGATCTTACAACCAACTCATACACTTGTTTTGGTAGAAATAAATTGAAATGTATTCTTATCAGTAAATCTTATCTAGAATGTTATCGCGATCAGTGACGTCCTCAAGTCACATAGTGTTACTAATCTATAGATTAACGATAAGATAATGGACTTGTACTGAAAATCATTTCTGTCCTAATTGCCATAGAAGTAGCACATATGTTTTTTGTCATGCTGTAGTCATATGTTGAAGACGGGATTGCAAGCTTGTGAATAAGGTAAGATTAGTTTATGCATATATTTTTAATACGATTTTAAAATGTTAAACGATATCAATATTGGATCTAAAAACAAATCATTTTTACATTCAATGATTAATTTTAGTCAAAATTCACTCATGTTCGAGTCTGTTGGTTAAATATGGCACATAGATAAGATTTGCTGATGATTCATTTTCTCATATGGGTAATAGTAGCAATCATTTCTCATACTGCAAGTGTTTGTATAAAGTATGCAAAATTTGTGTTTCTTCAATATGAAAAGATTATGAAAATGTTTATTTCTCTTATACATTTAGAATATATATATATGTGTTTTAGAAAGATTAAATCTATACATTTTTTGTTTATCGAAAATCCTAAAAATAGTTTGTTACATTTCCAGTGTGAATTATTAAAATGTTAATAAGTAAGTTATGTGATAGAAGTAATTTATGCAGATATTAAAATAATCACTCTGTGATTTTTCACTCATATAGTATTTATTGATCGTTTTCAATAGTTGCAAGAGCAAGTCATGAGTATATATATTTCAAAAGAAAGGTACAAAAAATTTCAAACCATGCTGCATTTAGCTGTAGACAGTTCTAAATGCAATATATTTTCCAATGTCCAGTTAGATCCACGTTCAGTGAACTTCTCGAAGGAGTTTATAATTTTAGCGAAAGCTTCTTCGATATGCACAGGTATGTTTTGATTCGTCAATTCAAGTATAGTGTTCGAACGAAAATAGGGATTGGCAGTTTCTAAATCACCGTCCTGTGATATACGTGTTAAAACCACTTTTACAGTAGCATACCATTTCATGGCCTTTTTAACTTCTATCTGATAATTTAGTTCATTCAAAACGTCTGGTCGAACGCTATTAAAAAATATTTGAAAGTCTTTATCATTTTCCTCGTTAGAATCGATGATAGTATTAGTGCATACATTATTGGCATTTTGTCTTTTAAAATGCTTCACTTTCTCATATAATGCATCCTTTAAAGCAACAGATTGAGTTGGGTTAGATGAAACTTTATGAGCAGTTCTCAGATGTCGAATTAAATCATCCTTCCGTAAAAATTCTTCAGTACACTGGAGACATGTATGATGCTTGATAGGTCTATGAATCTTCTTATGCTTCAATAAGTCATACTTCCGTGAAAATACTTCAGAGCACACATCACAGTTATATTGCTTGATAGGTCTGTGAATCTTTCTATGCTTTAATAGGTCATTCTTGCTTGAGAACTTTTCGTTGCATACATCACAAATATATTGCTTGAGAGGTCTATGAATATTTTTGTGTTGGCGTAACTCGTACTTCCGTGAAAATACTTCAGCACATAAATCACAATTATAAATCAGAGGAGTCTTTAAATGAATCTTCCTATGATTTAATAAATCACTCTTTTGAACAAATTGTTTTTCACAGATGTCACACATAAAAGGTTTTTTCTCCAGATGAAATTTCTTGTGTCTAATTAACACAAACTTTCGGGAAAAAGACTTGCTGCAAACATCGCAAACAAAGGGTAACTTCTGTTTCTTCATTTCTGATGAGGTGGGTTTGACTTCATAATTCGAAACGGGAGCTTCTTTGGTTGTGTCCATGTCGTGATTCTTTAATTCAGGTGATAGGGGTTGACTAATCATCTTGGAATCACTTAGCAAAGAAGTATGTATGGTTTGTTCCATAATAACTTTAACGTAAAGTAATAATACTGAACAGTCAAAAGCGTCTTCACACGATGGTGTCAGTGCACAGATTAAGGAAATTATCTCATTCCACGCAAATTTATACCATCGTAGGGGGCGCTTGTGTGCATATACTTTAAAAATAAACGTATGGGATTGGTTTATAAATAAACAGATATGATTGGTTAATCGTGTCTTAATAAACTTTACTTATGCGATACAAAAATAAATCACACATAACGTCCCATCACTTGGTGTCACTCATCCCATAAATTGTTAGTATGTATTCTAAAAATAATTATTTTTTAATTAGAGGAAACATCCAATAAAAGCTATTCATTCTACCATACGCTTTATCCATGACGTCATAGTATCCCTTGGTTTTAAGAGATAAGCGAACACGTTATACCGTTTAGTTCTTTTAAGACATGCATGCAGTCGAATTTGGATGAAGTCCAGTTCTTTATGATTTAAATATTTAGGTAAGATACATTTATATATATATATATATTTTCAATATTAAAGACAAAATTTTTTTAAATAATGCCCTAACTAAATAGTACAATATATATTTTATAAAAAAAAAAAACAAAGATTAGTTATTCTATTCATTCCTCAAAAGAAATTTTTAAGTTAGAATACTAAAAACTCAATTTAGTATAATTTTTCTATACTTTACTATACAAAAAGCATAGACTAATGTAATTTAGTTTTATACTGTTTAAAATTCATATGTCTTATAGGGGACCCTGTATATTTTTTACCATAACCTGTATCAAATTCATTTAAGCACAGTTACATTTAAACAGTTTCAAATTCATTTAAACATATGTTTGCCTCAAAATTCTTAAGGGTACCTCAAAATGGCTATTTCATAGTTCTTATTTTTCATTAAATACACAGTGAAGCCTTTTAAAACTTAACAGATTTTAGTATATATATATATATATATATATATATATATATATATATATATCACCATATGTATATATGAAGAGTAGAACCTATATAGGACTACACGAAATAATTCGTATACATTGACGGGTTTAAATAGCTCATTTCATACATTTACCTATAAAAAATATGCCAGAAACTGTGAGTAACAGGTATTTATTATCGCGGAGTGACTCATTATCTCATACGGGGTGAAATCGACGCTTCCCGATAGAAAGATGATTCAGCGATATGCATGATGAGGGGATACTAGATAGCCGTCTGTTTTTCTTATATTTCAATTCTAAAAAAAATATTTTTTAAACGTTAAACTAAAAAGGCATTCGTGTAAAACCTATTTTCACACCGCATGAATACGTACTCATTTGAAAATATCAGTCTATTTCTTAAAATATCTGTGGAATCATAATATTTTTACAGGGTAATATTGTGAAGGGGGGCCTTTTCATTCAAACAGCGGACCTTGCATTTTTATGAAAGGTCTCTCGTATTTCTGTCGCCATAAAATAACGTGAATCTATTGGATTTATTTTGTGAAGGGCGCTGGGATTCGAATACGGTTTTATTATTTTGTGAAGGTAGCTTAATATCTACAACTTTTCAAGTTTCTTTCCAAGGATTTCTATATTTTTGTACATATCGATGTGTAAGTTGTACTTTTAGCCTAACTTGAATTGAAAAAAAAAAGGGTAAGGTATAAATTACCTGATTTTAGGAAGGGTTCTTATGCATAATTGGATTTTTGTGAAGGACTTCTTTTTATTAAAAAGGGGATCGGTTCGCTATGCACTCGATGGTAAAATTATGTTTTGTTCATATAACACTTCGACAATGTTGGAAAGTGATTCATGAATTATGGCGCTACGCATGATTTTTCATATTTGTTTATTTACACTTTTATATATACGATAAAATTCTTCTTTTTTACCACTATGTATTTTTTGAAGTTCGTATTGTTAGGCTATCGAAGGGGCCCTCTGGGTAAAAAAAGTGGAGAGGGGAAGGGAGAGGGGGGAGCTATTAAATTGAATACAGTATAATTCATACGGGACCCTGTATTTTTTACCACAACCTATATCGAATTCATTAAAACGCGCCTGTTTGCTCCAAAAATGTTGAAGTCCGCCAATTAAAATTAATTAATGACCCTTTTTAATTACTAGCATCTACCATTCTACTGCACATGCAAAATGCGTACTCTCGTTGAGGCGAAAAAATCTCGCCAAAATTTCTTAAGTTCTCCAATTAAAATTAATGGAGATAATGTTTAATTAAACCCTTTTTAATTAAACCATTATTGACTTTTAAAATTCTCCTCAAATATACTCTAACATGTATAACAAATAGCCTACTCTCGTTGAAAAAATATTTGCTTCGAAAAATGTCTAAGTTCCCCAATTAAAATTAATCACCATTTTTAATTAAACCATTATTGACTTTTAAAATTCTCCACTAACGTGTATATCGAATACCCTACTCTCGTTGAAAAAAAAAAAAAATTCTCGCGAAAATTCTTAAGTTCTGCAATTAAAATTAATTAATTACTATGTTTAATTAATATTTTTAATTAATTAATCATTCACTTCTACTGCATATACTCATAATCAAACTGCATACTCTCGTTGAAAAAAAAATTGCTTCGAAAAATTTCTAAGTTCCCCAATTAAAATTAATTAAAATTAAAATTAATTAAATTTCTAATTCGCTATAATAAATCCGTTGACATTCACCTCGTCCACCAATTCTCCGCGAAAAAAAAAATGCGTCGAAAAATTTCTAAGTTCCCCAATTACAATTAATTAATGACCATTTTTAATTCATATTTTTGCTAAAACCGAAAAAAAAAATCGAAAATTTTCAAGTCCCCAATTAAAACTCATTAAAATAATCCCCTTATCTTATAGTAGAAATCCTTATCGCACCCCCCTCCCATCGAACCCTCCGTTCTTATCAGTGCTCATGCTCTTATCGCCACCTTCACCTGCTCCCCCCTGTGCTCCACCGCTCACCGCTGCTCCACCTGCACAGCTCCACAGCACCACCACCGCCACCGCTGCTCGACTCAGGTGGCGCAGAACCGGCTAATATACACTACTAATAGTCAACTAAAATGTTAAAACTTCATGCATACAAATTAGTACTCATACATATTTTTTTTATGTACATTCATTAGTTTGGAATAAGTATACATATGTCTCTCATATGTCAAGTTCTTGTTTTCACAATTTTTGAATAACCCTTTTACTTTGCGCCCGAACGCTGATATAAAAGTACAGCTCGTGTCCGTTTCGGGACTGTGCTCGGGATGAGCCCATCTCATCTTTAACACACATACATAACGGCCGAAAACAGAAGTTTATTTTACTGAAGTCTCTTACAAAACATAGTCCGTGTAAGAATTTTTTTTTTAAAATTAGTTCTTTTCTTTTGTTATGATTATGTAGCAGTGTTCCATAGTTAAACCGTGACAGTATTAGATAGCCTGATGTCATGCGTGTCAACTAGTGATATCGATTATTTGAATTAAGGGTAGTCAATAATAAAGACGTCATGTTGACTCATCTTTGTATTGGCAATTACACATTTAAATTACATTTTGGCCATGAAAAACTATGCAATTATTTGTGTTAAACGTGTTTAAAAAGAAACCGGTTTTATAAAAATTAGACGAAAGCATGATAGAGGTAAGTGTATCTTTATCTCATAGACTTTGTTGTATTTGTTTCCAAGTTGCACTTGATACTTTTTTGAGTATTTATGTACATTTTAAAGGAGCATACGACTTTTAAACACTCAAACGTTCGATTTTCCGAACATTTAAATTACATATTGGCCACGAAAAACTATGCAAGTATTTGTTTTAAGCGCGTGTAAAAAGCAGCCGGTTTTATGAAAATTAAACGAAAGCATGATAGAGGTAAGTGTATCTTTATTTCTTAGACTTTGCTATATTTGTCTCCAAGTTGCACTTGATAACTTTTTGAGTATTTATGTAAATTTTAAAAGGTCATACGACTTTTAAACATTCAAAACGATCGATTTTCCAAACAAAGTACATATGAAAAAGAAAGTATATTTTATGAGGATATTGAAAGAAACCACACAAACAAATTACTATGATTACACTAGTTATCACTAAAAGTGTGTCACTTGTGCTCCATGTTATAAGTGATTAAAATGATACTTTACAGCGGTTACCTTGAAATGTTATAAATGTTATTATTTTTTAAAAATGCGCGCAAGATTTCTGTTGAACTTAGTAAATGTTTTTATATGCAATCTTTACTGATTTATATATTATATCTATGCCTTAATACTGAACCTAAAATTTTCTATATTTTATAATAAATTCTATTTTTAAAATAGAAAAAGTACTGCATATTTTTCAGAGTTTATCTGTGCTTTTTTGGGAGGTGGGGTGGGGTGGGGGCAGAAGGGAGTAAAAAACAAATTTAGGTTCATTCTTGGGATATAGATTTAACATATAAATCCATGAAGATTTTCTGTACATATATATTAAGTAGTTCTACAATGTTCGTACGCTTTTACCACACTTTTTTAATAGAAAATATCTATTTAATATTTAAAAATCAGAAATTAAAAACAACTCGTTAATTGCAGAGTTTGTAATACTTTTCTGCATTTCAATATGGCGAAACACTCTATGAAAAAATTGTGGTAACAGCGCACGAATCCTGTTCTAGAAAAATGAGACATTTCATGTATGCAAAATCATCCTATTTTAGGGTTTCGATCATCTCATGAAACTCTATTCGTTCCGCTACGTTTTCTGTTCGTCACAGAGCCGGTTCCCAGAAACTATATAACTTACAGACTTGAAATTTTGCGTACTTATAGCTGAATACCTACTATGAAGCTGAAAATCATAAAATTTAAACAAGTTGGAAATTGTGCGCCAAACGTGACAAACGAGGTGCGTTCGTACTATAGCTAGTTATATAAATATTCAGATCTTGATGATTTTTAATTCTGTGAAATGAATTACATCAGCTTCAGATTAATTTCTGTAATAAAATAAGTATCTCGGTCGCTTAACGATTAAACCTCGGAAGCTCCTATAACAAGAAAGCACCGATTTTTTAAAAATAATTCAAATTACTTAATAAATATTTTTAGTAATATATTCTAAAGTTTTGATTCGATTTTCATAAAATTTGAAATGTCTCGACAAAATTCTGCAAAGATTATATATATTAAATTTCAAATCATTTGGTTGAGTAGTTTTTGTGCTGTTATATGCGGACAGACGGACGAATGGACAGACAGACAGACAAACGGACAGACAGACCAGACGACGATTATAGGTGCTACTTATTTATATAATTACGAACGCACCTAAAAAATTGTATTATTTTAATATAGAGGGATAAAAAAAACCAAAAATCTAACATGCTTTTCCTATTAAATTTAAACATTTTTCGTTATAGCAGTTGCCAACAATTCAAAATCCACATTAAAATTCTTTCTACAATAATTAATTTTCTATTGAAAGATTTCCACGTAAAAAATGAAAATGAAATAAAAAGTTTCAACAATGGAAAAAAAAGATTAATATGACGCCATATTGGTAATAAAATAGAAATTTCTCAATAATACAAGCAGTATGAGTATGTGAGTATGTGTAAATACAGAAAGCAGCTTAAGATGTTGTTATTAGAGAATTAAAAAGAAAATTAATCTGACGTCATATTGGAAGTTTAACGGACTTTTCCGAATGTTTGAGAACAATACAAAGAGAGCATCAATATGAGTAATAGAGAAGCAAGTAGATATGATGTCAGCAAGTGATTATAACGTCATATGAGTTTGAGGAACGTATTGAATCATGATAAAAACCCGATTATGGAAATATTGGCATATTTTAACATTTTGAAGGTCTCTATACAACATGTTTAATTTTGAAATTGATTTTTTAAATACTATAAGCATTTAGTCCATATGACAGCTATTATTATAATAGTGTATAATAGCGGGTTTCGCCCGCTATCGGGCCGGTTCAGATTTTCAAAAAAAAACGAGAAAAAAAGACCTGTAAACTTTTACTTTATAAAAAACATGACTCTGTTTTTTTTTTTTTTTTTTTTTTTTTTTTTTTTTTTTTTTTAAACGAAATTTATTTGGATTTATTAAAGAAAAGGTAAAGTGTTTTGAAAGGAATATTAAACGAAACCCTTTGCGCGATCTTCGATCACACTTACCCACTTGTTTTAATTGTGCGTAATTTTAAAAAACCGTCCGTGTTCAACATTTTGAGACAAACCTCTTTAAAATATCCTGTTAAATCATTGTTTACGTTAAGAACATCTGACAAACTTTTAGTCATAAATAGCGTAACCATAGAAATTTTTTGTGCAGATTCTTTTAGAATTCTCATATTTAAATAACACAACGTAAATGCATTGATTATGTAACTTAGTTGTTACTGTAATAGGTGTGAATACAAAAATGTAGTTTTAAAATATTAAAACCATTTATGATGTTACATATGTCAAATAATCCTTAGCGCTTTCGGCTAAACATTAGCCATCATCAGAGGATAAAACGATTCGAAAACCACAGTTCTGAAGGTTACACTGGAGAGGTAGAAATAGGGCGAAACCAAAAAACAATAAAATGGATACAGTAACAATTAAATTATATAATCAATGTATTTCCGTTGTGTTATTTCAAGTTCAGAAGGTGAATTTGACGTTCAATATATGGAATTTTCTATATTTTTAAATTTCATATTTACTTTTTTTAATGGAACTTTTTGAAGAATTCACAGTTGTTTAATTGATAATATGATACGGTAGATCGTTTTAACGACAGAATTTTATGTTTGTATCACAGCCTTATTTAATCGCAGTAAAGTAAGGCGAAGAATACTTTTATAAAATACTGGTATTTAAATTCAATGGACTGTACAGTCACTTAAAAAAATCTGCTTTCGATAACTGCCATTTTGTGTCAGCGCGTAGGCCTAGTATCGAGCGGGCCGTGGTTTGTATAACAGAAAGTAATTCCATTAATACAATTTAAATTTTTTTATCACTTTCCAACGTAGTTGAAAAATGTTTATGAATTCGCTTTGTCTGTCTGTCCGTCCGTGCTCTAACTCTCGTAAATATACTCAGATTGTCATGAAATTTTGATACAATATTGAATTTTACTATAGAATGTTCGGTATTGAAAATGAAGTATGCAGCCTTAATAGTTCCTTTACAGGGTTACACACAAAAGAATTCCGTTACATTATGGTCTATAGGGAAAAATTATTTGCGGCGCATTTTATGGATGTTACGATATTTCAAACATAATGAAATTACTATGCATTACTGAGGTGCACTACAGCATGCTTTCACCGAAGTATACAATTAGTAGCATTTATAATTCAATTACAGGGACGTACAAAATAATTCCTATACATTATGATCTATGTGGAAAAATCATTTGCGGTACAGTTTTTACAGGTTATGATACTTGAAAAATAATGAAATGTAAAAGGATCCCTAAGGTTCACTACAACTTTTTTTATATAGATTATGGAGTGCGTAGGATTTATCGTTCATGAACGGACACGCAGAAGAAAATTCAGACAAAGGACTAACTATGATCGGTTATTGCTAGAAGTGCTCTTTCCGCTATGGTATGCAATTTTATATAATTGTTTGTATATTACGTGTTGTTTACAAATTCTGTAGATCCTATACAAGGCTTCGAATATGGGCAGCAATGGGTTTTTACTGAGTTATGCATTTTTTAAATATTATTTAGATATTTAATTTCATCGTATGAATAAAATAAATTTCTTAATAATATTATGTTAGCGTTGGAAAATGTTTCATAATCTATGCCTGATGCGCGATTTTTCGTTATTTTTTATGTCTAATGATGGACTAATTATATGTAATGATTTGTCTTATGATTATGGGCTTGACAGAGCCTAAGCCGAAATGTAGCCTCCACCTGGCGTGACCTTGTCTAATGATTATAGGCATGGTTTGTTGAGCTAAAGTCCTCTGGTAGGCCTCCTTGCCTGGTTGACCGCCGTTGTCTAATATTGAACTAAAAAGTTCCTTCGAAATAAAATTGCTATAAAATGTTTAAATGCGTTAATTAATAGTATATGTTATGATCAATTCTAATAATTTTACTATACCAGGGATTGAACATATTGTCAATTCTACAAAATAAAATAAATTATTCTTTATGATTGCTTACCCATTTATAGTTGTGCAGATAGTTGTCTTCGTGTAGAAATTTATGGAATAGAAATTTTTAGCTTTCAAGATTTATGGCTGTTTACGTAAAACATTCATTTATGCATATTTTGTTTTATTAGGTACGATTTAAATAATAGATATTATATAAATAAGTTTTAATAATATTGTAAATATTTCACAAAACACGACTGCTATACAATCATTTTAATTAACGAAACCTTGCAGAAATACGTGTCATTTTAACACTTTATGAATTTAGCAGTGTAGAAATAGATTTAACCCTCTTAGGGCCAATGTACTTTTGTTGCTAAAATATTAAAATGATTGATTGACACTCAGATTTACGAATAAATTTACATGAAAGTAAGTAAAAGGTTTTTTTTTCGTACATAAAAGCAAAATTTTATTCCAAAATTCTGGTGCCAATGTAGCATTAAGGAATAAAAATTAACTGGTATATTTAATATACAGCCTCCTTCCAGGGGTTAAGATGTATCATATTATAAAGCACATTATAATCGCATAAAATAAAATCTGCATCATTTAACACTAAACCATACTGGGGATTTTACTCAAGTTGTATAAAAAGTATTTTACACCAGAATTTTTATTTAAAATTATTTAACTTTCCTATTTAAATTAGTATTTACGTGTAATTTTTATTTTATTTACTTTATGAAGAAATTTATGGTTCGAATCGAGCTATTTTCATTTGGCACAGTCAAATGATCGGTTGTTAGTATATGTAGTTGACAAAACAAATATTTGACAAAACAATGAGTGGCGATTGTAGATATGATCATTTTATGCATATATTTGAAAAAGAAATGACCTGTCCCGCAAACGACTTTTTTTTACAGTTCGCGCAAGTATAAAAAACACAATTTTTTTCGGAACATTCAAAAACACTCTTTCGGAAAAGCGCATGAAAAATTTAAAAATGAATTGTAATCTTTAAACAAAAATATTAATTTCAAATAAATCAGTTTTGCCAGGCTTTAGTTTGAATATCTTTAGGTGGCTTGTTTTTTCGATTCAAAATCGTATAAATTTATACAAAATATGAAAAACAAAAAATCAGTTTGTCTGTCAGTCAGTGCGTTAACTCTCGTAAGTATACTCGGATTGCCATGAAATTTTTTATAGAGGTTTACTATAGAATGTTCGGGATTTTAAATGAAGTGTGCAGCATTTATAGTTCGTTTACGGGGAAACTCAAAAGAATTCCGTTACATTATGGATTATGGGTAAAAATGGTATTTAATGTATTTTATAGATTTTACGATTGATATGATGGACTACAACATGCTTTCTCATGAATGTGGAATAAGTAGCATTTTATAGTTCGTTTACAGGGATGCACAAAATAATTCTATTACATTATGATTCATGGGAAAAACACAAAAGATTTCGGTTATAATACACTGTAAAAAATTTCGTAAAATTTCAGTAGATGTACAATAAATTAAAGGAACTTGTACCGTTTTCACTCTTTACGGTTTGACTACCGTACTTCTAAGGTATAATAAGCGTAAAAAACCGTATATGTGTGCCATTTAGATTAAATGGTATTTATACTGTAAAATGATTGTTTTTCAGTAAAAAATCGCTATTTATACCGGAAAATAATTATTTTTCAGTAAGGAAAAGGCTGGTACACACTTCGGCGTACGGCAACTTCTGAGGTGATGCTTTTGCTCTTGTTACGTAATGCGTGCAGGCCTGAGGAGAGGAGGAGTGCAACCAGTACATATACCGTCCAGTTAACCCTTTACGGAAAAGACAAATTCTGTTCGTAAAATGAGAAATTACTGACTGACACCGGAATTTACAAACGACATTTTAGAAAATATGAAACTTCTTATTTTAAGCTTTCATTATAGAAATTTTTTTTATTAAAATATTCTTGGTGCCGTTTGCAATTAAAATTAGGTGTGCCCGGAGTGGGACCACTGTGCCTGAATGGTTAGATTACGTTACATGTACCGTAATTAATGACCAAAATTTTTTATAGTGTACTGTATATGAACGATAAATGTTGGAATTGCGTTTTCAGCTGTGATATGTAGTTTTAAGTTTAACTTAATTTTTGCATTCTACGTGATGTGTACAAATTCTATAGATTATATACGTGGATGCACGAAAGAAGTCCAACACATTACCGGATACGAACAGCCATTGCTGAGACTAACATCAAGGCTACACTAGATACCAGGCTTGCTCATTCATTATCATGACGTCACAAAAGGTGGCTGGCCGCGACCAGCGATTGGTGCAAAGCGACGACCCCGTCGTTTTGTGCCAATCGCTGTATGTCTTTCATTTTGTCGTTTCGCTTTGTACCAATCGCTGGTAGCGGCCAGCCACCTTTTGTGACGTCATGTTATTGAATGAGCAAGCCCGGTATCTAGTGTAGCCCTGCTAACATACAAGATAGTACAGTTACAGCAAAATATGTAATGACAGCAATGCTAGCGTCACTAGTGACAAGGGGGGAAACTGACAAATTTCCGAAATTTACTTATGTATATGAAATCTGTTTATGCTCTATGTTTTTAATATCTATTTTTTCTTCTTCGAGGAAGACGATTCTCTTCAAATTGACCATTGGTGCGTTGTTTACGTTTCTTTTTAAACGACTTCAGTTTTATTCTTTCTTTTATTATTCTTACAACAACAGTTATTTTCAAAACTTTTTTAGTATGTCAAGCAGAATCTTGTCTGCATACAAATCGGAGTTCAAAGCTTTCGTTTCTTCTACCAACTTGAAAACGTAAACATGTGGACATTTAAAACTAGTCGTTGGGGGCCACCGTAATACTTATCCATCATGGATACGCATAATATAAAATATAAAAATAAAACATGTGTAAACTATTTATAAAATGCATTGCAATTCGAATAAAATCGTGGCTTGATAACGTCATAAACTTTAAATGCTCTATTACTGAATTGCGTAAGAGAAACATCCTTATAACTCCAAAATTGATAATCCTATTAACTAACGGTTTACTGCGTCGGATTAAGCGTCTCATTTCCAATTAAAATATATCTTGGAAGTGAATTTTGAATGAAATACAGGGTCATGAACAATCGAAGAGTGTGTAAAATATAATTACAAATATCTCGGCAACTCATTATCCAATCGACTCCATTATTCATAAAAAATTTATATTTTTTTATTATCTTTTATATTCATTCCTTAAAATAAACAATTACGAAATTTTCTATATACTTTTTATCAGAAAGAACATTTCGAGAGTCCGAAAACAATAATTCCGGATAATCGAGGTTACTGAAATTCAATAAGCTTCTTCCCATTATTACATACTAAGTACATACCAAATTTCAAGTCGCTATTTTAATTTGTTCGGGAGATAGAGCGTTTACAGACACACAGAGACAGACGGACGGAAATTTTGTTTTTATAAAAATATGTTTTTTGGAATCTCCAATGTCTGAAACGCGTAAATCCGTCAAATTTTTTTTCGATTTTCAAAACGTTTACAAGACTTACCCTATACTACGTATGATGGGTAAGTAAAAGGAAAGATCATAACAAGATAAACGTTGAAAAGCAGTAACATTCCGTGTTTGAGAAGTTTCTTTCCCATTGTCACTAAAGACGCTGCGATCGTCGTCGCGTTACCATTACGCTCTATGATAGTGTCCTATCTTGTATGTTAATCTACGTTGCTGAAAATAGATTTTTACTGAGTTATGTGTTTTTTTAAGTTGTTTATTTAGATTTCCCATTTCATTCTATGTAAAACAAGAACGAAAAATCATGCGTCAAGCATAGATTATGTAACACTTTCCAACACTTCCAAAATAATTTTGCAAATCGTTACCGTAAGGTGTAAGATGATATCTAACTAAACAATTTGGAAAACGCATAACATATTTAAAAATACCATTTCAGGCATTACCAAGAATATTCAGAAAAATATCTCAATTCTTTTGTACAGCCCTGTATATTATCTATAGATCTGTATAGATACTAAACAGAATGATAAATTTTAGTTCAGTTAGGAAACGCGTAGCACAGTTTAAAATTTCCCTTCCGCAATTTCCGACAATAAACGGAACTTTTGTGCTACCTTGTATACAATCTATACAATTTATACACACCGAGATGACAAAAAATGAGTTAAATTTAAAAACGCGTTCAGCAACTGAAACAGCACTCCCAGCAATTATTATTAATAAGCAGTACTTTAACCGTTAGTTCTTTTGTGTGTCCCTGTAAATAAAAGATGACAGCTATACACATAATATTCTATAGTAAGCTTCTTGTAATCGACGTTAGTGATATATATCAATTTCAATATGTTCGAAATAGTGAAACATTATTAAAATAAACTGCAAACGATTTTTCTTCATAGACCGTAATGTAACGGAATTCTTTTGAGTATCCCTGTAAAGGACCTATAAGTGCTATGCACACCACATTCTATAATTAGTCTCTTGTAGTACACCTCAGTGATATATATCAATTTCAATATGTTTGAAATTGTGTGAAATTGTGTAACATCATTAAAATAAACCGCAAATGATTTTCCCCATAGATCGCAATGTAACGGAATTCTTTTGAGTGTCCCTGTAAAAAAAACTATAAGTGCTACACACTTCATTTTCAATACCGAACATGCCACAGCAATAACATATATCAATTGCATAACGATCCGAGCATATTTACGCCAGTTAGAGCACGGACAGACAGACGGCAGACAAACTGAATTCATAAACACTTTTCAACTATGTTGGAAAGTGTTAAAAATGAGTTTTCTTAATAATATTCTTTTAATGTTGGAAAGTGTTTCATAATCTATTCCTGATGCTTGATTTTTCGTTCTTGTTCTAATTATTATTAATTCATTATTTGGTACATTTATCGAATCCTGTAAAAAATAATGTTAGAGGGTGGCTAGTGGTCAGGAGAAAATATAGTAAAAAAAAGTGATGGTCATCAGTATACAGTCCCTGGCCAAATTATTAGACCCACTCATGTTTTTTTGTGTAATATTACTTACTTCATAGAGATGATATTAATTGTATAAACAATTAAAATTCAGAATAAACATTAATTATAAGGTAAGAATGAATAAAAAGCACGCCAATGACTGTAAAATTATTTATATTTGTAAGTCAAATTAAAATTATTGTACTTGAAACACTTTTTACTTAAAATTCGAAAATATCAATATTTTGTGGAGCCTTCTTTGGCGGCAATCAATGCCTCTATTCATCGTGGAGTACTGTTAATGCAAAATTGAATAGTTTCTTGCATGTGTGGGTGATGATTCTAGACATAGATAATTTTTTCTATTAATTGGGTTTTCTTCGTTATGACCTCTTTGGCCAACTCCCTCTTCATCAGCTCCCAAACATGTTCAATGGGATTCATATCTGGTGAATTATCCGGCCAGTCCAATACAGGGATTTTTAGGTGCGTTCGTAATTATATAAATACGTAGCACCTATAGTCGTCGCTTGGCCCGTCCGTCTGTCCGTCCGTCTGTCTGTCTGTCTGTCTGTTTGTCCGTCTGTCCGTCCGTCCGCATATAACAACGCAAAAACTACCCAACCGAATGGTTTGCAATTTAAAATATATTATCTTTGCAGAATTTTGTCGAGATATTTCAAATTTTATTAAAATCGAATCAAAACTTTAGGAGATATTAATAAAAAAATTTATTAAGAAATTTGAATTTTTTTTTTATTAATCGGTGCTTTCATGTTATAGGAGCTTCTGAGGTTGAATCGTCAAGCGACCGAGATACTTATTTTATTACAGAAATTAATCTGCAGACGATGTAATTCATTTCACAGAATTAAAAATCCGAAAAGATTTGAATATTGATGTGACTAGCTATAGTACGAACCACCTCATTTGTCACGTTTGACGTACAATTTCCAACTTGTTTATTATTGTAAATATGCCTGTAGTGATCGTGCTGTGTGAAAGAAGCTCCATTTTGCATAATTGTAAAAGGTTCTCCATTTGGAAACCATTCTTTTAGTTGTGGAATCAACCTACTATGCAACACCTCTTTGTATGGCTCTTGTTTCATAGTTCCTTTCACTATATAAAGACGTCCACTGCCTTTGCCACTAAGGACAGATCAAACCATGACCTTTGTTAGGTGCTTGACAGTTGGCACGACACAATCTTGATGAAACTTTTCGTCAGGACGACGACGCACAAACTGGGATTTGTTTGCTAAAATTTCAAAAGTGCTTTCGTCATTGAAGAAAACCTGAAATAAATAACTTTTAACATGAATAATTTATCTAATGGTTAAAGACAGACATTGTTAAATGTTTTAAGTATTAATAAAATAAGAATAACTTTATAATTACCGATTTCCAGAACTCCAATGTCTTGTGTTTATGCTCTTTAGCCCACTTCAGTCGCCTAGCTTTCATTGCTTTGGTTAATTTTGTTTTTTTAGCTGGTCTAAAGGCCTTGAAATTCATAGCTGTTAGTTTTCTGCGTACAGATCATTCTAACACAACAACATCAGACTCTTCGAGCTTCGATCTTATCTGTTTTGTAGTAGCAAATCGATTTTCTACGCAGATCTCCTTTAAACGTCGTTCTATCCTTGGTGTAAATACAGATTTTCTTCCACATTTATTCTTTCTTTTTGGTCTCAATGTTTGTCCAAGTGCAAGTTTCTTCTTTACCCACGTTATACGTGCTTCAGAAACATTCAATTTTCTTGAAATTTTTCTATTCGTATATTTTTTAATATTTAAAAGCGCTTTTATTTCGCCTTTTTTTTTCTGTTGACAAATCTGTTTTTCTACACATATTTTAATTACCAAAAATAGTATATTGGTTATTAAAAATAATATATTCACAATTAAAAATAATATATTCACAATAGAAAAACAAATAAACATCTAACAACCGATTTTACAATACCACAAACACCTCCATGATCGTCGCACATAGCCACGTAATTGAAGTCTGTCATGACGTGTTTTAGTTCGGTTGACCTTGAGACAGTCTTATAATTCGACATGTCAACAAAAGCAGTTTCTCAAATTATTAAAATATGTGGCGTACATTATTTTAATGAATTAAAACTATATTACCATGCTGAATTAATTTTTAGGGTCATTACATACCAAATATTCTAATAAAAACAACGGCATCTAATAATTTGGCCAGGGACTGTATTCTTATGGAAAAATTCATGTTACTTATTTGATTAATTTGACCTTTTTAATCGATCAAATAATTAAGCTGAATTTTTCCATAAGAATATACTGGTGTTTCTCATTTTGTTTGACTGTATTTTTCCATGACCACTAGCCACCCTGTGTTAGTAACTTTTTCAAAATGTTTGTGTGTAAATTCAGCTTGAAGTTATAAACGTATGCCTTTCGTAATTGCTGTACTTCTTTCAGGGACGTAAGACCAATTTGGATTGGGCTTTGGACTCACCTGCCGTCAAAATACTTCGAGATCCGTCACGGAGATCAACATGGGTTTGCGGTGACCACAAGAAGCTGCAACGAGCTGTCTCATACTTTGTCCAGCACACTAGCATCCACGGCGTCCAATCCATTTGGAATAAACACCACAAACTATCACGAGTAATGCGTATTGTATACAAGTAAGAAACACACTATACAGTTTTAAAGATATTTTTGCATTTCGTGCTCCTTTACCACAATTTTTTAACAGCATTTTTCGCCTTAATACTTACCCATCATACGTAGTATAGGGTAAATCTTGTAATGTTAAAAAAAAAAAAAATGACGGATTTACACGTTCCAGACGCTGGAGATTCCGAAAAACGTATTTTTAGAAGAAAAAAAAATTGCCGTCCGTCTGTGTGTCTGTATGTCTGTAAACGCTCTATCTGCCGAACAAATTGAGATAGAGACTTGAAATTTGGTATGTACTTAGTATGTAATAATGGAAAGAAGCTTATTCAATTTCAGTAACCTCAGTCATCCGGAACTATTTTTTTCGGACTCTCGAAATATGTTCTGATATATGATATATCTCGAAATATGTTCTATTCCTTCTGATAAAAGGTATATAAAAATTTTCGAAATTGTTTATTTTAAGGAGTGAAAATAAAAGACAATAAAAAAACATATATTTTGCATAAAAAATGAAGTCGATCGGATAATGAGTTGCCGAGATATTTATAATCCTATTTACCACACTCTTCGATTTTCCATGACCCTGTATTTCATCCGAATTTCAATTCAAAGATACATTTTAATTGGAAGTGAGACGCTTAATCCGACGCAATAAACCATTAATTAATAGGATTATCACTTTTGGAGTTATAATAAAGTTTCTTTTACGCAATTCAGTAATAGAACATTTAAAGTTTAGGACGTCATCCAAGCCATGATTTTATTCGAATTGCAATGCATTTCATAAATAGTTTACGCATGTTTTATTTTCATATTTTATGTTATGCATATCCATGATGGGTAAGTATTACGGTGGCCCCTCAACGACTACTTTAAATGCAGAAAAGTATTACAATCTGAAATCAAATTCGGCGTCTGCAATTTATGCTATGTAATATTAAATAAAAAATTCTATTAAAAATTGTGGTGAAAGCGTACGAACACTGTTATTCGGATATCTAAAAGCAAACATAAAAGTCCTTCCGGCCTGTTCCGGGAGGAAAAGGTAGCTTTCGTTTTAAAATTTTAGCTAATGTTACTCGAAAGCAGCCAGCAAAAATGCAAAGAACCCGATTAAAGAAGATTCGTTAATACTGAATTTGAATAAGAAATTCCCCAAATTACTAAACCATAAGTCCAATAAATAAAGCCAACTTGGCTATATTGTTTGGTCGCTAAATTTTATGATAATTCTCAAAGTCTCGCCAAACTTGTCGAAAATTTGACGCTACCGGATATGAATACAATTTTATGCGTATGATTGGGGAAACCATTACAACAATGAAAGATAATAATTCGTGAGAAATCCCGTTCACTAAAATTCATAAACGAATCCCAGATTTGTTTTAATCTGTTGCCTTGTTTCAAAATGTCAGCCAACTTAGAATTTTAAACTGCTATATCTCAGCCATTTCTTAAGTTAGAGGCAAAACAAACAATGCTCCGGAATCCTTGTATCAAGGCCTAACACATATAAAAAAATAAATTTCAATTTCGAATTTTTTTGTGCTCTCTCTTTTAGTTTTAAATCTTTTAGTGGCCGCCATTTTGAAACAAGACGGCGGACCAAGCTGGTCATCGAACTTGGTCGAGATATTGGTGAGCGTAATACACACGCTGAGTTTCATCCAAATCGGTTTACAAATACGAGCCTATCGTATGACATAGATCAGCTATACATACATATATATTTATATATATGTATATATAAATCAACATTTGAACGGAGCGTGATTTTGGGATCTGGGGGTCATGATCGATGAAAATATACCGACATTTTCTGAAATTGCTGTCTCTCGAACGGCTGCAATAGGTAGCTTTTTAGGTGCATTCGTAATTATATAAATACGTAGCACCTGTATTCGTCGTCTGATCCGTCCGTCCGTCTGTTCGCATATAACAGCGCAAAAACTACCCAACCAAATGGTTTGAAATTTAAGATATATTATCTTTGCAAAATTTTGTCGAGACATTTCAAATTTTGTGATAATCGAATCAAAACTTTAGAAGATATTAATAAACATATTTATCAACCTTATTTATTAACCTATTTGCATCATTATTAAAATTATCATTATTAAAATCGAATCAAAACTTTAGAAGATATTAATAAAAATATTTATTAAGAAATTTGAATTAAAAGAAAAATCGGTGCTTCCTTGTCATAGGAGATTCCGAGGTTTAATCGTCAAGCGACCGAGATACTTATTTTATGACAGAAATTAATCTGCAGAGATTATAATTCATTTCACATTATTAAAAATCATCAAGATCTGAATATTTATATAACTAGCTATAGTACGAACGCTATAGTAAGAACCCATCTCATTTGTCACGTTTGACGTACAATTTCCAACTTGTTACTTTTTGTAATGAAAGCTACCTAAAAACAAAATGGTTAACCTATTTGAATCATTAGCGTGCATTTCAGAAAATTCTTTTTTAGCCTTAAATTTCAAACTGTCATCAGAAATTCTAAATAGTAATTTTAGCTTCCTAATAATAATTTCAGACGTTTCGTGATTACATGAAGTAAAAATTCTTCCTTCGGAGTTTCCGGTCTAGATTCGAAATTTCCGAATAGTAATAATAATAAAAATAATAATAACTCCATAGAGTGTTATGGAATAGTCGGGTAATATGAATACCAAGGTTTATGTTTGGAAAAGTGTTGCCACCAAACGGAAATATCACAATCTACTTAAGAACGTTTCCAGAATGCCTCCCAGAACGCGCAGTCCGTCGGTCGGCATCAGGGAGCGTTCTGTAAATAAATAATTGGTTTTCGTCTTTGGAAAGTTTCAGTTGATAATTGTTCAATATTTTTTATACATTATTAGAAATAATATGTTTAAATTGAAATTAAGCATAATGTACACCGAAATACTACCAACAATTTATGATGTAACACTCGTTTTTTACCTCGCGATTCACACCAATAAATGTAGAGTCATTTTTTCCCAAACCGGCAGTGTCGGGTTACATCAAAGCCATTAAATAATAAGCCCAGTTAGATAAATGGGAAACTTTTCGCAAGTTGAAAATAGCGCCATCTAGCGGGTGGGATGCTTCATTCGGCACCAAGAATATTTTTATAAAATCTTGCTTATAAAATTAAAGCTTAAAATAAGGAGTTCATATTTTCTAAAAAAGTCGTTTGTAAATTCCGGTGTCAGTCAGTAATTTCACATTTTACGAACAGAATTTGTCTGTGCCGGAAAGGGTTAATTGCATAGTGATGTAAATTTCCATCACTTTTTATTTAACTTTTAATAAATAAATCAACTTCTTCGCCACCACTATATGTATATAGAAATATTAATCAAGTAATTTCCCCCCCTTTTTTTTTCATTATAGTTTTAGCTTTAATGTAAAACATCCCAATAATTAGCAAGCTTTTAAAGGAAGTGCAAAAACAAAACATCGATACAAGCGATAAAAATCGTATAAAATATCGATATAAATAAATCGTATCGTTTCTCTGCGACGCACTTCTGTTTCGCCTTCCTTCCGCAGCAGATGAAGTGGCGCTAGTGTCCCTGCTAACAAATTTAACACTATCTGACTGGGCTTATTATTTAATGGCTTTGGGTTACATCGAATACCAATATCTCAAAATACTCCATGCAGTAGCGTAGCCAGGGTGGGGGTCCAAATGCTGTTGATACCACTAATTTTGTTACGTTTTCTTTGCCTTATGTAATCGGAGAAATTTCTGCGATAATCAATGCGAAAAAACTTTACAATTTTACTGGTATCCAGAGCGTTTGGACCCCCTCCCTGGCTACGCCACTGACTCCATGATTATGTTGGCGCAAAGACAGATCTTTATATTGGCTGACTTAGGACAGTATATTTTGATCATGCTCTCATTATACCATTGCGTCTGTTTTTTGCCAAAATCTGTTCATTTTCTTTATTTTGAACCCCCTATTCCATGTTTCCCGATTATCTTATAATACTTTCCAAAAAAGATTTCCATTATTATCATTTGTTTGCATGTGATGAAATTCCTTAAAATGATGTTTGTCTACAAATAACTAATCACAGATAGTTGAAGCTTGTGATTGTGTTCGGTTTTCGGGTTTTAAACACTATCGAGCTGTGATATTGCCTCAAACGTAAGTGATACTCCATAATACCCGAAGTACAGCGCCTAGAATACATAGTGGGGAAAATAGCTTTACCGTTTTTTAATTCAAAATTTTCGAATTCAAACCGGAAATTCTGAAACAATAATTTTTACTTTAAAAATCTGCCATTAAATAACCACAAGTACATTATAGGGAATTTCTGGTATAAATGCGATATTTCGGAATTAAAAAAAAGCCAAACTGGTAGTGCTTTAAAAAGTGCTAAAACATTGTAGCCGATAAACGCGCAACGATGCGGTACAGTATTAGGGCGATCGCAGCGACATCTGCTTTAAAAATATATTTACCTCTAGCAAAAGTAACCGTTTCACTATTGACAACATGAACATAATTTCTGTTAATAAAATCTTCTTGCAAGTGTGTATTTCAGATGTAACTGATTTTGAAGTTAGTTTTTTATCATATCAGGGAATTAATCTTTTCCACTCTTCTAGCAGAGATTCATCCTTTGGTATGCTAAATAGGGGTAGTTCCTAGTTTGCTGTCTTGTATCGAGTACTGCAACCATGCGTGTCACGTTTTTTAACCATGATCAATATTATTCATATTTTCAAAGATTATGAAAATCACTATCTAAGTTAGAGGAAATAGGGTATGATTTAATTATTTAAAATATTTACCAGAGCTGAAACTTTTTCTCAGTTCGATTCTTATACAGTGTTTGCGTTGAAAAGAGCTAACAGACAGTGGCGTAGCCAGAGAGGGGGGGTCCAAATGCTCTGGAAACCAGTAATATTATAAAGTTTTCTTCGCCTTCTCCGAAAATTTTCCGATTTGATAAGGCGAAAATGTTTTTGTAAAGTTAGTGGTATCCAAACCATCTGGACCTCCTTCCTGTCTACGTCACTGCTAGAAGATGTCGCTGCGATCGACCCGTCATCTTTTCAGCATCGTTCTACATTTATCGGATTCAATTTTTTAGTACTACGTTGTAGCTGTTTTCTACAGTATGTATTCTAGGCGCTGTAACCAAGCGACGCCATGTATGCGTCCTCGGTGAGCGAACGTGTTAAGAGACACTAATCAGAGGTGATACGGATCAGGAATATTTCATGGTAAATACAAGTATTTCCTTATATAAAAATCGTATTATTTAAGAGCACTATTAAATTAGGCGAATTTTTCTATAACAAAATACTAGTATTTACTATTTTGTAGCCGTTTTCCTCACTATGTATTCTAGGCGCTGTAGCTAAAGGAAATTATAAAAAGGTTATCACAAATATGAGTTCACAATTTCAATAAATATGCATCATTTAAAAATTATTACTGAAAAAAAAGGTTGTAAATTTTGTGGTAAACGTATCTTGTACGTGTAAGAAACTGATGTTTTAAAAGATACTTTAGCACTTGCTCTACCCGCTGAAGGATATTAGAGAAACGAAATACGAATGTGCACTTATATTTATAAATGCAAGAAATCTGCATTTATAACTGCGAGAAATGTGCATTATTTTAACCGTCTTCTGAAAAAGGAAGATTATACGATTCGTCCTTAACGTATTTGTTTAGGATTTATTTTAATCGCTAACGGAAATTAGAAAAGGTTTAATATGAATGTGAAATTTATAACTACAAGAAACGTGCATTATTTTTACCGGCTTCTAAAAAAGAAGATTATATTTCTTGCTAAACAGGGCCTGAAAAAAGTGGTCCGCAGGTCGCCACTCGCGACTAAGTTTTTCTATCTGGCGACCAAGTTATTTAATCAGGTATTTTTTGTATGTTTTTTTAAGTACAAAAATTGAGCACAAAGGGTATTTTTTCTCTCACCCCTACTCGTGGGCTGCAAGCAGTAATCTTCCTTTTCTCTCATACTTTTAATGGAAAAACCAAGTTAAAAAGGCATTTTCCATCTCATGCACAGAAGACACCATTCTTTTCCGTTCTAGTTAGGTAGCATGTCACATGATTAAAATGGGAATGGCGTCAATAAAACAGTAAGGAATATTGACAATCCAGCTCTGTGGCATCTAAATTGGGCTATAATGCTAAAGAATGCTTAACTTTTTGTGTAAGTTTCAAATTAGATTTTTGTTACTGATTAAAACTGATTAATCAAACACATTAATTTTAAAAACTATAATAGGTAAATGATTATAAGTAATTCATTTGTAGTAAATTTATCAAACTTAATTAAAATTTCAAGAATATAACATAGTACTGCACTGCTCAAAACAATTAAAGGATATTTGAAGTTTTATATAAAATAAAGATATAAACGAATTTTTTTTTGCCGAAAATAGAAGAAGAGAATCACAAATGCAAATTTTTCTGTTTTTCAAACTGTGGAGTATGCAAATTTTGAGTTCGACGTCAAAAACGTCGCTACAGCGGCAGCGAATGAAATTTGACTTTCAACTGGATAAAAGAGAATGAAGACAAGGATGATCGGCATTCAGTGATTGCTTTGTTTCGATGAGTACGATGTCTCAGCGAAGTCATTTGACAGATTCAGAAGCTTGGAGAATTGTTGGTAGGTTAGAAGGGGGCCAAACTCAAGCCGAAGTAGCGCAAGCCATTGGAGTGTCACAAAGTGTCATTTCCAGGATCTGGAACCGTTTTTTGGAGAGTGGATGTGCAGGCCGAAGACCAGGGCAAGGTCGTAGACGGGCAACAACGCCCAATGGAGATCGGTATTTAGCGTTAACAGCTCGGAGACACCGAAACATGAACACTACTCTTCTCCAACAACACCTTCGCTCGGCTACAGGCACCACGATTTCAACTCAGACTGTCCGAAACAAACAGACTGTCCGAAACCGGCTCCATGCTGTAGGTCTGTATGCTCGCCGACCGATGGTATGTGTTAGATTAACATCAAGGCATAGTCGCGACCGCAGGGAGTGGGCAACCGAGCATGTCAACTGGAGGAGAAATGAATGGAGCAATATTCTGTTTTCTGACGAGTCCCGTTTTTCTGTGCATCCGGATAATAGGCGTATTTTCGTCTGGAGGGACCGTGGCAGTAGGAATAATCCTGCGTTCATGCACGAAAGTGTCAGATTTGGCGGTGGAGGAGTGTTGGTGTATGGTGGCATCTCCATTGACGGGCGCACTGACCTCTACATCATTCGAGATGGAGCTCTGACTGGTCGCCGATATAGGGATGAGATCCTCAGACCTATTGTAGTCCCTTACGCTGCAGCAATCGGAGATAACTTCATTTTAATGGACGATAATTGCAGGCCACATCGTGCAAACCTGGTGGAGGATTTCCTTTTCGAGGAAGGAATCATTCGAATGGAATGGCCAGCGTGTTCTCCAGACATGAATCCAATCGAGCACGTTTGGATCGCTCTAGGAAGACGAGTTTCTGGCCGCCAACAACCCCCACAAACTCTCCATGAACTGGAAAGAGCTCTTCTGGAAGAGTGGGGCAGAATACCCCAACTCGTCATTAATAGCCTCATTGAGTCCATGCCTCAAAGGTGTTCAACGTTGCTGGCCGCCCGTGGAAACCATACCCCCTACTGAAAATGATTTTCTTTGAAGAAAACACCTTTTCTTTTTCTTTTTTTCTCATATGCACAAATTGTGTTTTTTTCCTTTTGTACACAAATGCACAATAAAATGCATTTTTTTCTGCCAAACATGTGTAATTTATTCTCATATAACCTACTATGTCTGTCGACCATGTATCAATCAGCTAAAAAGTTTCCCAGATACAAAATCCACCTAAAACTGCAATATCCTTTAATTGTTTTGAGCAGTGTAGTTTAGTACTAATGTAGTTTAGTATTCTAAAATATGTAACTAATAATTCTAAACTATGCTTGTTATTATTTTTTTTCTCAATTAATTCATAAAAAATGTTTGTGTTTTTTTAATCAGTGACGGGGCAGGGAGAGGGGAGGGGGGTAAATATTTTTTACTGGCAACTAGAATTTTTTACTGGTATCACATTTTTTAAAATTTGTAAAGCCCTGTCGCTAAACGTATTGTATACATGAAAGTAATCCACTCTGTAATTTTTAAAGATGCTTTTGCATTTATTTTAACTGCTAAAGAAAAAAATTAAAAAAGGTTAACCGTTTGTCAGCAACTCCGATTTGAAAAATATTTACTCAGATGTTAAAATACATTATTTTAAACATGTAAAAATTAATAGAAAAGTATTAGTAAGGAACTCACTTGCTAAATGATATTAGGAAAGCATTAATACGAATGTCCATTATTTTTAAGCGGCTTCTAAGAAAAAAATATTATACAATTCATGCCAAACGTATTGTATATATGTAAGAAACATACTCTACAATTTTAAAAGATACTTTTGAATTTATTCATAACCGCTAAAGGAGATTAGAAAAGTAGTAATACGAATGTGCGCTAGACATTCGTCGCTACCATGTCAAACTATCGAATGTGAGAAAATGTATTTTTCATTACTTTTAAAAATGAGCCGATTGTCACCACTAAATTTTAATAGGGTTTCAGGGTTGCAACATCAACAGGGTTGCCAGTTTGGCCCCCCCCTTGGCCCCCCCTTTCCATTCCGAAATTTCGAATCCGTACCAGGAATTTAAAATAGAAATTTTTGTTAATATAATGACAGCATGTTTCGTGATTAATTAAAGTAAAAATTTTTCTCTTAAAATTTCCGGTGTGAATTCAGAATCTCTAAATAACAAGAGAGGCCAAACTGGTAACCCTGTTCTTCACAGAAATTTTATTAGTATTTTTATTAGGCAAAGAATTCTAATAAAATTTAGTGGTGACAATCAGCCCATTTTTAAAAGTAATGAAGAATGCAATTTTTTATATTCGATAGTTTGACATGGGAGCGACGATGTGACACGTTGTGAAATTTTTGTGTGCAACTACAAGTTTTTATCACAATTTGTTAACAGAAAATTTCTATTTAATATTTAAATAACAGAAATTACAGACGCCCTGTTTAATTGCAGGGTTTGTAATACTTGTCTGCTTTTAACCCTATCACTATGCCCTGGGGTCCACGCGGACCCCAAGCACTTTCAACAAGTTTTCAAAAAAATCTATCACTCACTGAGTAGTTTCAGCCGGTGACATATCATATCATAATATTTGTAACACACGGTAAAAATTAAACTGTACAAATATAAGTGGTACTTGTTTTTTTTTTTTTAATTTGAAAAATAGATAGCATATTTGTCCTGGGCAACAACAGGACATGTTTCGATAGGACATAGTGATAGGGTTAAATAAGGCGAAAAATTCTATTAAAAATTGTGGTAAAAGCGTACGAACACTGAAATTGTGTGACGGTGCCATTTCGTTCTCAGTTAGTATTATAACTTATAAATAAAAAAACAAATAAAATGAATTTTCATAAAAACAAGGGTATTTTTATATGACTGTATTTGTCAGTTGAAAATATCAGTAACTATGTTATTTATATACTGTTATATTATTTTTATCTGAATTTTACTGATTGATGAACAAATTATACCAGGTGGAAAAATATGCTGGGACTAAATGGCATCACAACACCCAGTTAAGGATTCAGAAAGAGAATTTCATTCAAATTGTAAAATATGACAGTAGTACCATAATGTCTGAAGATGCACATTAGAGATACGTAATTGCAACATTTAAATGTATCTTTTGTAAATTTTAGTCTATGTGAAATTTGTTTTTTTCCCTCAATAGATTGTTTTTCATGGCATGTGTTCTGATGATGTTGGGCAGCGAAATTCTTCTTTTGCAAGATTCCTTAAGCACTGAATCCATTTACATAACTGTCACAGACAAAGACAGTGAGAATGGGATAAATGAAGACCCTTATTTTCCTCGGCATCCAAAGATTTATATTTGCAGACGACCATCATATAGAGTTGGTAAGTGCATTGATTACTCAAAAATTTTCCCTAAAGTGATTAATTGCAAATCTGCACTAGGAAGTTTGCATAAGAACGTTTATTTAAGGTTACATAAGGAAGTTTATATAAATATTCAACAAATTAGCTAAACTAGACATTCATTAACCTTATACCATTACCAATAACTACCATTACAGTGTTCCTACAGGTCAGGGAATTTTACCGGCTTTAGGTGAGATGGAACTGATGCTTTACACTCACGCAAACATGTAAACATAAGTTTGGCGACTTTTTGGTGGGCGCGATTTTCAAGACCACGCCAAACGAATAACTTAATACAATGGCTAGGTTGCCATTAAAGGAAAAAATCCCCTAAATTTGGTGACTCTTTTCCTTTTTTTAACCGATTAATTTTTTTTCTGCGTGAGTGTAAAGCATCTTAGCCGGTCAGATAACTACCAGTATTTACCTTGAGAAAAACTCTCTTTATGCAATCGTGCGTTTACATAAGTCGCGTTCTTTTGTAAGAAAATACTGGTACGTTCCCTGAAAGTGTAGGAACTCTGCGTTAGTATTAGCCAAAACTACCCTTACTAAATGGGAGATATTTGTTAATTTTTACACTAATATGTGCAAGTCATTTTAAATTATAATCAAAATTAACAAAAACATATTTTAAAACAGCTTTAAAATAAAAACTAAACAATTCATTAGTTAAAAAATGTATATATAAATTAATTATTTAATTATTTATGAAAAATATATTTAACTAGAACTAGTCAGACCGAAATGTCGGAGCATCGAGCAGCAAAAATATTGAATTTTTTTTTTTCACGTTTGATTTTCCTACATAAATTTAGAATATAACCGATTAGCCAGATATAGGAAGATCTTTTTACATTTGAGGAGTGCGTCTTCAAATTTAAACAGTGTTAGAGCAGAAATAAAAAAAATAGTAAATGGTAGAGGATTGCAATGAAGAAAAACCACTACAATATGTTGTTTATCTCCCATTCGTAACTTTTCATACATTAAAAAAAAATCCCATTCTCAACATCATATTTGTGAGAAGAGTAAAGGAATGACTAATGTTAAAATCATAACAGATCTCATATTTGCTATCATTTCATTATTTCAATTTAGTGTGTCGCAGAAGTTTTTCTATATGTGTAGGTGTGCCGTAGAAAGTTCGTTCTAATTTTAAATCACCTCCCACTGAATACTAGGCTGAAAGAAAAATGGCGGCTGTCGCAGGAAGATATTTTTCAGCATTTGTACGGTTCCTTGAATTTTAGTACCAGTATTTGCTAAAATTATTCTTCGTCTTCTTTTTCCCGAGATTAAATAAGGCGAAGAATACTTTTAGAAAATACCGGTGTCAAGGGACCGTAGAAATTCCGAAAAAATATCCGCCTACAATAGCCGTCATTTTTGTGCCAGCACGTATGCCTAGTATTCAGAAGCTGTGAGATAAAAAAAAATACTCCTGGTTTAAGCATAAGATGTGAATATCTTCCATGCCGTATGTTGAGATCTCTTTTCTCCAGATTTGTAAAAAAATTATACATTATTTAGAGTGTTTGTGTTTTTATGAAATGTCTATCGTACCTAACTATAAAATAATCGTTTCTTCTTTGCAGATGTTAATGCAAGCTACCGAGAGTTATTGGAATACGCCTACTTGTCTCTAGGTTTTCCGTACGTTTCGCTCACACCCAATGAAAATTCGCTTCTTATCAAAAGTTTACTTTACCGCATTCAAGGAAAGTCGCCTGATCCTGAAACGGAAGCCTTTTCAATACAAATGAAAGAGCTATCGACACGTTACAAAGAGCTGGGAGCGAGCGTACAAAACTTTAATTTGACCCATTTTTTAATAGAAAACAGTGTTAAGTAAGTATAATTATCCTGGAATATTCTGCGGGGCAGGGACTGATTACCAACGGGGCAATCGTCCATCAGTAAATGTTAATAGAAATTTTCCCCTTTGTGAAACGCCTATTCATTCAAAATTTCTTTCATGAATAAGAAAAAAAATCTATTCCTTTTTACTCGTGGAAGTTTGTCTCGTTGGTAATCAGGCCCTGATGAAGGGAAAAGCCTGATTACCGCAGGAGCAAACTTCCACCGTTTTTTCTGAATAGCAATTTTAATCTCATTTAAACGCAGAACTATGTCAAAAATAAGTAGAAAATCACTATTCGGAAAAAGAGGTAGAAGTTTAGCATCGATCTCCGACAAGAATTTGAAAAACATTGAATAATGAAATAAGGTTTTTTATTATTTAGAAACTAGTGTAGTGTTTAAGTAAATGTGAGTTTTAACTAGAGAGGGTGCAACCTATCTATCAGGTAATTCAGAAAGTAAATTCCGTTAGCTGCGTGCGTTAGTTCAAGCATGCGCGTTCTTTCTGCTGAGTCAATGGCAAGCTAAGAAAGACATTTTGAGATCGCTGATTTATGCGGCGCTTGTCTGATGAGAGTTTAAAATGTTTAAAAAAATTTAACATGCCGGCCACATGCGAGTTACGGTCTGTCATCCGTTTTCTGAATGCTAGGAACACTAAACCAATTGAAATTCACAGACACATTTGTGAAGTTTACGGATAAAATGCGATGAGTAAATCGACGGTAACTATGTCAAAAGAACTATGTCAAAAATAAGTAGAAAATCACTATTCGGAAAAAGAGGTAGAAGTTTGGTGCGAAGTTTGGAGGTGGGTGCGAAGTTTGAATGAAGGACGTGAAAACGTTCACGATGAAGAACGAAGTGGGCGTCCGTCTCTGATTCATGATGATTTGCTTACAGATGTTAAAGAGAAGATTAAGGAGCAAGCAGTTCTGGCAAGCAGCTCACGGTAGACGACGAAGTGATAAACACTGTTACAACATGATTGGAATCGCAGGCGGCATCTTCCTACGACGAGGGCATACAAAAGCTCAGGCCCCGCTATGATAAACAGTGTTGAATTCAGGGGGTGGCATCTCCCCCGGAGCATTGAAATGTCCCCCCCTCCCGGAAGTCTTAAGATTTTATGCTTCCAAAGGTCAAACAGTGCAATTTTACCTCCGGAACTCTATAATGTCCCCCCCCGGAACCCCAGAAATACCACCCGGGAAAAAGTGTCTGAATTCAACTCTGATGATAAATGCTTCAACAATCGTGGAAACTATGTTGAAAACCAACTTAAGCAATGTACTTCATTATGCAATAACAGTGTTTTTCTAGCAATCATTTTCTTTTGTTTAATTGCTTAACGGAACTTACTTTCTGGATTTCCCTAGTATATAAGTAACTGTGCTCGTTTTATTGCTTTTCGGTTATCGCTTGATGATACACAACATGAACTATTGCATGTTGACTATTCCTTTAGTTTACTTAATTAAAACGCTTCTTAGTAGATATACAGCACTATATCATTGATTAATAGTTAAAGTCCACTCATTGGACAGAAAAATAAAACATGTATTTTACAATGTCTATAAATAATTTCCTGGACTTTAAATGTAAATTGGTTTAGTGTACCACTATATTTCCATTCACAGGAATTTTCCTTGGAAATTGGTTTAATGCACCCCGCTTTTATAATTACTCTGTTTTGCTGCAAAATTTACAAGTGTATATCTAATATTTGTATGTGATTGTTTCCTGCTTTACATTTGTATAACTAATAATATTGGATATATAATCAGCAAATGATGGTTGTGTAAATTTTACAAGATACTCTTTCAGAATTTCGTCTGGATTTTAACAAATTAAATGAATTACTATTCACTGAAATTAAGTCAATGATACAGTTGAACTCACTTAATACGACCACGATTAAAACGAGGAAATGGTTAAAACGCGCTATTTGCATATTAACCCCTTCGCGACGAGCATCCTTTACAGAATTTTTAATCTTATAACGCCAGTTTTCCAAAACAGAAATTTTCGCCGAATTGAATCGCAGAAATGCTAAGATTAAATAAGGCAAAGCTTACAATAAAAAATAACTGGCGGGAATAATCGAGGAGTCTGAGCATCTTATGTGTCACGTATACGTGTCGTTCGTCCCCAAGGGGTTAAGAATGGTTCATCAATTAACTATATTAAGTTTTTCAGCTTTTTCGGAGTATCTCGCGGCAGACATCACGTGACCCTACTTATATTCATGCCGCTTTACATATTTAAATATGCTTTGCTTTAAAAAAAGTATTTAATAATATTGCACTTAAATTAAACCCTAAATATAAAAAGGGATTTTAATGTAAAATTTTAAGCATATTTTATCGTATTTAAAAGAGTATTTTATTTCATTAATATAAATAAATTTAATTGTTTTTAATACCAAAATTAACTTAAAAAAATATTGTATGCATGACATTTTAAAATCAAAAAGTAGAAAAAAATTCTGAAATAGAATATTTAAGTAAGTATTTTATTATTATTTTTAAATTAACCTTCAATTGTTATTAACATCGAAATTTACTTTTAATAAAAATATTCCATTTATCATGAAAAATACAAAGCAATCGATAAAATATTTTTAAATAAAAAAAAAGTTGAAAATAAAACTGAAATAGAATATTTTACTGATAAAACATTTATAAATAAAAAAGTTAGAAAAAAAACCCGAAATAGAATATTTTAACCGATAAAACGTCTTAAAATAAAAATCTAGATGAAAAGTTGGAAATAAAACGAAGGTGTTGGATTCGAACTCATGCTATCTAGATTGAAATGCATCGCTCTAACCATTCAACCACCAATCACATATCCGTTCAGCAACAAAACATTAAAATAAAGAAGGCAAATATGCGATCTGCAGGCAGGAATCTAATATGGTCACGTGATGTCAGCCGCGAGACACGAGTACAAAAGCAAGATCATGGCTAATTTGAGCAAAACACCTGTTCATTACAATGGGATTTTCAGCGAAAAGTAGGGTTTAATTAGGAAATAAATTTCTTTATTTTCGGACAGTTTTTTTTAATCATTCTCAGCGATAATACTACTACATTATAACTGTTTGTCAAAATGTAGAAATTTATCAATTTTATCAAACCGAATTTCAACCTTCACGTAAACCCTCCTATCAAAGAAAATGCAAAGAAATCTCCTGAGGTGTTAAAAGAATGAAAGAAAGCAGATAGATGAAAGAACATTTTCTATATCACCACTTTGTAAGATCAAACATTGAGCCATGGAAAAGAAGGAACATAAAATACCTCTAATCGTTTCGTTCTTTAAATTCACACTCTGAGCCATATTAATAAGCTTTTCATGTTTTTATTGTCCTGTTAAAATAAAAAGGATGTGTGAAATCTATAGCTTGAAAATTGCAGTGACTATTGCAGTGTTAGCCGAATTTTTTTGGGAAAAAAAGGAAGCGATCAGTTGAATTAAAATACGTTGTTCATATTCTCTGGAATTACTACTTCTTTAGAGGCTTTGACTTCAGTACTGTGATTTTGTGTAAAGAAAAAGACACTCACATAGGTAATAATGCATATTTTATGTTAACTTTATGGTATTAAGTTAATTTTAGCATTGAGGTAATTAGTAGTAATAATTAGTTTCATTATGTGTATTTTTTAAAAGATTTTTGTTATCTTCTCTGGCATTACGAGTAATAGATAATATGAGGACTTTTATAGTTCCTCGTATCTCGTATTAACCGAGTTCGACTGAATTTCAATAAACATGTCTTTAAAAATTTAACAATATACTTCCTTGAATCGATAAAAAGGAAGATTTTTTTCTGTCTGTCGGTCGTCACTCTAACATTGTGACGAGGAGACAAAAGCTACAACATCTAGCACAAAGATGCTTTGTGGAGGGACCCAGAATATCTCAAAGAGATTTCTTTAAAAATTAATATAATTTATTTTTTAAAGTTAAATTAATTTTTATGGTACATAAGTTTATAATAAAAAGTATGAAATGCATTCATTTTTATTTATTGTGTTGCCCGGAAAATTCATTCCGCTTGGGAAAATTAATTTGTACCGGAAAATTCTATGACTTAATTATTAGACAAAACTATGGAACAATGTAGTTTGCAGGATGGGATGCTTAGTTGCGTACCAACTGAATTTACAGGTTACAGGTTACTTGAGAGGCAAAAAAGAAGCCGTAAGAAATATAAAAAGTTAAAAATATTTAAAATGTATAATAATGAAATACACTGGTCTCCAAAAGTTAAGGTACAACATGTTTTTCGAAGCTCACCAGACAAAAAATGGCAGTCAGATTAAACTTCATAGTTTATATGAATGACAATAATAAGCTTTAAAAAAACTTACGCAAAAATTACAGCTACCACTTTTATTTTATAGAAAAGAATACGTATTTGTGAATGAGAGCAAAATATGCAATTACGAAGCTTTCGTAATTTCGCGTGTAAGTTTTGTTGTTTTCGAACTATTGTTGTCAGTTTTGTTCAGAACAACCAGTAGAGTCTAGAGTCTGTTCAGGGAAAGGAGATAACGAAAGTAAACAAACGGGTTTCAGAAAAATTGCCAAGGAGCCACACATTTGGCACAAATCCCTAGGTTGGCGAATTTTATTTTTTATTTCGATTTGTTAATTTTTTAAACATTTATTTTGATAACTATATGAAAACAACACAAGTTGCTAACTGACTTACATCGAGATTTTAAACAAAAATGTAAAAGTTTAAGACGTCAAAATATAAATTATTCTCTATTTATTTTAAACAGCGTTGAATTCAGACATATTTTTTCCCTGTTGGATTTCTGTGCCTCGAGGCGAGACATTATATAGTTGCGGGGGGGGGGGGGGGATTATACTTTTTGTCCATTAAAAGTATAAAATCTGAAATATTCCGGGAGGGGACATTTTAATGCCCCGAACGGAATTTCCTCCCGGGGCAAACCTTCTGAATTCAACATTGTTATAAACCATCATCAGGAATTAATTTTGTTAAATTACAAAATAGTACAAAACTATTTATATCTTACATTATTGAAGCCCACTTACCTCATAAATCATTCAGAAGATGAAGTTGAAGTATCGGAACTATTAGAATCTAGATTAATTACCATGGAATCTACTATATTATCTATAGCAGCGTTTCTTAAACTGTGGTCCGCGGACCCCTGGGATCCGTGAGCTGGCTGTCGGGGGTCCTAAAGCCCAATGTTTAATTTAGATTTCTTTTTTTCTTCGGGAGAAAGTTCAGAAGCACCGGAGGAGGAGGGATTTGCAAGACTATAACTTCTATTCTAGATCATTAATAAGCATAAAACTTCAAATAATTCGGGGGAGATTTTTCAAAGCTCCATAGGTGGAATATGTGTGAAAATATTAAGAACCTATTGATTCAACATGTAAATAATAAGTTCTTATTACGCATTGCAATTAGATGAGCGTTTAGACATTCCTAATACTGTAAATTTGAGACTTTCATTATGAATTTGGTGGTAAGACATGTAATGTTTAAACAGTTTCATACAGGAAAATTATAAAGAACAACTGTAGAACTCGACTGCATGTTCAACCTGTCTTTCTTAAACACTGAACGAGATGCTACACATCCAGTAGCATAACATAAGCAGCATACTTCTCATAGGAAATAGTACTATGTATATTTTAACTGTCTTAATATGTAATTTACAATTATTTTCCTTGTATATATTTCTATTACTATTTTTCTTGCATTAATGTAGTTGATTTTTCTAACATCGTTAACTAAATATGGAATATGTGTAATGAAAAATAAGTAAAGTGTTTTCGTTAAAATAATTTCCTATCTTATATTACGAAAAATATTGTTGGGGGTCCCCGAACTACATATCACATTAAAGGGGGGTCCGCGAGGTCACAAAGTTTAAGAAACGCTGATCTATAGCATTCTCTAAATCCCACATTTGTTTTTCTACTGTATTCGTTACATGTTGAATGTATCTTTTCCATTCTTCAGTGCCAATTTTGCTGATACTTTGAGAGAATATATCTTTTACATGAGGCATTTTGAATGTTTTGTTTTCTTTCGCAACGAAGTTCTTTATTTGTGCCCAAATCAGTTCAATAGGATTAAGCTCGCAATGACAGAAGGGCAATCGTAAGACAGTTTTATTTTGTGCTTTTGCCATTTCATCGACAGCGTACTTGTCATATTTATTTTTATTTTGCTTCACTAACTGCAACAGTTCCGCTTTTAACATTCCGTCCTCAAAAGGGATATTTTTTGTTAAAAGCCAATCAGCAATTTTTTGTTTTCTCCACGAAGTATTCGGTATTTTTTCTGATTTTCGGGAGTGATAAGGAGCATTGCCCATTACTATCACACAGTTATCTTCCAGTCGAAATAAGATATCACCAAACCACTTTTCAAAACGTTCTGAATTCATGTCTTCGTGATAATCTTTATTTTTATTTGATTCGAATACGTCAAGCCCTCCATCCACGAAACCAGAATCGCTACCAATATGGGTAATTATCATCCGTTTTCCTTTTCCGGAAGGAGATTTTAATCCGGAAGAAAGATCAGATAAAAATGCTTGTTTTGATGATTTTACTGAGGTATCTTTCCAAACTTTACTAACTGTATGGCCTGCATTCAACCAAGTTTCATCCATATAATATATTTTGCGCCCTTCTTCTCTGAAAGATTTGATTTGCCTTAAATATTTTCTTCGCCACACAATTATTTCGTTTTTATCAATGAGAGTACTGTCTCGTCCTCTCCGTGAATATCTAAAGTTTAATTCTTTCAGGAGATGATAAAATGTTGTCCTTTTAAAGGTTGGTAAATCAGGGTCATCATTTAAAACTTCCAAAACTTTATTTATAGTGGGCAATTCATTCCTGAAAAAGAACTCGTGGATTTTTCTCCTAATAGCATTCCAATCAAAATCATCTATATTTTCTAAAACACGTTTACGTAATTTTATTTTCTTCGGCGAGTTTAACACACCACATTTTTTATACTCTCTTAACACTCGATTTACCTACGCCTGTTATACGAGCAGCATTATCTCCTATATGAGAAATCGGAAGTTCAGGATTCGATTCAAGTTCCGTTTTATATACATTTGAAATCATATCTTTCTCCACCTTACTCAAAGCTTTTCTTTTTACTCTCTTCTTAGGCGGGCTCAAAGAAGAATTTTCACACTCCATTTGTGTATACAAAATGCCAAATCAATCGAAAAAAATCGTCAATTTTAAAAGTGAAAGACAAGAAACAAACAGCCGTTTGAAAAAAAAACAGAAGCTCACACTTCAGACAGTCTGTTTGGCGCTTCTGGCACAGCGCCAGGTTTAAGCATCGCCAATCCGCATGCGCATTTGTTTACTTTCGTTATCTCGTTTCAGCGAACGGAGCACAGAAATGTCTAGAAGAAGTCGTTTGCCCGATTCATTAAGGTGGTGGGGACGGTAGGATGGATGGAAATGGGGTTGTCACAGGCCGATACTGCTAGACAGCTCAATGTGTATCGCAGTGTAGTCCAACGACTCTGGGATCAGTATGAATCCGAATATTCTGTGTCCAGATGACATGTTCCAGGCCGCCCACGTGTTACAACACCTGAAGAAGACCGGTTTCTAGCTCTTTCTGCCCGAAGGAGAAGATGCACTACTGTGCCGCAACTCATTACAGACCACTTTGCAGCATCAGGGAGAAGAATCTCCGCTACTACGGTGCGAAGACGTCTTCACAATACAGGTCTCTATGCAAGGCGACTAGTTGTGTGTGTCCCCCTCAACAGACGACAGAAAAAGGCCCGCTTATGTTGGGCAAGAGAACATGTTCTCCTGGACCAGACATCAGTGGGCTGCTGTACTCTTCACAGACGAGTCCAGATTCACACGGGGGAGTGATTCAGGACGTCTTCTGATCTGGAGAGAACAATGCACTCGATACCATCAATCAAACACTGTCGAAACACACAGGTACAGAAACGGTGGAATCATGGTTTGGGCAGGGATCTCACTCGGAGGCCACACTGACCTGCATGTGTTCCATGGAGGAACTGTGACTGGTGCGAGATATCGGGATGAGATCCTTGATTCATATGTGCGCCCATATGCCGGCGCTATTGGCAATGGTTTCATTCTAATGGATGATAATGCGACACCACACCGAGCTGTAGTTGTTGAGGATTATCTTGAGGATCACGGTTTGGAGAGAATGGAATGGCCAGCTCACTCTCCAGACTTGAATCCTATAGAACATCTTTGGGACTATCTTAGAAGACAGGTTGCGGCTTTAAGTCCTCCTCCAAGGTCATTAAATGAGCTGGAACAAGGCTTACTCCAAGTCTGGTCAGCGTTACCTATTTCGGTGTCCGAGAATTTAATTGAGAGCATGGAAAGTCGATGCCGCTAATGCATTCAAGTCCGGGGTGGACATATTCCGTATTAGAACCAGTTTTTTAATGTTTCTGTCACATTTTACTGCATAATACTGCGATGTACTGATTTCTCCAAGAATGGTATTTTCCACCATGAGGGCATTTTTGTTGTAATTCATTTATACGTTTAACTTAAGTAAATTTCTCTATCGCATTTAATAAATAACAGATTAGCGCACATTTCTTCCAAATTTGTTGTTTCTATATTCATTAATTTGCAAATTAGACGCAAAAAACCAGTTGTATCTTAACTTTTGGAGGCCAGTGTAGAAGTTTAACAAACTATTTAACGTTAAATCAAGATAGCTAATGTCTTATAATTAACGGGCAAAATTTTCCGGTACAAATTAATTTTCCCAAACAGAACGAATTTTCTGGACAACCCAATAAGTGTTTATGATTTTTTAAAAACTCAACAACTGAACTTGTTAAATACTGAATGTGTTTGAAATAAATAACACTTAACTTTGTGGGAAATGTTGTTATGTTTCTAAAACAGAAAATTATTGTTATGTATATAATTTTTTTTATCAGGTGCGAAGATATTTTCATCACTTGCCAATTTTTCGTCTTTCACCTGGATTGCTGCAAGGTATTCAAGACTGTAGTGACGAATTTTGGTATATGCTTCAGTTATGAACTAAGTAACGACCGGCTGGATTTCATAATGCGAAATAAAGAACTTTCGTATTTTCTCTTATTTGACATGCGTACTGCCCCTCGCATTCGTAAGTAATGTTATAATGAAATGATGCTATGTACATATGAATAATTCTAATAAGCTTGATAAAATTTCCTACTTCTTTAATAGGTCTTTAGACAAAATTAATTATAATAACAATGAATATATAATATTATTTACTATAAAGAATATATAATATAAAGTGTATATAAGAATATATAATATAAAGAATATATAAGAATATAAAATATAAAATATTATAATAAGAAACAAATTTTATTCAAACAGTTATATACAGAATGGTCATAAATAAATCGAAGCTACTTGAAAGCTAATGCAGCTTGAATCAAACCAGTGAACCACACCATTAGTGTAATAATGAAAAAAAATCTAAATAAGCAGCAATCGAAATAGCATTATGAAATGTGCTTTTTGACGCATAAATCATTTCCCCTCGTCTTACCGTTATCGAGATGTAAGTCTTAAAATTTGATAATTTATTGATTTAATAGGATGGAAGGAGGAGTCGTCACGTTTTCAACGTAGCAACATCATCAAACTCCAGTCGCATGTCCATTTCCAGTAGCGTAGCCAGGGTGGGGGTTCAAATGCTGTTGATACCACTAATTTTGTTACGTTTTCTTTGCCTTACGTAATCGGAGAAATTTCTGCGATAATAAATGCGAAAAAACTTTAAATTTTTACTGGTATCCAGAGCGTTTGGACCCCCCTCCCTGTCTACGCCACTGTCCATTTCCACTTTAGTACGCCGCAATTGTCTGACATGATTCGCTGTGATTGGTACAAGTCTAAGTTAGTGCAAACTCAGCCACTTCCATTTGAAACGCCTTTGCAATTTTGTTTTACCCAGGAGGTTGATCATTGTTATCATTGTACTAGATTTAAGTTCATGAAATGTTATTGGTGCCACGATTTTCTACGCTTCAATATTTTTTTTTTTTTTTTTTTTTTTTGGGGGGGGGGGGGGGTTCAGTGTCATATTTGTCAATAGCATTTTTTTGCGGACTTCTTTCATTTTTATATTACTCTATTTAAATATGTTTTGTATTTCATGTTAATCTGATTATTAAAATTTTTGAATCAAAACCACGCCTTTTCCCCTAAATTAAATAGATAAATTAGCAAACTTTAAGACTTTATATCTGAATAACGGGGCGACGAGGGCAAATGATTTTTATGTCAAAAAACGCGTTTCATAATGGTCTTTCGATTGCTGCTTACTTCGATTTTTTCATTATTACACTAAGGCAAGTTTCTTGGTAAAAAGGAAGCAATAGTAAGAAATGGGGTAAAATGACTTGCAAAGCCATAGTAAGAAGGAATCTAACAAGAAAATTAGTTTAAATACGTTAATAAATTCAAATATGATGTTTTTTTTAACAAACGTCGTGCATAGGGGTAATTTTATAAATAAAACCGGACAAAATTATTTACAGCTTTTTATTTGTTACTGAAAAATAAAATACTTTTAGAATAATATTAGATTTATATCTTATCAATTTTTAAAACATTCAAATACTTAATTAAATACAGAAAAAATTATTCTTTAAAATGGAAACTAAGCTAAAATCAGTGTGGTAACTAAATTTATTTTGAATTTCGTTACCGCATTGATTTCAGCGATAATTAAACTTTTTTTATTTTTCATTATTATAAAAATAATTTGGGTAGTAGTAATAAATCAATCACTACTTTAATCAGCACCTGGATTTTTTTCTTTGGAACAAATATTTATTTAATTGTCTGATTCCTTATCACTTTTATCATCTGGAATGTTCTGAGAATAGGGTATACTTTAGGTCAGTGGTTACCAAACTTTTGGGCTCGGAGCCCTTTTTGGGAAGAATTTCTAAGGCGGAGCCCCTTAACCTCACGGTAACCTATGGTTTACAAATTAATGTTCTTTTTATGCCTATGGAGCAAAGAAAGATTTGCTGGATAAGAGTCCGAACCAATAGTTTCCAACATGGGGCGAAGGTTCTGAGTTTGGCCCTTTTCTTGATACAGAAATTCTGAATTCATACTAGACATTTTAAAAATCAAATTTTCTATTATTTACCCCTTCACAGTTTTATTTAATATTACTATTGTTGGACACAATAAATTAAAAATAAGGACTAAAAACCACTTTTTTGTATTAAAATATCTGGCTTGTATGATTCAGATACATCCGCCAAATACAGCAAAAATTATAATTAAAAATTTGTGGTTTCTGAAAGCTTTTAGTAACGAAGAAATTAATCTCGTCTTACCCGAGCGACGTTCGAGCAATACTGTTAAGGGGTTAATGATATACATTTTAAAAATAAAAACTATTCTTTCGGGATTTCCAGTATAAACTCGGAATTAAAGATCAAAATGGTAACCCTGTTTGGGTCATGCATTGCATTGGGGCTTACGTGAAACTATTACTACTTATGGCGAAAGCCACATACACGCAGAAAAAAGGTAAGTCGCACAGTTTTCGTTTACAAAGAGAGACTTCTGTATAACCCCAGTAGGCTACTCGCGAAAAGAGAGAAAATGCGTAGGCCCAGTCGCCCATGAGTAATTATATAACACGTTTCGCTAGTCCCGCCCACTCATAATAGAATCATGTGATTACGGATTCTTTTTTTGTTCTTCTTTACGTTTCTCGTACTTCTAAACATGCAAAACGAATCGCCTCTGAGCTTCTTCTTTTGAACCACTTTTTAAAAATACATTTAGAAGCAGATCATCGTTTTAGTGGGTACTTTTCAGTTAGCCGGGCTCCAGTGATATAGATACATGTATATATACACATACATATATGTATAAACATATATCTGCATATACATATATATACATACATTTATATATGTACATATATGTATGTATGTATATATATACATGTATAAACATTGTATTTATATCTGTACATATATCACTGGCGCCCGGCTAACCGAAAAGTACCTTTTAGTGTTTAAGTAGGCGGGGCAAAATCTATAACCTGTATTGTTAGGTGCAGCATCGTTCACTTTTTTTTATGTTTTATTTGAAATATTTAGCTATTATAGTTTTGAAAGAAACATTCTTTCACCATTGTTTTGCATCAAAATACATACACGGTTAAAAACTACACATGTTAAAAGCACTACAACTAGTAGAAAAACTTTACTAACGAAACAGGATATGTGGGTGGGGTTAAATTTATATCAGGGCGGGTACTCATTGACGTCTCATTGACTCATTAAGTCTAAGCAAGGGGTGGAGCTGAGCAAAAGTTTAAATTGTTAGTGTGATGATAAATGTAAAGAACCAATATATTTTTTTAATTGCTGTAGCCTTATTTCTGATAGGAAAATATAGCATCATAACATTAGAATCTTAGCCCATGCCGAGATCAATTAAAAAAAATTTAAAGAGAGGTTGTTAAATGATACAATATGTTAAAAAAAAGCGTTTTCAGAAACATATATTGCTTTAAAAATTAAGTACAATTATGTAAAACAGCATAGAAAATTTATATAACTAAGAATTAATAAAAATAAAATAAACAGATTAAAGGAATTAAAATTGCAAAAAAAAAGAAAACTATATACACAGCGCATACAAATATTAAATGAATCTAATGAGGAGTTTATTAAATTATACTAGATGTTACAAAAAAAGAGGTGTTTTAATCGACAAACATTGTTTTACTATGAAAAACAGTATAGAAAATTTAAATATACAACTAACATAAACATATTAAAGAAATTAAAGTTATATATATAAAAAAGAAATATATGCACACAATATACACAAATATAAAGTGAATCTAATGAGGAGCTTTAAATGATACAAGATGATATAAAAAAGATGTTTTAAGCGACAGACACTGTTTTGCTATGAAAAACAGTATAGAAAATTTAAATAACTAAAAATTAATACAAATAACATACACAAATTAAAGAAAACAAAGTTATAAAAAGAAAGGAAATATATATTACAAAAATGTAAAATGAATCTAGTGAGAGGCTTTAAATGATACAAGATCTTATAAAAAAGACATTTTAAGTGACAAACAATGTTTTAAAAATTAAATACACTTATGAAAAATAGGATAGAAAATTTAAATAACTAAAATTTAATAAAATTAAAATAAACAGTTTAGGGAAATAAAAATTCTGAAAATAAAAATAATACAATATACAATATATACAAATATTAAATGCCGATATAATTTTTTTTTTCTTGCCAAAGTGTGACGAGCAATAACGTATAAAAGTTTAGTGTGAAAAATGTGGTTGAATTGTTTTGCACAGTTCTTTTGGTAGCTGGTGCAATTTTCGACAATTGTAAGCGAACGTCTGGCTCTGAATTTAACCGGATACTGTACTCAGTTTTCATACTTGTGTAAGCGGAGAATCCAGCTTCACACAGATAAGTCGTTGAAAATGGGAGTAAATTTTATTTTGCTCTGTCGGACAAAATTTTGTATTCCTATGACAAACGACACCAATTTTCTGTGTACTTTGGTTTTGAAAAGAGATTTCTATATCGCTTTGAGATGTTAAATCAATTAGAGTATCATATTCCTCAGAGCTTTTTTTTTTTTTTTTTTTTTTTTTTCACTGAATGGATTTAGTAGCCATTTAAAATCGTCCAGCATCTTATTTTGAGCAGCTGGAAAGTAATGCTCAAATGAATCTGTCACAGCTTCGAGATGATCTTGAATACTTTTCTGAATTTTTTTTTCAAACTGGATGTTATGCTCATTAAAGAACATTTTCGTAAGAGGAAAGCAATTTATATCTGCCCTTTCTACACTCTCCGAACAGAAGGTAAATTTCTTCTTAAATGGAGACACTTTGGAGTTTGCATCAAAAACAGTAACACTTTCTCCTTGCGACGATAAATTCATTTCGTTCATTTTACTAAAAATGTCCGCCAAATAAGCCAATTTACACGACCAATCTTCATCATTTAAAACTGTTTCTAGTTGAGAGTTGTGATCTGTCAAAATAGCTTCAACCTTTGCACGCAGCTCCAGCAAACGTTTCAACGCTTTTCCCTCGGGATAACCATCTTACTTCAGTATGCAGCAGAGATTAAAATATCGCAAAGAGTGAATTCGATGAGAGAATTGAATGAGAGAATCGATTTGTTAAAGATCGCAAAGAAACGAAAATAAACAATGTGAGACACACTTACCTGATTAGAAAGTTAGAACCTGGTTACTAAGCAAAAAGAACTAAGTATAAACATGTGAATAGGCGGAGCTCCAAAGAACAAAACTATTCTCCCTTTTGTTCGAAAAGCAGAGATAACAGAACTGGCGCGCCTTTACTCTTCTATTCACGTTGTGCATTCGATTCACAATACTATTTCTTTTTGTAGTTTATTTTGAATCGAATTTTTAAAACACATGAGATGCAGAAACATAAAATAAAGTTGTTCAAACCAAAAATATTATATAGAAAATGGATACAGGTATAATGCAAATTTTTATATGATTTAAAAAAAAATATATTATAGTATTTTTCAACCGAGTGATAGATGCATTTATTTTTGACACACACACACGCACAAACTCCTACATACTTTCAAAAAATTTCTCCTTGCAATATGCTAATTTCTTTCATGTTTTGCTTATTTTCCTGGAACGCCGCGGAGCCCCTGAAAAGTGTAGGCGGAGCCCCAAGGGCTCCGAGGAGCACACTTTGGGAACCTCTGCTTTAGGTGGTTAACTCAAGATGCTTAACCCCTTCGTGACGAGCGTCCTTTACAGAATTTTTAATCTTTTACCACCGGTTTTTCAAAATAGAAATTTTCGCCTAATTGAATCGCAGAAATGCTAACATTAAATAAGGCAAAGCTTGCAGTAAAAAGTAACTGGTGGGAATAATCGAGGATTCTGAGCATCTTATTCGTCACGTATACGTGTCGCTCGTCCCCAAGGGGTTAAGCTCATTGGAATTTCTAAGGAGTATGGTACCTGTTGCTATGCTACTTGTAAATTATTTTAGATTAGAAATTTTCTATTTAATATTTAAATCGCATAATTTATAATCATCGCTTTTAATCGTAAAATTTGTATTATTTTCAAGCGATTAAACAAAGTAAAAAAAAAAAAACTATTAAAAATTTGGGTTGTAAGTCTAATATGCACTCTTTGTTATCTCCAATGTTTCCTTTGAAAAGTACTTATTTTGCTTACTTTGTCTACGTCTATTACAACTTAAGAATGGATCTGAAGTAAAAAAAAAATATATTTAGTATGTCTCTTTTGTAAGCTATGTACGAACATTAAAAAAAAAAAAAAAATACAATTTCCCTATCCTTTCTAAAAAGCTTATCTTTCACTTCTATTTTTTCTTGTGGCAGATTTCCAATAGGTAATATCGCATACGATAGTACAATTATCCCATTAAATGAATTTTATGTATAATTGGTGATATAGGGTGCCAATTATATATGTCCATAAATAATATCGCTGAATTATTCGCACATTATTTTAATTTTTCAATGTCCATTTTATATCAAATAATTATTTTTTTTTTTTTTTAAGACCAGGCTCCTACCTGCCAGGTTTCCCTAGCTTAAACGGGTTTAGTGCCTGGCACCGGGGCGCGTAGCGCCACTGAAAAGATGCCGCGTAGCGCTTGGCCGTTGCTGGAGATCTTAGTTTTGTTCCCATTTTTGTTTTGCTGCTAATTGATCTGATTCTTTTTGTATGGACCTGGGCTTGGCATCATACCCATACGTCATGTCATCGCTATGCAAGTTGGTCTCGTAATTTAGAACCTTGATCCGGTGACGAGACCTTCACCTGACTAGGCACCTCCAGAGGTATAATTCACAGGTAACTTAGAGGGCTTTGCTCCCACGACAGATTTTACATGCACCGGGCGCCATTAGTGTACATGATGAGAGAAAAAAAAACCTGTAAGGGAAGGGGGTTAATACATGTTTATTTAACTTTACATTAAAAAGAAAAAAAAAACTTTTACCTGTGTTGGATTTTTTCCCCTTTTCCTTTTCCCTTTTTCCGACTGTACTTACGGTTACCTGTTGTTTTTCTTTTGCTGCTTGAAATTTTTTTGGCTTTTGTTACGTGTTTAAGTTTCTCTCATTGCTTTTTGGTTTCTCATTTGTTGCAGTTGTTTCTGTTTTCTCATTTGTTGCATTTATTTTGGTTTCTCATTTGTTACAGGTTTCTCATTGTGATTTGGGTTTCTCATTTTTCGCTGTTGATTTTATACTCTGTTGCATCACTGGTAACCGTTGAATTTGTTTTCATGAATGCGCTCTAATGGCGATCAGTCCATAGATACCTTACGTCTGTTATCATGAACTCGATGAAGCTATTTGAAGACTTGGTGCGCTATGGGGTGCGGCATGTTCCTTGGCCGTTAGTCCGTTAATTAGCATTAACTTCCACCTTCTTAGACGCTGAAAGATCGATTTTTTGTCGCAGGAAAGAAGTGTCCGTTACACTGCTATTTTTGGTATATATACACCTACACATACATACGTATATAATTTTTTTTTTCTGAAAGAGAAGGTAAATTAGGCAGAGGTTATATACACTTTGAATATAGAAATATGGTGGCTGCTGAGACCTTTATGTTTTTGCTTGTTTTTGTTGTATTAATCTATGTTTGTCTGTTTCATGTCGTCTACATTGTTCATTAGTCATCTGATCACAGCTCTACCTTTGTTTTGTAAATGTTTGTTGTCTGCAAGTTGTCTGTGCCATAGTTTTTCGTTATTAACTGTGATGTTGACCAAATGGTGTGGTTGTGTGAGCGGGCAGGACGTGAGGTAGTGTTTTGGGGACCCTAATTCCCCGTGTATGCATTCTGGAGAGCTAAATTTGGTAAATATATGTAGGTATTGTGGGAATAGTCCATGTTCCGTGTAGATTTGTCTCATAATTTACAGCTTATAAGTCTTTTTGTGTCTACCTTTGGGAAGTATCCATGGGTTGTCCTACCCGTGTCACCGTAGTCCCACTCAAACTGCCATTGTTTCATTGTTAGCTCTTTTAATATACGTTTAAAGTTTGATATTGGTCTTTCTATGTAGTAAGGTCTATCATTTTTTTTTTAATTTTTAGCCGCTTTCTTTGCTAATTCGTTAGCATCCTCGTTTCCTTGGATGCCAATGTGTGTCTTAACACAATTAATTTTAAATTTGTTGTTTAATTTTCTTATTTTGTTTTGTATGTCTGCAATTAGTTTTACTCTGTTGAATGGTTTGCTGAGTGCTAGTATTGCTGATAAGCATTCCGAGCGAATGCTATAATCCATCCTTGTTTCGTTGCCCCATTCTGTTGCCTTTAGTATCGACAGAAGTTCGGCTTGGAAGATGCTGTTATGTTTCCGCAATACGATATGAAAAATATTGTGTAGTAAACCACACGTTTTTACTGATTGGTGTATAAAAATTTTACGTAAAATTATACTTTAAAATTGCATCAAATTGACGTTTCGGTCAACTTCTATGACCATCTTCAGAATATGATGTTAAGTAACAATTACACTTATAAACAAAAGGCTTCCATCTTGAGATATTTTTCACATGTCAATGATTGAGCTGGACCGTGACACCATCAAAACAATATTGTATAAAAAATATTGTGTATAGTAAACCACACGTTTTTACTGAATGGTGTATAAAAATGTTATGTAAAATTATACTTTAAAATTACATCAAATTGACGTTTTGGGTCAACTTCTATCACCATCTTCAGAATATGATGTTAAGTAACAATTACACTTATCAACAAAAGGCTTCCATCTTGAGATATTTTTCACATGTTTCAGATATTTTTCACATACACCATTCAGTAAAAACGTGTGGTTTACTATACACAATATTTTTTTATACAATAATGTTTTGATGGTGTAACGGGTCCAGCTAAATCATTGGTGTTGACCATAGTTTAATTTTTTTGTCATTTTTGTATGCTACGAAAGCCGATCCCGTAGCGCCTGATTCCAATTTTGTTCCGTCTATAAAAAATTGTTATATCTGTTTCATTGTAGCCTATCTTTGGTTCTGTTGTTTCCGCTGGATGCGTTTCCCATATGTTTATTTTGTTATCATAGTCTGTTGGTTTAATTGTATTACCGTATAATTTACATGTTTCTCTTAATCTTGTTATTGTTCCATATGTTGCTTCATATTTGACCTGTAGGTGTATTGGAATCATGCCCGCCAGTACCTGAAGGGCCGCTGTTGGGGCAGTTTTGTATGCCTTGACTATGGTCAGCCGAAAAAGGTCTTTGGAAAGTGTTTAGGACCTGTTTGCTTCTGACATTTAATTTGTGTCCCCAGATTGGGGCTGCATATGTTAGCACTTTTTTCACTACTGTTCAATACCAAATTTTTATGATGTCTGCTTTTATTTCCCAACTTCTTTTTGCCATTTGTCCCAGCATACTGAATGATTTGCGTACTTTGGTTGTTTGGTGCTGGCAATGTGGCAGCCAGTTTAGGTTACGGTATATTATGACTCCTAGATATTTGATTTGGTCTTTACCTTCTAGATCCTTGTCCTCTAATTTGATTCCCTCTATCTTTCCAGAGACTTGATCTGGGAGGTTGTGTAAGCGAGGTCTGTTTGGTGTCTGTTTGGTTATACAGTAGTTCTGTTTTTTCCTTGTTTAGCAAAAGATTGTTACTTTTTAACCAGTTGTAGAATTCTTCTATTATTTTATTTGCTAAATCGCATTTATCATCTGTCTGGCTATATAACATTTTATTTTTGATGCTGTATAAAGACCTCCATTCACTCCGCTTTGGAATAACGATTTTTTCAAAGAAAAATGTTCTTTTTGGATTTTTCTTAGAGATTTTGTAGATACACTGCCTCCTGAATACTAGGCCGCAGCGCTGACACAAAAATGGCGGCGTTCGTGGACCGATTTTGTAAAACCTTTGTACGGTTTGTACCAAAGCCATTAAATAATAAGACCTGTCAGATAGTGTTAAATTTGTTAGCGGGGACACTAGCGCCACTTCATCTGCTACGGAAGGAAGACGAAACAGAAGTGCGTCGATACGATTTATTTATATCTATATTTTATACGACTTTTATCGTTTGTATTGATGTTTTGTTTTTGCACTTCCTTTTAAAGCTTGCTAATTATTGGGATCTTTTACATTAAAGCTAAAACTATAATGAAAAAAAAAACAATGGGGAAATTTACTGGATTAATATTTCTATATAAATATAGTGGTGGCGAAGAAGTTGATTTATTTATTAAAAGTTAAATAAAAAGTGATGGAAATTTACATCACTATGCAATTAACCCTTTCCGGCACAGACAAATTCTGTTCGTAAAATGTGAAATTACTGACTGACACCGGAATTTACAAACGACTTGTTTAGAAAATATGAACTCCTTATTGTAAGCTTTAATTTTAGAAGCAAAATTTTATTAAAGTATTCTTGGTGCCGAATGCAAGCATCCCATCCGCTAGATGGCGCTATTTTCAACTTGCGAAAAGTTTCCCATTTATCTGACGGGGCTTATTATTTAATGGCTTTGGTTTGTACGGTCCCCTAATTTTACACCCCAATAATTTCTAAAAGTTTTCTTTGACTTATTGAATTTCAGACAAATAAGGCGGAGAAAACTTTTAGAAATTATTGGCATTGAAATTCAAGCGACCGTACACACACGGAAATATTTCCGCCAACGACTGTAAAATCGTATCACTAAATTTTTTTTTTTACAAATACTGGTATTTATTTTTAAAAAAGAAGCACTTGGAGCAGTGTAAATTTATTTATGTTTATATAAATAATGTTTTAATGTTATTTCTGAAAAAATATTATTTAAAAATTGGTGACAAATCTGCTTTTGCCTTGTGCAGATTTGCATAAATGTAATGTACACATTTTGTGTATTCTAGAATTTTAAAAATGTTATATCAAATGAATAAGGGGTTTCGGAACATCCGACACTAATAATTTTTATTCGATGTATTATTTTTCAGAATCCATTTTAAATTTTACCTTCAAAATTTTTTGAATCAAATATACATTTAATATTATGCTTAAATGTGCTTTATAAGAAATTTTGATCATAAAGACTTACAAATACGTTTTCTGTGATGCATAATGAGAATACAAATTTATTTATAATACATTTTTTAAAGATAGAAATAGTTGAACCATAAAAGTTAATTTCAGTAAATATTAGCTTATGTTAAGCAGATATTATGAAGATACTATGAAACGTTAACAGGCATATGAACAGAAATTTCTGAAAAAGGGTTAATCGAATCATTAAAAACCACATTTTGAGAAAAATGTATTTTTCTCAACATGCAACCAATAGGCATAATCCATAGGCATAATCGCTGCTTAAATGGGCTTAATCTAGTATTCACGATTACATTAATATAGAAAAGAAATTATTCTAATTATCATAGAGATAAAAAGAAGGCATTTTTAGAAAGGCAATTATTAACGAATGAATTTTAAATTCCATAAGCTCTTGACATTTTTGAATGATTTTGTCTTTTGCGTGTTTCGACACCCCCTAAAAATGAAATTTTTTCAGTTTATTATTATTTTTTAATTTATATATATATATAAAAACATTTCTTTAAAGCTAAAGCAGTGAACACTGGTTACGAAATTGTCCTTGTGGACCCAAGATACCAAGATGCATCATTTCCGCAAGCTGGATATTACACTATAAATGGGCATCAGCTATCTATGAAAGCTAATCTTGTAAAAGTAAGTCCAAAGTTTGTCCAAACCATGTATCTTCATCAATAATGTCAGTTTCTGTAATGTTACTTAAAACAAAATTTTGAACACCAAAAGATTTACAAAAATTGTAAAATAACTTACCTCATTAGTGAAAATAAAATATACTTTGTCCTTGATAAACCAGCGTGCTACCTTCGAGGAGGTAACTGCGCTCAGAGTTAGAAGTATAGTCTTTGTACGATATCAGAGGTGCCAAGTTGTCACTAATCGTCCGTAATATGTCGGTTAATTTGACCCAGTTTAATACGTTTCGCACCAGACATTTTTTAAAGAAATGATATTAAATTTATTCCACGTAGAAATTTGAAATTAAATCAATAAATATTCAGCAAATAAACATTCTGGTTCGAAACGTTGTTACACTGGGTCAAATTAATCCACATATTACGGAAGATTAGTGAGAGCTTGGCACCCCTGTAAGTTAACCAATGGTTAACGCAAATTTAGGTGAAATTATTCATGCACTAAGGTAAGAAATAATAAATACTTAGCCTCCAACATTTACTAGCAACTACCAAAATTCTTTATTTCATTAATCCCTTTTGCCTGTGGAATATATTTGAGAAAAACGTGCCAAAAATGGAATATTTTTTTATCTAAACCCCTTGCCTGTGACTCCCGAACTTAGTTCAGGCAACGCAAATGTGCCAATTTTGGAATGCTCGACCTGACTTCAGGCAAGAGAAACATCGTTGTTTCAATTCCGTTAATCCCGAAACCAGTTCGTCCAATGCATAATATGTAATTTACCATTTTCCCAATAGATGACGATACTTTCCCGCGAAAAGTTCTGTAGTTTCGCACCTTTTGTCGGATTTTTATAATTTTGCAGTTCTTCCCAAATTTCATTCAAATCACATTATGTTTGACAGACAGGTATATAAATTTTTCGCAAGTTGGAAGTTTCTTTGCAATGTTTTTAAGAATTGGACGGACTGAGTTCAGGCTTCACGGAATTGAAACACCGATTTTTCGCTTGCCCGAACTCAGGCCGGGCACTCCAAAATTGGCGCATTTGCGTTGCCCGAACAAGTTCGGGCGTCACAGGCAAGAGGTTAAATAATTCGTTGTCATCATCATTTGTGTTTGCAAGCCTTTTGTTTGCCTATATCGTCGCTACCATGTGAAACTATCGAATATGAAAAAAGGCATTTTATTAATTTTATAAATGGGCTGATTGTCACCACTACATTTTATTAGAATTCTTTGCTTAGTAAAAATACTAATAAAATTTATGTGAAGAAAAGGTGTGCCAGTTTAGCCGTCTGTTTTATTCAGGGATTCCAAATTCAAACAGGTAATTTTGAGAAAAAATAAATTACTTTTAAGTAATCACGAAATGACTGTCATTAAATAAATCAAAAATTTCTATTTGAAATTTCTGGTATGGATTCAAAGCTTCTGAATTAAACAGGAGGACAAACTGACAACTCTAGTGAAGAATACTATTTAATTTTTGCGGTTACAATCGGCCCATTTTTAAAAGTAATGAAAAATGCATTTTTTCACGTTCGGCAGTTTGACATGGTAGCGAGGATATGATCGCGAACTCTTCCAAGATCATCGGCTATCATGTCGTGCTCACGCCTGAGATTTTATTTTAAAAAGGAAAGTTAGATATTTTAAATTTTTGTTGTCACTTTAAGGGGTGATAGTACCTTTCGAGTCCAAATTATTTGTTATAAGATGCTTTTTGCGATTCGACTTAAATCAGTAAGTTTTACTCATTTTACAGTGAAATTTTTACAGTATTTATAATAAAGTAATAACATAATAAATTAAATTAAAATTTTTTCAATGTAATTTACAGATATTTAAAAATTACATAAAATGTATGCATAAAAGAAATTTAATGACTTTTGCTTACCCGCAAGATAACTCAAAATACAGTGGAATCCTAATTCTAGTATCAAATTATATCTTAATGTCTTAATTCACCGAACCTGAGTTAAGTGAAAAAAAATTAATAGATTTTGATATATAACATGCTAAATTAAAAAAATTGCAATTTCTTAAAAGTTTTTTAATTTTAAAAATTTTAAAAATTATTAAAATAATAAAGATTTTGGTTCAGTTAATAAAGACAATATTAAGATAATTTGATACTAGAATTAGGATTCTTTGTATTTTTTTAACACTTTATCGACTGACGGTACTTTTAAGTACCATCAGAGAAAACTTTGTATAAAATTTCTTTAATCTGTCTAATAATGATAATAAGGTTTTTTTTTTTTTTTTTATACAAAATACTTTTCTGGATCACATTTAGAAAGCACAGCAAAACAGTGAAAGCTAAATATTTTATAAAGTGGTATTTTTCTCAACCTTTTACATAAGTGTTGACCTTCTCTTTTTAAAAATTGTTATATGAAAATTTTGCAACTATAAAAACCTTTCTATTTATTGATAGGATCACAACACATTTATTTACATTGTTCCGATAAAGAATTGTGATGTATTTCCTTAACAGCATTTTCTGTTAATTGATCTAATTATTCTTGTAAATATTTCACAAAAAGAGCTATTACTACTGCATTATTAAATCAGTTTTAATGAAAAACCTTATCTAAATTTCATATTATTATAGTATAAATTGTCTAATATACCTTCAGACATCAAGGAAAATAATTATTGAGATTGAACAATTTGTTGATTCTTAAATCGGTAGATAAAGGGTAAAAGAATTATCTTTCGAGCAAGCAAAGTCATTAATTTTTTTATGCATACATTTTTATATAATCTGTTAATAACATTGAAAAAATTTATTTGAATTTATTATGTTTTTACTTTATTATAACCATTGTAAAACTTTCAGTGTAAAATGAGAAAAACTTACTGATTTATGTCGAGTTGCAAAAAGCATCTTATTTTGAGCTCGAAAGGTACCATGTCCCCTTAATGAACAAATAAATATTTCGAATGGTGCGCGACTCACACGATAACTAATGGCAAACGAATATATTTTTATTAGTAATTGTGGAACATTTTCTTTTATATATAATATAGTTAGAGGATTGTAGGCAGATTTTTATCAGTTAGTAGAAATGCAAGAAATGAAAGAAAACTAGTCAATAGCACAAAGTGTGAAAAAAGGCAGCTAGTCGCAGTAATGGGACGTCAGAAAGTTCACAGTCACTTTACTACCAGATTTTTCTTATAATAAATTTTACCTTATTTAATCGCGAACTGTTCTACGATTAAATATATATATATATATATATATATATATATATATATATATATTATTTATTATTATTTTTTATTTTTTAATGAAATTACTGGTAGTAAAGTGATTGTGAATCCACAGTACAGATGCTACTACGGCTAGTACAAAATTAGCAGATAATAATTCAAAAAATTAGATTTTATGAATGTATTCCAAGAATCGTGCAAATGGGGAACAAGAAATTCACAATCAATTCCATCTATTGGTTAAAAAAAAAAATCTGTCTACTATCGTGTTCTACATCATATATGTAAAAAAAAAAAAAAAAAAAAAATATGAATTTTGAAATGATGACGGTAAGTTTTATGCTACCGAAACCTGTCAATAATATCAGTAGATTTTTAGTGTTCTGAACTTTGTTTTAATTACATTAAAACTCCAATTATCCGAGCTTCAGTTATGCGTATCAAGAAACAAAATACATTAAAAAAAGAAATAGTAAAATTATATTGTAACTGTATGTTTTCGTTCATAAATATGTAATTTTCTTGAAATTTGTAACTTAAACGGACATTAAAATTTATGTTTCATTGGAAAATTTGAAGTATTTCCTAACTTCTATCCAAATTCGAATAGAGCATTAATTAAAGCACGTTCAATTCATTTATAATTTTTTCCAATTGTTACCTGTTATTGTAATTGTTACCTTTCCATTTTTTATCTGTAGATTCAGTTTTATATAATTTTAAAAGCATTTTTCGTTGAGTTCATTGGTTCTGTTCTATCTGTCGCAGACGTTAGAATTGTACTCTATACCCCCAGGCACGGACTGTACACCAACTGTCCACAATGTCAGCTAGAGCGTGATATAATGGGTTATGATGGGCGCTACTTTAACCCCCTTTCTCTACTAATTCGCCCAAGACGCCCGTTCAAGCAAACTACTGCCAGACCGAACGAGCGCCTGAGGACCAGGTATTCCATGTTCACCCTTCCCGGAAATATCCAACTATTGTTGCAGAGCAGGAGATTATTGCAATCAATGGGTGGGAAGCCTTTTGTATTGGTAATCTTAAGGAGTTTCCACTTTCCTAGATAGCTGCTGACAAGTAGGCACCCAGACAGCACAAACACATCCTAAAAACATCCAAAAGATGTCATATTTAGGTCAAGCTGATATCCTGCGGAACGATGAAACGGTGATGTCGACAGTTACAGGACATCCCTTAAGTTTCGAAATGTCTCACCTGTCAACGTCCTATGGATGTCATTTCAGGACACATTTTGGACGGTTATATTACACTTGTATTATATCCTCTGGATGGTCCTAATGACACCCTAAAAGCATCCAAACAATGTCATAGTTAGGATAAACTGATATCTTGCGGACAGATGAAATGGGCCTGTCGACAGTTATAGGACATCTGCCTACAGGCAGAAGAAAGGGAAAGAAAGATCTCGAAACATATTTCAGCGTTCGGACGTAGTATTCAAAGGGTTAAAGCTAGCTGTGTGAGAAATCATATAACCCGTTTAGCAAGAAGAATGTGCGAATGCAGAATAATAATAAGTAACAGTAATAATTACGGAATATAATTTCAGAAACACTGTATTTATTTATTCTGATATTCTAAGAAAATTCTAAGAATTCATTTGTATTTTAGAAATTGTAAATAGGCATTTAAGTGAAAAGCTGGTAGTATGGATTATTGCTAACCAATGTGCTAGGAGTACGTAACAACAATGATCGGGGAAATTCAAATTAGTGCAGGACAGAATGAATTATTTTAATATTCAATGATTTTTTTGGGTATGCTCAAAAGCATAATTAACAATCTTCATATTTTTTTAATCAATTACTACCAGGAATTTTGTAAAAAAAATATAATAAGTTTTATATTTATCAATTAAACACAAAGCTACATAAAAAACTTCTTTAAAAAATTCTGTGTGTAATCGATTCAAAACATAACGAAGATTGACAATTATGCTTTTATTTCTATTTTTTTTCTTTTTTTAATTTCTGGTGGTAATTGGTTAAAAATATACGAAGATTGGCAACTATGCTTTTGCGCATGTCCGAAAGATTCATTCGAATGAAAAATCATTCATGTCTATTAGTAAGTCAAATATCCATGTATATTCTTAATGCGTAAAAAAAATTAGCTTTGGTGGACATATTCTACTAAGGCTTTAAAGTTTATGTAAGTATTGGGTTGTCCGAAAAGCTCGTGCCAGTTGGGAAAATCAATTCGTACCTGAAAATTCTGCCATTAATTATTAGACACTAGATATCAGAATCAATGTCTAATAATTAAATGATATAATTTTCCGGTACAAATTGATTTCCGCAACCTGCACGGACATCCCAATAGTTTTCTGTTTTTGTTTTTCTAACAAGCAGAGAACCAAGCTTGGTAATCACAGATTTTGATTATTTTTATATATGTTGTAGGGTAGAAGCCCTTTAGTCTCAGGTTCAACGGATTTTATCCAACGCTCTTTAGTTTTCGAAAACTAGGGGGTCTAATATTTTAACACAACGTAAATACAACGTAAATGTAACGAAATTAATGCGTTGGTCGTAGCTCAGTTGTTATGGTGTCATAGGTGCCAACCTCTCATTAATATTCCGTAATATGCGGGTTCATTTGACCCAGGTTTAACACGTTTCGCACCAGACATTTTTTTAAGAAATGAAATTAAATAAATTCCACGTAGAAACCTGAAATGGAATAAATAAATATTCATCCAATAATTTTTCTGGTTTGAAGAGTTGTTAAACTGGCTCAAATTAACCTGCATATTACGGAATATTAATGAGGTTGGCACCTATGTGGTGTCTGCTCGTTGATCCGAGGGCCCGGGTTCGAAACCGGGACGAGCAACGTTTGTTTTTCTCATTTTTTGTTTTATAAATATACTTGTAATTATTATTTAATATTCCTAATTAAAAATTATAATATTGTGCATTAATTATAATGCTAACCTATTTTTTTTATTTGTAACTAATTCGTTGTATAAAACATCATTAAACGGTTAATTTTTTTAAATCACTTTTAAAATGTATTTCATGTATGCTTTATCGATGCAATGATATTGGACAATTGTGTCAATTCGTGATTTTAAAGAAACATCATTTATATATTGCCTTAACAAGGGAAGTCAATGATAATACTACTCTGTTTTTAAAGTCAGAAGCATAATTATATTAAAATTTAGCATAAGACTTAAATTACAACATATTTTTTTGCATATTAAAGATTTTTAAATTTATAATACGTATGATTGCGTTTTGAATGAATTTATAATTAATAAAACAAGGTATGATTTTGTAATTTTTACTAATGGATCCATTTAAAAAAAAAACTCTTTAAATGATGAGAAATATTTAATATCTCAAAATCAGGCTTAAAAATCAAATAAATTAAATAAAAATTTAAATATGTTAACATTATAATTAATGTACGATATTAACATTTTTAATTGAGATTATTAAATTATAATTACAAGTATATTTATGAAAAAAAATGACAAAAACAAACGTAGCTCGTCCCGGTTTCGAACCTTGGCTGTCGGAACAACGAGCAGACGCCATAACAACTGTGCTACGACCAACGCAGTAATTAAGTTACACAGTAAATATTTAAGTTGTGTTATAATATTAGACCCCCCCCCCCCCATTTATCGAGAACAAAGGAGCGTTGTAGAAAATCCGTTGAACCTGAGACTGAGGGGCTTCTACCCTGCAACATATACATAGGTGACAACCTCTCATTAATATTCCGTAATATGCGGGTTAATTTGTCACAGGTTAAACACGTTTCGCACCAGAATTTTTTTTTTAAGAAGTGAAATTAAATGAATTCCACGTGGAAACCTGAAATTGAATAAATAAAGATTCATCCAATAATTTTTCTGGTTTGAAGCGTTGTTAAACTGGGTCAAATTAACCTGCATATTACGGAATATTAATGAGAGGTTGACACCTATGTATATATAAAAACTAGTAAATCTACAGATCAGAGGCCTCAACGTCAGCTCAAAAAATCATTGTTCATTAATCTTACTAATTTTTAACATTATCTGAAAAATATTTGACACACTAAAATTCAATCTTTTTAAGTTATTTATACATTGATAAGAATATAAATTTATCGAAAGTTTCGGAAATTTTAGAAGTATCCCCTTAAACACAATGTTATGCAATGATAGGATAAACTACTTGTTACTGTATTTTTTCAGAATAACAATACATTATTTCAGGGGGGCTCCGCCCCCCTGAACCCCCCGTTGTCGCTTTAATATTCTATTCTCAATTTCCAGTAATTGTGCTATTTTATTTCTTGAGTATATGTCTCAATGTATTTGCAATTTTCATTTCATTAGAATAACCATATCTTTGTACAAGAGATTTTATCCTATCCTTCAAAGAATAATTATATTTCAACTACTAAACATCATATGTTTCTGAAGTTGAATAAAATTTCGTGTATAATTATACTTATACAAATTTAAATTCCTCTTATTTGACCTATATTCAATTTACGCATTCAACGTTTTTATTATTTTCATTTGGAAAACCGATTTGGTGATCATTTTTTAGTACTTAAAATAAATTCTCATCTATTTCATTAAAAAAAAAAGCACATTAAAAACTTAAAACCCGAAAATTGGCAATTTTTAATAAAACTTCGCGTAAAAATAATGCGATCCACTTGAATTTTCCTTTGTTGATATTCTTTGAAATATAGTTGCTTAGCAACCATTTATTGAAAGAGAGAAAAAAAATGCACTGGAAATTTTTGTAAAAAATGATAGAATAAAATGTATTATATTATTAGAGAAGATGTATAAAATTGCACTAAACATTGTACACCTAATTTAAAAAATCTGACGAATGTAATAACAAAATTTCAAATTAATTTGAATAATTTAAGACCTGACTTGATAAATTTTAGCCTTCATAACTTACACATTAAATACATTAATCAAATGCGCCATTTTATTTCAATGGATGAAAATTTTCAAAATCGTCTGAATTCCCATAGGAAAGCATTATGACCTAAAAAGAAATGTTTTCCGTAATCTTATTAAATTTATATTCGTGATTTCCTATTGTTTGTGTGAATGATTCTAGTATATCTTGGATTTCGTTCTACTCAGTGGTTTTATTAGGATAAGCAAAAATTCAGAAAATAATTTCATGCTATCCTAGTACCTAAATAGCAATATTTACTTACGTGCCAACCACGAAACACTCGCATCTGATAGATAAGTTGAATAATATCTCGTGTACAAAAGCAACTTATGGAAATGTAAACTGAATCTACTGTATTTCACTTATATCTATTGCAGAAATCTAGTGTTATTACAATTTTTGTTTCGGAAAAAACAGTTTTGATGGTCATTCTATAATATTTATTTTACATACGTACATCTTGATCTAACTCGATGGCAATAGCATACTAAAATCTCTCAATAAAATATTAAAAGCACCCAATAAAATATTGTAGCAAAATAGTCTGAATTATTTGAATTTTATTATTTTGATATTCTTTAAAATTTAGTTGCTAGGTTACGGTTAAATTAAAGAGGTAAATAAAAATAAATGCATTTTAAAATTTGCAGAAAATGATAGAATAAAATGTATTATATTATTAGAACAGATGTATAAAATTGCACCAAAAATTATACACCTAATTTAAAAAATCTGACGAATGTATTAACAAAATTTCAAATTAATTTGAATAATTTAAGACCTGACTTGATAAATTTTAGCCTTCATAGCTTACCGTTTAAATACATTAATCAAATGCGACATTTTATTTTCAACGACTGAAAAAATTCAAAATCGTCTGAAATCCCATAGGAAATGATCAAAAAAGAAATGTTCTATATTTTCCGAACGAATGAACCAAATGTAACTAAAAACTATACAGCTAATTCCGGGTATCTCACCAATATACCTACCAAAAATCAAACTAATCGGATCATTTTTACGGCAGTTATCGCGGAACAGACAGACAGACAAACAGACAGACAAACAGACAGACAGACAGACAGACAGACAGACAGAAACCAAAAACTTTTCGGGTCTCAACAGTAAGCCTTCACTGACGTTTCGGCAATAATCAAAATCTGTGATTACCAAGCTTGGCACTCTCCTTGTAAGAATACAGTGTAAGAGTAATTGTAAGATTGTAAGTGTGATCACATTTACAACATACTTTAGGCTTAATATTTATTAAATAATTTTTTTTTTCCTGAAATTGGTCATTTCATATGACATTTTTTATGATTGTTACAAGTGTCCGGATTTCTCCATGATTTCCCTATTGAGTTCAGAGCACATTAGTCTGGATAATTGAAGTTTCACTGTACTTCTAAACAGTGTGTTCCAAAAATATCGAAATACGCTTTAATATGTTTTTTACCTGTTGGAGATAAATGGAGTTGGAGATGGCAGGCAATGTAAATTGCGAATGGATCAAAATAAGATACAATTTAAGATTATGTTGATTGAAATTAATTGTTGATTAATTTTCAAAAAATTACTTTTTAAATTTACATACGATGTTTGTTTTTAGTGCCGGAAAGCTTCGAAATTTCGTAAAATGCAAAATATTATAACTCGGTGAGTTTTGGTTAAAAAAAAAAGTTTTATTTATAAGAGCATGGAGAAATATATTCTACATATAACTTATTGGACGCAGACACCGTAAAAATTAAAAAAGTGTAACTTTTGAAAAGTTAATGGCTGGACTTATGGAATCAACAAAATCTTAATTCCTACCTTATTATTTAATTTGTTTGCAATTTATACTGCTTACGCAACAGGTAAAAGAAGTAAAGTGCATTTCAATCTTTTTAGTTCCAATCTTTCTGAATTATGTGCAGTCTTCTATCTATACATTCAGTTTTATATTACTTTTAAAGCCAGCTTACATTTCATTCATTAGTTCTGTCTATTGTAGACGTCTCGAATTGCACTCTACACCCCTTGGCACGGGTTGTATACCAACTGTCCAAAACTTGAGCCAGAGCTTGATCCAATGGGTTATGGCGAACGTTACTTTAAAGCTAGCTGTGTGAGAAATCAAGTGAACCGTTTAGCAAGAAAAAAGTGTGGCTGCAGAATAATTATAGATAACAGTAAGTAAGCGATAACATTTTTCAGTTGGATATAATAAATATTTAAAATATATATTGAAGAATAGCCTCCTTTTGTTTAAACCTTTCAGGATGGTTGTCACGTTCTATATTGGGTGCGTATGTTTTTTATTTTTTATTAACAGAATACTTTAGTTGAACCATAATTTCCGGCGTATAATCCGCGGATCAAACAATCATGTTTTGAACCAGAAATTTTATTTAATAATTGAAGTCAAATATTTACAGCGATCTAGTATGTTACATTTTATAAAATTAAATTTCTTGGTCGGAACATGATCCGCGGATTATACGCCGGAAATTATGGTTCAACTAAAGTATTCTGTTAATAAAAAATAAAAAACACACGCACCCTATATAGAACGTAAACGTGATTACATGACGGAAATTAAATTTTGCATTGTCCAATAGTAGGATAGTCAAATTAAATGAAATGAAAAAATACTATACAAAATTACTGGTATTAAAAAATGTAAAAGTCGTTAAATGGCATCCGATTTGAAGGGCTTAGGTGGAATAATATATACAGGGTGATTATAAAAAAACTATCCCGATATTTGAGCCCATAACTGTCATACCGTTCACAGAACCTGAATGAAATTCTGGCCTAAAGTATTTTGAGGTATGCGCTCAAGAATCACGTGAAAAACAACAGTTAAATTCTAACAGTTACGGTTAGAGTGACAAAAGTTCGAAAATTTCAAATTGCAACACCTACTTTTTTTTAATTGGAATGTGATCTTCGTAGTGAAAAACCATAAAAAGCGTTAGAACGGTACCTGTAGCATGAAAATCGCCGGCGCTAGACAAACTAAGAAGAAATTTGAAAACAACCAATAAAGGACAGAGAAGCAACAGAAAGTTAAATTATTAATACCTGTACAATAATTATTAATAATTAATAATAAGTATACATTTTATTGTTCAGTGCTATCCATCATCTACCGCATGTAAAGTGTCGTCGTGTGTAAAATGGAAAATGTATGAAACACAATAAAATGTTTTGTTTTCTGTTGCTTCTCTGTCCTTATTAGTTGTTTTCACTATTCTTCTTAGTCTGTCTAGCGCCGGCGATTTTCGTGCTACAGGTACCGTTCCAACGCTTTTATGGTTTTTCACTATGAAGATCACATTCCAATAAAAAAAGTAAGTGTTGCCATTTGAAATTTTCGAAATTTTGTCACTGTAACTGTAACTGTTAGAATTTAACTGTTGTCTTTCATATGAGTCTTGAGCGCATACCTCAAAATGCCTTAAACCAAAGTTTCATTCAGTTTCTGTAAACGGTATGATAGTTAGGGGCTCATATATCGGGATAGTTTTTTTTATAATCACCCTGCATATACAACGTGAATTTCTCGGACGCATTTTCTAATTCATTTTTAAACATAAAACATGATACTCGGAGGTACGATTATTGAAATGTTTTTTGATAGAACAGAGTTTTTAATTTTTTGACAAATTGATTAAATCTTGTGTTATAAGCAATTGTTGTCTCAGGACGGCAGTTTGTTTTTATTTCCTGCACTGTCGCATCCAGAAATTCAATTAAAAACGCCAACTTTCATAGCATGTTCTGAAAAATCTTTTGACTTTGCCAACAAGGTGGAAATTGTACATTAAACGTGACAAATGTGGTGAGTTCTTACTATAACTAGTTTTACAATGTAAAATAATTATCGTTATTATTTCAGTGAAATGAATTATATCATCTGTTATGAGCGAAATGACCATGTCTTTCTTTTCTCTTATTACGTATGCCACGTTTACAGATGCAAATTTTTATTCGACACCAGATAGCGCTGCAAAATTCACCATGGAGATCTTGCTTTGTGAATGATTCATTACCTCCATGGTTTAATGTTCCTATGATTCACAATGAACGAATCTCTTGTGTTTATTTACTTTAATGGATATTGTGATAAATATTGGGCTGTTAACACATTTTCAACTGAAGTTATCTCAAAATCTATAGAGTTTTGAATGTCATCTCTCAAACAAACAATCTTTTTGAACGATCTTTCTAAAGATGTAACTTTGATGCAATTTTATTCGAAAAAATAATTTTGAATAAAAATGGCCTCCTGGCATACGAAAAGCGAAGTGGTTAGCCCGTATTTGTTTTCCTCAGTCACATGACTTGCGCTTTTATTATATAGATTATGTGTGATAGGATTTGATAGAATGAAGGAAACTTTTATTAAAATCTTTTTAACTTTTGATCCAATTTTCTTAAAATTTAGAATGACTCGACAAAATTATGCAACGATTATATAGGGTAGATGTGCCAGTAATGGTCCGCCTTTCAGTAATGGGCCACCTTCAATATTTTTGGTTTATAAGAAAATAACCAATAAAAATTCAGCTTTTTTTATTTCATTAATATACTTTCTTTAAATTCTAGTTTTAAATACAATCATAATATCAATTATCTATTACTTTTTGTGGGGTGTCCATTACTGGAATTTAGGGTGTTTTGATTTATTTCTGTTATTTACAATTAAATTTCGATTCAAATTGGGAAATGTGACTATGAGCATGGTTAAATATTGTTGGTAGATTAATATAATATTAAGAAATGTGGAATATAACAATTATAACTCTTAATTAAAAAATATTTTTTAAAGAAATTCCTTAAGGGTGTCCAGTCCATTACTGGCATATCTACCCTATATTACATTTCAAACCATTTGGTTGGGTAGCTTTTGCGCTGTCATATGCGGACTGACGGACCAAACGACGACTACAGGTGCTACGTATTTGTATAATTACGAACGCACCTAAAATCGAAAAAAAAAAAACAGTCCGATTACATTGTTTCTGAATAAAGAGCACCTACCAATTAATAAGCTTGCGAACAAAAATGAGTTAACAAATGTGTCCGACATGAGCCAGTTTGGGTTCGAGAACAGCCTTAAGAAGACTCGGACTCCTTTGAAGTATTTTTTTTAATTTGAGTATTTTATAATATTTTATTGACAAATTATTAAATGGTTTTACGAACAAAAATGATTTAAGGATGTAAAACTCCAGTTTCTGCAGTACAATTTAATAATAATCAGGGCTTAATTGCTAAGGGAAAAAGTACCGGAGCCCTAATATTCTACAGTACTAACACCCGTAGCGTACCCCTCCCCCACCCTCCACTCCGCCGTCAGTCCATTCTGCATATTTATATTTCATGCATTATTTTCAGAATTTAAAACATTGTTTTTTTACTTAGCAAAATAAAAAAAAAACAATGGCACTACGGGAGTGCCGACAAAAGTGAAAACTTGAACAATTACGTGTGTATTTTTTGAATCGTCAGGAAACGTTTTATTGCACAGGAAATACTTTTAAATGAAGGGTTTTTTTTTATTCATTATTATAAACTACTACTACAAAAATTATATTACAATTTTCATTTAATGCGCTATTGTACATGAAAAATAATGCATATTATTTTACATACAAAAATTGCAATCTATTGCTTAAAATGTAAATTTACAAATAAATGAAATATAAAATTTAATTAATTGGCATTCTTTGAAATGAATACCAATGAAACTTATGAATTTTCATCACAATTTAAACAACTCTCAATACATTCATCATTTCTTCCATGAGATTTAGTTTCATATCTTTTGTAATAACATTTATCTGCAAAATAGGGTTCCCGCTTCCTATCACTCCAAAAATGACTTCTTTGCTGCCTGTCTTGTTTATGGTATTCGTGAACATTATGCTTTTTTCTATCTTCATACTGCGCGTATTGTTTGCGGTATCTATAATTTCTATCAACATCAACAAACTTTTCTTTTCTATAAAATGATTTCACTTCATTGCCGTATCGGTAACCACGTTTCTTAAAACTTTCGTGAAATATTTCATTATTTTCATTTTTTTTTATATTACTTCCGTCGATTTTTCTCGTGCTCGTTAAATTATAATACTTTCCGTGTTTTGTTATTTCATTTTCATCTTTTGATTTGGTCTCGCGAGTTGAGTCACTTTTATCTGTTTTCACCGCGCGTGCTAAATTTATCTTGAAATTGTTTTCTGAATTATTTTTATTCATAATACCAATCATTTCGTTTTCTGCACGTGAACTATTTCCTTTTGATACTTTCGCTTCATTGTATGAATTGGCAACATATACATTGTCGGTAACAGTGTCGCGAATTCAGTGGTTTTTTCCCATCTCAAAAATGCCCAACGCGCCTAAAGAAGTTTTCTCTTCAAAAATTAAATATATCTATCTGCATATACTTAGCTATCAACTATTCCACTTTTTAGTTATTACTACTTCCAAATAGAAACCTTTGCCTAATCTTAATGTTAATTAATCGCATAATTCTGCGATTATATATGCTCAGGATTATCATTCGGATGTTCGGTTCAGTGTTAACACAAAAAATTAATATTTCGAAGCTATGCAGAATAGAAAAAGACTATTTCTGTTTTCTCTTTATTCGGATCAAAATAGCATTAAAATGATTTGAAATGGAAAAAAATAATATTTTGAATTTAAGACAGATTGAGCTCGAGCCTGCCGAAACCCGAAGACTGATATAAAAATCGAGTCCGTTTCATCTCCATTTCTTACGTGAGCGACACGACTTACGTGAACAACATGCACTTATAAGTGTTTTGATACAATAGAAGGCAAAAGATTGGAGATGGGAGGGAAAGGAAAGCATAGCTGCCAACTTTTACGCTTTTCTGCTACCACTAAAAATTAATAGAAAATTTCGCCTTATTAAATCACACGATTTCGTCAATTTAATAGGTGTAAATTTACTATAAAATTTTCGTGGTAGAAAAAAAGCGTAAAAGTTGGCAGCTATGGGAAAGGGTAATTTAGGATTCGTTTGTCGGAAGCGTTATTGCACTGGGCTCTGGAGCGCAGTGTTTATGAGCTACGGTGAATTCTGGACAATAGTTAAATTTTTATTAAAAACAAAGAAGTACCGGAGCAAAGCTTCGGAGGGCTCCGGCGCAAATTAAGCCCTGGTAATAATAATAATAATAATAATAATAATAAAATAATTCAGAACATTTTTAAACCACGCATCTCTTTCAATTGTGAACAATTTAAAACATTTTTGTCGCATTAATTTCTTAGAAGTATGGTGTATAATTGTAATGATCAGATTTCCAACATGTAAAGTGACATATGTAAAAAATACAGTAAAAATAACTATTTATTTAACAATTTTACTTACAAAAAATAATTGATTTATATTATTGAAAATACGATCCTTACTTTTATTAACTCATTTGTATTTTTAGCGCTTACATGCATGCATTTTAAGAATTTTTCTTAATTCAAAAATTCCGAATTCACACCAAAAATGAAGAATAGTGATTTTTGCTTTATTTAATGACAGATGATTCCTGATCATATGAATCAAAGTAAAAATTCTTCTTTGGAAATTTTCGATATGGATTCGGAATTTCTGAATAAAAAATAAATTTCTGAAATGCATGCATATTGTTGTGCGTTCGGGGTTCGAAAGAATTGATGCCAATATGTAAAAACAATCAACAGGCTCCAAACAGTTGGATAAGCACACCAATATCTTCTCAAAGACACAAATATTCAGTAATCTTCAAATCTAATAACAGCACAGCAAAATTTCACACAGAACAATATAGCGTATTGTTCAATACGGCGAATCAAATACAAAATCGCCCAGAGAAACACCGTCTCAATCGCAGTTGACAGAGAACTAACTGAACTCATGGAGGTCCCGGCTGGCCCTTATATAGGCTTTAGAGATCATTCCAGAATTTTCCAGAGCTTTCGGATGTCCAGAATTTACCAGACATTACTTCGACTTTCGAGAGAGAACCTCAAGCGAGAACGGACCTCAATGTACAGGTATAAGGGGGGTTGCACAAAAAGTCGCCAAATCCGTCGCCAACTTGGCGACATTTGGCGATATATCGCCAAATTTGGCGACAAAAATAAGTTGCCAAAACCATCGCCAACTTGGCGATAAACCCATTCCTTGGCGATATTTCCATAGACTTCTATTATAAAGATGAGGGTGTAAGGTTGTTTTTTTTGCAAAGCACCCGAGACCTTTTGCATACAGTTACATGATGCTCGATAGGAAATACTTAAATAATGCTGCAATTTTCACAATAATAAAATAAAATAAATGAAATATTTACAAATACATACAAAATTCATAACAATATAATGCAAATGGGTTAATTACAATAGAATGCTGTGATTAAAGTGCTGTTTTTGAAAAGACCCAGCTGTTAATTTGTTAAAATTTTTAGACTTTTTTTATACAAGTTTTTAATCTCGACAAGAAAATTGACATGTCACTTCTTGAACAGACAACTGCCCACTACTGGATTTTGAATTTACACTGCCTCGGCATTTTAAGCTCTCTGAAAATTTTTTTTCGTCAAAACGGTTAAACAAATAACTTTTGCAGTGCAGTCGTCTGTAGAAAATGCTGTCGCAGTCACTAAAATTAACAACTGTACACTAAATATAGGCGAAAAATGTTCTTAAAATGTCCACTGCAGAAATTGTATATGTTTGAACTTTTAACAATTTATTCGAATATATGAAATATCAGATATTCAAAGAATGTAAGATAAAATTCCCATGTTTCTGAATTCAAGGTTATTAGTTTAGCCCCCGCCCCCTTTTATTCAGAAATTCAGAATTCAAATCGGAAATTTCGAAAGAAGAATCTTTCCTTTATGTAACTACGAAATGTTTTCTTCATTAAATAAAGCAAAATTCACTGTTCAAAATTTTTTGTACGAATTCGGAATTTCTGAATAAAAAAGGAGTCTAAAATGCCAACCCTGTGTATAATACTATTAATTTCAGATTGGCAAATGTTTTATAGGAGGCCATAAGCATCAGTACTCATGTTCTGAAGTACCAGTGCAAAATGTGCATGAACGCTTTGCAAGAAATGTCCAAATATTTATCTATTGTTAATAGTTTTGTAATTTGTCCTTTCAACTTTAGCATTATCTTTAAACTTGTCAATAAGCTTAAGTTCCCCTCCATTAAGTCTCCCGTTCCTGATTTTCGCAAATGGGGAATCTATAATGTTCCTTGCAATTGTTCTCATTTATCTTATATAGGTCAAACTAAAAGAAATCTGGAAACCCGCTTAAAAGAACACCACCGTTCAAAAAATGAAAGTATCCCCACATAAAGAAACCACAACCAAAATAAAAAAAGTACAAACGTACAATGTTACACATCTACCTCAAGTATTTTATGCCAAAAAAATCATTTAAAAATATTAAAATGCAAGCCTAATAGTTGTAAAGGACACTTCCATAGGTTTAACATTAGCTTGTCCGTTATTTCCAGTGATTATGCAGGCTCTTAAGTAGTGGACATTATCCCTTATCGATTGGTAGAAGTCATATTTCTATACGATTATTTACGGCAGAATTAGTAGGAGGTAATAACTTTTTTTTTCCAGGACTGTACCTCAGATTAGTATGGGCCAATTAACCCATTGATTACTGTGTTGGCACATATGTCGTATTATGGCGACTATTTTTTAGCCCACAAGTTATGAAACCCTGAGAGCTAATGTGCCCGCCGGTTCTGTATATGTACGTCTGTATGTATGTACAGTCGTGGAAAAAAAAAATTGCACACCCCCCACTAACTCTGCAACAAATTGTAGTAGAAGAAAGTGACTGGTACCAAACGATTGGAAATAAAGTCTACTTTTAAATTATATATCTAAAATTTGCCTAAGGGGCCATTTACATATTAAAACAAGCCTAAAATTTATTTTTTTCAATGGCAACACCCACTTTTGACATGATATTTTAAATCTTCGGTTCAAACTATGCCTAGATACAAAATTTTAAGTCATTTGGATGATAAGTTTTCGAGTTATAAACATTCAAATTTTAGAGCCTATAATGTTAAATTACATTTTCATATTTTTATTAATATCTCCTGAGATTATAATTCTAATGTGTTAATTTTTTTTTTGGTTATAATACTAAAAAGCCCAAACATAAATATGTCAAATTTGTAATTTTTATAATTTTATAATATGAATTATGAAATTAATATTCGAAAAAATTATGAATTGCAACCTACAATTTTTTTGATGGATTTATATTTATTATGTCCTGCTTTATGTGTATTCAAAATTTAAAATTTTTCTACCAAGTAGTTTTCAAATTACGCTTAAAAAACGGCAAGATGCTGCTTTAAGGGGCCGTCTATGATGTGCATTAAAGCATAGTTTGAACAGGGATGGGAGCGCTCCGACTCGAAATCCCGATTGACACCACTAAATTTTAATAGTATTTGTTACCTTATTCAAGAACAAAATTTCTGAAATTCTTTACGTTGGAGAATACTATTAAAATTTAGTGGTAAGAATCGATATTCGGGTCGGAGCGCGCTCATCGCTGTTTGAGAAAATATTATACTCATAGGCTGGGATTAAAACAAGATTTTCTCAAATCTTGTTAAATTGTTTGCATTATTACACTAAATGGTTGTTAGATAAAGTATTAACGCGAAAGTATTTGTTACTTAAAAATGCTAATTTAAACTTTTATTAACTTTTGTATATCAATCAAAAATTGTAATCTTTACAAACATGTATGGATGTTCAGTTTTTATTCCATTAATAACGAACTTAAAATAATTAAACTTTTTCTTCTATAACTTTCGTATTTAGATCTATTCGATTAAACAGGCTAATTGAAAAAAAAAATACAAGTTATTTTTATGGTTTTCTGATAGGCAAGATTATTTCCCAATCGCTAGCAGTGTGCAAAAAAAAATCTAATAATAATAATAATAATAATAATAAATGGCAAACGGTAAGTTTTCTTGCCAAGAGGCATTAATGAGTTAATTGTAAAATTTCAAATGAACTACCAGAATAGGTTTAATCATAGAATTATTAACCCTATTCCGAAGGAGAATACTCTTTTCATATAATTGTGTTATTTTCATTCATCTTGTTTTTATGACAAAGTTTTAAATCGATTTTATATTTCAATTAGATGTTCTTATTTTAATCTTTTTTTGGCGCAGCATGTCCCTAAAGGGACTTTGTGCCATAAAACCCCAATCAACCAACCAACCAACCGAAGGAGAATAACGAATGTAAAGTTATTCAGATGTCTTTATAACATAGATTTAGTTTTAGGTCTTCAAATAAATCGGAATATAAATCCTGCGACACCCCCCTCCCCTCGCTACTAAAAAAAAAAGCAATGTCTGGGTTTATTTTCAGACTAAAAAACAATTTATCTGCGTTTTTTTTTTTTTTTTTTTTTTTTTTTTTTTACTTTGATTCCTTACGCTGCTTTATACTATTTTTTTAAATTCTACATTTTGTATTTGTCACTATTATTCACGTTTCTGACAATAAACTAAAAAAAAGGCGAGTTAAATAGATGCAAAATCTGAGAAACAGCATTATAACAGCACCTGTAAAATTCCAATAACATTTACATATTCTAAAACTATTTTTAATCCCTTCGTGAAGTGCGTCTATTACAGAATTTTTAATCTCATCAAAAAGTCACCTGTAAAAAATGCAGCCAAGTCCCGTAACTCATTTACCGTAAAAAGTACTGAGATCGTATAAAGCCAAGTTTAACTATCTTATTAACTCTGAAATTTTCATTCACAAATCACTCCTAGCCTCTACATCTTTAGTTAATTATTATTTTGTGACTTGGCAATTACTTAGCACGAGAATGTGATGTATATAGTTAGTCTTAATCAAATAATACTATAACATATTAAGGTGTAATAACTTCCCTGTGCGTATATAATTTGCTTTAGTTAAATTATCCCATCCCATCCCATAACATAGTAAGGTGTAATAACTTCCCTGTGCTGCGTAATTGCCAAGTCACAAAATAATAATTAACTAAAGATGTAGAGACTAGGAGTGATTTTGTGAATGAAAATTTCAGAGTTAATAAGATAGTTATACTTGGCTTTATACGATCTCAGTACTTTTTACGGTAAATGAGTTACGGGACTTGGCTGCATTTTTTACAGGTGACTTTTTGATGAGATTTCACTTCTTTTTGTAAGTAACCGTCCTTTTCTTGATTTTGGGTTCTTTTTGGAGATCATCCACTGATTTTCGCTAAGCCCACACTCTGTCCCTATTATTTACAGGTATCAAAAAATTGAAGCTTTAGTTTCGTTTGCAAAGTACTGTAGATAAAAAGAGATTTCAGGTTCCTAGGCAAGCACTAAATTATGGGAGGGGGAGTGTCAAAAGTACTCTCAATTGCTTCCAGGATAGGCGCTATGCATCTGAGATATAACTCCGCAGCCTTAGATACTTGATATTTAATATAAAAGAACTTTTTAGTATAAAAAGAAAGCCAAAATTAAAATTTCCGGAAATTTCCAATAAATCAAACTATATACCTTTTTTCGATGGTTTTTTTTCGTTTTTTTTTTAGACTTTTTTTTATTATTTACGGATTTTTTAATTTTTCCTTACTTTGTGTACAAAACCCTGCCTTTCTACCAAATGTCAATCTTCTAGGACTACAAAATCGAATTATTTTCAAATTTTCGACTTTTTATGAATTTATTGATTTTTCGATTTTAATTCTAAGTTACCTGATTGTCATGCTAATATAGTAATTATTTGATCCGTCTTCTTAGGATCATTTAGGTTCAATTTAGAGATAAATCAAGTGAATCTTAGAGTCACCATGATTTTATTTAGAAAGGACTATCAAGCCATAACCAGCCAGTAATGTCGGGAGGGTAGGGGGAGCTGTGAAAATTTTTGTGGGGCTAACATCATTTAACAATCCATATTTCATATGTGAAGTAAATAGAGTAGAACATGTGAAAGAAAACAAACCTGTCTATAAAGAAATCGCCTATATCGTAGCCAGTCTATAGCGGAACTTTTCTATAACGAAATTTGTAAACGAAAGAAAAGAAAACCATAATCCGGGGGAAATAACATAAAACAGTTAGGGGCGTTGTACTAGCTAATAGGACAATTATCTTATAACTAATGTTTCTAGCAGTACAAAATCAAATTGTTTTCGAATTTTCGATTTCTTAAACATATTTCGATTTTTCGATTTTATTTTCGAATTTTTTAATTGTTCCTTTTATTGAATAGTAAATACTACCTTTACACCAAGTTTTAAGTTTCTAAGACTATAAGATAAAAATATTTTCAATTTTTGATTTTTTCGCATTTTTTTTTTTTTATAATTTTCTGGATTTTATAATTTTTTCTTATTTTGTATCCTTTATTACAAATTTTAAGTTTCAAGACCTACAAAATCGAATTATTTTAAAATTTCCGATCTTTTTCGATTTTTTTATTTTATTTTCGAATTTTATTGCGTTTTTATTAGCACTTTCCAACCTAGTTGAAAAGTGCTTATGACTTCGGTTTGTCTGGCCGTCTGCCGTCTGGCCGTCTGGCCGTCTGTTGTCTGGCCGTCTGGCCGTGCTCTAACTCCCGTAAATATGCTCGGATTGCTCTGCAATTTTTATATGTTATTGTCGTTATCTATAGCATGTTCCCTATTTCAACGGAAGTGTGTAGCACTTATAGTTTTTTTACAGGGACACTCAAAAGAATTCCGTTACATTGCGGTCTATGGGGAAAAATCATTTGCGGTTTATTTAAATAATGTTTCACTACTTTAAACGCATTGAAATTTATATATATCACTAAGGTGCATTAGAAGATGCTTAATATGGAACAGGGTGTGCATAGCACTTATAGTTACTTTACAGGGCAGTCAAAAGAATTCCGTTACATTACGTCTATGGAGAAAAATCGTCTGCGGTTTATTTAAATAATGGAAATGCTAAGATATAGTAAGGCAAAGCTTACAATAAAAAATACTGGTGGGAAAAATCGAGGATTCTGAGCATCTTATGCGTCACGTATACGTGTCACTTGTCCCCAAGGGGTTAAAATCGGATAATTCAACAGTTGTAAACATTATTTTACCGCATATAACAATAACCGAAACTTATTAAGTGAGTAAAATGGTCATATCGGTAAAACATAATACATTAAAAGAAGTGACATTCTGCAGAATTTCAACAATCGAGAACCGAACTTCAATTTGGATACAGCCCCTTAAATATGCTCATTATAAAGTAATTAATTTCTCAGAAACTAATCGTAGGAATTTAATGAAATTTGGTATCTAGGCATAGTTTGAACTGCAGATTTCAAATATGTTGTCAAATTTGAGTCTTGCTATTGAAAAAACAAAGTTTGGGTGTGTTTTTATATGTAGATGCCCCCCTAAGCAAATTTTATATACATCATTTAAAAGTAGACTTTATTTCCAATCGTTTGGTACCAGTCACTTCCTTCTACTATAATTTGTTGCAGAGTTAGTGGGGGGTGTTCAGTTTTTTTTTTCCACGACAGTACGTATGTACGTAACGCGATAACTTTTGATAGAAATAACCGTTTTGCTTCAAATTTTGCTTATGGGTTCATTGTGTTAAGTCACTTCCCTGATTAGTTTTAGGGCTTCATTGGTTAAGTATAAAGGGTGAACGGGGGGCTAACCCCACCCTTAATTTACATAAACGGGTTTTTAATGCAGAAATATTCGATTTTCTTCAAATTCTGTATATAGGTTCATCGTGATAAGGCGCATCCCTTATTAGTTTTGGGGGTACATTGGTTAAGCATAAAAGGGGAACGCTATGGGAGTTCATTGTTTAATTATAAAGGGGAACGGGGGTATGAGGCCCCCTTAATATATTGTCGATTTGTTTATTTTTCGAGAAGTTTATTTCAAATTCTTTGAAATAAGAGTATAATATACAATTAGTGTGAATAAATAGCCTTTGTGCTAAATGCCCTCAGTTTTCTTTTTATTGATTCTTTTCCTACCAGTTTTTGAAAAATAATCTCTGCCATACTAGGACATTTTGAAGAGAAGTCTAACACAAAGAAATTCTTTTGTAAATTGTGGCACGATTAATGTAAAAATTGTCACCAGTTCCAGCTCTTAATCAAAAGATTAAAACTTGGAGAAAAAGAATGTGGAACATGATTACATGCTTGTAACTGAGTAATGTGATTTTTTGTTCCTAAAATGCATGAATAAATATAGATTCTATTATGTGAATATGTAAATAAATATAGATTGCTTAAAATTTAATGAATATAAATTATTGTGCATGAAAGCATCTCTAATAAGCCGAATATCTCTTTGGGAGTAAAAAGTAATTTAACATCCAATGTTATTGTCGATAAAAAAATGTTTATATCTACTTCCTTATTTTATGTAAACAAAACTTAAATAAATAAAAATTTTATGAAAAAAAAAACTATTTTTCGTAAAGTCTTGTTTGTACATTGGTAGGTGATATGAATATGAAAGAATGCAACATTACAGAGCAATTCTGCCTCAACAGCGTTGCATTACGAGACAATCGTAAGTACAGATTGCTTTTGTATTATTGCACTTACGAAAAATTCTATCCTATTTTTAATTTTTTATCCTGTCACCAGCTTAAACCTTAATTGCATAGTGATGTAAATTTCCATCACTTTTTATTTAACTTTTAATAAATAAATCAACTTCTTCGCCACCATTATATTTATATAGAAATATTAATCCAGTAAATTTCCCGTGAACTATGTTGCCGAACAAAGTTAAAAATCTATCTTAAAATTTCTGGTGTCCAATATTTAATATATGTATAAAAAAACACAATTGTAAAAGAAAAACTCATGCAAAGAAGGGTTAACCCCTTAAGCACCATATTCGATTTAGTGATAGTATGCTGAATACCAGCTATGTTAAATTTCGTCAAAAATGCAAAAAAAATTCAAAAATACAAAATTTATACTGGAAATTCTAAAAAAATAATTTTAATTTATGCAATCACGAAAAGTCTGTCATTATATAAAATACAAATTACTACTATAACTTTCTGGTATGAATTCAAAATTTTGAATTAAAAAAATGCCAATCTGGCAACCTGGACGTACGCACATACGTCCTGGTATTTCAGATAGTACGCAGTACGCACCACGACGTACGCAAGTACGTTGTGGTGCTTAACCCGGGAGCAGTCGCATGGGGTATGACATACCCCAGCGTGCGTACGGTTTTTACAATTGCCACCACTATTTTTCGAAAAGTAATCTATAATTTACATTATCATAGAATTTGTAACAATTGTCTCAGACTAAATAAAGTGACGATTATTAATTGTATTTATTGGTGACAATGTAAAAATCATTCATAATCTGGGTATGAGCGACTTCTCCCGAGTTAAGGTGATAACACTATATATACCAACAACCAATATTTGATTCTGTACCAAATAAAAATATTTCGCATCAGAAATTTTTTCATAAAATAAATGAACTGAAAAAACATGCAGAAATAAATTAAATAAGTTAATGTGAAATAAAAATCCTGGTGCGAAATATTTTTTATAAAACTTGAGTAAAATTCCCGGTATGTTTAGTGGTAATTTTAATTTATTTAAATTTTGTTATCTGCTATTCTGTTTTGAATATTTAATTAAATATGTGGCACGTCTTAAAGCAATTTACAAACAGTCTTAATGTTAATTTTAATTTTAAATTTGGTCTTAGCTACAAATTATTTTATCTCTATTCAATCTATAATCTTAAAAACAGTCTGTACAATGATCATGCTTCTAATGGTCCGGAAGGCAGCGTCACAATTTTGCAACCGATTTTAGCATACATGATTTTAGTATATATGGCAGATTTATATAGTTCAGATAACGAAACTGGCAGTCAGCTGTACAACCAGCGTGGGATGTTGTCTATACTAATTCATCGACGCTAAAATTGGTTGCAAAACAGTGATGCTGCCTCCCTGATTATAAGTACTGTGACCTGAAATGGGCTGCGATTTTAAATTCTATTATAAGTAAATGGTGACAGGTATTGAAATTATTTTTCAGGAACGTGATATGTGAAGCCAAGAATTATTTTAATATGCTATCTTTTTTAGTTCCCGACATTACCGATAAATGGTTCTGCTCTATCACAAACTATTCGGTTGTTCGGAAAGTTCCTTCTGTTTGGGAAAAACATTTCGTACCGGAAAATTCTGCCCGTAAATTATTAGACATTAGATAACAGTTAATGTCTAATAATTAATTGATAGAATTTTCCGGTACGGACTAACTTTCCCAAACGGAAAGAACTTTCCGAACAACTCAATGTAATAATCTCAAAATAAACTTGCAGTTAGAAAACGCAATCATTTTGTTATGCTTTTCAACAGCTAAACAGTATTATTAATCGTAAAAGCAGAACCACGCATTTTCTCCCTAAATTAAACAAATAAATTAGCAAATTTTAAGACTTTATATCTCGATAACGAGGCGATGAAGGTAAATGATTTATCTGTTAAAAAAAGCATTTCACTATGATCTTTCGATTGTTGCTTACTTAGATTTTTTTCATAAGTACACTATGGCGTGGTTTCCTGGTTAGAGAATAGAACGCAGCACCATTTTCTTCTTTTTTCAACATTATGAACTGTCTAAGCTATCAAATACATATAAAGAATCAAAACCTATTTAGTTTGCATTAAATATTATATATGTACATTAAAGTAAAATAAAATAAAATAAATAAAATAAAGCACGCTACTCAATCGACAAAGCCGAAAGGACTCGTTTTTTTTGTTGGCGATATTTCTCGCTTTTTGCAATCGTTGCGATGTAAACATTTTATTAGATTAAATTATATTTTATATTTTCCTATTACAAGGAAGATCACCTAAAAGCACATACTCAATATATATATATATATATATATATATATATATATATTTTTTTTTTTTTGAAAGCTAATGAAATTACTTAGGTACGTAATAAAGGATCAGTCTAATTTAGTTGCGGAATCCCACAAGAATATGTGTTAAAGAAAAAAAAAACCTTCGAGTATTTGGCGCGAAAAGGCGAACGCACCATGCGCTTAGGCGAGCAACACGTTTTATCGCCAAATGCAAACGAGTTTAATGCATTTGGAAATAGTTTGTTAAATGAGTATTTTTTTTTTGTTTTTTTTTTTCGCCTTATTTAAATGCAGAAGAGTATCGCAAATCCTGCAATTAAACGAGTGGTCTACAATTTTTGCTGTTTAAATATTAAATAGAAAAACTCTATTAAAAAATTGTGTTAAAAACGTACGAACCCTGATGCACTTAAAACTTATCCAATCGGTGAAACTGCTTAAATTTAAATAAATATTTCATCGTTTATATTTAAATTCGTAAGTACTGCGTATTTAACGAGGAACAAGGAACAACCAGCCAGGACACTTAAACTATAAACCTCGCGGTTAGTGTCCTGGCTGGTTGTTCCTTGTTAAATGAGTGTTTTTAAATACGCAGTACTTACGAATTTAAATATAAACGATGAAATATTTATTTAAATTTACGCAGTTTCACCGATTGGATAAGTTTTAAGTGCATCAGGGTTCGTACGTTTTTAACACATTTTTTAATAGAGTTTTTCTATTTAATATTTAAACAGCAAAAATTGTAGACCCCTAGTTTACTTGCAGGATTTGCGATACTCTTCTGCATTTAAATAAGGCGAAAAAAAAAATGTAGACCCCTCGTTTAATTGCAGAATTAGCAAAACTCTTTTGCATCTAAATAAGGCGAAAAAATTCTATTAAAAAATTGTGGTAAAATCGTATGAACCTTGGGCAGTATAAAAGTAAAAGCCCGATTAACAACGCTGTCGTTATTACATTCCGATATCAAAGAAGCCGTAGTTTTTATGGCAAAAACACTTTGTCTCAGACACTAACGATATCGAAATCGCAATGACAATGCTCAGAATCGATCCTTAATTTTGAGTTTGAAACAATTTTAATCAATTTAAATTTTGTTTTAAACAGTATAACATCGTTAAATTTCGTTATCTACCCTATATATATAAAATCCTAATGAAACGAATTTGTGAAACGATTTTATGAAACGAATTTATGAAACGATTTTATGAAACGACTGATTAAACGACTGATTATGTTTCAGGGCTATTTTTAGTATAATATTAAACGCTTGATGGTGAAATTAATACCAATAGTCCATAAAAATCCGCGGATGTCAAAACTGGTAATAGAATTTTGAAATTGGAATTAGTTTTCGAGATATTAATTTTTTTCTAATTTTTTGACATTTCTGTAATGATGGCAACTATTTACTCAGTTTTTTTGTAACAAAAAAGGGAAAAAAATCGAAAAGGATCCCGATAGGGATTATTGATTTCTTTTAAATCGTCATTTTCAAATTGAAATTGAATTTATCTTTTATTTCAATCAATAATGAAGACAAGATTGTGATTAAATTATGTTTTACAGGAAAATTTGAAAAAAAAATCACATTTCTATCGTCAGGATTCAATCGTCTGTCAGCAGTTAATTTATGTACTGAAAATATTTTGAATAAATTCGTTCAAATGACGTCATTTATGTAAATACGTCATTTATGTTTATACAATTTATTTAATATAAAGAAGCCATTTATCTATTTTTATGTACAAAAAGAGGTACATTGAAAGACAATTATAAATAAATTGTATATATACATATAAATACATGTATAAACAAGCATAAAAGTTCGGTGCTTTTCCAGTATATGATGAAACAGAGAAAATAGCCTTGGCGGAAAAGGAAATTTGGCAACATACTTTCTGTCAACCTATTCACTTTGTCATTTCGTATACAGAAGCATTTTTTCAATATTTATACAATTTGTTTAGCGTAAAATGTCATTTATCCTATTTTATATATAATCAGAAGTAATTTGTATAGAAAAAACAATAATAATATACGTATAATTAAAATTGCATATAAACAAAAAAATCGTCGAATTTGTTTCCATGGCTTTTTTTGTCACTTGGCACCAAATCTCACTTTCTAATGCTCGAATTGCGCCAAGCTTTTTAAAAAAGCGTCAAGACCCCTATAATAGAAAAGCACCAAATGTTCATTGGATTTGTTTTCATAACTTTTGGCAACAAATCTATGTATATTAACGAATCTATCCGTTTTTGAAACTCGAATTACGCCAAACCTAAAAGCAAAGGATCCTATACTGGAAAAGTACCCGATTTTCTTATGGACAATATTCAAGTTACATAACATGGTGTAAAATTATCGCGGATAGCAAATTTGTTTAAATATCTCATCAATTGATGCCGAATAAATGCAGGCATGCATGCACAAAATATTTAATTAATTTTGTACGATAAATAATTATTAGAAAATTCGTATGTACATATTAATTAAAATAAATAATTTACATATTTAAAATAACATGAAAATATGCATGATGGTGCACTAAAATAGAGATAAAATTAAAAAGTGTTACTGAAAATGTCTATAACATAGTACTTTTCAATACCGTGGTTCTTAATGTTATTCACAAGCAGATGGAATTTTTCTCATCCTTAAACGCAAAGGAAGAATAGAATACAGATCGTTGTTATGAAAGTCCGAGAGGTAGCCACAATTTAAACCTAACCATTTTATACAAGCTGGTTTTCAAGCTGTAATTGATTTTACTTATCAATCCCGAAAACAGTCGTCAGTTTTCGCAACAGCTGTGTATGAGGCCATGATAATAAAAAAAAATGCCCGATTAAAACGTTAAAAGCATGGCAACCCAATTACAGATTTACCAATATTTTTAAAACAAAGCACGCTATCATGTTTTTAGAGGCCTCGAAGTCTGAGCGGGGGTTGGCGAGCGTAGCTCGCAGGGGGTAGGCCCCCTAGTATATACATATAAATGTAGGGTAGATGTGCCAGTAATGGACACCCTTAAGGAATTGCTTAAAAAAATAATTAATAGTTATAATTATTATAGCCCACTTTTTTTAATATTATATTAATCTATCAACATTATTTAATCAATCTCATAGTCTCATTTCCCAATGTGAATCAAAATTTAATTGTAAATAACAGAAATGTATCAAAACACCCAAAATTCCAGTAATGGACACCCTCTCTTCCAGTAATGGGACACTCTCTGTTCCAGTAATGGACACCCCACAAAAAATAATAGGTAATTGATTTTATGATCTGTATCTAAAACCAAAATTTAATGAAAGCATATTAATGAAATAAAATAGTCATTTTCAAATAAATTTAACAATTAGGATATCAATAATTAATAAAATATTTATGAGACTAATTCACTGTTTCAATTAATTATTGTCATTATCACAAGATCGATATTTTAATTATGTTAGATAGAAGGTTTGTTTAAAATACTAAATTTCAAAGAATTATATTTACTAAATTATTAAGTCATTGACGGGGGAAGGGGGGTGGGTGGGTTTAGAAGGGTTAGTTAAAAAAAAAGATTTTTTAAAAAAGTGTCTTGGCGTACCAGTGCATGGAATCATATTTCTTTTTATTCTTAACAGTTAAACTTCCTAAAACTGCTTCATATATTACTTTTAGCAATTTGTATAAAATATATCAAATAAATGAAAGTGTAGGTTGAATGTTTTTTAAATACTAAATCAAATTATTTCAAAATAAAATATCAGAACTGACATTTGAGCCCCTTGATCTGCAGATTTTCTACTTTCATTGCTACTATAAATTTAATATTATAGGGATTTTTTATGTATGTAGTTCTTTTATCAGAGATGAATAAGGAAACATTTAAGATAAAAAATAATAGATTTTTAAGAACTTGTGCGATTTAAAAAATTGTCCTTTTTTAAATGGGGAGAGTTAACCCCATGAATCCCTCATTTTCCCATGCCCTTAAAGATTATTCTCTGCTTTCTGATGGGTGTTGATTGCCACATTATAAAATATGCAAGGTACGGCTTACAAAAAAATAATTTGATAACAATCTTTAAAAAAATTATTAATTACATGAAATTGATAAAAACAGCTATTTATATAAAAATATATATATTATTACATTCTGGTAAGTGAAATTAAAAAATTATATTTGATTACTTAGCTTTTCAGTTAAATAAAAAAAAAAAAAAATGCACTATGAACATTACTGAAATTGCTTTTTCAGTATGTCCACATGGGGTGTCCATTACAGGAAATTGACTAATTAAGCATTCCAGTAATGGACCATGGTCGTAAAAACTGAAAAATAAATGAAATTTTGTAAATTGCCATTGGTATGTAAAATTCAAAGTTTTCTATTATTGTCTAAACAAAAACATGCAATTTTTTCAAGAAAATAAAAAAAATATATGAATTGTTTAAGTGAAGCCAGCTCTTAGCATGTTCATTAAGATTTTCACAGAAAATCTGTGGAACTGTGAAACATTATTTTCTGGCTTCCTGATTGGTTTGACTAAGAGTGTCAACAATAACCTAGATTATAAAACAAGCAAGGAGGAATTATGAAAAAATACATAAAAGGCTAAATTTTTATTGGTTTTTTTTCTATAAATCAAAAACTTTGAAAGTGGCCCATTACTGGAAGGGGGTCCATTACTGGCACATCTACCCTATATGACAAATCTGTAGCTATATAAATGTATTTATTTAAGTTAAACTAGTTTAGTAGGAAGAATAGAAAAAGTTTTCCTTTAAATTTATCATAGAAGCGTTTTTTTTTATTTCATTATTTCACAAACAAGCAAAAAATCACACACACACAAATAAAATAAAATAAAATAAAATAAAATGTTTTAGGGATGATATACAGGGATTCCGCAGGAATTTTTTTTTTATAAACATAATCTTAAACATTATACATCCTCATAAGAAGAATATTGCGTATTTTTTTTTCAAAATTTTCTGAGTATGCACATATGTAGACCTTCCTTGTTAGCAGGGCACTATTTTTAAATTCTATATCGTACCACTTTCTCAAAACAGATTTTTTTCACATACACTTTGACAACATGTGCAAGAAAAACATGCTATAAAATTTATTTTATTAAAACAGTGGTGCGAAAAGAATATAAAAATACTCGCCAGTGGCAGCACTGTATTAGAAATTAAAATGAAACACCACTTTCTTCTTTTTTTTCCTAAATTATGAACAATCTGAGCTATTTAATGTATAATGAATCGAACAGTTTATATTAAAACTAAATGTTGTCGAAGAATGTGATTCCAACTCTTGACTATTTCATATTTGAAGAAACTCAAATCTGAATTTTATTTGCAACACAGTTTTATTTATTTATTTATTATTACTAATATCAAATATAATAGCTTTAACGCAATTAAAATGGCCGCCATAGATAGATATATATTTCCTCCGGCTAACCGAAAAGTACCAAAAAATATTCTAGCAACAATATGGTTCAGTGTAAATGTGGATATCATTAAACGCTTTTCACAAAATACACTTCATTGCATCAAATCGTATTAATCAAAATACGCCAATTGGCAATGGACCCAATTACGGAAAATTACTTAATATGTTTAGAAATCTCCGCATTAGTGAACGTATTGCAACTGATAAGCAAACGGACATGTAGCATAAATGCTTCAGTGTGTTAAACGGTTTTTGTCAAGAAGATAAAATACATAACAAAAAAATATGTGAAATGTTACCATGATCGCAAAATTTCTTGATAAAGATATAAAATAATAAAAACGTGACTAAAAAAATATATATATTATCACAGGCCCGGGCAACGCCGTGTTGGTCAGCTAGTTTAAATATTAAACAGAAAAATCCTATTGAAAATTGTAGTAAAAGCGTACGAACCTTGTTATATGCAATTAAAAGTCACGATTGTGCTAAAAATGATGTGATGCATACCAATTTTATTGCGATTTTAAAATTTTGCACCAAAGATAAAATTAAGAACACCTGAAAGTATATAAAAAAATGATTTCATTGTAGACCTGTGTTATTCTTTTAATCCCGACGACTTAGAGTCCCAATCAGTTTTGATTACTTAGTGTTTACTATGTAATGACAGATATTAAAATTAATTTTGTTTTACTGTGTTTGTTTCTGATTTCATTTCAGTTACTGGTGTGAGCGAAGCATGTAAACATCCCTGCGTGGAGTATCATTATGATATCACTACAAGTTTAGTAAAAATAGGAAACAATAACATCAGGTAATTCGATCATTTCCCACATTCTTAACTCCAATAATTTATTTATAAGATTAATAAAATTCTTGCATCTTCTTATTTCGGTTCTAGCTATTGAAATTCAAAAAGTGTCAGTTAATTTGAGACAATCCATATGGCTTTAAATTGACATGATGGAAAGATACCAAATTCTGATTTCACAAATACGTTCTCAAAGTATTCGTGTAGAAATAGTATAGGGAGGAATCCACCTAAAAAATCAGCAACAATAATATAAAAAACCTAAGGAAAATTCTTGTTATAATGCTATTTTTTGCGAGTATTGACTTATAAAAAATAGTGCGTTTATAAAGTTTGTATACATTTTTAACAAATCGTTTTTAAATCAAAAATGTTTTAACACATTCGCATTGGAAAATTTTTATTAAATCTGGGTTTTAAAACAGTAGAAGCTCCTACCTCTTCTCTTCTCAAAGTTTTTCGTAAATTGGTTTACTAGATATGTTTCTCAAATTCATCACCTTTCAATGTACGGTTTTAATATAAAATATCTTACAATCTAAAAAAAATATGGGCAACATGATATAAATGCATTTTCTGTAAGGTAGAAGCCACTCGCTTAGTCAATGGCGTTTTTTGAACAAAAACGAGAATTCTCGTTTCCCGATGTGAATGTGTTAACACTAGAACCGCGATAACGGATCACTTTGATCCGTACCAAATAAATAGTTGTTGATTCGAACCAGAAATTCTTTTTAAAAATAAGTTAAATATATGCTGCCTAAAAATAAGTTAACCCTTTAACGGGCGGTGCCCTCAAAAAAGGAAACCTAATTTTAATTCCAAAACTGTCAAACGGCACCAAGAATATTTAATTAAAATTTTCCTTTCATTCAGTACCGTAAAATACGCAAGATTTTATTTTCAAATAACTTCGTGTGTAAATTCCGGTGTCTGTCCATTATTTCATTATTTTGCAAACAGACTTACTCCGCGCCGGAAAGGGTTAATAAGTTTAATGGTTTTAAATAAAATTTCTGGTAAAAATTTGAGCAAAATTTCTCGTGGTTCTAGTGTTAAGTGACCTGATAGTACGCTTTTACAAGAACAAAGAATAGCCATTGTTCGTGTTCGTCTTATTGAATTGAAGTATGAACAGGAGAAGGAAAACGTCACCCAAAATGAGTTCTTATTCTGTAGAGCCTTCAGCAAATCATAATAGATAGTTGGGCGAGCTTCACAGACTTCAGATTCAAGCTTATGCACATCTTGAATGCATTAAGCGTGTTCTTTTAAATCAGAGGACGTCAACACATCGACGGCCAGGAGCGCCAATATTAAAAAAAAATTGGAATGGCTCAAAATTATTTGGTTAAAATTTATATGGCTAATTTTCTTTTTCATTGGAAGGGGGACAGATGGGGAAAAAATGATAATTTTAAGCCAAGCTATGTTTTTTAAAGTAAAGTACAAAGTTATAAATTGATTCACCCGTTCGGGACCATGGTTGCATGCAAGACTCCCTTATCATAGATCAGACTTGACAATCCGGAGAAAGTCTATGGGAGAAAATGTCCGCGGTAATTGCCAACTTATTAATTGACTTTCTCCGGAAAGTATCGCCGCCTGGTGGATACTACCGCACAGTCGCCATGTTTCGGGCTTTTTGAACACCAGTATATTTTTAGAGAAAATGTTGTTCTTTTAAATCCCAGAATTCTCCGATAAAACAAAACAAAATTGTCTCTACTAAAAAACTGATATCCAAAAATATAATAGAAAAATCTATAGAAAAATCTAGCTCGTCTGCTACCGCATAGCTGCCAACTCTCACGCTTTTTTCTTACCACTAAAATTTAATAGAATTTTTTTCGTCATGTAATCACACGATCTTGTCAATTTAATAAGATAAAATTCACTATAAAATTTTAGTGGTAGGAAAACTACTAGTTCATAAGCAAATGCATAGAACAAATGGAGCTGTGAAAAAATTTCGTGTGATTTCGTGTCGTAAATACTATTACTGACGATTGATGGCGCTAGTAGCAGGACAAGTATAGCGGTCAAAGGCAACTTGCTGATTGAGAGGTCTGATACTATGATAAGGAGGTCTTGGTTGCATGTATGCAACCCCAAAAAGATCTTACAGCGCTTGAGTTTGATACCAGTAAAAAGAAAAGTAAAATTGATTTTATTGAATTACGACATTTTTGTGATTTACATGGTTAAGTCAAATAATTAACAAAAAGTGGTGCCGAACGAATAAAATTCATGTAAAAGATGCTGGTCTTGAACGGGTTAAATTACAATTTTCATGAAATCTTCCTTATAAATACACAATTATTTATCTAATACCATGAATATGACTAAAAGTTAAAACCGGAATTCTGAAAACAGCTGCGTCTCTCGACTACGATAAAAACCGACCCGATATACGCTTCCAAAACCAGTCAGAATGTCATTCTCCAGAGTGGCCGTTATCAATCGCGGCAGTGATATCCGTTCAGCAATTTTTCCAATAGGCATGCTCACCGAAGAATCCCAAGAAGAAACTGCTCAAAGTTGTCTACAAATGAAGAAGTCATGAATATGTCACTTTTGTCATCAGACCCATTCGTATATAGTCATGGGATTCAACCTAAGAAAAAAAATTATTTGGTTAGATGATGAAGCAAATAACCTTCTTTTGGCATAAGTCAAGTGTTTTTCCAACCAAGTCCTCACAAAAGTTTTTTTAAAATCAAATACTTAATACAAATACAGAATAAGTGTTGAAAGTCGATTTTATAATATTTCTATAATATAATATATAGATTAATATTTTATTTTTATTTTCATTGGTTTGAATTTTGTCGATCTGATTCTGGGAAATTGTAAGATTTTGAAGATTGTGTAGGAAGTGATTTATTTAATTTTTATATTACCATATTGCGATTATTACTGTGATTAATCTATAATCTATATATATATATATATATATATATATATATATATATATATATAAGATTATTTAAACACAATTTTATGCCATGATAAGTAAAACTATTTATTCATTTTTTCAGAATAAGAATGTATTCGTTCAGGGGAGCATGCCCCTCCTGAACGAATGCACGAACCCCCCTTTCCCTTTAATTTTATATTCTCAATTTCCTGTAACTGTGCTATTTCATTATTCTAGTATATTTCTGAATGCAGTTACTACTGTAATTTAATTAGATTAACGATTTCCTTGTACAGGATATTTTGTCCTATCCTTAAAAGAATACTTAATTTTCAACCACTAAACATCAACATACGATGCTGAAATTGAATAAAATTTCTTGTAATAAATTTACTTATACAAATGTAAATTCCTCTTATGACACTTCACTTATATTCAACTTACACATTCAAAGTTTTTATAATTTCCGTTTGGAAAACCAGCTTGGTCATCTTTCTTTAATAGTTAACATAGATCCTCATCTATTTCATTAGAAAAAGCATATTTTAAACTAAAATCACCCGAAAATTAGCTATTTTGTTAATAAAGGTTTGCGCCAAACTAATTCGATTTACTTGAATTTTCTTTTTTTTTTATGTTCTTTGAAATGCAATTGCTAAGCAACCATTCAATGAAAGAGAAGAAAAAAGAAATGCATTGGAAACTTTTGTAAAAAATGAGAAATTAAAGTGTTTTATATCTCTCAATTTGATTTGTAAAATTTTCCAATATTTAATACAATTAATTTCAAATTCTAATAATTATATTGGCAAATTTTAAAATCGATCGGATTAATTTAAAATCTCCATTTCGGTAATTTAGCACCCATAATTTAGCATTTGCAATTATCCCAGTGCGCTATTTTCCTTTCGATATATGTTAAAATTTAAAAATCGTTTGATTTCTGATTGAATAGCATTTTGACTTAAAAGGAAATGTTCTATATATTTCGAACGAATGAACCAAACTTAAACTATACTGCTAATTCCAGGTACATCACCAGTATACCTATCTAATTATAAACTGAAAGGATGGTATTTTCGGTAGTTATCAGCGAGACATACAAACAGACACCAAAAACTTTTCGTGTCTCCAGAGTAAGCCTTAACTGACGTTTTGACAATAAGATTTTGCTTTTATAAATGTGAAGGAATGCTTTTACTTCTTTTAAAATAAATTTGTTCATAAATTCTTGTGTCAGTCACTGATTTCAAAATCTTTTTTTTAGCATTTTCATTTTTTTGCATTTCACTATTCAGGGTTCGTACGAGTCCTGGAATTCTAAGACCAGGAATTTCTTTGGTACCAGTATTTTCTTATAGATAATCTCTTCTTAAATAAGGTGAAATTTCGCACGTTTGAACTTGATGAATTTTTTTTTGGAAAAATATACTGGTATTTCACCTGGAAAATAACGGTACCCGTACGAACCCAGCTATTTTATCAACTGAAGTACGAGGTTTTTTTGAAAAGTAAAGATACTTCTTAGACTGCAGGAAAAAAAAAGTTTTAATGAATGCGTTGGCAACACATATCGTAACCTTGAACATTTGACCTTTCCCTCTTAGTCATTAGTTATTTGTACGGTGAGCCTGTTTCGTGTAGCACGTATTTATAATGGCTGTGTCAATTCAGAATCCCCCCAAATGTGAAGTACGTTCCGTCATACGTTTTCTTGATGCAAAATGTGAGCGTCCAGAGGATATTCACAAAGAAATTTTTTCCGTCTTTGGGAACATTATTGAATCGACAAAATATAACGAAATGGTGTTGTGCTTTATCTGGAGGTAGAACTAATGCTCATGAAATACCCAGAACGGGTAGGCCATCTAATCTATATCACCCAGTAGGCCAAAAAGCGGCAGGCCAGCAAGACACTACCACTTATTCCTTTAACCGAAGTAACATGTTGCTGGTCAAAACTTCCACGACGATGCTGAGATCAAAATTGAAGTTAAAATGTGGTTTCGACAACAGGAGGTAAGCTTCTATGACCATGGGATACAAAATCTTGTACACAGACTTAACAAATGCTTGGATAATGACGGTAACTATGTTGAAAAATAAGGCATATAACGGTAAGTAATCTGTAATGGACATTTTATCAATGAAAATTTTTTTGAAAGAGTATGCGGCATTGTATCTTTACTTTTCGAAAAACCTTCGTAATTTCCCCTTGAAAGTGGTTAAGTCAAATACACCAATTAATATTTTGATTATTTTTTTTTCTTTACAGCAGGATTTTTTTTGTTTATGATAAAAATCAGTATTCATTAGAGGAATACAAGAGAACAACGTTTAGCAGCTTTTTAAGTAAGTCCAATTCCATTATTTTGCTTTAGATTCAATTAGTCAACTACAGACCGCAGAGGTACTACTATTTCCGAATAGTATACTTAAATTTATTTAATCTCAGAATTTCTTTCATTAAATAAGACGGAAATTACCATTCGGAAATAGTTGTAGCTTGGCGTCCTGCGGTTGAGTTGCTGTTGAGTTACTTTATTTGATAAAGTAAAACCTTCATGAAATAGAACTACAGAAATATCCACTTTTCATTATCTTAAATGTTGAATGTTAAAAATTCATCTTATATCTTCCCTGAGCCAACAGTAAGATTTCTGTATCAGATGCAATTTTAACCAGAAATTGTATTTAAGAAAATGTACCTTACCTCTAAGTAGTATTTTTTCATACCATTTACTAATTTAAATTTTTGATACGAAATATGCTTAACCCTTTAATGCATGAATTTTTCTTTTAGAATTGTGTTTTTATATAGTACTTATATTAAGGATCAGACACCAGAAATTGTAAAATAGATTTTTAATTTTGCTAGATGGCATATTTTATGCGATTTTTAGATTTTATAGCATTTATATTTTTGTATAAATATAGTGGTGGCAAAGAATTTTATTTTTTCATTAAAAGTTAAATAAAAAGTGATTCAAATTTGCATCACTATGCATTTAAGTGTTAAGTTAAATAAATAATACATAAATTATAAAATTATTTAATACAAACAAGCTTCCTTCTGCTAAGCAAATTGGGCTCATGCTACATAGTGAACAAATCTTGTACACTAGCCAATTTCCCAGTATTCTTTCGTAAAATATGAATTAATTTGACCCAGGTGTAACACATTTAGAGCCAGAATTTTTTTAGAAATAAAATCAAATAAATTACACGTAGAAACATAAAATTGAATAATTAAACATCAACGTCTTTAGGAATTAAGTAATTTAGCGTCCTCTAAAAGCCGATAGTACAGAACTTTGCATTTGATGTCCAGCCATTGTAAAATATCAATTCTTGTTTTCGTAACCCATTTGCTGCCAACCACGAGTATACTCGTGGTTTTTCAATCTAAAATTACGAATTCGTACCAGAAATTTCGAAAGAAGAATTTATTTTTTATGTAATCACGAAATGTCTGTAATTAATTAAAGTAAATATTGCTGTTGGTATTTTCTGGTATGAATTCGAACTTTCTAAATAAAATAAAATTCCGGTAATTTTAACCCGGCAGTGAACGTGTTAATGTTAAAAAGTCCTTCCGGCCTGTATCGGGAGGAAAAGGTAGCTTTCCTATATCTTCGTTTTAAAATTTTAGCTAATGTTACACGAAAACAGCAAGCTAAAATGCAAAGAAACCGTTTACAAAAGATTCGTTAATACTGAATTTGAATAAGAAATTCGCCAAATTATTGAGCTATAGCCAAATTGGCTTCATTTATGAAGACTTATTTTGGTCGCCAAATGTCGTCAAGTTTGGCGAGAATTTGGCGCTAACGGATATGAATATATAGTTTTATGCGTATGATTGGGAAAATTATTACAACAATGAAAGAAAATAATTTGCGAGAAATCGCGTTCACTAAAACTCGTAAATTAATCGTTGGTATTTTGTAATGTGCTGTCTTGTTTCAAAATGTCAGCCACCCTAGAATTTCAAACTGCTCTATCTCAGCCATTTTTTAAGATAGAGGTAAAACAAAAAATGCTCCGGAATCCTTGTACCATGGCCTAACACGTAAGCAAAAAATAAATTTGAATTTTTAACTTTTTTGTATATTTATTTTAGTTTTAAATTTTTAAATTGCCGCCATCTTGAAACAAAATGGCGGACTAAGTTGGCCAACGAACTCGGTCGAGACATTAGTGACCTTAATACACACAATTAGTTTCATCAAAATTGATTTATAAATACGGGCGTTATCGTATGACATAGATTAGATATATATATATATATATATATATATGTGGATATATATATATATATAAATCAACATTTGAACGGAGGGGGGTTTTGGGGTCTGGGGGTCATGATCGGTGAAAATATACTAAAATTTTCCGGAATTGCTTTCCTCCGAACGGCTGCAATAGGTAGCTTTATACTTTTTTGTATTGAAAGCTACCTAAAACTATAAAAATATTAGCCCATTCCGTCTATTTATTTAATTTTTTAAAATTTATCTTCATCTTTTCGTTAAAAGCTTATTAATAATACATAAAACTTCAGTAATAAGAAAGATTGTAAAGGGAAAACCACGAAAGTAAAATGCTGCTTCAAACGATAAAAAGCGTATGTACTAGTAGCTGGTTTTCCTGAAACGATCGTCTGTTTTTACAAGAAGAACGTGGTGCTAGTGCGCACTAACAAATTTAACGCGTATTGCGCGTGCTCTAAGTACAAGATCTATTAAATAAATTTTCTGGTTCTAAACTGTTTTATCCAGGATCAATTTAATGCACATTTTACTACTAGTTGGAGGTTCACAAGTATGATCTTGTGTGAATCGTATATTTGAACATCTGAAGGGTTTGTGCTTTGAGACCTATAGCTACAGAAGCTGTTGTCTCGAATGATCAATACATTTTTTATTCACAGAAACACATACAAGACTTCGACAATTACATAAATCCTCTTGATAAGGACGAGATAAACACAAGGAAGTAAATATTACTGAAGAATACATCCGGGAACTCCACAAAGAGTGTGCAACGGAGTCAAGGCTAGTCGAACACACAGCTTGCTCCTACCCTCTCACGTGATTAGCGGAGTGGTGTCTTAAGGGGCTACTTCACTCAGACGAAAACATCCGCTCGCTAATGTTAATCCTATGGAGGAAATATTTTAAGATATCTCGTTCGCTTTCAATATTTTTAAATGATTTTTTTTTTTTTGCATTGGATAGCTGAGGTCAATCTCTATGCACGCTTCTTTGTACTTTTTCGATTTTTTTTGCATTTTTTTTTTATTGAGGATACTTTCAATTTCAAAACCGGTTCCGAAAGTGAAAGTATCGTTAAAAAAAAAAAAAAAAAAAAAAAAAAAAAGTGATCAAAATCGAAAAAGTACAAAGGAGCGTGCATAGAGATTGACCTCAGCTATCCAATGCAAAAAAAAAAAAAAATCATTTAAAAATATTGAAATGCGAACGAGATATCTTTAAATATTTCCTCCTCCATAGGATTAACATTAGCAAGCGGGTGTTTTCGTTTGAGTGAACCACTCTTACCACTCGGCCTCTTAACCACTCGGCCACGGAGAGCCCTGAATCGTATATTATTCATAAGGCGCGCCGGTTAAAGTATTAAACGGTGATCATATGACGAGTTTAGTTGTCAGCTAGTTTATTTTATTTACGTCTACATTTGTATATTGCGTATAGATTTTTTTTTTTTTAAATAACAAATAACATTTTTTGTTGACACCTCTTTCAAAATACAATGTTACACATTAGTTGTCAACTTCTTTTACTGAGTAGCACTTCTTGAAAATTCACATATTTTTCACTGGAATTTCAATTTAAAATTACAAAAGAAAAAAAAAACTTATTTTAACAGTTATTAAGTGCATACACAAAGCTTTGTTGGGTAAATCCGAATTTAGCCGTGTTTTAAAATACTTCCCACATCATTTTCACATTTAATTGTAAACGTTGCAGTAACAATATTATGTATTTCGAAAATAAACCTTTTTTTTTAAGCAAAAAATAAATTTTAAAATTTTGAATAATTTGCGATTTTAATGAAAAAAAAAAAAAAAAAAAAAAAAAAAAGCTGTCCTTATTAATTTCGGGATTGTGTGTAACTGTGAAGTTTAAAACATGTTTAACCCCTTAATTCTCGCTCCCGTGATATTCACGGGCTGTGTATTCTACTTTTTTAAATTCAGATTCTTTGATTCCCACCAATTTTTTAAAAGAGCGAAATTAGCTTTATTCTCGCATCATTTTATGAGCCATTAAAAACGGTGAATATTTCTACTTCAAAAATTTGGTGGCAATTAAACAATTTGAAATTTATAAAAGTAGCCTACACAAAAATATAGCGACGCTGAAGGGGTTAATATTGTTTAAATATTTGGCTCTTTTATTAAAAATAAAATAAAATCGTTGGTTCTAATACACGGAGAAACAAATTGTGAATAAAATTATTTTGTGTCTTGAACGGAAAATCCCTTTTCAAGAATTGTTTTTCTGTTAAGTTGCTGTTATCTTAATTAGGAAGTTGATAATATTTTCTTTAACATTCTAGGAAATACTTTTTTAACTGTTTTAATCAGTTTTTGATCAATCGTAAACTTGTGGCAAAATTTTACTTAATTCTTAGCTAATCAGAAGAAGAAAAGTTTTGAGCATGATTTTAAATGATTCGCTTTCTTTTAGGTTATATATATATTTGTACAATTTTAGTTTGATTTCTACACAAAATTTCCAGAACAAATTTATTGAAGCAAAATGCACAGGGTGGGTCACAGTAGTGTAGGCTCTTAAGAGCCTGCGGTAGTCACACTCGCAAGAAAATATTAAACCAATGGCAAGCGTCATTTCAAATTTTTTTTGTATAGGCTATTTAAGGTCGATGTTTAACCGGGAATATTTGCAATTTTTTTATTTTTGTTGCAGTTTTTTTTTTTTTTTTGAAGGCTTATTTTCTTTCGAAAACGGTTTCGAAAATGAAAGTGACTTTAAAAAAATCTGAAAAAAAAAAAATCGAAAAAGCAAAAAAACTACCCGGTTAGAGATTAACCGCAGTCATCCTATACAAAATAAAATCTTTTTAAAATATTGAAATGCAAGCGAGGAATTTGAAAAGAACACTATTATTGATTTAATATTAGCTTGCGAAAGTCTTCGAGTGAGTAGTGTAGGCTCTTAACCCTTAAATGCCTAGTGTATCAAATTTCAAATTCTTTTTATTTAACTTTTAATAAATAAATCAAGTTCTTCGCGACCACTGTACTTATATAGAAATTTTAATCCAGTAAAATTCACATAAAACGTATAATATGCTACTAAATAAATTTAAATATCTATCTTAAAATTTCTGGTGTCTAACCCTTAATATAAGTATAAAAAAACAAACACAATTCAAGTATTTAAGATTTAATGTTTCCACAACATATCTGCAAGAAGATGTTTATTGCTAGACAGTTTTTACATGTTTTATTTAACTTCGATTTTTGCCTGTCTGTCTGTCTAGGTCAAATCTTGCAGTCGATTTTTGGTCCATTTCCGTCTAACCAATTTTCCTCAAATGTTACACACGGGTTCATTGTTGATGGCAATACGATATTTAAGTATTTTCAGGCTTGTATCTCATCAATGGAAGGCTCCAGGGGCAGAAACCTGCTTTCGCACAGGCCGAAAATATTAACGAAATATGAGTAGAGAGAAAATGGGGATCCGGCCTCAGGAGGTGGGCTGTGGGCACGGTGCAAGGTGCAGCACCTGCCCACATGCCCACCTCCCAAAGTGCAGCACCTGCCCTCCTCCTCCTCCTCCTCTCAAAGTGCGCACCTCCTCTCGATGTGCCCTCCTCCTCCCGAAGTATCCTCCTCCACCATCTAAGATAAGGGGATTAATGATAATTAATTTTAATTGCGGGACTTAGAAATTTTTCGAAGCCATTTTTTTTTTTCGGAGAATTTTCTACTAGAGTACGAGGTGTGTTTCAAGGGATTTATTTTAGCGAATTAGAAATTGAATTAATTTTAATTGCGAGACTTAGAAAATTTTTGAAGCATTTTTTTTTTTTTTCAACGAGAGTAGGCCATTTGATATACATGTTAGAGGACAATTTTAAAAGTCAATAATGGTTTAATTAAAAAGGGTCATTCGTTAATTTTAATTGAGGAACTTAGACATTTTTCGAAGCAAATATTTTTTCAACGAGATAGGCTATTTGTTATACATGTTAGAGTATATTACAGGTGAATTTTAAAAGTCAATAATGATTTAATTAAAAAGGGTCATTAATTAATTTTAATTGGAGAACTTAAGAAATTTTGGCAAGATTTTTTTTTTCCTCAACGAGAGTACGCAGTTTGCATGTGCAGTAGAATGGTAGATGCTAGTAATTAAAAAGGGTCATTAATTAATTTTAATTGGCGGACTTCAACATTTTTGAGGCAAACAGGCGCGTTTTAATGAATTCAATATAGGTTGTAGTAGGTCCCGCATGAATTATACTGTACTCAACTGAATAGCTCCCCCCTCCCCCTCCCTTTTTTACCCAGAGGGGGCCCTTCGATAGACTAACAATACACACTTCCAAAAGTATAGAGTACTATAAAAAGAATTTTAGCGTATATGTAAATAAATAAGTATGTAAAATCAGGCAAAGTAGCATAATTCATGAATCACTTTCCAACATTATCGAAATGTTATGTGAACAAAATATAATTTTACCATCTAGTGCATTAGTTAATTAAAATAGTGAACAGTTACAGGTCCCCTTTTTAATAAAAAGGCCCAAGGCCCTTCACAAAAAATCCAAAGAATTCAAGAAAAAGCTTTACCCAACTGATAGCCAAAACATATAGGATTCTTAAATGGATTGAAGTATACAAATAGGTTCTACAGGAATACATTTATTTAGGTTAGCATGTAAAAATAGTTAAAAGTTATAGGGAAGCCTTCGAATGGAGTGATTATACGTTTTGGGGACCCTTCAAAAGAAACTGGAAACAGTTATAGATATTGAACCCTTCACAAAAAATTGGACAAATCCCCTTTTTAATAAAAAGGGCCCCTTCACAAAAATTCCAATGAATTCAAAATATGCATAAATACTAGAACCCTTCATACATTCAGTTCGTCGATCCCCCTTTTTTTTACCTTTCGAAGTGTGAACTCGCATTAGACTAAAGGGTCCCTTCATAAAATAAATGAGATACGTGCCCTATTCAAATAAAAACCACCCTTCACAAAAACTGTAGGGGTTCCCTTTTGGAATAAAAAAGCATCCTTCACAAAAATTTCAATTATGCATAAGATCCCTTCATAAAATCAGATAATTTACACTTTCGCCTTTTTTTTTTTCAATTCAAGTTAGGCTAAAAGTACAGCTTGCGCGTCGATATGTTCAAAACACATAGTTATAGATATTAAGCTACCTTCACAAAATAAATTCAATAGATTCATGTTATATTATGGCGACAGAAATACAAGGGATACTCACCTTCCATGAAAATGCAAGGTCCGCTGTTTGAATGAAAAGGCCTCCCTTCACAATATACCCTGTAAAAATATTATGATTCCACAGATATTTTAAGAAATAGAGTACTAATCTCAAATGAATACGAATTCAAGCAATGTAAAAAATAGGTTTTACACGAACACATTTTTAGTATAACGTTCAAAATATAGTTTTTAGAAAAAAGATTCATGTTTCACCAAATTTATCATACAAGTCTGTAAAATAGGGTAGATCATTTCATGAAAAATAATTGAATTTTCGAATGATTATGCTTTAAAATACATATTTATAACTGCAACTAAGATTTGAATGTTACCCCCTCAACATGCATATCGCTGAATCATAATGAGTCATATTATCAGATAAGCGAAGATCTTGCTTTGATTTCACCCCGTATGCGATAATGAGTCACTCCGCGATAAGAAATACCTGAGACTCGTAATTTCTGACACATTTTTTGTAGGTAAATGAACTATTTAAAACCGTCAATGTATACGAATTATTTCGTGTAGTTCTATATAGGTGCTACTCTTCATATACACATATGGTGATATATACTAAAATCTGTTAAGTTTTAAAAGGCTTCACTGTGTATTCATTGTAAAATAAGAAATATCCCTTAAGAATTTTGAGTATAAGAGACGGGTTTAAAGGAATTTGAATCTGTTTAAATGTACCTGTGTTTAAATGAATTTGATACAGCTTAGGGTAAAAAATATACAGGACTCCCTATAAAATATAGGAATTAAATTTTAAATAATATAAAACTAAATTACATTAGTCTATGCTTTTTTTTTGTATAGAAAAATTATACTAAATTGAGTTTTTAGTATTTTAACTTAAAAACTTCTTTTGAGGAATGAATAACTAACCTTTTGACTTTGTTTTTATAAAATATATATTGTACTATTTAGTTAGGGCATTATTTAAAAAATTTTTGTTTTTAATATTGAAAAAAAAATGTATCTTACCTAAATATTTAAACCATAATGTACTGGAATTCATCCAAATTTGATCGACTGCATGCATGTCTTAAAAGAAGTAAACGTGTTCGCTTATCTCTTAAAACCACGGGATATTATAACGTTATGGATAAAGCATAGGGTAGAATACAGAATGAATAGGTATTATAAAGCAGAATCATAAATTTTGCATACTTTACACTTGTAGTATGTGAAATGATTGCTACTATTGCCTATATGAGAAAATGAATCATCAACGAATCTTATTAGTGTATGTTATATTTAACCAACAGGCTTGAAATGCGTGAATTTTGACTAGAATTAATCATTGAATGTAAAAATGATTTATTTTTAGATCTAATATTTATATCGTTTAACATTTTAAAATATATACATAAATTAATCTTACCTTATTCACAAACTTGCAATCCCGTCTTCAATATATGACTACAGCATGAAAAAACATGCGTGCTACTTGTATAGCAACAGGACCAGAAATGATTTCAGTACAAGTCCATTATCTTATCGTTAATCTATAGATTAGTAACATCACGTGACTTATTGCGATAACATTCTATATAAGATTTACTGATATGAATACATTTCAATTCATTTCTCCCAAAAGCAAGTGTATGAGTTGGTTGTGAGATCTAGGTAAGTATCCTTACTTTATATGTTTAAAGTTATAATATATGAATAGATATGATATTAATGTATTTTTTCAATATGTATGGTAGGCAAAAAGGAATAGGTAGGCAAAAAGAATAGGTATTATTGCATGTTTCCTCTAATTTATTTTTAAAATAATTATTTTAAAAATACATACTAACAATTTATGCGATGAGTCACACAGCATGATGGGACGATATATGAAATTTATTTTTATATTATACAAGCTCCTATATACAATTCATATGGGTGAGCAAGATTATTTTTAGAATTTTTCACTCTTACCCTCTATAGGATATACTTTTAAAATAGTAGTATTCGAATACTTGTAAAATGTAATTATAGCTTAGTAATTTTCTAGTCTTTTAACTATGCCGTTGAAGGAGTATTGTCATATTTAACTAACAGGCTCGAACATGCGTGAATTTTGACTAGAATTATTCACTGAATGAAAAAAAAAATGATTTATATTTAGATCTAATATCGTTTAACATTTTAAAATCCTATTAAAAGTATATACATTAGTATGCTTGTGAAAGGCCTATTGTTAATACGAAACGTTGTGTGAAGTGTCCTGTTTTAGGGTTAAAAGTTTCGTGAAGGGGTCTGTTTGAAGGAGCCTGTTTCGAAATGACTTAAGAACGCACAATTTATTCCTAAACATTCAACTCGATTCGTTATATATGCTTTATTAAGTATTCAATAAAAAATAATAACTAAGAAATAAAATTAAAAATAGTAATTAAGAGATATCCTTAAGAATTCTTGCGATAGGAGATTGGTTTTAATTAAATAGGTTAATGAATCTAATTCGATACAAGTCTTGTTAAAACAGAGATTATAGTTAAAATACACATTAATTATACAGCATTACACTGTATTACACACTGCGCTACCTCACCTATATTATCACAGAAATACCTTCGATAAAATTTAGACTAACAATACGCACCTAAAAAATATATACAGAGTACCCAGAAAATGGTAGGAATGAATGAAAAATTTTAACGTAAATTATAAAATAGGATCTACAATAAGTGACAATAAATAAATATGAAGGAAAAATCATGAGTCATGGTATACTTTATGAAATACTTTCCAATGCTATGTGACTATCGTTAAGAATTTGAAATAAGTGAATTAGATTTAATAATTCATACTGGAAATGTATTTTTAAAAAAATTAATAGCTTCGTATACTTTTAAATCATTCAAGACATATGATGAAGATTTAACCGCTGCAGAAGGACTAAAAACTAGTATCTCAATGAATCGACCTATTTACGTCGGGTTCACAATTTTAGAATTATCTAAATTAGTTATGTATGATTTTCATTACAATTTTATAAAGAAAACATACAAAGATCATGCAGTTTTACTCTTTACGGATATAGATTCCTTAACTTATCATATTCAAACACATAATATTTATAAGGATATGGAGCACCATCATGATTTTTTCGACTTTTCTGAATACTCGAAATCCCATCGTCTAAACCGCACAAGTATCGAACCCACAAACATATAATCAGACTTGACATTTTATAACCAGGACGCTAACCACAGGGCTAAGTGAGCCCCCGCTTATTTTATAGTCACCATGCTGACTATTGGACTTAGTAAGCCCCAGGCTAATTTATATCCACCACGCTAACTATTGGGCTTAGTGAGCCCCTGCTTATTTTATAGTCAACATGCTAACTATTGGGCTTAGTGAGCCCCAGGCTAACTTATACCAACCACGCTAACTGTGGGGCCTAGTGAACCCCCGCTTATTTTATAGCCACCATACTAACCACAGGGCTAAGTGAGCCCCCGCTTATTTCATAGTCACCATGCTAAGTATTAGGCTGAGTGAGCCCCAGGCTATTTTATACCCACTATGCTAACTAATGGGCTGAGTGAGCCCCAGGCTATTTTCTACCCACCACGTTTACTGGGCTTAGTGTGCCCCCGCTTATTTTATAGCTACCACGATAACCACAGGGCTGAGTGAGCCCCCGCTTATTATATAGTCCACACGCTAACTACTGGGCTGATTAAGCCCCAGGTATTTTATACCCATCACGCTAACTACTGGGCTGAGTGAGCCCCAGGTTATTTAGTAGCATGAATATGATTTCCAAGGTATATGTCCTAACATGATTTAGACCATTGCCTATGGTAAGATAAAGCTAGGAAGTAAATTGGTAAACTATGTACCTCGAAAACTTACTTGTATTTTATTAAATATCAGCAGAAATTAGCATAGTTTATTAAAATTATGTACATTCTTATTAGTTTATGAATCTACTAACTTATAATATCTATATGGTAACTTGGATTATTAGTATTCCCACTTAAAAATTTCTTTTGTAGATTTAATATGATAAACACTAACATGAGACTGACTAAACTTTTACCATTTTCATTTCAACTTAGTTTTAGGAAATTTATCTACATAGCTTTAAATATTACTGTTTAGTAAGTCTATTATTTCAAAGTATTATTTTTTAGTTCTAATATTCAAAACATATTCATATCGTTTTACATAGCAGGTATCAAATTAATTTAAAGTCATATTAAAAAAAATATATATATATACAAATACTATTCTTACCTAACACGCCAGCTAGCTAAGCACCCAACCATCTCACACCAAGACTCTGAGAAAAGTGAATGCTTGTTCAGGGCCTTATCAGCTAATATAATCACTGATAAGACTTGATCACGTGATCTCTGGCGTCAATGGTGACGCATTGAATGATACCACATGATCACGTGACATGTGACGTCACTGTTTAAGTGATATCACGTGACCATGTGGTATCATTCAATACGTCACCAATGACGCCAGAGATCACGTGATCAAGTCTTATCAGTGATTATATTAGCTGATAAGGCCCTGAACAAGCATTCACTTTTCTCAGAGTCTTGGTGTGAGATGGTTGGGTGCTTAGCTAGCTGGCGTGTTAGGTAAGAATAGTATTTGTATATATATATATATATTTTAATATGACTTTAAATTAATTTGATACCTGCTATGTAAAACGATATGAATATGTTTTGAATATTAGAACTAAAAAATAATACTTTGAAATAATAGACTTACTTAACAGTAAAATTTAAAGCTATGTAGATAAATTTCCTAAAACTAAGTTGAAATGAAAATGGTAAAAGTTTAGTCAGTCTCATGTTAGTGTTTATCATATTAAATCTACAAAAGAAATTTTTAAGTGGGAATACTAATAATCCAAGTTACCATATAGATATTATAAGTTAGTAGATTCATAAACTAATAAGAATGTACATAATTTTAATAAACTATGCTAATTTCTGCAGATATTTAATAAAATACAAGTAAGTTTTCGAGGTACATAGTTTACCAATTTACTTCCTAGCTTTATCTTACCATAGGCAATGGTCTAAATCATGTTAGGACATATACCTTGGAAATCATATTCATGCTACTAAATAACCTGGGGCTCACTCAGCCCAGTAGTTAGCGTGATGGGTATAAAATACCTGGGGCTTAATCAGCCCAGTAGTTAGCGTGTGGACTATATAATAAGCGGGGGCTCACTCAGCCCTGTGGTTATCGTGGTAGCTATAAAATAAGCGGGGGCACACTAAGCCCAGTAAACGTGGTGGGTAGAAAATAGCCTGGGGCTCACTCAGCCCATTAGTTAGCATAGTGGGTATAAAATAGCCTGGGGCTCACTCAGCCTAATACTTAGCATGGTGACTATGAAATAAGCGGGGGCTCACTTAGCCCTGTGGTTAGTATGGTGGCTATAAAATAAGCGGGGGTTCACTAGGCCCCACAGTTAGCGTGGTTGGTATAAGTTAGCCTGGGGCTCACTAAGCCCAATAGTTAGCATGTTGACTATAAAATAAGCAGGGGCTCACTAAGCCCAATAGTTAGCGTGGTGGATATAAATTAGCCTGGGGCTTACTAAGTCCAATAGTCAGCATGGTGACTATAAAATAAGCGGGGGCTCACTTAGCCCTGTGGTTAGCGTCCTGGTTATAAAATGTCAAGTCTGATTATATGTTTGTGGGTTCGATACTTGTGCGGTTTAGACGATGGGATTTCGAGTATTCAGAAAAGTCGAAAAAATCATGATGGTGCTCCATATCCTTATAAATATTATGTGTTTGAATATGATAAGTTAAGGAATCTATATCCGTAAAGAGTAAAACTGCATGATCTTTGTATGTTTTCTTTATAAAATTGTAATGAAAATCATACATAACTAATTTAGATAATTCTAAAATTGTGAACCCGACGTAAATAGGTCGATTCATTGAGATACTAGTTTTTAGTCGTTCTGCAGCGGTTAAATCTTCATCATATGTCTTGAATGATTTAAAAGTATACGAAGCTATTAATTTTTTTAAAAATACATTTCCAGTATGAATTATTAAATCTAATTCACTTATTTCAAATTCTTAACGATAGTCACATAGCATTGGAAAGTATTTCATAAAGTATACCATGACTCATGATTTTTCCTTCATATTTATTTATTGTCACTTATTGTAGATCCTATTTTATAATTTACGTTAAAATTTTTCATTCATTCCTACCATTTTCTGGGTACTCTGTATATATTTTTTAGGTGCGTATTGTTAGTCTAAATTTTATCGAAGGTATTTCTGTGATAATATAGGTGAGGTAGCGCATTGTGTAATACAGTGTAATGCTGTATAATTAATGTGTATTTTAACTATAATCTCTGTTTTAACAAGACTTGTATCGAATTAGATTCATTAACCTATTTAATTAAAACCAATCTCCTATCGCAAGAATTCTTAAGGATATCTCTTAATTACTATTTTTAATTTTATTTCTTAGTTATTATTTTTTATTGAATACTTAATAAAGCATATATAACGAATCGAGTTGAATGTTTAGGAATAAATTGTGCGTTCTTAAGTCATTTCGAAACAGGCTCCTTCAAACAGACCCCTTCACGAAACTTTTAACCCTAAAACAGGACACTTCACACAACGTTTCGTATTAACAATAGGCCTTTCACAAGCATGCTAATGTATATACTTTTAATAGGATTTTAAAATGTTAAACGATATTAGATCTAAATATAAATCATTTTTTTTTTTTTACATTCAGTGAATAATTCTAGTCAAAATACACGCATGTTCGAGCCTGTTAGTTAAATATGACAATACTCCTTCAACGGCATAGTTAAAAGACTAGAAAATTACTAAGCTATAATTACATTTTACAAGTATTCGAATACTACTATTTTAAAAGTATATCCTATAGAGGGTAAGAGTGAAAAATTCTAAAAATAATCTTGCTCACCCATATGAATTGTATATAGGAGCTTGTATAATATAAAAATAAATTTCATATATCGTCCCATCATGCTGTGTGACTCATCGCATAAATTGTTAGTATGTATTTTTAAAATAATTATTTTAAAAATAAATTAGAGGAAACATGCAATAATACCTATTCTTTTTGCATACCTATTCCTTTTTGCCTACCATACATATTGAAAAAATACATTAATATCATATCTATTCATATATTATAACTTTAAACATATAAAGTAAGGATACTTACCTAGATCTCACAACCAACTCATACACTTGCTTTTGGGAGAAATGAATTGAAATGTATTCATATCAGTAAATCTTATATAGAATGTTATCGCAATCAGTCACGTGATGTTACTAATCTATAGATTAACGATAAGATAATGGACTTGTACTGAAATCATTTCTGGTCCTGTTGCTATACAAGTAGCACGCATGTTTTTTCATGCTGTAGTCATATATTGAAGACGGGATTGCAAGTTTGTGAATAAGGTAAGATTAATTTATGTATATATTTTAAAATGTTAAACGATATAAATATTAGATCTAAAAATAAATCATTTTTACATTCAATGATTAATTCTAGTCAAAATTCACGCATTTCAAGCCGGTTGGTTAAATATAACATACACTAATAAGATTCGTTGATGATTCATTTTCTCATATAGGCAATAGTAGCAATCATTTCACATACTACAAGTGTAAAGTATGCAAAATTTATGATTCTGCTTTATAATACCTATTCATTCTGTATTCTACCCTATGCTTTATCCATAACGTTATAATATCCCGTGGTTTTAAGAGATAAGCGAACACGTTTACTTCTTTTAAGACATGCATGCAGTCGATCAAATTTGGATGAATTCCAGTACATTATGGTTTAAATATTTAGGTAAGATACATTTTTTTTTCAATATTAAAAACAAAAATTTTTAAATAATGCCCTAACTAAATAGTACAATATATATTTTATAAAAACAAAGTCAAAAGGTTAGTTATTCATTCCTCAAAAGAAGTTTTTAAGTTAAAATACTAAAAACTCAATTTAGTATAATTTTTCTATACAAAAAAAAGCATAGACTAATGTAATTTAGTTTTATATTATTTAAAATTTAATTCCTATATTTTATAGGGAGTCCTGTATATTTTTTACCCTAAGCTGTATCAAATTCATTTAAACACAGGTACATTTAAACAGATTCAAATTCCTTTAAACCCGTCTCTTATACTCAAAATTCTTAAGGGATATTTCTTATTTTACAATGAATACACAGTGAAGCCTTTTAAAACTTAACAGATTTTAGTATATATCACCATATGTGTATATGAAGAGTAGCACCTATATAGAACTACACGAAATAATTCGTATACATTGACGGTTTTAAATAGTTCATTTACCTACAAAAAATGTGTCAGAAATTACGAGTCTCAGGTATTTCTTATCGCGGAGTGACTCATTATCGCATACGGGGTGAAATCAAAGCAAGATCTTCGCTTATCTGATAATATGACTCATTATGATTCAGCGATATGCATGTTGAGGGGGTAACATTCAAATCTTAGTTGCAGTTATAAATATGTATTTTAAAGCATAATCATTCGAAAATTTAATTATTTTTCATGAAATGATCTACCCTATTTTACAGACTTGTATGATAAATTTGGTGAAACATGAATCTTTTTTCTAAAAACTATATTTTGAACGTTATACTAAAAATGTGTTCGTGTAAAACCTATTTTTTACATTGCTTGAATTCGTATTCATTTGAGATTAGTACTCTATTTCTTAAAATATCTGTGGAATCATAATATTTTTACAGGGTATATTGTGAAGGGAGGCCTTTTCATTCAAACAGCGGACCTTGCATTTTCATGGAAGGTGAGTATCCCTTGTATTTCTGTCGCCATAATATAACATGAATCTATTGAATTTATTTTGTGAAGGTAGCTTAATATCTATAACTATGTGTTTTGAACATATCGACGCGCAAGCTGTACTTTTAGCCTAACTTGAATTGAAAAAAAAAAAGGCGAAAGTGTAAATTATCTGATTTTATGAAGGGATCTTATGCATAATTGAAATTTTTGTGAAGGATGCTTTTTTATTCCAAAAGGGAACCCCTACAGTTTTTGTGAAGGGTGGTTTTTATTTGAATAGGGCACGTATCTCATTTATTTTATGAAGGGACCCTTTAGTCTAATGCGAGTTCACACTTCGAAAGGTAAAAAAAAGGGGGATCGACGAACTGAATGTATGAAGGGTTCTAGTATTTATGCATATTTTGAATTCATTGGAATTTTTGTGAAGGGGCCCTTTTTATTAAAAAGGGGATTTGTCCAATTTTTTGTGAAGGGTTCAATATCTATAACTGTTTCCAGTTTCTTTTGAAGGGTCCCCAAAACGTATAATCACTCCATTCGAAGGCTTCCCTATAACTTTTAACTATTTTTACATGCTAACCTAAATAAATGTATTCCTGTAGAACCTATTTGTATACTTCAATCCATTTAAGAATCCTATATGTTTTGGCTATCAGTTGGGTAAAGCTTTTTCTTGAATTCTTTGGATTTTTTGTGAAGGGCCTTGGGCCTTTTTATTAAAAAGGGGATCTGTAACTGTTCACTATTTTAATTAACTAATGCACTAGATGGTAAAATTATATTTTGTTCACATAACATTTCGATAATGTTGGAAAGTGATTCATGAATTATGCTACTATGCCTGATTTTACATACTTATTTATTTACATATACGCTAAAATTCTTTTTATAGTACTCTATACTTTTGGAAGTGTGTATTGTTAGTCTATCGAAGGGCCCCCTCTGGGTAAAAAAGGGAGGGGGAGGGGGGAGCTATTCAGTTGAGTACAGTATAATTCATGCGGGACCTACTACAACCTATATTGAATTCATTAAAACGCGCCTGTTTGCCTCAAAAATGTTGAAGTCCGCCAATTAAAATTAATTAATGACCCTTTTTAATTACTAGCATCTACCATTCTACTGCACATGCAAACTGCGTACTCTCGTTGAGGAAAAAAAAAATCTTGCCAAAATTTCTTAAGTTCTCCAATTAAAATTAATTAATGACCCTTTTTAATTAAATCATTATTGACTTTTAAAATTCACCTGTAATATACTCTAACATGTATAACAAATAGCCTATCTCGTTGAAAAAATATTTGCTTCGAAAAATGTCTAAGTTCCTCAATTAAAATTAACGAATGACCCTTTTTAATTAAACCATTATTGACTTTTAAAATTCTCCTCTAACATGTATATCGAATGGCCTACTCTCGTTGAAAAAAAAAAAAAAATGCTTCAAAAATTTTCTAAGTCTCGCAATTAAAATTAATTCAATTTCTAATTCGCTAAAATAAATCCCTTGAAACACACCTCATACTCTAGTAGAAAATTCTCCGGAAAAAAAAAAAAAAAAAAAAAAAAAAAATGGCTTCGAAAAATTTCTAAGTCCCGCAATTAAAATTAATTATCATTAATCCCCTTATCTTAGATGGTGGAAGAGGATACTTCGGGAGGAGGAGGGCACATCGAGAGGAGGTGCGCACTTTGAGAGGAGGAGGAGGAGGAGGGCAGGTGCTGCACTTTGGGAGGTGGGCATGTGGGCAGGTGCTGCACCTTGCACCGTGCCCACAGCCCACCTCCTGAGGCCGGATCCCCATTTTCTCTCTACTAATATGTAAAATAGGGGTGATGCTGGTGACATTGATTTACAATAATAGAGTTACTACAATAGATTTATAATAATAAAATCACTGCAGTAGAGTCACAACGACGAAATTAATTTTGCGCCAAATCACGTTTGCTAAAATACAGCAAAAATTTACAACCTGAACCAAAAATAGTTGTACAGTACATGATAAGATTTGCTACTTTGATATTCATGTTTTGACAATTCATGCAAGACACAATGCATAAACACAAATACCATAGTTATAATGAACACCAATGTAATAGTATAACACTAATACAAACACTATTCCACCTACTGCCTACCTAACTTTTTTTCGCATATAGTTTTAACTATATGAGAGTGACAAAAGTGGTTATATTTTGATATGTGACGCCGGAAACGTTTGGATATTTTTACATAGCTAGAAAACTTTATAATAATATATTTTCATGGCATAACAAAATATTTAAATTCTTTATAATTATTTTCAGGTCAGATTGGTGGGTCTAGTGGACTGTATATTGGTGCCAGTATTATTTCTGCCTTAGAAGTATTTTTATTATGTATGTCCTGTATATGGTATCGATTTCTACCGCACAAGCGTGTTTCTAACCCATCAGAGATAAAAATTGCGAAGAAAAAAGATATTCATGGATATTGATGCTTTGATTGGTTTGATTGACAAAAAAAAAAATTTTTGTTCGTTTCAAAGGTGCTTGTCTCCTAAATAAAATTTACATTTTGAAAAAATATGAAAAAGGAATGTATCTTCTTTAAATACAAATTTAATTGCTAACAGATAACACTTAATATTATGAAGTTGTGTTGTTTAGTTGTTTTTCTTTTACTTGTTAATGGAATACATTTTTTAAGACATCATTCAAAAATATTTTTTATATTAAATGCAAGAATAATTGCAAAAGTGTCTACCAAAAGGTAAAATGACTGAATACTAGATACATGGATTATAGCAGAGGGGCGGGTGTGTGTGAAGTGCTTCTAACTTATATATTACCCTCATATCAGAGTCCGCACTGGGAAATTTACTTTATTAACCAATCAGTTAGCCAAATTGAAACTCATTTTCCAAATATAAGTATTAGCCAAACTTACCATTTCTGTATGGAAGATATTCTTTTATGCTAATTTTTGTAAAACATATTACACTATGACCTAAATTGAACCGTAATTTATCATAGGACTACAAATAAACAGAAATTGACATATTCTGAAAATGGTGAAGCTTCAATTGTAACCGATTCCGCAGGGTCTGATTACCGCCGAGGTAAACTTCCACCAATAAATTTGAATAGAAACTTCATCTATTTTAAGACGCCTTAATCTTTAAGAATTTATGTCATATTTAAGGCAAAAAAATATATTCGTCTTTACTGATGTAAATTTGCTCCGGCAGTAGTCAGGTTCCGCCGTACTGTGACAAGATAAAGTGAAATTTTCTATGAATAAAGCTTTTAAATAAGGCGAAAGTCTCTATTGAAATTTACTGGTGGAAGTTTGCCCCGCGGTAATCAGACCTTGTTGATCAGATGTAAACAAATAACAACCGCCATCTTGGGACAACATCCCCAGATACGTCACTCGCAACCATACTAGTAGACACTACACTATCTGTCTCCGCCCTATTTGAAAACAAATCGATCATACAAATTAAACAAGTGCTTACAAGTTAAAGGCCGTATACAGAAATTCTTAATGCTTTCTTTTTATAAGAGAAAGAGAAACTTATTCAGTTACATCTAATCATATATTACATACGAACATACGTTTTAGGTAGATTCAATAAACGAGTGAATATTAAACAATTAGTTCTCTTCGCAGTGATTCTTCTGTAGTGATAGGCAGAGTGAATGATTTTGAAATTCGAATGAATCATTCGGACATGCGCAGACGCATATGTGCCAAACTTAAAAAAAAAATAATCAATTATTACCATAAGTTTTGAAAAAGAAGAAGTTTGTTAATTTAATTATAATTAAATAAACAGGTGATGTCGTTTAACCCCTTGAAGGGCACCGGTATATTATATATACCACTTAATTTTAATCCTAAAATGCCACAATGACACCAGAATTTTATAATCAAATTTTGAATTTATAAGGTACAAAAGGAAAAGCTTTTTCTTATTTTAAAATAAATTCGTTCGTGAATCCTGGTGTCAATCAATCATTTCAATATTTTAGCTACAAGAGTACTTTGCCCCTGAAGGGGTTAAGAGGTTGCCGAATTGCAAACAACCGTACGCGCAATCTATAAAAGAGTAGCAAAATTTTAAATGTCTTTCGTTTTGAAAAATTTCTGCTGGAATTTGATTAAAAGGGATACGAATTTTGGCAACTATGTTTTTCCTCCTTTTTTGTTTACAAAATCTCTAGTAGTGATTGATTAAGAAAAATAGAAATGTTGGCAACTATGCTTTTACGCATGCCCGAATGATTCATTCGAATGAAAAAAATTCTTTCTGCCCTTCACTAGCTCCTAGGTGCGATTGACTGCCACCGGCATTTGTCTGTTCGTACGCGCTTAGCTGGGTTGTAGACTTTTGCCGCACCTTTAATTTTTTACTATTCTTAAATTATATAGTAGTACTAATATTGCATTATCAGTAGACGATTTCCTACGGCTCCCTTATGATATAATATACGAATACGCAAGTCAAGCGCGTGGAGTTGCTCTACAACTAGGAAGCCCATAAAAAAGCGTATCCTCTTTCTGTTCCAGTTACATATAATCCCAGTAAACAGCGTTTTCCCCCTATACTAATTATTAAAAACTGCTTCCAAATTGAAATCTCACATACTTCGGTTTTTACCAGAAATAAGAATCAGGTCGTTAAAATGTTTCTTTTTTTAAAATTCCTACTATTAGCTCACACTCTCTATATATTTATATATCTTGTTCAAAATTTCAATCGTTAATAAAATATTTTCTATTCATCCATTCAAGTTCAAATAAATTTTTTTAACTTGTACTGGATGAAAATTGATGTTAATACAGTTTTTTCAAATATTAATTCATTAATTAAATTTAATTAATTAATTTAAATTTTATAATTCATTTCTGTTCAAAAGTATAGACTTACTCCATATTTATAGTCTCACCTTCACACGTAAAAAGATAATGGGCCTGTTCACGGATGAAGATCAGGTGGCTCGCGGGCGAAGGAGACTATAAATGTGGAGTGAGAGTCTATACTTTTGAACAGAAATGAAGTATAAAACTAAAATTAAATAATAAAATTTAATTAATTAATTAATATTTGAAAAAACTGTATTATTGCTAACTGTAACATCGCTATGGCACTTTATTGTGAAGTTTGGTAATTTTTGAAATTCAATATTTGAAAAACGGCATAATAATTAGATTTTAAATTTATATCAAGAAAAATACAATTTTTTTACCTTTCTAACACAGTTTGTCTAACAATTTTGTGAGAAATACTTTTCGAGCTTTTAACTTTTGGTATTTTAGCTATTTATTTTTTATTTAACTTTTAATACATTTCAAAAATTTCTCTTATGTAAGATATTTAGCAGGATATAAATTTAGGAATAAATACCGTCAGTGGCGAAGCATGTAGATCGCTGGAAAAAAATTTCTATTTGACCTAAGTAGGAATTGACTTAAAAAAAAAGTTTTTATATTACTTGTTTTACTCTCATATTGATTCTGAATAGAAATTGCACATTGCCGTTTACGTTGTGGGTTTAAGAATTTCAAATATTACTTTATTTTTATCGATTCAAAAAACTGAAAATATTTTTATCATGAAAAATGCATTTGTCATGCGCCGAAAAATATTATTCGCCTAAGATTTCGCCAAAATAAATATTTTTTAATAAACGTTTTGACTTAATCGTGCTTGGCGCGATGGCGAATGGCTAGGACGGGGCCTGCATATTTAATACTCATAGCCCGATTAAGAGGTTGCATACGTTCTCGGTTGCAAAAAATTGACATATTTTGTAACATTTTTATAGGAAGGGAGTAAAATTAAATGAAAAACTAATAATTATACGTTGTTTTTTATTGCTTCAAGCTTTTTAAGTGTATGGTAGAGATTATATTTGAAAATGTTTTGCCCATATAATATAAAATTGCCATCGAGGACATTTATGTCCAAAGCAATAATCAAAGGGTTGATATGGCGACACACTGATAGATGTTATAGTGCACGTAGGACCTGATTACCGATAATACACAGGGAAGTACAAGCTTCTCCTGGAAAATTATGGAAATCTCAAAATGACTGAGAAATGGAGCCTCCATTTCCCACTTTTATTTTTTTATCATCCATTCTTATTGAGGTATTTGTCAGAGAGAAAGCAAGAGAAAATCTAAAAATCTACACTTCTGCTTATTAGATGGCAAGTCGGAACATGATCAGTAGGCTGTTAATCTATCACATAACATCCCGATGTCCCAGTTAGAATCTGCCCTGGAAACTGAACATAAAACAACTATACATACTGTAAATACTATATAGTGTTTTTATACAAGGAGCATAGAAAAAGCTGTTTAATGATATGTAAACGCTACTCAGCCACTTCTGGAAATAATATTTGTATCACAAATGAATTGCACAGATGAAGAATTTTAAAAACTTTCTATAGATAAAAAGGGGCTTTGATTTATTCTTAAGTCACATAAAAAAATCGATAATTTAAAAAGTAAAGACTTGATGCCGTTTTCATATAAATATACACAAAGACCTGATATTTTTGTGATAGCACAATATTATTTTCAGAATAGTTGCGTTGGTCACCAATTATAAGGATCTCAAATCTACTGTTTACCACTATTTAAAACATTATGTGACAGAACTCACAGCAAAAATCCTTTTGATGCTTTGCAAAGTTTCTTGCCACGTCTGACAGGACAGCTAATCTTACTAATGTTATTCCTCAATTTGAACTTTTGTAATCTCGGTTGCGTTGTGAACGTTGCTGTGCCAGTAAAGAGACAACTGACACAAATGAAGCGTCACTTGTAGGTGGCTAATGCTTACAGAAATATTTCTGTAACAAACAAAATCTCATGTACTTCTATACATTTCTGTGAAAATTGCCTCGTCTGTAGCAGTGGTTCCCAAATTTTCGCATCTTATGCAGTGTTGCCTGTGAGCTATTTATTTTAACCCTTTGAGGGGTGGTGGTATATACAGGGAGATTTTTTTTAAAGTTGTGAAAGTAAAACACTTTAACAAAAGAACCACTGATCCAAATGACCTGAAATTTCACATGTATGCTCCCAAAGCAATGGGTATTTTTTAGACGTGGTTAAAAAATACTTAAAATCGCACCAACAGATGGCGCTGTAAGGTAGCAGAAACAAAGAATATCGTCTGTGGGAGGAAAACAATGTACGGTACTTTGAGAAATCATCTTCCGAAGGCTCTCTGTCGGTGCGATTTTAAGTTTTTTTTTAACCACGCCTAAAAAATTCCCATTGCGTTGGGAGCATACTGGTGAAATTTTAGGTCATTTGGATCAGTGAGTGGTTCTTTTGTTATAGGGTTTTACTTTCACAACTTAAAAAAAAAATCACCCTGTATTATATACCACCTAATTTTAATCGGATTCAAACCAGAAACTTTTAATTAAATATTACTTTTTTAACTTTGACGAGAAAAAGTAGAAGAATTGCTTATTCATATTTTGAACTAAATTCTTTCCCAAATTCAGGTGGGAATTCAACGTTACAGGAGCACAAGTGCTTGCCCCTGAAAGGGTTAATTGAGATTTCTTGATTGGCACCACTTTTTTGACCACTCAGATCTTATGCAATGTCAAGGTATCAGTTTGATTTCCTAATGTAGTATATCATTGCGATTCAGGATATTTTCCATTTCCTTTTTAATTAAAAAAATTAACGTATAAAACATAAACTATATTTTATAAAATAAGAATCATTATATTATTTTAGATTCTAATCTATCATCAGCACTATTAATATATTTTAACCGAAATATTGATTTTTTTAAAGATTATTTTAGAATATCAGAGATTTTTCTTTATAGAATTAACTTATAGACTTGGAATTTAAATTATTAAAATTTTATGCAATCTCAAGGTACCAGTACGAGTTCCTGATTTGCTATCAATGTGATTCCTGATGATTTCCATTTCTTTTCAATTAAAAAGAAATAACATTAAAACATAAACTATATTTTAGAAACGAAGAATCATTAAATTATTTTAGATTCAAATTTATCATAAACATTATTAATATATTTTAATCAAAATATGGATTCTTTTGAATTTTTTTATTTTATGAGAGATAAAAGGTCTTCAGAACTAAGTTATAGACCTGTAAAATTTAAATTTTTATCATTTGATGCAATGTTAAGGTAATAGTGTGATTTAGGTTAATTGCTATTTCCTTTTCAATTTTAAAAATCAATATTAAAAAATAAACTGTATTTCAGAAAGGAAGTTTAGTTAAAATATTTAAGATTTAAATTTATCATAAGCATTATTAAAATATTTTAATCAAAATAAGGATTTTTTTAGAATATTTATAGAAAATTAGAGTCAAATGGATGAATTATACAAAGTCTCAAAAAGGTTCAAACGTGTTAAATTTTTTACCAGATGGATATAAATAGGCAATTTCAATTGAAAAAAAGTTTAAAAAAAAAGATAGAAAATCAGATTATCTATATTAATAAAACGAAGGTGTTTATTTACCGTAATTTCGCGCGTATACGCCGCACCCTAGTTAAGTCTTTTTCAAACCGGAAATTTTATTGAAAATAAGAAGTCAAATAAGTGCTAAGCAGAAGTAAATCACATTTTATTTAAAATAAATTCTGGTAGGAAATCGAATTGTCTAAGGTGCGGCGTATACGCGCGAAATTACGGTATATATCTGTCTGCATGTCGGCAATGGCTAGGGAAATATATCACATCTCTATGTCAGCAAATTTAGATAAGAATAGGCGAAAGCAAGACCGAATGTCCCTGAGACTCTGCATTTTCACCATTTGATAATTTAACTATATATTAATTAACTTATACTAAACTACAGCGCCTAGAATATATAGTGTGGAAAACGGCCTCAAAATAGTACTAAAAAATTGAATCCGATAAATGTAGAACGATGCTGATAGAATAAGGATTCGATCGCAGCGACATCTTCTGGCAGCGGCGTAGACTGGGTGGAGGTCCAGATGGTTTGGATACCACTAATTTTATAAAAATATTTTTGATATTTATCTAATCGGAAAATTTTCTGTTGTATGGAAGCCAAAAAAGTCCTTCCGGCCTGTACCGGGAGGAAAAGGTAGCTTTCCTATATCTTCGTTTTAAAATTTTAGCTAATGTTACACGAAAACAGCAAGTTAAAAGGCAAAGAAACGTTTACAAAAGATTCGTTAATACTGAATTTGAATAACAATTTCGCCAAATTATTGAGCAATAGCCAAATTGGCTTCATTTATAAAGACTTATTTTGGTCGCGAAATTTGGCGATATTTCGCCAAATGTCACAAATTTTGCTAATTTTGTCGCCAATTTTGCCAATTTTGTCGCCAATGTCGCCAATTTTGGCGCTAACGTATATGAATATATAGTTTTATGCGTATGATTGGGAAAATTATTACAACAATGAAAGAAAATAATTTGCGAGTAATCGCGTTAATGTGCTGTTTTGTTTTAAAATGTCAGCCACCCTAGAATTTCAAACTGCTCTATCTCAGCCATTTTTTAAGATAGAGGTAAACCAAAAATCGCTCTGGAATCCTTGTATCAAGGCCTAACACGTAATTAAAAAATAAATTTGAATTTTTAATTTTTTTGTATATTTATTTTAGTTTTAAATTTTTAAATGGCCGTCATCTTGAAACAAAATGGCGGACCAAGCTGGCCAACGAACTCGGTTGAGACATTGGTGACCTTAATACACACAATAAGTTTTATCCAAATCTCTTTATAAATACGAGCGTTATCGTATGACATAGGTCAGATATCTATATATATAAATCAACATTTGAACGGAGGGTGGTTTTGGGGGTCATGATCGGTGAAAATATATCGAAATTTTCCGGAACTGCTTTCCTCCGAACGGCTGCAATAGGTAGCTTTATACATTTTTTGTATTGAAAGCTACATAAGAAACTTTATAATATTACTGGTTTCCAGAGCATTTGGGCACCCACCTCTCTGGCTACGCCACTGTCTGCTAGCTCTTTTCAACGCAAACATTGTATAAGAATCGAACTGAGAAAACATTTCAGTTGGTGGTAAATATTTTAAATATTTAAATTATACCCTATTGCTTTTGACTTGGATAGTGATTTTCATAAGCTTTGAAAATATGAATGATATTGATCATGACCAAAAAACGTGATACGCATTCTTTTGTGCCTGGTTGCAGTACTCGATACAACACGGCAAACTAGAAACTATCCCTATTTAGCATACCAAAGGATGAATCTCTGCTAGAAGAGTGGAAAAGATTAATTCCCTGATATGATAAAAAACTAACTTCAAAATCCTTTACATCTGAAATATACACTCACAAGAAGATTTTATTAGCAGAGAAATTATGTTCATCTTGTCAATAGTGAAACGGTTACTTTTGCTAGAGGTAAATCTATTTTTAAAGCAGATGTCGCTGCGATCGCCTTATTATTGTACCGCATTGTTGCACGTTTATGGGCTACAATTTTCTAGCACTTTTTAAAGCATTACCAGTTTGGTTCTTTTTAAATTCCGAAATTTCACATTAATACCAGAAATTCCCTAAAATGTTCTTTTGGTTTCTTAATGGCAGATATTTCGTGACTTCTTAAAGTAAAAATTCTTGCTTCAGAATTCCCGGATTGAATTCGAAATTTTTGAATTAAAAAACGGTAAAACCGTTTTCCACACTATGTATTCTAGGCGCTGTAACTAAACATACTGAAAATTTTACTCAAGTTTTATAAAAATATTCATACCAGAATTTTTAATAAAAGTTTTTAATATAATTATTTAACTTATTTGTGTTGAGTTATATTTCATTTATTATATTTAAAAAAATGTTTCAAATCGAAATATTTTCATGTGGTACCGTTCAAATGACAAACTGCTTTTGTTGGTATATTTAGTGTTAAAAACCCTAATGAACGAAATTCAATTTTCGTCAGTTCGCCGGCGTTAAGAAAGTTTTGCTCATGTCCGGAGAATCCCTGCATTTTCAAGCTCAGACATAGTAAATGTTCCATTTTATCTCCATTTTGAACTCGCAAACTTCGGGTCCCATATAAGGCAAAATAATAACCCCACATGGGGTTAAAAAAATAAATAAATCGAACGTTTTCACGTTACCGGTTGTTACTAGGTAACACTAAATTAATCCCGGAGAATGTGTCTGAATTCAACAGTGCTTTAGGTATATTTAAGGTTATTATCGTAGTTTCGGGCTACTATGGGCGGATCAACTAATGTATGCAATTCTGATATTATATCTATACTAATATTATAAAGAAGTAAAGATTGTTTGTTTGTTTGTTTGTTTGTTTGTAGGTGGTAATCCCTGGAACTACCGAACCGATTTCAAAAGTGATGGTGGCAAATTGATGGTGACAATCCCTACTCCAACATAGGCTATATTTTATGTCGGAGCCACTAACCCCAATGGGGTGCAGGAGCGAAAAATGTTCGAAAATTGCGACTTTTTTTATTCTGAAGAAGCTAGAAATTTGAAATATTTCATTGAGATGTAAATGCTCTCTAAGAATACATTTAAAAAAAATTCGAAATTTAAAAAGGTGAAATGAGCGGAAAGTGTTCAAAAATCATTCTAAATATCTCTGGAACTACAGAACCGATTTCAAAAGTGATGGTGGCAAATTGATGGTGACAATCCCTGCTCCAACATCCTCTTTAATAAAAAGCAATGCGTTGATGTCGACTGGGTTTTTCGCTAATCGTTACCACAGATTAATCTCGGAAAATGAAACATTTGAAGTTACTGAAAAAAAATAGTAGCTCGAAAAGTATTTGTCAGAAAATTGTTAGACAAACTACGTTTGAAAGGTAAAAAAATTTATTTTTCTTGATATAAATTTCAAATCTAATGATTATGTCTTTTTCAAATATTGAATTTCAAAAATTACCAAATTTCCCAATGGAGTACCATATCGAAACCTTCACGCGTAAAAAGATAATGATAAGGGCGACGTGTCTTGACATGTATATTGGCTATAGCACGAGTCACAAATTATAGTAGCCTTATTATTCTGTTAAAATATAAAAGTGAATTATGAAATGTCAATATTTTGTTTGATTAAAGGTTCGTTAAGAGAAATTGACCAGCGCAGCTTTCGTAGCTTGCTAGTACTATATAATATCGGATTTTATCATATTAATTCTCAAGTAAAATACATAATTGAATGTATGCTTGCAAAATTAACAAAATAATATTAATTTTAATGATAATGTTAATGTTAATGCTGTTAATTATCATGTTTGTCTGTAAAACATGTTTGTTGAATATGAAAATGTTTACTTGAGAATGGATAGCATCCGAAAATCCTATATGACGGGTTGAGAAAACTGATTAATATACTACAAAAGCTACGCGGAAACGTTTCCGAAAACCAGTGACAACAAAAGAATCTTTGTTTTTATAAATTCTTCTTTAAATCTTGAAAATATATATGTTTCTGTCAGTGGCGTAGCCAGGGAGGGGGTCTAGATGCACTGGATACTGGTAATGTCGTAAAGTTTTCTGCGGTTTGAATATCGCAGAAAGTTCAATGATTTTATAACACAAAGAAAACTTTATAAAATTAGTGGTATCCAGAGCATCTAGACCCCTACGCTGGCTACGCCACTGGTTTCTGTGGTTTCTAAAGATAAAGAACTTTTTTGGATTCGTAGGTAACTCGGAAGAGGTTACTGTACATTTTCGTTTGTAGTTATATATATTCCTAGATTAAGAAACATGTCTTTTTTTTTTAGGGTAGACAAAATTGATCAATTAGAAAATCTGTGACTGAGTATGTGCATAGGACATGCTAAGGTCTCGACCGAGTTCGTTGTCCAGCTTCATACGCAGTTATGTTTTAGATAGTGATACAAGGATTCCGGAGCATTTTTTGTTTTGGATTTATCTTAAAAAAGGCTGAGATATGGCAGTTTAAAAGTCTAGGGTGGTTGACATTTTGAAACAATCTGATTTTTGTTACGTTGTAACTTTCGTATTTATGAACCGATATGAATGTGACTTATAATGTGTACAGGATATACCAAGGTCTCGACCGAGTTCGTTGGCCAGCTTCATCTGCCATCTTGTTTGAAAATGGTGGCCAGTTATTTTTTTTTAATTTTTAAAAATTCAAAAAGATGTAGAAAAAATTATAAATTAAAAAAAGTTGTTTCCGTTAAGTATTAGATCGTGATGCAAGGATTCCGGAGCATTTTTTGTTTTGGCTTTATCTTAAAAAATGGCTGAGATATGACAGTTTGAAATTCTAGGGTGGCTGACATTTTGAAACAATCTGAGTTTTGTTTTGCTGTAACTCTCATGCTGAATTTCGCATTCAAATTCAGTATTAGCGACAACCGGGATTGAATCTTCTATAATCGGATTACAAGCATTTTAGTTTCGGATGTTTGAGTAAATTGAGTTGAATTCTTAAAAACATGGAATATGGACACTACCTTTTCCTTCCGGTACAGGCAGGAAGGACATTTTTAAAATTTAATTAACTATTTAAATTTTTAATTATTGCATCTTCTAATTTTATTTCTTGCCAAACGATCAATTTATAATTTAGATTCTGCCAAAACCTTTTAACACATTGCTAACATGGAGACGCGAATTTACGTCTTTTGAACAGGTGTAATTTCGACCACGGTCAGTAGGTTTGCAATTTATGTTTTACATTATTTCTGAAAAAACACAAACAAAATTCGTACTTTTGCAATTAGATTACTATGCACATAAATACTTCAATTAGAAACAATACCATTATTATGCACATTCATTTATAATATAAACACGAACAGAGGAAATCTTTTGTTAAATAATCTAACATGCAAGTATAACGCCCATGGGCGGGGCTTCCTCTTTAAAAGACGAAAACTAACCGTCACCAGTGTGTTAAAAATATATTGAAATTTCTTCAGTAAGTTTACCAGTTATAGGTATTTCAGTATGAGTCTTTTTAATTATAACATTTTTGGTTTCAAAATCGCGAAACTCTTGTGTTTTTGATTTATATTACTAATCAAAAGACTAATTTTTAGTTAATACTAAAACAAAACAAAACAAAATTTTTTTTAAATACCTTCAGTATTCCCCCCCCCCTTAAAAAATACACCAATATCGGCTTTTTACATATGATTTCACTATTGTTTTCCATTTTCTTTCCAATTTTAGCACTTTCCAACCTAGTTGAAAAGTGCTTATGACTTCGGTTTGTCTGGCCGTCTGTCCGTGCTCTAACTCCCGTAAATATGCTCGGATTGCTCTGCAATTTTTATATGTTATTGTTGTTATCTATGGCACGTTCCCTATTTCAACTGAAGTGTGTAGCACTTATAGTTTTCTTACAGGGACACTCAAAAGAATTCCGTTACATTGCGGTCTATGGGGAAAAATCATTTGCGGTTTATTTTAAAAATGTTTCACTATTGTAAACGCATTGAAATTTATATAGATCACTAAGATGCATTAAAAGAAGCTTAATATGGAATAGTAGGTGCATAGCACTTAGAGTTGCTTTACAGGGACAGTCAAAATAATTCCGTTACATTACGTCTATGGGGAAAAATCGTCTGCGGCTTATTTAAATAATGTTCCACTATTTTAAGCGCATTGAAGTTTATATATATTACTAAGGTGCATTACAAGAGGCTTACTACAGAATAGTGTGTGTATAGCAGTCTTCGTTCATTTACAGGGACACACAAAAGAATTCTCTGCTGTCTGTTAACAATAATTCCTGGAAGTGCGTTTTAAGTTACTGAACGCGATTTTAATCTTAACTAGCTTTTTGTCTATTACGTGGTGTGTATAAATTCTGTAGATCCTATACAGGGCAGCACAAAAGTTCGCGAACACATTTCCGTTTATTGACAGAAACTCCAGAAGGAGAATTTAAACTGTGCTACGCGTTTCCTAACTAAACTAAAATTTAGCATCCTATGTATATATACAAATCTATAGATCATATACAGGGCTACATAAAAGTATTCGGATATTTTTCCGAATATTGTATATATTGAAAATTCCTGAAATTACGTTTTTAAATGTGTAATGCGTTTTCCAAATTGTTTACTTAGATGTCATCTTTCAGCTTATTAAACGGCAATGATTTGTAAAATTATTTTAGAAGCGTTGGAAAGTGCTACATAATCTATGCTTGACGCATGATTTTTCGTTCTTGTTGTCTTTAATATGACAATTTTATCTCAAAGTATTAGTATGAAGTAAAAAGTTTATTAAAACGTTATTGCGGCAGTGTATGAGTTAATATAAGCATTATTAATATCGTTTTCAAAATTTACATTAAGATAAGAAAAATTGAAATAATTAGATGCAATACTTATGCTGGATGTTCACTTCGAGTAAAATATTTACATTTGTACTGTTCATTTTTATTTAAAGCTGTTTCTTTATTAAAAACTAAACTTTTACTTGCGAAGATATTTAAAGACTTTAAAGTATTTCTAACCATGGCAACGAAATTGCTTTTAAGCTTTTCAAAGCTAAAGGATTTACAATTTCGCAAGAAAAACTTCATGACTGATATATATTTATCATAAAGATTTATAATTTCAAAATTTTCCAATTCCTGCATCTTACTTAAAAGTATTTCATTCCCAATATAGTTTAAATTTCTTTGCTAAGAATTGAGAAAGAATTGCGGAATATTTTTCCACTAATAGAAAATTCTTAACTAAGACATTAGTTACCGTGTAATAAGAATATTTCCGAAGAGAGAATTTAAAATGAAATGAAATGAAATATAAATTGTTTGTATTCTTCATGTGAATTCTCTACAGAATTTAACATCTGTGCCCCTGGTGGAATTGGCTGAAATTTTCATATTCTGTAACGCATGAGATGCAGATCAAATGTCTGAATGGACGTAACGCTGAAAAACGGCTTGGAAGATGTAACATAATTTGACCCAGAGAAAATATTTAATGGTATGCTTCAAGTTTCCACGTGGTTTTAAGTTACCTTTCACTTTTCAAAACAAATTCTGGTATTATTTGATTTGGCAAGTTGACAGCTGTGATACAGTGCAAATATGATATATATTTTATTAATACCAGAAAAATTATTGAATAATAAAAATCAATTTAGAACCACGTGGAAACTGAACACATATCGTTGATAAAGGATCAGGGTCCATAAGGCGTGTTTTTGGCTCATGAAATAAGACTAAAATTCGATTTTGTTATACTGACTTAATTATTACACTTTTTACTATTAGAAAGTTTATCCTGTACGATTTCAACAATACTTTTTGCATTTTGTTAGTTTTTATATAATTTACACAAGCTCAAAGTTCGCGTTATTCGTAGTTTTTGATGAAAAATACGCAATTTCTCTTAATTTTACCTCAATTTGTAATATATTTTTGTAATATTTTACTATGAGCGTAGCTATGAAACACTTTTATTTTTACATATATTGTACATTTTGATGTATTTTATAATATATGTAAAGAAGAACGTGTTGCACGATTGCGCTCATATAAATATAATTGAGGTAAAATTAGTAGAAATTGCGTATTTTTCATCAAAAACTACGAATAATACGAACTTTGAGCTTGTGTAAGTCATATAAATCCGAACAAAATGCAAAAACTATTGTTGAAATCGTATAGGATAAACCTTCTAATATCAAAGTGAAATAATTAAGTCAGTATAACAAAATCGAGTTCTAGTTTATTTCATGGGCCAAAAACAAGGCTTATGAACCCTGATCCTTTCTCTGGTTCAAATTATGTTTATTTGACTTGGAAAAAAACTAAAGGTTGGAAGATATGCAGTAAGAATTAAAAATATTTCGTTTGTCATAGCTTCAAAACTAGACATTTTTCAGGATTGTGCCCATTCAGATTATTGATTAACATTGAATGAGATACAGCCTATCAAAATATCAGTCAAATGCCCGGGACCACATCTCCATGGATTTTGTGCGTGGTCCTTTCATAGGCTGAATATAAGAAGTATTTAAAATTGCAAAACTTAATTTTATTAGTGTTTGTAAGCATAACAACGAAGCTGAATTCAAGCTTTTTGAAGTACAAGAATCTACAATTTCGGAATAAAAACTTCATGATTACTAAATATTTATTACAAAAATTTATAATTTTCCAAATTTTTCCATTTTTAGCAATTTACTTATTAATTATTTCTATCTGTATATAGTTTTAATTTATTTTATAAGAATAGAGAAACAATTCGTAAAATTGTTCGCCACCATTGCGAAATTTTAGCTCGAAAAAGTTAGTTATTGAGATTTAATAATTTTTCTATTCAGAGAATTTGAAATAAATGAAAGGAAATGCAAGTTTAATGTTTTTTCACATGAATTCTATAGAGAATTTAAGCATGTAAAATTTTCATGGAGAGGTATTAAATTTATTTTCAAAACTTGAGGAAAAAGTAATTAGTCTCAAATTCTTTGCAGAATGTATAAGTTCAGAAATAACTTTCATTGAGAATTAACTAACTGATAAATTAAATATTTAACCATTTTAAATGTTATACGATATTTTTAAGGTATCATTGCAAACTTTTTGACCAAAATATAAATTAACCCATTCGCTGCCAACCACGAGTATAGTATACTCGTGGTTTTTCAATCTAACGTTACGAATTTGTACCTGAAATTTCGAAGGAAGAATTTTTATTTTATGTAATTACGAATTGTCTGTTATTAAATAAAGTAAATATTGCTATTAGTATTTTCCGGTATGAATTCAAACTTTCTAAATAAAATAAAATTCCGGTAATTTTAACCTGGCAGTGAACGTGTTAAGTAAATTATGTTAAATTAAAGCTTTTGGTTTTACATCCCCATCTTCACTATATTGTTTGACTTTATAAATTAAGATAAAAACAAACATAGTAACTTCCAATTATTTGGAACACTATTTAGTTGCATCAACATCTCAAAGACAAATTTGAAAAGCATCATTAACTTTAATTCTGATAATTACTTCTGATAATTCTGACAGTTGGGTCAAAATATCATTAAAATTGCATATGATAATTAAGACAGACACTTTATATGGGCAAAGTATTCTAGAACCAATGTGTTCCAATTGTCCGGAATTTACTGTACATTAATAATGAATGCAAAACCGTTTTTCTTTTGCATAATTTATAATTTTTTTATGAATCAGGAATAATAAATTCTGTATCACTATCCTTGTGTTAATATTTTTAGTTTTAAAAATTAATTTTCACTCTGACCGTTGTTTTCGCCTTTTTATTTCCTTTTATTATTCAAAAAAACACATTAATTCTCTCGCTCAACTAGACCTCATATGAGGCTCATAATAGCACACTTTTTTTGAAAATTTCTTCCCACTAACTTTTACGTTGTCTGACATCTTTTATGTTTTCGGAGTTCATATTTTGTAATAATTTTTGACAACAGATGAAAGCACAAGACCTAAAAGTTGATGGTCTACAAATTTGTTAAAGAATCGAATACAGAAAAAAAAAAAACCTTTTGTATATTCCGTCTATATCTGAAATGACAGACGAGATGTCACAGCCAAAAGTTTGCCTGAGTGAATTGTGTCTACTAGTGTGTCTTGCATGCAACTCAGGTGGTACATTATTGGAAATTTAAGCCACAAAATGTCCTGAGTTTGACCAAGGCCATCTTGATTTATTTTTTCCATCAAGAGAAAAATATCCAGTAAATCTTCATTTAGTTTGTCCAGCTATTTTTTATTTCAATTGTTGCATGTCTCGCGAAAGCATTTTCATACAAACAACTGGGACAGTTTGGAAATAGGGGAGATAGTTAATAAACTTAATCTGATAATTCCAGATACTTCATTTGATATTCTGTAACTGCTCCATGTTTGATATAACTTTATCTACACAAATGGCCGAGTCTTTAACTATGCTAAAGATTTTTTTAAAATTCAATTTGTACAGTAATTTGCATCTAACGAAATAACGCACGCAGCACGTGCTCACACGATAGCAATAACACAACACAAGCCAAATTTCAACTCAGGAGTGAAATCGGAGTGGGGTGAAGATTTCAAGTCGCTCTCGCATTCCCTCCTTTGAACCCGTGTCTTTCCCCAGAGTGGCGAACTGTCAAAGCCAAGGTATATTGAGATAGCCCTGGTTCGACACCCTGCCTGAACACGTTTTCACTCAGTTGGAAAGTATAACTCGTATAAACATTTTTTTTAAATATTCAACACAATCTACAACACTATTTTAAGTATAACCATACACATACACATAACAGTTTTTTTCTTTTATATTTTTATAATTTGTAAGCGGTAAGGTAAAAAAAAATACAATTTACAAATTAAAAAAAATAGTTTAAGTTTTTTTTAAATACAAATTCAATGTGCACAATATTAACTTCTTCCGGTAAAATGAATCAGAACAAACAGTAAAATAACGAGTTAGATTTTCTCGACAAACAGCAAAATGACATGCTACACTCGTCATGCGACTAAATATACTTAAAATGTTTTTTCTTCAACAAAATTTATATAGTTCTATTTAGAAAATAAATTCTATTACAATTCTATCTAAATCAATAATATACCTTTTAATGACAGAATGTATAAAAAATAACAAGACATAAGATCTATACTTTTTGCAGAGCAAAATAAATGTTTAATATAAGAATTTTTAATCTTGTTTTTAAATTTTGCATTAGATTAATATATATATATATATATATATATATATATATATATTAATAATCAGATGCAATTGTTACGCTTAATGTTTCCTTCGGATGAAATATTTGCATTTGTACTGTTCCTTTTTTTCCAATATATATATTTATTTATTTACTTCAATAGAAAATTTATACTTATGAAGATACTTGGTGCATTTCTAACATTGACAATAAAGTTATCTTAAGTTTTTCAAAGATAGATGACTTACAATTTCGCTTGGTACGGAAATTTACAATTTTCCGAAGTTTTCCATTTCCTGTATCTTACATATATATATTTCTTTTCTGGTATATTGAAATAAAAAATCTTCTTAAATGCACAATTTTTCACCAATATATTTTAGAGGAGTATAGGTTAATACAGTTTTTAAAATTTATGTTAGAATAAAAACAAAATTCTGAAATAATTAGATGCAATTTTAATGCTTAAAGTTACCTTCGATTGAAATATTTGCATATATAGTGTTCATTTTATCTAATACTTTTTCTTGAAAACTAAACTTTTATTGATGAAGATGTTTGCAGATTTAAAAGTAGTTCTAACAATAACAACGAAGCTAGACTTTAGAATTTCTAGCTGAAGGATTTATAAATTTCGAAGAAAAATTCCACGAATGTTAAATATTTATTACAAAGATTTATAAATTTTTATAATTTCGATTTTTTACATCCTACTTATATTTATTTCTATCCTATTGCTTAATTTATTTTCTAAAATTGGAGGGAGAATTGTTGAAAACTGTTTGCGTCCAGTGGAAAATTTCGATAAAAGAAGTTAGTTACTGATTATTAAAATTTTTTCTATTGAGAAAATTTTACGAAGTGTAAATTTAATGTTTTCTCATATGAATTCTACACAGAATCTATCTCACTGATATGAAAAGTTTGGGGAAAAGTAAATAAATGCTTTACAAAACTTTAGGGGAAAATGTACAATGGAGTTTATAGTAAAAAGTATATACTTACAGAAAGAACTTTTCTTGAGAGTTCATTAACTGACTTGGTAAATATTTAAACTTTTAAAATATTATGCAATGTTATTAAAATATCAATGCGACCTTTTTGACCAAAATGTCGACTTTTAAAAATGTGATGCAATATTAAAACTTGATTTGTTTCATGTCAGATATCAAGCAGGATTGTCAGAGTGACTTCTTTTTTTATTCCGAAATTCCGAATTAATGCCGGAAATTTCGAAAGGAGAATTTTTACTTTCTTCTATCTTTACAAGAAGAAAGTATTGTATTCATGAAAATTTTTCACTTCCGGTTTTCGACGGATTTATAAGTTTAAGAAGGTCATAAACACGATTTGACTGTTTTTAGAAAATGTCTGTCTGTGAGTATGTTTGTCTGTCTGTATGTGACAAATATTTTGTGGGCGATCTATTTCAAGAACTAATCCACGACTTTTAATAAAACTTTATATTCAGTTAGACCTTGATTAAATTGGTGGTGATTAGTTTTCGGTGTAAATCGTCCAACAGGTGGCGCTGCTATGGTACATTTTTCATGATTTTTCAGATAGCTATATCTTAAGAACTAATGCACAGAATTTCATCAAACTTTAGATTCTGTTAGATCATGACATAAAGAGACGCTGATTACTTTTTGGTGTAAAGAGACTAGCAGGTGGCGCTGCTATGCTACGTTTTTCATGGTTTTTACGGTAGTTATATCTCAAGAACTAATGCATAGAATTTCATCAAACTTCAGACTCTGTTATACCTTGGCATAAATAGATGCTGATGACATTTTGGTGTAAATAGTCCAACAGGTGGAGCTGCTATGGTACTTTATTCTTGATTTCCCGATAGATGTATCTCAAGAACTAGTAGCACAGAAATTCATCAAACTTCAGATTCTGTTAGACCTTGACATAAATATATGCTAATTATGTTTTGGCGCAAGTAGCTCAACAGGTAGCGCTGCTATGCTACTTTTTGCATGATTTTCATGACAGCTATATCTCAAGAACTAAGGCACAGAGTTTCATCAAAATTCAGATTCAGTTAGATGTTTACATAAGTTGTTGTTGATTTGGTTTTTGTGTAAATCTCCCAACAGGTGGCGCTGCTATGCCACATTTTTCAAAATATACACGATTTTAGCTATAGTCATATGTCAAGAACTAATGCACGGAATTTAATAAAACTTTAAATTAAGTTTGAACATGATATAAATTGGTGTTGATACGTTTTTGGTGTATGTTAAACCTGTATGAGAGAGAAGAAAGTTTTGAGATAGGCATATCCAACTAGTTACTTTATGTAATCATGAAATGTCTGTCATTAAATAAAGTAAAAATTACTATTCTGATTTTCTGAATAAAATAGAAGGTCAAACTGGCAAACTTGATTTCAGCTATAGTGTTTGACTTTTGTGGATTAACCCTTTGATTACGGGGGTCAGGAATTGCGGTTATTTTTATTTTCAATCGCACCGCAATTTACAAAATATTTTCTTTCGGGTAGATTTCTCTTGCAAATATTCTAGTACAAGTGTATGCCAGAGGTTATTTTTTAAAAAGTGGTACGAATAGAAGGGAAATTAGTCCACTCGAACGTATATGAATTATTTGTAACAATTGTAACGAAACTGAAAGAAATTCAGCTATTTATTAGAAACATTTATAAATTTTCACAATGTCGATTTTTTTCTTCGTACTTAAATTTATTTCTATCTACTTATATAAAATCTAAGTATAGAAAAGTGCAGGTAATCATTCCAGGGGGAGTCGAGTCGGAGCTGCGAACCGACCGTAGCTATACGCCATATTAGGGTTAATGAAAAACATATGATAACTAAATGTTAATTTCTTCTACCTCAAATCATATCTGTTCAGCATATTTTCATATAAAACATGTATATCAACATTTCTGTAAAAAAAAAAAAAAAAAAAAAAAAATCCGTAAGCATTTTTTTCAGAAATAGTGTAAACAAACGGAAAACGGTTTGGTGAGCCATTCATATTTTAGATTCATTCATTTTTATAAAAATAATATATTAAAAAAAAAAAACGCTAACGCATTGAATATTTAATTTTAATGTTTTGTGAAATCTTCATAAATTGTTTTTCACTTTGCGAATTATTATTTTTGCAATAAATACTGCTGTGTTGTGAGTCATTCATTTTTTAGATTCATTTATCAAAATTATTTGTGTGGATTGGCAACGGGTGTTTAAATATCTTTGTTGATCTAAACATTGTTTTGAAGATTTATCGTTCTTAATCTTTACAGAATCTTTTATACGAGTAGTGGAATCTTTAAACTACTGAAGTTCAATCAAAGAAGTTTATTTCCTTTGGGAATGTCGTAGTTTGTATCAAAGGATTATTTCATCGTTGAATTTTGTGACGGTTTTATTTTTGTTTACTGCTGTTTAAGCATAGTTTTCAGCAATGCCTGATGAAAATGATTAAACACCGCTTTAACGCAATTAATTAATAACGTCGTCGATTAATTAGAAACAGAAACAAGTTGGAAATTGTACGTCAAACGTGACAAATGAGGTGCGTTCGTACTATAGCTAGCTATATAAATATTCAGATCTTGATGATTTTTAATTCTGTGAAATGAATTATATCGTCTGCAGATTAATTTTGGTAATAAAATAAGTATCTCGGTCGCTTGACGATTCAACCTCGGAAGTTCCTCTAACAAGAAAGCGCCGTTTAAAAAAAAAAAATCAAATTTCTTAATGAGTGTTTTTATTAATATTTTCTAATGTTTCCAATTTCATAAAATTGGAAAAGTCTGGACAAAATTCTGCAAAGATAATATATTTTAAATTTCAAACCATTCGGTTGGGTAGTTTGTGCGTTGTTACATGCGGACGGACGGACAGACAGACGGACAGACAGACGGACGGACCAGACGACGACAATAGGTGCTATGTATTTATATGATTATGAATGCACCTAAAAAGAGATGGCTTTCCGTCATTTTTGACGGGGGTTATGTACTAGTTTCTAGCATTGTACCAAAAAGGAAGGAAACTTTATAAAATTAAATAATTTGAAAACGGTAAACGATAAAAATGCCTTGTTTGTTGCACATTTATTAGAAAAACAATAAATGGTTAACAGTAAAATTTCAAAATTAGTTTGAAATTTCGCCAAAGTTTGGCGCTGTAAGCTGAAAAAACTAAATGACAATATTTTCGAAATATCCGCCATTTGTAGGAATAACATGACGTAGTCTCATAACAAAACTAGCCGAGCCAATACCCGTGAATATGTCTCATCACTATCGTCCTTACAAGCCTTGCAATTGTAATGTTCCAGTTCCGCCGCACTTTGTGGATTCTGTAGGTAAAATTTTGTCTTTTTAACCCTCTAAGCGGATTGCCCGTATTTTTCCGTTTCCCCAAAAACAACTTAAATCGGCTGTAGACAAAAATATCTTTAGCAGAATTGTATTTTAAGATACATGGAAAATAAAGAGATATAAAGTGTATTTTTTTTACACCGCTAACCAACCCCCTACCTTTCTGGCATGAGTGCCTAGCTTGCCGAGTTAGTACCTGGGCGCGGGGCGATATTCGCCTGATCACAGCATGGCTGTGATCCACATGATAAATAACCTTAGTGGCATCGCTGCAGTGCTTTCTAGTGGTTCTCTACAGTTCTCTTTCTTTGCCGGTTCAAGGTTTCTATTTAATTTTGTTAAGTTAGTAGATTGAAAAAAAAAAGAAAGAAAGAAAATGAAGGAATAAATAAAGGAATTGGTCTCGTAATTTAGAACCTTGATCAGGTGACAAGACTTTCACCTGGCTAGGCTATTTAGAATGGAAAATAAAGAGATATGAAGTGTATTTTTTTCATACCGCTAACCAGGTCCCTACCTGCCTGGCATGAGTGCCTAGCTTGACGAGTCGACAGGGTGGGCCAAAAGTCCCGCATCATAGGAAACACATGTATTGTTACAATATGTTCTCAATATGATTGCAGCCCCACCAGTGGCTGAGAGGTTCTGCTCTCGAAGCTGGTAGACGGGAGGTGCTGGGTTCAAACCCCTGTCGCGCTCGTCGACCTAACCGTTCGGAGTTTTCCGTGGTTTTCTTCGAACCTTGCGTAAATACGGTTTAGGATCCCTTAAAAGACTCCCAAGGAGGGCACTCCCCCTTAGGGCCTATATCCCTCGCGTTGATAATTGGCCGTCATAAATCAACACAACCCAACTCAATATGATTGCCTCCGTTGTCAAAACACAACTGCAGGCGATCGTTCATGTTCCTCAGAATATTGGCCACTAAGATTGGCGTTATGGCATGGCACTCAGTAGCAATTCGCTCCCGCAAATGATTTTTATCCCTGATCCCTTCACTGTAAACTTTCGATTTAAGGTAACCCCATACAGCAAACTCTACACGCTCTTCAGTAGTCAGCATTTTCACCTACAAATAAAAAAAAATTAAAAAAAATTAAAAAATTAAAAAACTTCTATGATGCGGGACTTTTGGCCCCCCCTGTAGTGTATTTTAGTCTCATCTAGTGTATTTTAGAAACAAAGAGGGAGAGAACACTTAAATTAATACGAGTTTTACGGCCATTTTTATGAAAATGTAGGAAAGCCCTCAGACGCCCAGAGGGTGTGTCCTCACAGAATGACATCGCAAGGATCCACATCCGGCGAATATTGTCATTTAATTTTCCAGTTTACAGCGCCTACTATTAGCAAATTTTAAACTAATTTTGCATTCATATGGCAACAAAATTATTGCTTTTCTAATAAGGATGCAATAAAAGGGGCATTTCCATTGTTAACCGTTTTAGAATAATTTAATTTTAAAAAGGGTCCCTCGTTTTGGGGACACCCGAAAATTATTATAAGATAAAAAAGTTATTAAAATTTTTGAAAACTAATGATTCTCTTATAAAGTTTAGATGTATTTCACTTACTTATGTAATTGTAAATGTTACGGGTATTGGCTCGGCTAGTTTTGTTATGAGACTACGTCATGTTATTCCTACAAATGGCGGATATTTCGAAAATATTGTCATTTAGTTTTTTCAGCTTACAGCGCCAAACTTTGGCGAAATTTTAAACTAATTTTGAAATTTTACTGTTAACCATTTATTGTTTTTCTAATAAATGTGCAACAAACAAGGCATTTTTATCGTTTACCGTTTTCAAATTATTTAATTTTATAAAGTCTATTTTTGAAAAGAATAAACAGGCTTACCTCTGAACATTGCAATACTGAAACAATAAACCCAGCAAAAGATTGCTGTGATATACCCTTAATGCTTCTTCAAATGTGCTTTTTAGAAGATTAACGATGGAAGAAACGAAATATTCTCTCGAGAGAAAGAAATATCGCAAAAGCATATAAGGCATATTTAAAAGAAAAAAAAATCTAAAAGAGCCTCCATATTCGAAATATTGTCTTGAGAAGAAAATCTCACAAAGAAATATATTAAGAAGTGTGATCTTATTAAAAATTCAAGATGTTTGTTTTATGATGAGAAGTGCTTTGGAGCTTTGAGTAGGAAGAAAAGTAAATATCAAAAAGAAAAATTTAAAAACAGATTTCCTCATGTTTTCCGAAATAAATTATCGATGATATTTTATAGATTTTTTAATCTTTTATTTAATATTTAATATTGTTACGACTTCTCTTGGCCTTGCAGACGATTTTAGCGCATTCTTTCACAATTTTCTTTTTGCCGCATGGCAACAGTTAGTCTCTTCCGGTTTTGTTGTGATATTCGCACGAATAATTCAACATAGAATAAACCGGAAAATAGAGCTATTTTATTAGCTAAAATGACTATGGGGTCATTAAATATCGCAATAAAAAGTCATGTCTTTACCATATTAAGGATAATATAGTTATGCTATTTATTAATGATCGTAAGAATAATATAGTTATGTTCTTCAAGTGGTATTGTCCACTCATTCATTATGATAGTGTTCGAAACTGACTATGGTGTCAGCACGTTGGATTTAACCTAATGTAATGTATACAGTGTCTCACATAAGTGATGGGACACTTGTGCTTTACAAAAGGAAACTAATCAAATAAATTAAAAAAACATGTACACATTTTTTTTGTGGGTGTGTTTCATACTTAAATTTAGTAAAGATTATTACATAACATACATTTTGTCAAAATATTAAAATATTAATTTAATAAAAATACAAATGTTTAGAACGGAGCAAAAAATAGCTCACATAAGTGATGGGACACCATTATATATGCAACAAAAATCGCCTGAAATAAGCAATAAAAATATTTTTTGGGGTTTTATTTTTACTTAAAAGCAATTGGCAATAATTTATAAAATCGTCTGCAGTATTTCTCTCCAGTTTGTTTTGGAATTTTTGTGTTTTTTAGCTCTGTGTAGTCATGAATGCTAAACGAAAAGAAACTTCGCCTGAAATTCGAAAATTAGTTATTAATTTGCATATTGAACGTGGAAAATCTATTAGAAAAACTGCTGAAACAGTTAACTTGAGTCGTTCAACAGTTTTCAATATCATTAAACGATATAAAAAGAATCATATGATTCAGGATAAAAGAAGACCTGGCTGACCATCAAAGCTATCCAATGGAATAAAGCGAATTATCGTTCGAAATATTAAAAAAAATCCAAGAATTAGTGCTTCAAAAGTTGCTGCTGATTTACAAGCATTATATGGAATAATTGTTAATCTTGAAACTATTAGAAGGGTAATTCGATCTGCTGGATATCACGGTAGAGTAGCCAGGAAAAAATTCTTCGTAAGTGAAAAGAATAGAAAACTCAGACTAGCTTTCGCAAAATCCAACATAAATAAGAATTCTGATTACTGGAATAAAGTTATATTTGCTGATGAGAGTAAATTTAATATATTTGGTTCTGACGGTAGAATCTTGGTGTGGAGAAAACCCAGGGAAGAACTTCGCAAACAGAACTTGGTACCAACAGTAAAACATGGTGGAGGAGGAGTTATGGTATGGGGGTGTATGTCGTCCGCTGGAGTTGGTAATTTTGTTTTTATTGACAGTATAATGGATCAGTACAAGTATATTGATATTTTAAAGCAAAATTTGAAATCTTCAGCACGAAAATTGAACCTTCATAACGATTTTAAATTCTACCAGGACAATGACCCCAAGCACACTGCTCTGAACGTTAGACTCTGTCTGCTATATAACTGTCCTGAAATAATAAAAACACCACCACAATCTCCAGACTTAAATCCCATAGAGAATATTTGGCAAGAATTGGAATCAAGAATTCGCAAACACACCATTTCTTCAAAACAACAACTAAAATCGGTGCTTCAAGAAGAATGGGGTAAAATCACTCCAGAAATCACAAAAAAAATAGTCGAATCCATCCCAAAAAGATTAAATCATGTTTTAAAAGTAAAAGGAAATCCAACAAAATATTAAAACCTTTTAAAAAGTAAAATTTGTGGATAAATATTTGATGGAAAAGTAAGTGTCCCATCACTTATGTGAGCCATTTTTTGCTCCGGTCTGAACAATTGTATTTTTACTAAATTAATATTTTAATATTTTGACAAAATGTATGTTATGTAATAATTGTTACTAACTTTAAATATGAAACACACCCAAAAAATTTTTGCACATGTTTGTTTATTTATTTTATTGCAGTTTCTTTTTATAAAGCACAAGTGTCCCATCACTTTTGTGAGACACTGTATGTATATAAACATTTTAGTAATTAAGAAACTCTTTTCAATATTCGCATCAATGCATTATATATTTTCTCAATACAGTCCATTCAGTCAATAACTTTAGCGCAGCGTAAACAAATATAAAGAATAATATATCCATATTTACATATATTTTTTCTTACTTATGTATATACATGGAAACGTCATTTATACTTACATGCGTCACTTGTGTTGAATAAGTTTTTACAGAAAGTGAAAAGATAATTGGCTTCTGCACAGTACCTGCTGACTAATTTGCTTCGTTTGAAATGCGTAATAATTTTCAGAGAATATTTTTATTCTAAACCGATGCTGTTTCAAATTAAGAGACGTGCTTAACAGTGTACCGTAATCACAACTCTTCTGATGTCATCACTTTGAAGGCAATGTTTACTCTCAAAATGTGCGCTACGAATGCATTATAATATATTCACTAAAGAGCCATTTCGTTTACAATTGAAGACAAAACAGCTTTTATCATCGGGAAGATTAAGATGAGAGATGTGTTATTTAACCCTTTTCGGCACAGACAAAGTCTGTTCGTAAAATGAGAAATTGCTGACTGACACCGGAATTTACAAACGAATTTTTTAGAAAACATGAACTCCTTATTTTAAGCTTTCATTATAGAAACAAAATTTTATTAAAATATTCTTGGTGCCGTCTGCAAGTTTGGAATTAAAATTAGGTTTGCCCGGAGTGGGGTCACTGTGCTGGAAAGGGTTAAAGAAACCAAAAACGGGGTCGTTTTTCGTCGTTTTTCACACGCCAAGTATTTGTACCTTGTTTCTGTGTGTAACATGTACCTAATTTAGTGCATCTGGACATAATTGAGCAACGAAGCAAATTAGTAGCACAGTACCTGCTGACTAACCCTCTAAGCGTGTAGAACGTAATATTCCGTTCACTAAGCTCCAGGTTTCACTGCAATATATGCAATATTTAAGATAATATAATTCTATAGATTTAATGAATTTTCAAAACATTGAAGAATGATTAATACTCTCAAGGGTTACATTCATATTTGTAATTAAGTTTTATTTATAATGATGAAAGAATCATATTTTTTTAGCATTTCAAACAAAATGCAGAGAAAACAACATTGCAATTTTACCCTTTTTCAAAACGCTCAGAGGGCTAATTTGCTTCGTTTGAAATGTGTAATATTTTTCAGAGAATATCTTTATGCTAAACCGATGCTGTTTCAAATTAAAAGGCGTGCTTAAAAGTGTACCGTAATCCCAACTCTACTGATGTTATCACTTTGAAGGCAATGTTTACTCTCAAAACTTGCACTACGAATGCATTATAATATATTTATTAAACAGTAATTTCTTTTAAATTGATGACAAAACAGTTATTATCGACGGAAAGATTAAGATGAGAGATGTGTTATTTAAAGAAACCAAAAACGGGGTCGTTTTTGGTCGTTTTTCACACGCCAAGTATTTGTACCTTGTTTCTTTGTGTAATATGTACCCTATTTAAGTGCATTCGAGAATAACTGAGCGATTCTAATAAATCACAGATACGATATTCAGGCTGAATTTTTGATAACTGTATTCTATAGGTTGAACAGAGGGAGATATTATATCACAAACAGGATTGGTTGTTTTGACAAGTGAAAAAAGTAATCAATCATTGAGGATAACAGAGCTGCATTGCTAAGTTCAATCTTTTGTAAATTAGGTTTATTATTAAGCTAAAGTTACCCATAAAAAAGTGGTATTCATAACGCTTACAATGTTGGATATTTAACTTAAAATTGGTAGCATTTCCTCTGTATCCAAATATTTGGCCGCGAATTTTGTACATCGAGATGACAAGATAAATATGAGCGATAAAATGTTGTTTGATGTGAGTCAAATCATTTAAATAGTTCCAAATATAACATGAATACATCAACGACTCAGCTGAATGTACTAATGCCACAATATGTACTTATCCTCAGAATTCTTTCAGTTTCTGAGAATTAGTACATTTTGCGTAAATGCCAAGAGCGTCGAGAGTAATGTCAAGGAACGCTCAGAAGCAGTTTCCTCCCACACTCGATTAACGCGACGGTTTTATTATCAAATTCTGAAACGTTGTTTTGTTGTGCAATGATATAATTGGGAGTACTCGATTGTACCCCATTTCAAGTGTGAACCTCTGACGAAGGATTTGCACATACAAAAAACTGTAAAAATTACACAAACATGCAGAAAAAGTACGCACATATTTATAGGTACGTATAAGTACTGTATGTATAAGTAAGAAATCAGGTTCAAATGCAAAACAAATTACATCGATTTGAACATTATAAATAATGTAATATCTAATTTTACAATCTAAATAATGTAATACCTAATTTAACTGTCTAAAATTTGACTATCTCTAACTTGACTATCTAAATTATGTAATGTCTAATTTGACAGTTTTTGCTTCAAACAAAAAAAAAATAAATTAAAAATGACGTGGTAGCTCGTAGAAGTGAAACTTTTAAAAGCTCAATCTATATTATAAAGCAATAATGCGTGCGTCAATAACGATGATGTCATAACGATAAGGACAACAATATTATTAAAATGTACTACAGTTATGACAATGAAACTATTTTTTCAAATAAAATTAATCAATCGCAATGTTATACCCCCTGAATACTAGGTCTGAGCGATGACACAAAAATGGCTGTACTCGTGGGTCAATTTTGTAAAACTTTTGTACGGTCCCCTAATTTTACACCCCAGTATTTTCTAAAAGTTTTCCTTGACTAATTGAATCTCAGACAAACAAGGCGGAGAAAACTTTTAGGAATTATTGGTGTTGAATTTCAAGGGACCGTACACACACTGAAAAATTTCCGCCTTCGAGAGCATCAATTTTTGTGTCAGCGCTTATGCTTAATATTCAATGGTCGGTGATCTTTGGGGAGAATACGAATTTCAACCTTTTTACGCGCTACATGGCTATCCGGGACCTGCCCAATGAACTCGACCTTTATTTCTCAATGGTTCTCTACAGTATCTAGTTTTATAGATTTGCGTATTGTGGTATAGCCAGGATCGTGATCACAATGTTGTGGAATTTTCATTTTACCGTAACAGAGGTGCCAAGTCTCCGGCTTTTTGTACACCAGTAATTTTTTAGAGAAAATGTTGTTCTTTTAAATCTCAAACTTCCCCGATTAACTAAAACAACATTTTTTGTATACTAAATTACTGGTATCCAAAAAGCCGGAGACTTGGCAGGTCTGCCCTAATTATAAATAAATGCTCCGAAAAATGCTCCGAAATAAAATGCTCCGAAAGAAATTATCTATTTTTAAAAATAGTAAACATTTTTACTTTGGAACACTTAACTACCGGAACAATAAAGCCTCCGAAATAATACAGTGATATACCTTTAATGCTTCCAAAAGTACAGTAATTTCCGGCGTATAATCCGCGGATCAAACAATTCTGTTTCAACTCAGAAATTTTATTCGATAAATGAACTCAAATATTTACAGCGATCTGGTAAGTTACATTTTATAAAATAAAATTTCTGGGTTCAGACATGATTGTTTGATCCGCGGATTATACGCCGGAAATTACGGTATGCATTTTAGAAGACTAACGATAAAAGAAACGAAATTTTCTGTTTAGAGAAAAAATTTCACAAAGGAATATTTTACAGATATTGTCTCTACCATGTCAAACTATCGAATGGGAAAAAAAGCTTTTTTCATTACTTTTAAAAATTAGCCAATTGTCACCATTAAATTTTAATACTATTCTTCACCAGGGCTGCCAGTTTGTACCCCCCTTTGCATTCAGAAATTCAGAATCCGTACTAGAAATTTCAAATAGGAATTTTTGCTTCATTTGATGACCGACATTTCGTAATCTCGTAAATTATTTTTTTTTTCTCAAAAGGATCGGGGACCATAAGCCGTACCGTAATTTCGCGCGTATGCGCCGCACCTCAGACAATTCGATTTCATACCAGAATTTATTTTAAATAAAATGTGACTTTCTTCTGCTTAGAACTTATTTGACTTCTTATTTTCAATAAAATTTCCGGTTTGAAAAAGACTTAAATAAGCCGCGGCGCATACGCGCGAAATTACGGTATTTTTGGCCTATGTTATAAGACCAAAATTCGATTTTGTTATACTGACTTAATTATTTCACTTTTTGATATTAGAAAGGTTTATCCTGTACGATTTCAACAATAGTTTTTTTCATTTTGTTCGGATTTATATAACTTATACAAGCTCAAAGTTCGTATTATTCGTAGTTTTTGATGAAAAATACATAATTTCTCCTAATTTTACCTCAATTTTGAATATATTTTTTAATATTTTACTATGAGTGCAGATTTGCAACACTTTTATTTTTATATATATTGTACATTCTGATGTGTTTTATAATATATGTAAAGAAGAAAGTGTTGCACGATTGCGCTCACATACTTGCCAACTTCGCACTTAACTTCCGTAAAATATGGGTTAATTTAACCGAGGTTAAACACGTTTCAAACCAGAATAATTTTTAAGAAATGCATTTAAATAGGTTCCACAAAAGAAAATGAAACTAAAGATCTATTATTATCTCAGATATATTTTCTGGTTGGAAACGTGTTTAACCTGGATCAAATTAACTCACATTTTACGGAAGTTTAGTTGAAAGTTGGCAAGTATGCGCTCATATAAATAATTGAGGTAAAATTAGGAGAAATTGCGTATTTTTCATCAAAAACTACGAATAATGCGAACTTTGAGTTTGTGTAAATTATATAAATCCGAACAAAATGCAAAAAATATTGTTGAAATCGTACAGGATAAACCTTCTAATATTAGAAAGAGAAATAATTAAGTCAGTATAACAAAATTGAATTTTACTCTTATTTCATGAGCCAAAAACACGGCTTATGGACCCTTATCCTTTCCGATATGAATTCGGCATGTCTGAATGAAATAGAAGGTCAAACTGGCAACCATGTTCTTCACAACAATTTTATTAGTATTTTTACAATAATAAAATTTAGTGGTGACAATCTGTTCATTTTTAAAAGTAATGAAAAATGTATTTTTTCATATTCAATAGTTTGACATGGTAGCGACGATATTATAAAAGGAGTGTTCATATTCAAATTTCAAGGTGCTTGATTTACGAGGAAAAGACCGCTTTAGATATTGTGTAAGAAGATAAATAAATATTAAAGGAAAAAAAAAAGATTTTTCATATTTAGAATACAAAATATGTTTCTGTTCATCTTTTTAGTCATTTTTATATATTTACCAAAAATACTTAAATTTTCGAACGTAAGTTGATACTGAAGTCCTAAATCCGAATAAATAAAGCATTTTCTTACACACATTACACACATGTATTATTTTCTGGATGATGCTTATAAATCTAAACCGAGTCATAGATGGTTAATAATTTGCGAATCGGTTTACAATGCAGATATATCTGCACAGTGCTTATATATAAGCTTGGTGTTCCTAGTCTGCTACCTTCTTTTTTAACATTTTCCAACTAGTTGAAAAGTGTTTATGACTTCGGTTTGTCTGCCGTCTGTCCATGATCTAACTCCCGTAAATATGCTTCGATTGTCCTGAAATTTTTGTTTGTTATTGTTGTTTACTATAGCATTTTCCCTATTTCAACAGAAGTGTGTAGCACTTATAGTTTTTTTTTACAGGGACAGTCAAAAGAATTCTGTTACATTACAGTCAATGGGGAATAATCGGTTCAAGCGCATTTTGATGACGCTACGTCATTTAAAACATAATGAAATTGATATATAATTATGAAGCGTATTAAAACATGCTTTTTGTAGAATATGGTGTGCAAAACATTTATTATTCACTTACAGGGTCAAACAAAATAATTCTTTTACACATCGTTTCATGGTGAAAAATCGTCTGCAGTGTAATTTAGTGATATTTAGCTATTTCAAACATAATGGAAATTATATGCATTACTGAGGTGCACTATAAATTGCTCTGTTGTGTACATTGTGTTTATTTAGAGGACACACAAAACATATTGGTTACAGTACATGTGCGATATTTACAGTCTATGTGTGATAAGTGCGTTTTCAGCTTTGGTGTGCATTTTTAACTTTTTTTTTCATAGTATGTGTGTGTTTATAAACTCGGTTGAACATATACAGGGATACACAAGGAAATTCGTAAGTAGTACAGACTATGAGAGTGAATTGCTTAAGGGTAGTTTTTAATTGTGTTTACGCATTTTCCTGCTGAACTATATTTAGTAGACTAATAGAAGCTTGTGGAATATAAATAAATTCATATACAAGGCTACGAAAAAAATATATACATTGTCGTTTACGTTTGGTAATTGCTGCAAGTGAGTTTTAAGTTGCCTTTTAGCTTAATAGGTGGTGTGTACAAAAGTCTTCAGATAATATACAGGGCTGTACAAAAAAATTCGAGTGCATTTCCATCGATTGGCGAAAATTGCTAAATGTGAATATTCTAACTGAACTGAATTTTATCATACTATATATCCACATCTATTGATCATATACAGGGCTGCACAAAATAATTAGACTACTTTTTGACACTGGAAGGTAATTTCGGAAACTGTATTTTTCAATGTGTTATGTGTTTTCTAAACTGTTTACTTACATATCTTCTTTCACCTTATTTAACGGTGAAGTTTCGTTGCAGTTTTATGGCTGTGTTGGAAAGTGTTTCATAATCTATGCTTGACGCATGATTTTTTGTTCTTGTTAATATTCAGATTGCCTAAATGCGAATAGTTTTTTAAAATAGTGTAATTTGCGTTATTCTGGCATTATTTAATCTGTCATTAAATAAGGCGTATACTTCAACTTAAAAAAATTCGTGGCAATAGAGAAATCTGAATTGTTTTTTAAATGTAGGAAACTGCCAACTCTGTATAAGTTAAAACCTCGAAATTTCGATTATCTCGTGTTATACGTAGAAATATAGGGTAACTGGATAACTTAAAAAGTTATTAAAATTCAGTTGTATAGTTATTATAAGTCAAAATATACTCTTATTTTAATTAATCTTTCTCAACTAAATTTCAAATGAATTTCACTTACGTTTATAATTATCTATTTTGAAAAGGATAATATTTCTTACTTTTGAGCATTGAAATACCGAAACAATAAACCCGCCAAAAGACTGCAGTGATATGCCTTTAATGCTTCTACAAATATTCTTCTAAGAAGATTAACGATGAAAGAAACAAATTATTATCTTAAGAGAAGTGAATCTCATAAAGGAATATTTAAAATAAATTCTAAAAGATTATTCATAGTCAAATTTCCAGATGTTTGTCTTACGCAGAGTAGCGCTTTAGATCTTGCGTAGGAAGAAAAATAAACATTAAAGAGAAAAATAAAATAAAACGGATATTTCTTTTTTTACATACATAATTAATCGATGTTCTTTTAAATTTTTCTGTTATTTAACGCAAATATTTTTTTTGAGCTAAACAATTATTATAAAATATAGTTTAACTACATTTTTTGGTCATGTTCATCTTTTTTACTAAATGAAATATAATAAGAATTGAAATTTATGATTTATTTTACTAAAAAGGCGCTAAAAATACATAAAAACTGTTAAAAGATGTTAAAGCACAATCGCTTTCAACTGTTACCAACAGTCATCATCAGGGTAAATCATGAACATTCACACCTCTGAAATTTCTCCTGATGATAACAGTTGAAAACGCTTGGGTTTTAACATTTTTTAACATATTTTGATGGATTTTATATCTAAAAAACCTTTTTATGCATTTTTACCATCTTTTTGGTAAAATAAATCACGAGTTTCAATTTTTATATATTTCATCTAAACAGCTATATTAATTATGATTATTTATAACTAGCAGACTACGCCCGCTGCGCTGGTCGGTTTCTCCAAAAGAACCTTGAATCAAACGAAATATATCGGTGAATTTAACCTTGTATTTTAAAGTAAATCTGCATCTTTACCTAGATATCCTATAATAACATAAAAACGGATACTTATTTCACTAAGTTATGTTTTTTTAATACGGTTTATTATTACGTTTACAATTTATTACCTACCGTTTTCCATTGATTTATATGTTTTATAGCTACATTTTTTAATAACGTGAATTAACCTATATTATTCACAACTAAAAAGAAATGGAGCATCTAGTATTTGTCGAGAATTAAATAAAAATCATGCACTCGTGACATCATAATTCACTTTTATATTTTAACAGAATAATACGGTTACTATAATTTGTGACTCGTGCTGACATATTGCTGTTATTATTATTTTTTTACGCGTGAAGTTTTCGCTATGGTAATGCATTGTGAAATTTGGTCATGTTTGAAATTCAATATTTGAAAAATGGCATAATCAGTGGATTTGAAATTTATATCAAGAAAAATACAATTTTTTACTTTTCTAACGCAGTTTGTCTAACAATTTTCTGACAAATACTTTTCGAGCAATTAATTTTTTCAGTAACTTCAAATGTTTCATTTTCTGATATTAATCTGTGGCAACGATCCCAGTCGTCAGCAACACATACCTTTTTATTAAAGAGGATGGTATAAAGATAGTCATCCTATTTACAATAATATTACATAGAATTTATTCTTTGTCCTCTCAAAAGAAAAAAAACCAGAATAGCAGGCCCGACAATAGCACAGTTATTTTTTGTTAATTGTCGGTCTCAGTACAAGTCCAATTTTGGGTCTCGCCGCCATATTCGGTAGACCACGTAGGGTCTGTGTTGACTTCACTGTACCCGTCCTCTCATCAGCAATGAAATGAATTTCGTGGCATACTTGGCGAAGGTTTCTCAAATGACGCCTGAGTTGTCTGAGCGTGCTACCGTTCCCTAAATTAGGGACAGTACTGCACGTTTGTTTTTTGCATAAGCCCAGCGTTTACGGTATGTCATTCTCTTTCGAATTTTGTACTCTACGCATTCGTGTCCGATTTTCGTATTTCTTGCTGTAACTTTGCTTTCATATATCGTGATATTTTAAGAAAATTCGGAACTTTTCAGATTGTTTAAATTCACAGACCCTTTTTGTATTTTTGTGATATAGACTTGTAAACAAAGATGAGTTGTAACACATACACATCTCTTCAAAACAGAACGTACTTTACTCAAAAAATAATGCACGAAATTTAATGAAACTTTAGATTCAATTAGTCCCTGATATAAATTGGTGCTGATTAGTTTTTGGTGTAAATAGCCCAACTGGGGGTACTGCTATGCTACATTTTTCACGATTTTCATGATATCTATCTCTCAATAAGTAATGCACATAACTTCATCAAACTTCAGATTTTGTTAAACCTTGATAAAAATAGACGGTGATTGCGTTTTGATGTAAATAGCCCAATAAGTGACGCTGCTATACTACTTTTTCCATGACGATAGCTATATCTCAATAACTATATCACAGAATTTCATCAAACTTCATATTCAGTTATACTTTAACATAAGTTGTTGTTGACTAGGTTTTGGTGTATATCACCTAATATGTGTCGCTGCTATGCTGCATTTTTCAGGATTTACACGATTTTAGCGATTGTCATATCTCAAGTACTAATGCACGTAATTTAATAAAACTTTAGATTCAGATGGACCTTGACATAAGTTGGTACCGATTCGTTTTTGGTGTATGTGAAACTTGTATGAAGTAGAAGAAAGTTTTGGGATTTTCACAACCGACTAGTTAATATTTAAAATTGAACTTAGAATCATTTGGTTTATATTCTTGCCATGTAATAAAATATATGTCCTATGATATACAAAACACATAATATCAATGGTAATAAATGAAAACAATAAACATAGTAATAAAAATTACAGTAAATGTAAAAATTTCAATATTTGTTATCATGCTGTGAGGAAAATAACACTAAAAATACCCTCGATGTTTTCAAATATATTTTTTTGACAGCGTACATTGAAAATCAATAAAAATTGGTATGAAACGATAAAGTATTTGACGTTTTACTGCATTCAGATCCTTTATATATAAAATCTCACAAAATTTGAATTCTCGAAACAAAAGATTTCTCATATAAAAGGTTTGTGAAAATAAATATATACTCTCAAACAAAGAAATGAAAATGAAAATTCTTTCTTCACGTACATTCAGCTTCTTTTTATATGCACTTATTACGGCTTATAAAATTTTATTCTGTTTGCAGATCAAAATTGGGAAAATTTTCGACTTTAGCAAAGTCATTATGCACGAGTTTTAATGGATGATTTAACTTGAACCCACCAATGATTTTTTTTCATTGTTGTTTTAAATTTATGACTAGGCTGTATTAACTCATTAACGCCCAAATTGTTTTCTTCGTTAAAATTTAAATTTTAGATTTCCAACCACTTTTAAATGAAGGGTATTTTTTATATTATTTTATCAAGGGATTTTTCTTGTGAAAAAGAGTATATATTAATATTCATATTTACTGGTGTGACAGACGCTTTCCTGCCACTAAGTCTAGTGATCTAAAAATATGCCACTGGGCGTTAATGAGCTAAGGATTGGAAACTAAAGTGCGGCAGGTTAGCTTGTGCGTATGAAATTCAAAGAGCTTATAGCCGAAACGTCAAGTGAAGACTTGTAGTGGACTAGCAAATGTCTTATAATACTAAATCATTAAGATTACAGACATTACAATTACATAAATTGGTAAAACACTAAAAAACATATTTAAATTGGTCGTTTCGGATTTACACAGAATCTCTCATCAGCAAACTTTTAGGTAGCTTTCAATACAAAAAAGGTATAAAGCTACCTATTGCAGCCGTTCGGAGGAAAGCAGTTCTGGAAAATTTCGATATATTTTCACCGATCATGACCCCCAGACCCCAAAACCACCCTCCGTTCAAATGTTGATTTATATATACAGGGTGTAACTGAAATGCTTCAACAAACTTTGAGGGATGATAGTACTCATGAAGACGAACAAAAAATGCAATGGAACATGGGGTCCCAAATGACGTTTAACCCCTTCAGGGGCAGTGGTATGTTTATGAAAGCGCTTAATTTTAATTCCAAAACGCCATAATGGCACCAGAATTTTGCTAAAATCTTTCCCATTTAATATGTATGTGAAATATAGCCTTTTTCTTATTTAGAAACAAATTTTTTTATAAATTCCGGTGCCAGTCATTTATTTCAACATTTTAGTACTAAAAGTAGTTTGCCCCTAAAAGGCTTAAAGGATAAAAATAGAAAAAATGCGTCTGAAAATGGACTGGCACCGGAATTTACAAAAAAAATTGTTTGTAAATAAGAAAAAGGCTATATTTCACATAAATATTAAATGGAAAAGATTTTAGCAAAATTCTGGTGCCATTGTGGCGTTTTGGAATTAAAATTAAGTGGTTTTTTAGACATTCCACTGTCCCTGAAAGGGTTAAATGTCATTTGCGACCCCGTGTTCTATTGCATTTTTTGTTCATCTTCATGAGTACTATCATCCCTCAAAGTTTGTTGAAGCATTTCAGTTACACCCTGTATATATATATATCTCCATATATATATATATACAATATATATATCTGACCTATGTCATACGATAACGCTCGTATTTATAAATCAATTTCGATGAAACCAATTGTGTGTATTAAGCTCACCAATGTCTAGACCGAGTTCATTGGCCAGCTTGGTCCGCCATTTTGTTTCAAGATGGCGGCCATTTAAAAATTTAAAACTAAAATAAATATACAAAAAAGTTAAAAATTCAAATTTATTTTTCAATTACGTGTTAGGCCTTGATACAAGGATTCCAGAGCATTTTTTGGTTTACCTCTATCTTAAAAAATGGCTGAGATAGAGCAGTTTGAAATTCTAGGGTGGCTGACATTTTGAAACAAAACAGCACATTAACGCGATTACTCGCAAATTATTTTCTTTCATTGTTGTAATAATTTTCCCAATCATACGCATAAAACTAAATATTCATATCCGTTAGCGCCAAATTCTCGCCAAAATTGGCGACGTTTGGCGAAATATCGCCAAATTTGGCGACCAAAATAAGTCTTCATAAATGAAGCCAATTTGGTTATTGCTCAATAATTTGGCGAATTTCTTATTCAAATTCAGTATTAACGAATCTTTTGTAACCGTTTGTTTGCATTTTAACTTGCTGTTTTCCTGTAACATTAGCTAAAATTTTAAAACGAAGATATAGGAAAGCTACCTTTTCCTCCCGGTACAGGCCGGAAGGACTTTTTAACGTAAGTCACAAGGAGTTGTAAAAAATCGACACACAGAAAATATATTGCAACAAACTGTCAATGTGAAAGTTACAGTTATATTAGCACTGAGTAATCTTTTGGGATTGAACCTAATATTTCAAATTTTAATTACTTAAAAAGCGTATAGCCAACATAGTGAAAAAGTATCCAACCCGGGTCACCAGTATAGCGCACTGACGTTCTACCAACTGAACCACTTAGAAATTCGTTAGTTCTGTCTTCGTTAACAGTTAAATCGGTAATTCTAGTATACCATTCTTCTAGGAAAGTACGAGCTCTACAGTTGCTGCGCTTCGATCTAATAATAAAAGATTTTGCAAAATCTGGAAAATGGTCAGTTCTTAATGCATAGCCCACTACCTTGAAATTTAAATTTTTATTTTAAAATGCATGCCTGTGCTCCCTGAGTTTTATCTCGAATGTTCGACATGTCTCCCCTATATAAACTGCATTGCACTGTTGGCATGGGATACCATGTACCACATCTTTAATCTGGGATAACGTGATGTCATCATCTAATATGAGTGCGCAACAGCGACTTTTGTGTATGCAAACTTTAGCTTCGTTGCTCAATCGGCTAAGTATAAAAGCTCAAACGAAATGTGGTGTCGGCCGATTTGGGTCGGGTCTCTCCCCGCGTGGTGAATAGGCCTGCCTTTATTAGCGAGTACTGTGCTTGCATCCCGGAGTGAAAGTGTTAGAAATCGGTAATTTAATATTTTTTTATACGCACGGCTTTGGCAAAAACGCCAGTGTGATATTTTATTTTATTTGTTAAACGCGGCTCGTTGCTACAGCAACGTAGTTGTTTTTCTTTTCCCTTCTTTTTACATTTTGTATCTCACGAGAAGAAGTTAAAATTTAGGGAAAAAAAGTTGGCATCTGCTTTTATTGAGTAGTTAGAAGGAATTTTTTGTCGTCTGTAGCTATGAATGTTATTTAGAAAAATACTGTTAAGAAATGAAGTGAAATGAAACTAGTAGCACGCGCTGTGCGTGATATGAAAAGTGTAAATTTTGTTGTTAGAAGAATGTTTTAGAATATGTATGTGAGTTTTTTGTTTTATCTCGATGTAACATGTAAGATGTACTCGTGTAGATGGAATTAAATGTACTTTTATAATGCAAATGGATCTTTTTATGAGTTCTGAAGTTGGACTCTTATTCATTAACGCCCAGCATCGTGTAGATGCAGCCCATGAAAAGTTATAAGAAGGTTAGTATAAATATTCCATGCTAAGCCTACTTTCGAATTCTAACATAAAAATTTGGTACCCTCGGCGGGACGGGTGTTTTTGAATTTGAATTGATTAATTTGAGAAGATGAATTTAAATATCTTAAAAACACAAAGAAAAGGATTAAGAACTACTTTTACTGTCACAGCTAATAAAATTGAGTCTGAATTAACTAAAGAAATAAGTGAATTCAAAGAGCTTTCCATTTTGAAATCTCAACTCATAGACAAATTCCAGCGATTGGATACTAACCAAAGCCAAATTTCGGAAATTCTTTTGAAAGATGAAGATGAAAAATTATATACAGAGGATTTTGGAGGAGCGGAAGAATATAGAGAAAAATACGTAGAATTATTTTCACGTATTGACGAAAAGATGCAGTTTTCTAAATCTCCTAGTGAAAATGAAAGACGAAAGTTCAAGTTGCCGAAAATTGAGCTGAAGAGATTTAATGGTGAGCCAAAGAATTTTTTATCCTTCTGGAGTCAGTTTAAGAAAATACATGAAGACGACTCTATTGCGGAAGAAGATAAAATGCAATATTTATTGCAATCCATGGAACCCAAGTCAAGGGCCGAGCGATTAATATCAAGTTATCCAGCGACCGCTGAAAATTATCCGAAAGCAATTGAGCAATTGAAAGAAAGATTTGGACGTGATGATCTACTTGTACAGATATATGTAAGAGAGTTGTTAACCCTCGTAATGAGAAATGCGACTGGGGGAAAAACGAAAGTTGATTTGGCCTCTTTATATGACGAACTAGAAAGTAAACTCCGAGCCTTAGAAAGCCTGGGTCGAACTCAAGAAAAGTATGGAGACTTTTTGACGCCTTTGGTCGAAAGCTGCTTGCCGGAAGAAATTCTGTTAACTTGGGAAAGAAACAGAAATCATGATACATCTGCAAGTAAGAATTCACGAACTTTAGAGCAATTGATGAACTTTCTTCGCCAAGAAGTCCAAGGAAACGAAATAGTTTCTCTGGCGAGAAAAGGTTTTGGCTCGATTAATGTCAGAAAAAGAGACACTTTATCTGAAATTTCCGATAAATCTGAACTAGCCACCGCATCGGCACTGGTGAGTACAGAAAACCAAGGTAAGAAAAACAATTGTATTTTTTGTGAAAATTTTCACTCGAGTGAAAAGTGTTTTACTGCTAGAAAGATGTCAATGGCTGATAAACAAAAATTGTTGTTAAGAAAAGGTGCATGTTTTTCATGCTTACAAATAGTTGGTCATTTAAGTAAAAATTGTAATATTAAACGTAAGTTAAGATGTACCCATTGTAATAAACCTCATTTTGAGATAATGTGTCAACAACAAAATAGAAAATATGATGTAAATGATAAATTGAAATCAGAAAATTCTCTTTCTAATTGTAATAGAAATGAAGTTGTGTATATGCAAACGCTTGGCGTGCGCATTAGGTCGCAAGGTCGCCAAAAGATTGTACGCGCGCTTTTAGATACTGCAAGCCAAAGTAGCTATGTTAGCCAGAGAATAACGAGATTGTTAAAAATGCGCCCTATAAGAAAAGAAACAATTATTCACGCATTGTTCGGGGGGGATGAAACGAAGCCCAAACGACATGATGTATTTTCCGTAGAACTGAGTGAATTAGAAGGAGATAATGCGTTTAGTTTTGAAGTATTTTCCGAAAGAAAAATTTGCGGATTTGTCCCTAGAATTAAAGATTATAGAATATTAAATGAGCTGAAAATAAATAAAATTAATCTAACTGATAATTTTTGTAAGGAAACTGAAATTGATCTTTTGATAGGGGCAGATATGATAGGGAAATTATTGACAGGTAATTTACTTCAATTAAACTGCGACTTGACTGCCATAGAAACCAAGCTCGGTTGGACAGTTATGGGAAAACAAAAGTGTAGCAAGAAACATAACATTTTGACATCGCTGTCTATGTATGTTAGAAATATTCCTTTGAACGAATTGTGGGAACTTGAAACTATAGGAATTTCTGACCCCATTCTGGAAAAGGGGGGAGATTTTGATTTAAACGATTTTAAGGATAAAATGAAAATTCTTCCCGATGGCAGATATGAAATAGGGCTTCCATGGAAATGTGACTCTAAGAACTTAGGCGATAATAAAGTTTTAGCTTGGAAGAGATATGAAAAAATGATAAATAAATTGAAATGTGGGGGGTTTCTCACTGAATATCAAGAAGTATTCAGAGAATGGGAAAATTTGAATATTGTTGAACGTGTCCCTGAAAACGAATTGAGTAATAATTGTCATTATTTACCGCACAGGCCTGTAATCAGGTTAGATAAGGAAACCACAAAAATACGCCCTGTATTCGACGCGTCTGCTTCTGAGAAAGGAAAACCCTCCTTAAATGAATGCTTATATAAAGGCATTAATATTATAGAATTAATACCTGATATTCTTGATCGCTTTAGAATGTATCCTATCGGTATAACTGCAGATATAGAAAAAGCTTATTTGATGTTATCTGTTATGCCTAAAGATAGAGATTTTCTTAGATTCTATTTTCCATGTAATGAAGGGAAATTGGTTTATAGACATTGTAGAGTTGTATTTGGTGTCTCTTCTAGCTCTTATTTATTAAGTGCATCCATAATGCATCTTTTAGAAAACTGTCCCCCTGAATTTAAAGAAACTGCTGAAAAATTGAAATGTTCATTTTATGTAGATAATTGTGTATCAGGTGTATCTAACATTGGTGAAGCTGAAATGTTTATTGAAAATGCGAAATCACTGATGTCTAAAGGATGTTTCAATTTGCGCTGTTTTGAAAGCAATGTAGCTTGCAAGAATATCGATAAGCATTTTGGGGATACTTCTGTTCTGGGGATCATTTGGAATTTAACTAATGATTCTTTGAAATGTTGTTTAGATTTAGAAGCATTAACGTGCGAAAGGAAAATTACTAAGAGATTAATCTTAAGCATTGTACAAAAGATTTTTGATCCTATCGGCTTATTGTCTCCTGCTACATTGCTTCCAAAACTATTGCTACAAGCTTCATGGAAACAAAAAATTCCATGGGATCATGAATTACCTGGTAATATTGTAAACGTGTTTTTGAAATGGTTGGAGAACATTGATGTTTTAAAAGAAGTAGCTTTACCTCGATATTTGGAGATTAATGCTTCATCTGAACTTCATGTTTTTGTTGATGCGAGTAAAGGGGCATATGCATCGTGCGTCTTCGTTAGATCAACAGTTGGTTCCGAAGTAAAGGTTATACTTGTTAGAGCGAAGTCTAGGGTTGCTCCTCTCAAAACTTTGAGTATACCGCGTTTAGAATTAATAGCTTGCTGTATAGGTGCTAGACTCGCGAATTCTGTCATCAAAGCAATTAATTTGCCAGATCTAAAAATCACATTTTGGTCAGATTCTACTACTGCACTTTGGTGGATAAAAGAACATGGGAATTGGTCAATTTTCGTGAGCAACAGGGTTAAAGAGATTCGGCAATTGACCAGAACAGAGTCATGGAAGCACGTTCCCGGAAATTTAAACATAGCTGATATACTATCACGCGGGTGTTATCCCCAACGAATGCTTAGTTCGCGATGGTGGGAAGGTCCTAAATGGTTAAAGGAAAATCCTGAGTTCTGGCCGATCGGCGCGATTGACTGTCAACCTAAAGAGGTAGATTTAGAAAGAAAGAAAGTTAAAATTATGAATGTTGATCTAGCTAGAGACGCACCCCCTTGGCTCTTAAATAACATATCTAATTATGATAAGATGATAAGAGTATTTGCTTGGATTTTGAGATTTGTAAATAACTGTCGGAAAATATCTAATAAATGTGAAGATTTCAATATTTCTCAAAATGAAATTGGAAATTCTGAAAAATATTTAATCCGTTTAGTTCAAATGTCTTATTTGTATGATAAAAGGTCTCTGAATGATATTGTTACGTTCAAAGATGATGATGGAATTTTAAGAGTAAGAACTAAAATAACTGAGAGAAATGATCAAGAATCGTTTTTATATCCAATATTGTTGCGCGATAAATGTGAATTCACTAAGCTATTGATTAGATCTGTACACCAAAGGAACTGTCATGCAGGAATAAGAATAATGCAATCTTTAATAAGAGAAAGATTTTGGGTTATTAGAGCTAGAAGAGCTATTAAGAATGTATTGTTTGACTGTATTGTATGCAAACGTTTCAAAGCAAAATCCTTGTCGAGCGAACCGACACCTTTGCCACCAGATCGCGTGACGGATTGTGCTGTCTTTGAAATTATTGGAGCAGACTTAGCGGGGCCTCTATTCCTAAAAAATGGCGAGAAAGTTTGGATAGCATTATTTACTTGTGCAGTTTATCGCGCACTTCACCTTGAATTAGTTAACTCACTATCTTCTGATGCTTTTCTGCTAGCACTTAGGCGTTTTATATCTAGACGTGGGAGGCCCAGCACTATTTATTGTGATAACGGAACGAATTTTAGGGGAGCTTCCAATGAACTTTCTAAATTGAATTGGGATAAAATCTTAAGAGAAACTATGACGCATAAAATTGTTTGGAAATTTATACCTCCCACCGCAGCTTGGTGGGGAGGCTGGTGGGAAAGGTTGATTCGCATTGTAAAAGAATTGTTAATACGTACTCTAGGCAAATCAGTATTAACTTATGAAGAATTGAATACACTTGTATGTGACTGTGAATCTATAATTAATTGCAGACCTCTAACCTATATCTCGGAGGACCCACTGGAGCTAGTTCCTCTAACGCCCGCTATGTTTCTCACTGAAAATCGATGTTTTAGCAATTCGGATATTGTCGAATTAGATTCGCGAAGTTTAAGGAAAAGACTGAATTATAGAGCTAAACTTCTTACCGATTTTAGGCAACGTTTCAGGAAGGAATACCTCAGTGAATTAGTTCAAAAACATACTGAAAAACATACACGTGAGCCGCGAGTGGGAGAGGTAGTCTTGATTGGGGATGATAACAAAAAGCGTTTATTTTGGCCTTTAGCTAAAGTCATTCAGTTAATTCCTGGAAGAGATAGGAAGGTTCGCACGGTTAAGTTAAAAACTCAGCATAGCACTATTTTACGTCCAGTGCAGCGCATCTTCCCTTTGGAAATATATGCAAATGAAACGAATGAAATTGCATTTAAAGGGTCGGGTGAAGAGAAATCTAGTTCCAGTGGATATTTCAATCATGAAAATGTATCTTCTCCTGATAGTGTCATAATCAAGAAATATACCTCTTCTGGAAGATGTGTAAAGGCTCCACAGAAGTTGGATCTTTTTAATAACAATTGTTATGTATTTGAAACTCTCCCCAAGTTTCAAAGGGGGGAGGATGTTAAGAAATGAAGTGAAATGAAACTAGTAGCACGCGCTGTGCGTGATATGAAAAGTGTAAATTTTGTTGTTAGAAGAATGTTTTAGAGAATGTATGTGAGTTTTTTGTTTTATCTCGATGTAACATGTAAGATGTACTCGTGTAGATGGAATTAAATGTACTTTTATAATGCAAATGGATCTTTTTATGAGTTCTGAAGTTGGACTCTTATTCATTAACGCCCAGCATCGTGTAGATGCAGCCCATGAAAAGTTATAAGAAGGTTAGTATAAATATTCCATGCTAAGCCTACTTTCGAATTCTAACATAAAAATTTGGTACCCTCGGCGGGACCGAGAAGTATATCCGTCTATTTTCCTGAAAAAGCATGACAAGAATTTAATAGAGTGCAGATAAGAAATATATTTTAGGATCATCTTTTTTGGTGCAAAGTACGATGATCAGAATTCAAGATAAAATTAATCTGTAATTTTGTAAATATGTAAACAACTGTCAATATCAACATATCTTCGAATGTCCCATATCTATTATTTCCAAGGACATAAATAAATTTTGTGATAATGAAAACACGCTTGAATAGTTAAATATTTCGAACCTATCATTATGCTTGATAACATGCAAACAGAAAATTTAATTGAATAAAAGATTCACCTTTGGAATATATTTTGAGTTAAAGTTCAAATAAAGTTGTTCAGCAGCGACGGGTTACTAGTGTTTTGAAAAGTTAAGATTATATTAATGATTTCTGTTAGTGCTTTTGTGTTTCGCTGGAGTTAGTAGTGGATTGTCTTAGTAGTGTTCTTTATGTAAGTGGAACTTTGTTTAGTAAACCTTTTTAGTTATTTCTAGTGAAGAGCGAGTTAGTGATTTTGGACTTTGTAGATCACTGTTTAGTACAGGCAAAAACTTGTGAAGAGACTCTGCCACATCCCTACCCAAATAGTTTAAATAAACATAGTTTAAACCTTAAATTCTCGTCATGATTGAGTACGCCGGTAACGGCCTTAAGATGCCCGTCACAGGCCCCGGAAAGTTTTTGGTAGCTGTTTGTCTGTTTGTGTGTATGTTTCGCGATAACCGCCGCAAAAAGCATCCGGTTAACTTGTAATTAGGTAGGTAAATTGGTCATGTACTCGGAGTTATCTGTATAATATTTGGTTAAATTCGGTTCAGTCGTTTGAAAAATATAGAATCTTTTATTTTACGTCACAATGCTTTTCAATGCGAATTGAGGCGATTTTCAAATTTTACCATTAATTGAAATGAAAGTGTCGCATTAGGATAATTGGTTTCAATGTTAAATTATATTAAAATATGTTCATCCATCATATTTTTCAAAATATAATTCTGTTAAAAGTATATCTGTCTAAAGCCATTTTAATATGATTTCTGGAAACGGAAAAAGGGCAAGGTTAAAACTAGCCAAGGTTAAATTCATAATTTTTTTTTTTACTTTTGAGTAATAAAGAAATTCGTAAATACCAAAAATACTGTAAATGAAATTATAATGATCTCGTACAGAGAACTGTATTTGGCGACGGTGTCTGTGAGTTACTATTTCTTTATTCAGTTTTCTTGATTGCCACCTGTTTTTTTGCGAAAAGAAAATTCGCTATATTTAAGAACAGATTAAACTAGTCGCTGGGGGCCACCGTAATACTTACCCATCATGGATATGCATAATGTAAAATATTAAAATAAAAATGTGTAAACTACTTATAAAATGCATTGCAATTCAAATAAAATCGTGGCTTGATGACGTCATAAACTTTAAAGGCTTGATTACTGAATTGCTTGAAAGAGGTTTTTCCTTATAACTCCAAAAATAATAATCGTATTAACTAGTGGTTTATTGCATCTGATTAAGCGTCAAATTTCCAATTAAAATATATCTTTAAAGTGAAATTTGGATGAAATACAGGGTCATGAAAAATCGAAGAGTGTGGTAAATAGGATTCCAAATATCTCGGCAACTCATTATCCGATCGACTTCATGCTTTATGCAAAATTTATGTTTTTTTTATTGTCTTTTATATTCATTTCTTAAAATAAACAATTTCGAAAATTTTTATATACCTTTTATCAGAACGAATATTTCGAGAGTCCGAAAAAAATAGTTCCGGTTAATCGAGGTTATTGAAATGAAATAGGCTTCTTCCCATTATTACATACTGAGTACATACCAAATTGCAAGTCTCTATCTCAATTTTTTCGGGAGATAGAGCGTTTACAGACACACAGACGGAAGGCAAATTTTTTTTTCTAAAAATATGTTTTTCGGAATCTCCAGTGTCTGAAACGTGTAAATCCGTCAAATTTTTTTTTTTCGATTTTCAAAACGATTACAAGACTTATCTTATACTACGTATGATGGGTAAGTAATAAGGCGAAAACAAGGTGAACTATACGTTTAAACAAAGTGGCGCCAAACAAGTAATCTGAATTTTGAAAAAGTATCCCACTGGCAACACTGCTGTTTGGTTGAATGATAAAATTCTCCGATGGTGATCTTAAATTACTCTAATTAGTTTGAAATTTCACCAATACAGATGTCACACATTCTAAAATAATCTATATATTTTTTGAGGGAATTTTGTGTTCGAAAAATATGAAACATTTTAACGCTTCAAATTTTACATTTTGTTTTCATAAGTACTAATTATTTTTTATGTTTCGTTTTACCAGTTGCTGTAAAAACTGTATTTCATTACGTGTAAGAAAAAAGAAATTTATTAAAAAAAATGCATTCATTGTAACTTTCCCGATTACGAAAGACTTCGGAAAAAAATGTTGAAATAAAATTTAAAATAGATCCCCCTGAAAAGTTCTACATTTTTATTCTATAGAATTCGAACAATAAGTAGTTGAAGAGTATAAGTGCATAAAATCGTGTTTATTATGAAAGTTCTTAAAAGTTAGATTTTATAAATCTTTGGGAAATATTATATGCTTAGAAATCTACATACAATCTAACATTATTAAATTTCGGATTTCAGTGTGTTAGATATTGTGTAAAGTTATATAAAAATTAAAATGTCTTGTAAAATTAACGTTGCGGCCCCTGATCTGTAGATTAACTAGTCTTACAACAGTTGAAAGTAGCTCTTAAGAGAATTCCGAATTCAAAAGAAAGTACTACTGTATAAAAAAATTAAGATAAAATCAAATATCACCCAAGTTTTTTAAGTATTGTGTTCATGATTGAAATTCGTGGAACTTAAAAAAAAAAATCATCCACAGTTTCTTCTGACCTTAAAATACTGTGTAATTGTAAGCGTTTTGTAATGAATCACTTTAGTTTTTCGATTTAATTTGCAGCAAAAGATCAATGTTAACCCCTTCAAAGGCAAAGTACTCTTGTAGCTTAAATATTGAAATGATTGATTGACTCCAGGATTCACGAACAAATTTATTTTAAAATAAGTAAAAGCTTTTTCTCATGAACCTTATAAATTCAAAATTTGATTATAAAATTCTGGTGTCATTGTGGCATTTTGGGATTAATATTAAGTGGTATATATAATATACCAGTGCTCTTCAAGGGGTTAAAGGAAGGGTCAAATAACAGATAAGCGCCAGTTTTCTTACATGTTGACTTACAGCCGGCTTAGACAAGCAAAAAATTAGTTAAATGTAAACACGCATAACAATTTAACCCGCACTTTCAATAATTATCGCTCATGGACAGTACTGTAACCGAGTTCTTCTGTGTGTCCCTGTAAATGAGCGATAAACGCTATGCACACCTTATTATATAGCAGGCATTTTATACTGTGCTTAAGTGATATAAGTTTTAATATGTTTGAAATATGGTAACATCATTAAAACACACCACAAACGATTTTTCCAAACAGGCCATAACGTAACGGAATCCTTTTGATTGCTCGTATAAACGATATACAAATGCTGTCCACTTCATTTTCAACGAGCAGGGAAGACCGAGCTATGCTCGGTCAAAATTAGCTTTGAGTTCAAATATCATGACCCATGACCAAAATGACTCACTAATCAAATTTTCTCGAAGATGTGACCACGCCCAATTGTCTTCTCGTGCCCGAAACCATTAGGATATAACATTTAGTAAAAATAATCTGAGCCGTTTTCTAGATAAAGTTAGCTTGACCCACAGTGGCCCAAAAATGACCCACTAATCGGATTTTCTCGAGCATGTGACCTAACCAAATGATTTTATCGTGCCAAAAAACCGTAGGATACTAAATTTAGTTCAAATCGTGTGAGCCGTTTAAAAAAAAATAGCTTGATCCATAACGACCCATGACCAAAATGACAAACTAATTGAATTTTATCGAACATGTGACCTAGCCTAATAGTCTTCTCGTTCTCTGAAACTGTTTGATAATAAATTTAGTTCAAATCCTCTGAGCCGTTTTTAAGATAAAATAGCCTGACCCATAATGACCCATGACCAAAATGACCGACTAATTGAATTTTCTCGAACATGTGACTTAGCCCAACAGTCTTCTCGTGCCCGAAAACCATAGGATGCAAAATTTAGTGTAAATATTCTGCACCATTTTTAAGATAAAATAAGCTTGACCCACAATGACCCAAAAATGACCCATTAATCGAATTTTCTCGGACATGTGACCTAGTCCAATGATTTTCTCGTGCCCGAAACTCGTAGGATACAAAATTTAATCAAAAACGTTTGAGCCGTTTTTTAGATAAAATTAACTTGACCCGCGTTGACCCAAAAATGACCCACTAATCAAAAGTTCTCGAACATATGACCCAGCCCAATAGTCTTCTCGTGTCCGAAAATGGTCGGATACAAAATTTAGTCAAAATCGTTTGAGCCGTTTTTTAGATAAAATTAACTTGACCCGCATTGACCCAAAAATGACCCACTAATCAAAAGTTCTCGAACATATGACCCAGCCCAATAGTCTTCTCGTGTCCGAAAATGGTCGGATACAAAATTTAGTCAAAATCGTTTGAACCGTTTTTTAGAATACATATATATATATATATATATATATACTCTATAACCACACACACACACAAGATTTGCTCGTATTAGAATATATGATACCAAACATGCCATGATAAATCTCAATAGCATATATCAATTACATGAAAATCAGAGTATACTTACGCAAGTTAGAGGCAGAAAGATAGACAGACGGACAGACAAACCGAATTCATAATACTTTGTACCTGCGTTGGAAAGTGTAACAAATGTGCATTTAAGAGCAATGTTATAGCATTTTATGCCCTTATATGCTTTAATAGTAGAAAAGAAAAAATTTAATTTGCAATTGTATATGCAGATATGCAAATGCACTTTGATCTCTATGAAAATCAATGGAAGCAAGTATATAAGTTTTATCATTAAAGAGAAAAACAAGTCGGAAATGGTTCTGCGTTAATTCGTCGCGCACAATTCATCGCGGAACAATTCATGGCGCACAATTCGTCGCGGGCTCAATTCGTCGTGGTATCAATTTGTCGCAGCGAAAAGGTCTTTGAAGGCTATTATGATAAAAATAAGGATAATTTAGTAAAATTGTTTAATGATAATTTATTTTTTAGATATACAGAATTATAACTAACATTTTACAGGCGATTTCGGAGGAATTTTTTATATGTGATTTCTTTGTGAATTTCCCTACTGAGAACATGAAAGTTTAATGAATTAGAGCAAGTCATTTCTTATTTAAATTAGAGATAGAATAAATATTGCTTTAGATCACCGAAAAAATGGCGGGAGATTTAGGATAAAATCACCCAGATCATGAAAAAATGACGAATAAAAATGCTAGAATTTTTTTAAAAATTATTAGTTGACATATGTGTACAGAGGGTACAACAGACACCCCCTCCCCTTATATTTGAAAGAGTTAGGAAATAAAAAAAGTATTGAGAGATGTAAGCATAAAATACTTTTTTGTGATTGTGATTGAACTGATTGCTTCATGTGAATGCAATTTTATTATATAGTACTTTGGTTTTAAAAGTTTTTTCATTTATTTCATCTATACTAATAAAAGAAAGTTGTTTGTATGTCTGATTTCTGTGTGCGTGTGCGCGATGACAAGCGAAATCTACCGCACGTAGAAGTCTGAAAATTTTGGTGTGGATAGTCCAAGGCAGGTCCGACAGACCTGAGGCTTAGATTTTTAATATTTTAAGACCCGAGTCCCTAGGACCCTTTTAAGGTTTTTGCATCTAAATTGTTAATAACTTGCACCATTTGTATCTGATCTCCCTTGTTTTTGTGGTCCTTTCTCTATTAAGCTTTCCCCCAATTTCTATATTTCAGTTAGGACCCTGCCCCCCCTGGACTCGATGCGGTGTTGACTTGAACCTTTTGTGCACCATGCATTTTTCACCCTCCCTAATTGTGTCACCCTCTCAATGAGTAACTTTTAACCCCTTCGCGACGAGCGTCTTTTACAGAATTTTTAATCTTTTCCCACCGGTTTTTTAAGACAAAAATTTTCGGCTAATTGAATCGCAGAAATGCTAAGATTTTATAAGGCAAAGCTTACAATAAAAAATAACTGGTGGGAATAATCGAGGATTCTGAGCATTTTATGCGTAACGTATACGTGTCGCTCGTCCTCAAGGGGTTAAAATGAGTCTTGGACTCCTTTCTCCGGACCAACACCCTCATATTTTTACTGTGGCACTAGGGCCCTTATTTTTAGCATTTTTTAAAAATGTGATTCTAATGATTAATTTATACCGTATGCTTAATTTTGACTAATTGAAGATCTACAGCGCTACGTACCAAGTCCTTTTAAGATGTTTTCCTCTTAGGGCCTTGCTCAAAACTATCAGTTGACCCCTTTAGGGCCGTTTAGCTCTCTTAAAAATCGACCGATTCACTCGCTTTTTTTTCTAACAACTTTTTAGGACTTCCAGCTACTATATGAACGACAAAAAATTTCTCGGACATGTCCCGGGTCCCCTGGGCACCTTAAAATTATTGTGCCCTAAGTTATTAATAATTTGCCCCATTTTTATCTGATCTCCCTCGTTTTTGGGGCCTTCTCTCCATTAAGCTTTTCTCCCATTTCTACGTTCCAGTTAAGACCCGGGCCCTTTGGGACTCGGTATAGGGGTACCGTTGAAGTTTTCGTTCCCTAAATTTTTAATAACTTACTCTTTTAAATCCGATTTTTTTCGTTTTTGGTGCCTTTTCTCCATTTAGTTATTCCTACATTTCTACATTCCAGTTAAGACCCTGGGGCCCAATACGGGGCCCCTTGAATTTTTTGTGCGCCATGCATTTTTTACGCCCATAATTGTGTCACCCTTCTCAATAAGTGACTTTAAAGTTGAGCCTTAGACTACTCTCCACGGGCCACCACCCTTATATTTTTATTGGGCCCTTAAATCCCTTTTTTAAGCATTTCTTTAAATTTTGTTATAATGATTAATTTATACCCTATGTTTAATTCCGACTAATTGAAGTTCTAAAGCGCTAAGGACCAGGATCTTTTAAGATGTTTTCCTCTTAGGGCCCTGCTAAAAACTATCAGTTAGCCTCCTTTGTGCCATTACTATATTTCCCTTAAAATAGTCGGATTCATTAGCTTTTTTTTGCTCTACAACTACTTAGGACAACTACTTAGGACTTCCAACTACTACTTGAACGACAAAAAAATATCTCAGATCTCAGCCACCACCAATTTTGAATATTAATCCCGTTCTTGGGCCCCTCTATGCAGCTTCTTTTAAAAGAGTCATAGAAACTTGAGTTCTGTTTAAGGTTATTATCACGGGCCCGGAAAACGCTAGTCAGAAAATAAACAATAATTTTATTATATTTTATTTATTTTCATCCACTAATGCTGCTTGTTATATTCAGTAAATGTTTTCAATTTATGATTTTTTACTTTCTTCTATCTATAATAGAAGAAAGTATTGTAAGCGAATTTTTTTTCGACTTCTGGTTTTCGACGGATTTACACGTTTTAGGGGTCAGAGATTCCGATAAAGATGTTTTTACAAAATGTCTGTCTGTCCTCATTGTATCATAGAAAAGTGTATGGAGTTATGCTTCAAATTGAACGAAATTTTTCTTCTTTGTTTTTGGGTATGGCCAGCAGGTCTTACTTGAATTTGGGGCTATTTCGACGAAAGGGGACGCTGTGATCGTGATTTTTGTTCCATTTTCACTATTGTATCACCGAAAATTGTATTAAGTTATGCAGATAATTGAACCAATTTTTTTGCATATGTTTTTGACTATAGCCTCCAGGTCTCAGTTGAATTTGGGGATATTTCGAAGAAAGGTGGCGCTGCGATCGCGATTTTTGTTCCATTTCACTATTGTATCATCAAAAGTGTATGAAGTTATGCCGATAATTGAACCAATTTTTTTGCATATGTTTTTGACTACAGTCTGCAGGTGCCAGTTGAATTTGGGGATATTTCGACGAAAGGGGGCGCTGTTGTCGCAATTTTTGTTCCTTTTTCACTATTGTATTTTTTTTATTATTATTTAATATAAAACATCGATTAAGTTTAAAATCTACCTAAAGAATTCATTACGTATTTATGACTATGAGGAATATGTTTCAATGTAAGATTATTAAATGTAATGATTACTGTTCAATAATTAACATACGAAATTAAAAAAGCAAGCATTCGAGACGACCACTCGCAACGACGTGTGCCCTCACGTGTGTGCCCGTTTGGGTTGCTCACTCCGCGACCTGTCCTTCCCGCCGTGGCGCCGCCGCTCTGCTGGCAACCCCCGTGCCTTCAGGCCTCGCGGCCTTGCCCCAAACCACCGCTCCGCGCCTCGCGCAATTAAATTACTTACGTACATTAATGATTATAGCATTTTTGGTTTAAAAATTCAGATACATAGATAGACTTTAATTAGGTATTTTTAAATAAATTATTTCTCATCAATGTAAAACTATTTTTTATATTACTTACCTATTTTTTTATATTATTTACCTAATTTTTTATTTACTTGTATTGATGACTTTTAAGTTGTGTTTAATTGTTAGTTCCTATATATAAACACTGTTTTTATGAGGCCTATAATTGTCTATGAAGGTTAGAGTTACAGTTAATCTAGAGATCCTACCTACACAACTTTCAGGTTGTGTAATATTTAAACAGAGATTCTGACTGTAAAATAGTCTAGGAAACATCATCTTCATTTTTAAAGACCTATCCAATGATATGCCACTCACTATGGTGCGTAATTTTTTTTTGTCTCTACCGCTATTTTGTATTTTACGGCCGCCATTTTGAATTAATGAAAACAAAACCTAGCCTATAACCATCGGACGGTTAAGGTGAATTGATAGGGATCTCATTCATTAAAATCCATCCAGCCATTGGGATGTTTCGAGGGTGTAAAGAAATCCACAATACATAGCCAAGATACGCGTCAAACACATAACACTTCTTGGCAGTTGGGTAAAAAGGGGCTGCTTGGCCCGAATAAAAGTATGAGTGGGTCACACAATTAGGGAGGGTGAAAAATGCATGGCGCACAAAAGGTTCAAGTGAACACCGTATCGGGCCACAGAGGGCCAGGGCCCTAACTGCAATGTGGAAATGGGGGGACAGCTTAATGAAAAAATGGCCACGGAAACAAGAGAGATTGGATTGGAGAAAGTTATTAACAATTTAGAGCAATAACATTAAAAGGGCCTCAGGGGTCCCGGGTCATAAAATATTAAAAATCTGAGCCTCAGGTCTTCATGACCTACCTTTGACTATCCGCACTCAAATTTTCATACTTCTACGTGCGGTAGATTTTCTTGTCATCTCGCGCACGCACACAGAACTCAGACAGACAAACAAATTTCTTTTATTAGTATAGATTTAATAAATAAAAAACCCTTAAAACCAAAATATAAAAATGGGGAAAGTTATTAACAATTTAGAGCAAAAACCTTAAAAGGACCTCAGGGGCCCCGGGTCTTAAAATATGAAAAATCTGAGCCTCAGGTCTTCAGGACCTGCATTGGACTATCCGCACCCAAATTTTCAGACTTCTACGTGCGGTTGATTTCGCTTGTCATCTCGCGCACACACACAGAACTCAGACAAACAACTTTCTTTTATTAGTATAGATGAAATAAATGAAAAAATTTTTAAAGCCAAAATATCATGTAATGAAATTGCATTCATGAAGTGATCAGTTCAATCACAATCACAAAAAGTTTTTTATGTTTACATCTCTCAATACTTTTTTTACTTCCTAATACTTTCAAATATAAGGAGGAGGGGAGGGGGCTCTCTTGTACCCTGTGTACGCATATGTAATTTTTTTTCTAGTATTTTTATTCGTCATTTTTCATGCTCTGGGTGATTTTATCCTAAATCTTCCGCCATTTTATCGGTGATCTAAAGCAATATTTATTCCATCTCTAATTTAAATAAGAAATGACTTGCTCTAATTCATTAAACTTTCATGTTCTCAGTAAAGAAATTCACAAAAAATCACATATAAAAAAATTCTTCCGAAATTTCCTGTAAAATGTTAGTTATAATGCTGTATATCTAAAAAACAAATTATCATTCAATAATTTTACTAAATTATCCTTATTTTTTATCATAATAGCCTTCAAAGACATTTTTGCTTCAAAGACGAATTGATACCACGACGAATTGAGTCCGCAACGAATTGTCGCTGCGACAAATTGAGCCCGCAACGAATTGTGCGCGATGAATTGTTCCGCGATGAATTGTGCGCGACATATTGACGCGACACCGTTGGAAATTGTACATCAAACGTGACAAATGAAGTGCGTTCGTACTATAACTAGTTTTATAAATATTCAGATCTTGGTGCAATAGCTGTTGCACTCTTATGCAACAATGCATGAATACAAAGTTTATTTTATGTGCAGATTTTCATATTATAGATATTCGTTTTGTTTTACGAAATTGAGTTTCAATGTACTTTTACATATAATTAATTAGAATTCTGTTACATTAAAATTGTACTATGCGTAAATATCCATATCCAATACAAGACCATGTAAAAAAAATCATCGTTATTATTTCACTGAAAAAATTAATTATATCGTCTGTTATTACGATATAATTAATTTCCGTAATAAAATAAGTACATTTTAAGTTGGCAACATTTTATCTTTTGTTGACATTTACTGAAAATTTCAATGGGAAACTTAAGCCTAGCTTCGAGAATTTCAGAACTTGAAACCCATATTTAGACTATTATTCATCCATATATCCTATATCCATATATCCTATATCCTATATCCATATTTAGAGTATTAAAATTATACTATGCTCAAATATCCAATAAAAGACAATGTAAAAAAAAATCATCGGTATTATTTCACTGAAAAAATGAATTATATCGTCTGTTATTATGATATGATTAAATATATGATATGATAATTATGATATGATAAATAAATTACGATATGATAATTTCCGTAATAAAATTAGTACATTTTAAGTTGGCAACATTTTATCTTTTCTCCGTGTTGACATTTACTGAAAATTCCAAGCCTAGCTTTGTAAATTTCCGAACTTGAAATTCATATTTAGACTCTTTTTCCATTTAATATCTATATATTCGGAAGCATCTATCCAAAAACCGGTCGGTAGATTATACGATTGCTATAATTAAACAATTTTAGTAGTATGCAAATTCGGTTTTTAAATTCAGTAATAAAAAATATGACTCCAGTTTAAATACGATGTAATCACCATGGCAACCTAGAATCATTACCTATCATGGTATATCATTGAATTAATTAGGCATGATAGGATTTAATAGAATGAAGAAAATATTTCTTAATATCTTTTTAAGTTTTGATTGAATTTTCATAAAATTGGAAATGATTCGACAAAATTCTACGACGATCTTATATATTAAATTCCAAACCATTCGGTTGGATAGAATTTGTGTTGTTATATGTGGACAGACGGACGGACCAGACGACGACTATAGGTGGTACTTATTTATATAATAACGAACGCACTTAAAAAATCTATTAGCAAAAAATCTAAGTTTTTGCAATTATTTATCTGACAGGGCACTTTGAACCCCACTCAAACTACATAAAACGATAAATTATTTTAGACGTTTCTCCAGTCGCAGCCTTTATTTATAAAACTCTAAGAAATTTGAATTCTGGAAATAAATATTTCATATATAAATGCAATATTTTTGATAGCAAATAAACTCTCAAACAAATCAATGGTCTAGAAAATTCTTTTTCGGAATACATTCAGCTACTTTCAATATGCATTTATTCCGACTTATAAAATTTTATTTCGTAAATAGATAGGAATTGGAAAAATATTCGACTCACTATTGTGCAAAATCTGAGTCATTATGTATGAGTTAAAATGGAAATTATATGTGAAGCCATAACGAATTTTTCGACATTGTTTTAATTTTTTATTTACATTCATTTCTTTAAAAAATAAGTTAATACAGGATACTCCTTAAGTTTGTTAAAATCAACAAACTGCTGCACATTATAAAAAAATGACAAATGTGTCATAATTTATGAAAATATAGTATAACCAAGAATTAAAACAAAGAATAACTCTTGTGAGTTGCCCACGTTTCCGAAAAGTGTTTTTATCTTTCGAAACCTCATAAACCAATATATTTTAAATATTTAAAGAAGCAATTAGAAAACAAGAACGAAAAATCATGTGTGAAGAATAGATTATAAAACACTTTTCAACACATTTAGAATATTGAACGAAACTTTACAATTTAATAAGGTGAAATATGTCCAAGTAAACAATTTAGAAAACGCGTTACGCATTTGAAAACCCAACATATTTCATTGATATTTCAACAGTTACTAACAATAGTCAAACAAGATATCCAATTTTTTTGTGCAGCCCTGTATATGATCTATAGATTTGTATGTATACTACACATTATGCTAAAATTTGCAGACGGCAGACAGACAGACAAACCGAAATCATAAACACTTTTCAACTATGTTGGAAAGTGTTAAAAATAAAGTTTCATTTGTTGCTACCGATTTTCGAAAACGTTTCTGAATAGTTTTTATACTGTACTAATCAACTTCTCAAACCGGAATATTGGTCTTAAGTATGAACGAATTCTCAAGTAAACATTTTTAGCTGTGTAACTAAATTTATATCTGACATATCAACAAAATAATATTAACTTTACTGTTAATGCTATTAATTTATCAAGTTTGTCTGTAAAACATGTTTGTTGAACTTGAAAATGTTTAGTTGAGAATTGATAGCAACCGAAACACCTATATTCAGGTTGAGAAAACTCATTTATTTACTAATAAAACTACGCGGAAACTTTTCCGAAAATCAGTGCCAGCAAAATAAACTTTGTTTTTATAATTGCTTCTTTAAATCTTGAAAATATACTAGTGAGTGTGGTTTCTATAGTTAATGAACGCTATTTGGAATCGTGGGTAACTCGGAAGAGGTTATTGTATATTTTCGATCGTGGTAACATTATACAGGGTGAATCTAAACTCTTGGGCAAAATTTTAAGGGGTGATAGTACATATCAAGACAAACAATATTAAATAGGAAACTAAGGGTCCCAAACGTCTTCCGAAGGAGATAGGCGCCATTAAAGTTTAGGGTCCAATATTTCAAATGATTATAAAAATCGGAAAAATTGGTCGATTTGTTTGCGGTTTTCACTAAAACTATTCTTTATGTCAGTATTTTCTTAAAAATAAATTTTAAAGATAAAGTTCAAAACATGCCGATAGAGGGCGCTTTAGACTTTGGAGTAACGAAAAACTATTTTCTACCGTTATTTTTTGTATCTCATTAAATGCTTTCAAAAGCTTAGACTTAAACTTAAATTTTGAGCTCAAAATCTGAATCGTTGTGAGTGATTAAGTAGTGCAAACTGAACTGCGTTCAAGAGTTGAAATTTGAAACACCTCCCCCACCACTTCTGAACACAGTTCAGTTGTTCTAGATCTTGGTGTCGTAGACCAAGCAGAAACAATATGAGTTGCAATTTTCCAACTGGACGAAAAATGTCCGGGCCAGGATTTGAACCTGGGATCTCTTGAAGCTGCCATGCTCTACCAACTGAGCTATCCCAGTTGAATCTGGAGGGCATAATTCATCCAGTTCATGCCGGGATAGCTCAGTTGGCAGAGCATGGCAGCTTCAGCCAAGAGATCGCAAGTTCGAATCCTTGCCCGGACATTTTTCGCGCAGTTGGAAAAATACAACTCATATGATTTCTTTACCAATTTGAATAATTGTGTTAAAATTAATCCAGGCAGAAACTATTACCCCCTACACGTAAAATAAACGATAGAGTAATGACAAAATATAAATAGAAAATTTATTCATAACAGACATGAGCAATTTCTCCGCGCAAAATAAAAAGAAACAATTTGATGTATGTATGTAGTGCGCAATATGAATGAAGGTTGACATGTAGAAAATGGTACACGCATGATGTTCGTGAGGAATCACAAAAACTGCTCGAAAGAGTGCCCACCAGCAACGATGCAGGCCTCACGCCGCCGGCGGAGGGAGTTTCGAACATTAGTGAATACCCGGGTATCTCCCGGATATCGCCTGCTACGACGGCAATCCTCGCAACCAGGTCCTCGTTGGAGTCGACGGTAAAAAATAGTTGTTCATTACTCCAATGTCTAAAGCGCCCTCTATCGGTCTTTTTGAACTTTATCTTTAAAATATATTTTTTAAATAAATTTTTTATTTAATTTTGCCATCCCTCTATCGTTTATTTTACGCGTAGGAGGTAGTACTTTCTGCCTGGTCTACGACACCAAGATCGGGAATAACTGAACTGTGTTCAGGGGGGGTTCAAATTTCAACTCCTGAACACAGTTCAGTTTGCGCTACTTAACCACTCCCAACGATGTTTTAGGGCACTTCCTAAATACATGTCAGTTTCATTATGTTTGTAACGGGGTAACATAATTAAAATACAGCGCAAAGGTGTTTTCCCCATTAACCATAATTTGACGGCATTTTTGGAGTGTCCCTCGAAACAAACTATAAATGTTACCCACATCATTTTAAATAATGAATATGCTATAGTAACCTTCAATAATATATATCAGTTGCTTGACAATCCGAGTATAATTAAGTAAGTTAGAGCACGGAAAGACGGCGGATGGCTTGCAAATTGCAGGCGGTAGACAGACAGACCGAAGACATAACCACTTTTCAGCTATGTTTCGAAGTTTTAAAAACTGAACTAAATCAACTCTATATTTCGTACTTTTATGGGATACCGTGCATTCGGATAAACGTCTGAGACAGTGGAATCAGCTGGATTCGGGTATTGAAACCCTCGTTTTGAAAATGGAAACATTAATTTTGAACCACTAATGCTTAACTGCATCGCCTCAATATATTAACCACACATACTTCGTTACATTTCCTTGGTGATTTCCCTTATACCATTGGTCTCTAAATGATTTTAACACGTTGACGGACACTTGCGGCTATAGCCGTCAAAGCGAAGTTCACATTGTGGCATGACGGCTACAGCCGCCCAAAACGAAACGGTCGTTTTTAGACACAGCAGCACAAATGTGCATTTACCGGCAGCGTACAAGTAGAAGCCCAGTGTCATGTTTTGGAGACAATTTTTTAAGTTGAAGTTCGTTTTCAACCTGTTATGCGAGTTGCAGCTTCAGTATGCACGTGCAGGGTGGCTAGTGGTCAGGGAAAAATACAGTAGAAAAGAAAATGATAATTACCAGTATATTCTTATAGAAAAATTCAAATTGATTATTTGATCGAATAATCAAGATAAATTTTCCTATAAGAATATACTGGTGTTTATCACTTTTTTTGACTGTATTTTTCCCCGACCACTAGCCACCCTAACGTGGTTGTGAAGGGAGTAGTGCAACCTAATTAAAGGTGCTGAATGAATCAAAATTAAGTTTATTTAAGCAAAAAGAGTAAAACTATACTTATAATATTCTAAAAATTGCAAAAACATATAGTGTCAATTTTCGAACTTCACTTGTTTCTACTGTCCGTCAATGTGTTAAAATGGTTTAAAAACGATTTAAATATTAAATCTGTCGGCCAATTTGCATGAAAATCTATACAGTTTGCGACAGTGGTATATAACACTTTCAACAAATGATAGCTGAATCGTAAGTATTGATTGGAAGCTATCGCGTCCACTTGAACACGGGGCCTGATTTCCAACGGGGTTAACTTCCACCAGTGAAAATAATTAGAAATTTTGTCCTTATTACGATAGAAATACTGCATGCATAAGGCGTTTAAAAAAGGGAGAAATTTCTGCTTGAATTTACTGATGGAAGCTTGCCTCCGCAGTAATCAAATTCACATTACATTGGCAGTAGGATTGTTTATGTTGTAGAGATACAGAGGAACCGCAGGGCCTGACTATCACCGGGGCAAACTTCCAACAATAAAAACGAATAGATATTGTTGCCTTAATCATGACAGAAATTTTCATTCAATTAGGTGTTTAACCTGTTAACAAGAGAATAAACTTTTGTTCAACTGCTAGGGCTTATTACCAAAGGGGCACACTTCCACCAGTAAAAAAGAACAGACATTTTTTGCTTATTCATGGCGATAATTTTGCATGAATAGGGCGTTTATTAAGACGAAAATTTCTATTACAATTTTACTGGTGGAAGTAATGCGTTCAAAATGTTACAGTAGTAGTTCGTGTATGACGAAATATTTCGTCAAACCCAGTTAACAGGTTAACCCCTTAACTGTGGGAGGGATTTTGACACCATAAACTAAAAATAGGCACAATACACCACTTTTTCCGTACTAAAATATTTGCTTTGTGTAATCGAAAATGGTCTGCCGATTAATAAAGCGAAGGTTGCGTTAAATAATTACTGGTGTGCAAAAGCTTTTAGTAACAAAACAAGCAAACTGTTCTTGCCAGAACTGAGTTCGGGCTACACAGTTAAGCGGTTAAATAAGATGCAAATTCTATTCAAATTTACTGGTGGAAGTTTCGTCAGTCGGTAATCAGTCCCTGCTCACACACACATGATGGTTACAGTACTTTTTTTTACTTTATGAATTCAGAAAGTTAAAAAAAATAATAGAACCTGGTAGTAAAAAAAAAAAAAAAGTTTTTCCATTTATTTATCTGGCTATACACTTTGAACTTCAATAAATAATATACACAAACTATAAAAGTTTTATGCTTTTCGCCACTAGATTTTTATTTATAAAAACCCCACGAACTTCTGGAAAGAAAAAAATTCATATATAAATGCAATATTTTTGAAAGCAAATAAACTTTCAAACAAAGCAATGGGCTAGAAATTTTTTTTTTTGGAATATATTCAGCTACTTTCCATATGCATTTATTCTGGTTTATAAAATGTTATTTCGTAGATAGATAGGAATTTGAAAAATATGTGACTCACTATTGAGTCACATATGAGTCATTATGCACGAGTTGAAATGGAAATGTGGACATACACAATGGTTTTACTTTTATTTTTACTTTCTGTTTGCTATTAGCAAAAAAAGTTCTATCTCTTTTATTACAGATTTTTCTGTTGTCGTCAAAGAATCGTAGAATCGTAGTGAACGACTTCCAAAAACCATTAGCTATTTTTACAAATGCATAAGGATATAGTGGCAATGATCGGCGCTAAGGCTTTCGCTTTTATTTCTCATGCATCACTTCTAAGCATCGTATAACATCAATTTTATGCTATATTATGCATAACGTCTGAGATAGTGGAATTAGCTTGATTAGAGCACAATACCTCCCGTTTCGAAATTGGAAATATTACTTTTGAACCACTAATGCTTAACCACATCGCCTCAATATATTTACCACACACATTTTGTTACATTTCCTTGGTGATTACCCTTATAGCATTGGTCGCAAAATGATTTTAAGATGGTTTAAAATTGATTTAAATACGAAATATGTCGGCCGATTTGCGCGAGAATCTATACAGTTTGTGACAGTGGTCTATAACATTTTCAACAAATGGGAGCTAAATCGGAAGTATCGTTTGGCATCTATCGTGTTCACTCGAACACGGTGCCTGATTTCCAACGGGACAAACTTTCACCAGTGAAAATAAATAGAAAGTTTTGTCTTACTTATGATAGAAATCCTGCATGAATAAGGCGTTTAATAAAGGGAGAAATTTCTTTTTAGATTTACTAATGGAAGCTTGTCTCGGCGGTAATCAAATTTACTGACATTGACAGTAGGATTGTTCATGTTGTCAGGATATGACGGAACCGTAGGGCCTGACTATCACCGGGGCAAACTTCCACCAATTAACACGGACAGATATTTTTGCCTTAATTATGACAGAAATTTTCAGTGAATAAGGTGATTAGCCTGTTCACCAGGGAATAAACTTTTGTTCAACTGATATGGCTTATTACCAACGGGGCACACTTGCACCAGTAAAAAATACTAGATTTTTTTTTCTTATTCATGACAGTAATTTGGCACGAATAGGGCGTTTTAATAAGATGAAAATTTCTATTAAAATTTTACTGGTGGAAGTAATGCGTTCAAAATGTTACAGTAGTAGTTCGTGTATGACGAAATATTTCGTCATACCCAGTTAACAGATTAAATGAGATGAAAAATTCTATTCAAATTTACTGTCGGTAATCAGTCCCTGCTCACACACACATGATGGTTACAGTACTTTTTTTACTCTATGAATTCAGAAAGTATAAAAAAAATAATAGAACCTGGTAGTAAAAAAAAAAAAAAAAGTTTTCCCATTTATTTTTCTGACTGCGCACTTTGAACTTCAATAATAATATACACAAACGATAAAAGTTTTATGCTTTTCTCCTCCAGACTTTTTATTTATAAAAACCCCACGAACTTTGACTTTTGAAAACAAAAGATTTCATATATAAATGCAATATTTTTGAAAGCAAATAAACTCTCAAACAAAGCAATGGTCTAGAAAATTCTTTTCTGGAATACATTCAGCTACTTTCAATATGCATTTATTCTGGTTTATAAAATATTATTTCGTAGATATATAGGAATTTGAAAAATATGTGACTCAATATTGAGTCATATATGAGACATTATGCACGAGTAGAAATGGAAGTATGCAAATACGGTTTTATTTTTATTTTTCCTTTTTGTTTGCTATTAGCGGAGAATGTCCTATTTATTTTGCTACAGATTTTTCTGTTGTCGTCAAAGAATCGCAAAATCGTAGTGAACGACTTCCAAAAACCATTAGCTATTTTTATAAATGCTTAAGGATATAGTGGCAATGATCGGCGCTATGGCTTTTGTTTTATTTCTCATGCATCACTTCTAAACATCGCATAACATCAATTTGCACATCATCAAATAGAGAAAAAAAATGTAATTTCGTTGAAAACTGTAAATCAATTTTCTGACTTTTTGTGGTTTTTTAAATAATTTTTAAGCAGGGAATTTTCTAATCTATTTCAAAAATAAACATTTTTTTGTTACAATTATGTAACGCAGCCAGTGACAGAGTTGCCATAGTTGGCAATTGATTGCTCAGAGCAAATTAAAAAAAAGTATTGTCTTTCCTTTTTTTCCCCACACTACACTGTAAAAAATGACCAATGTTTCTTATTTTATGAAAATATACTATAACCACGAACAAAAATATAATATAATATTCGGAGTTGTCCGAAATTCCAAACAGCGTGTTCCTTTGTCTTTTAAATCCCCAGAAACCAATACATTTCCAAAATTTAAAGAATTATTTACAAAAACAAAGTATTTTTCGCTGCCCGTATTTTTCAGAAACGTTTCCGAAGGGTTAATATAGTGTATTAATTAGTGTCCTCAGCCTGGAATACCTGTTTTTCGAATGTCATCCATTCTCAAGAAACCGTTTTCAGCCGCATAAGTTAATTTGTACATGAAAGAATAAAGAAATAATCTTAATTTTAATGTTATTGTTAACGCTGTTAATTTTGCATATTTGTCTGTTAAACATATTTCTTGAGCATGAAATTGTTTACTTTAGAATTGATAGCATTCGAAAAACCGGTATTCCAGGCTGAGGACACTAATTAATACACTATAAAAACAATTCGGAAACGTTTCTGAAAAATACGGGCAGCGAAAAATACTTTGTTTTTATAAAAAATTCTTTAAATTTTAGAAATGTATTGGTTTCTGGGGATTCAAAAGACAATGGAACACGCTATTCGGAATTTCGGATAACTCAAAAGATTACATTATATTTTCGTTCGTGGTTATAGTATATTTTCATAAAATAAGAAACATTGGTCATTTTTTACAGTGTAATTTGACGTCATATCTAGCAATTTTCTCATTATCTTTCACAGAATTGTTGTTATTATTATTTTTTTTTTATTGATAGGTCTTTTTTATAGTAGATGGTTAAACTTCAAATATATTTAAATAAAGGTAGTACTATATAATTTTAACGCACTTATAGTGAACGTGTTTAGTTTTAAATATGAAAAATTCGCCTTTTCCTATCCGAATAACATCCATTTTCGGATGCCAAAATAAAGCATACAAACAAAATACACGTGTAATCATATTTGTGCCATTTTTAGAGAGTGGTAACACGAAAAAAATGATTGCATTAGAAAATTTAAAAAAAAGAGAGATTTCTTTAATGTTTGGCAAGGGGGTAAAGTATGGTCTGACACACTTTTTTAAGATGACAGTAACTTTACTCATGTTCTGAAACGTGTATATACATCAAATTTCGTCCAAATTGGTCAAAAATTGAAGATTTGTGTAAGGAACATGCAAACCGAAAGTGTCTTTTATATACATAACTAGGGGGCTCTGCCCCCTGCTCGCTACGCTCACCAACCCCCGTTCTGATTTCACAGCCTCTTAAAACCTGGTAATGTATCCTGTTTTAAAAAGATGATGATGATGATATCACGAACGGCGACTTTCTTCTGTAATCTGGTTATAATCCTTTTTCATTTAACTGGTTATAATGCTTTTTTCATTTAATTCATCTTTTTTATTTTTAATATTCATGTGTAAACACAAATTTTATGACGTAATTTTCTTTATTTCCTGCTTTCAACACGTGATCATTTAATTATTATTTTAAACTTTCATTATTGTTTTTAATAGTCTCGCGCAAATACATTTTATATTTGAGATAAAACATAATCCTTTGCGCTTATTTAGACATTGGCAACAATATAAAAAAAATGACTTTTTCAATAAAAGATTTTTTACTCGATTTTTAAGGATTTTTTGAGTTTTTATTGTCCGACCGTGATAATTTTTTTAATTTCTGAAATCTTGTTATATTTCACGTCTGGTGGTATGATTTTCGAATCCGTAGGATGGCTAGAAAAAAAGTAATAGCTTCTCAAAAAAGTCCCTAGTAAAAAAGCGATAAGAATAACCCGGAATATCTACGCAGAATTTGATTGGTCCATTTCGTTTTTGGCTCAGTTCCAGATTACTTTTTTTTAATATAGAAGGATAAAAGGTAACCTTATTATTTCTTTTTTCTCTGCAACAATGGAAGTAATCCGATTGCCCCATTTTGAAGAAATTTCACAAAAAACTTCTAAAATAAAATTTAAATTATAAAAATGGGAATATTTTATAAATTATCTACTGCGGGCACACATATGAACATCTTTCATTAAAAAACTAATTATAAAATTTGGTCTAGTAGAAAGCTCAGGGCATATAACTAAAAAAACAGCCCTTTGTTTTAAACATATAGATTTTAGCCATGATGGATATGGTTGTAAGTGGACCCAATTGCGGATGATTAGTGTGGGGGAAAAATGAAAGACAATACTTTTTTTTAATTTGCTCTGAGCAATCAATTGCCAACTATGGCAACTCTTTCACTGGCTACGTTACATAATTGTAACAAACAAATGTTTATTTTTGAAATAGATTAAAAAATTCCCTGCTTGAAAATTATTTAAAAAAACCACAAAAAGTCAGAAAATTGATCTACAGGTTTCAACGAAATTTCATTCGAAATTACATTTTTTTTTCTCTATTTCATGATGTGCAAATTGATGTTATGCGATGTTTAGAAGTGATGCATGAGAAATAAAAGCGAAAGCCACAGCGAAGATCGTTGCCACTATATCCTTAAGCATTTATAAAAATAGCTGCTAATGGTTTTTGGAAGTCGTTCACTACGATTCTGCGATTCTTTGACGACAACAGAAAAATCTGTAGCAAAATAAATAGGACTTTCTCAGCTAATAGCAAACAAAAAGGAACAATAAAAATAAAAACGTATTTGCATACTTCCATTTCTACTCGTGCATAATGTCTCATATCTGACTCAATAATGAATCAAATATTTTTCAAATTCCTATATATCTACAAAATAATATTTCATAAATCAGAATAAATGCATATTGAAAGTAGCTGAATGTATTCCAGAAAAGAATTTTCTAGTCCATTGCTTTGTTTGAGAGTTTATTTGTTTTCAAAAATATTGCATTTATGTATAAAATCTTTTGTTTCCAGATGTCAAAGTTCGTGGGGGTTTTATAAATAAAAAGTCTAGAGGCGAAAAGCATAAAACTTTTATCGTTTGTGAGAATCGATGCTGTGAGAATCGTTACCATTGCAATGTCTGGAAACGGTCAAATAACTCGAAAAATATACTTCGTATTGAAAAACGAAAAAATTGCACTCAATTACAGCGCCATCTACAATGTTTTGAAGAAAATGTTCAATACAAAAGTTACTTATTTTTTCTTGTAGAATCCGAATCTGCAATAAAAAATGGTGGTCATCATTTAAGATTTCAAAGTAGCCCCTCTTTCCCCCCAGGGGTGCAAAGTTGGGGGGGGGGCAACTTTCATATCCCTAAATAGATTTTTCAAAAATATTGAATATGCATTTTGCCGTTTTTCAATCCGATGTATATTTCTCGAGTTATATGACCGTTTCCAGACTTTTCGGACACCCTGTATAATTTTTCAGGAAAGGTTTTAGTCTGTTGCCTTTTGTTCTATGTTGTGTAATTACAGAATTATGGGAGAAACTTTTATAATAACGTGAACCTCCAACTTGCCAAGTCTCCGGCTTTTTGGATACCAGTAATTTAGTACAGAAAATGTTGTTTTATTTAATCACAGCATTTTGCGATTTAAGAGAACAACATTTTTTTTAATTACTGGTGTTTAAAAAATCCGGAGACTTGGCAACTCTGGAACCTGATTATAAAATATCGACTTTTTAAAAAGTTCTACTTGGAGGGTTTTGAAGAGACGTGGATTGCTATTTAGATATTTTTTCAGGGATGGTTTTAGTATATTGAATATTGTCCTATCGTTCTTTATAAAATCCTATTATAAATTTTAACAGCCCAAAATTTGCCTGACACATTAGAAAATATAATAGCACAATGGCGTTCGTATCGTTTCAGCAATGCGAGGCCATTTTAGGAAAAGGTCCATATTGCTTTAAGATACAAGGTCAAATTCACCGATATATTTCGTTTCACAAGGGTCGTTTGAAGAAACCGACAAGCCTAACGGGCTAAATCTACAAGTAAATTTATAAATCGATTTTCAGACAATTTTCTCTTAGCCGGGCACAGATGGTAGATAAATCGACAAATTTTCTTTGTAATTACAACTGTATACGAGTTGCAACAACAATGAAGTTAATTATGCACGAAACCGAGCTCATTAAAATATTTCAATTGGCCGTGAAACTGCTATAATTAAATTATTACTATTTAAGAAACACTAAAAGTTAAAATAAAATATAAATAAAAAATAGTGTGCAATATTAAAAAAAAAAACCTTTTATCAATTAATTGTACAATATAAATAAATTACGATTATACGTGGAGAAAATACAGGGTTCGTACGCTTTTACCGCAATTTTTAATAGAATTTTTATAGTTAATATTTAAATAGCAGTAATTGTATATGCAGACGCCACTTTTAAATGCAGAATTTGTTATACTTTTCTGCATTTAAATATGGCGAAAAATTCTATTAAATCATTGTGGTACAATCGTATGAACCATGAAATAATTTAAATATGTCCATTAGATATTTTAAATTCTTTTTTTTTTCACTGTTGCCACATCTTTAGAAAAACAGAGCAATATATATATATACTTATATATGTGTATATTTATTTTAATAGATTCATTAGATAGCTTTATTCAAAGCGGGTACTTTTCCACAATCGGGATCCACAACAAATTAACGTATTTTATAGGAAATCTTTTACAACAACATGAATTGCAGTCATGAAATTAGGCATAATTTTAAAGATAAACATTGAATATTTATAAAAGAGTTTTTTGTATTTTTAACGATTTATATGCGCGAATGCACAGATGGCCATTGCGATCTCCGTATCCTCAGAATATTGCATTTTTATTTATTTTATCGTTTCGCATAGTTAACAGGGACAAATCCGGATGGTTCTAGCTAGTGTCCTTTAACCCCTTCGCGACGAGCGCCTTTTACAGAATTTTTAATCTTTTACCACCGGTTTTTCTATACAGAAATTTTCGCCTATTTGAATCGCAGAAATGCTATGATTGAATAAGGCAAAGCTTACAATAAAAAATAACTGGTGGGAATAATCGAGGATTCTGAGCATCTTATGCGTCACGTATACCTGTCGCTCGTCCTCAAGGGGTTAAAGTATACATGTGAATACCACCAATGATTTTAACACTAGAACTACCGGAATTTTTACTTAAGTTTTATAAAACTATTTCAAACCAGAATGTTTATTTAAAACTATGTAACTTGTATTATTCATTTAGCATTTTACTGCCAGTTTTCTATTTAATTTATTTTGAAAAGAAATTTCTGGTTCGAATCGGAATATATTCATTTCATAGCCGTCAAAATGACGGCTCATGGTAGTTATAGTGCTTAGAAACACTCTACTGCCACGTCACATTTGCTTAACACTTTAACGGACAGTGGTATGTTTGTGAACAGTTCATAAGAAAACCAAAATAATATAAAACTTTTTATACAATCCTAATACGACAAAGATTCAAGAAGCATTTTAAGAGGAAATACAATTGATATCTAGGAGGAGACGGGGGTCTAAAGAAAAAAAAGTCTACCAAATTCGCGGAAAGACTTCCGAAAAAAAAATATTTTTTTCTTGAAACGGTAACCATCAATATATTTAAAAAATAATAAACGGGAAGCTACAATCTACAAATATGATTTTTTTTTGTCGCATCGCGTTCAGAATAGCGCATGCAGATTTTTAAAAATTGCAGAAAAAACGAAAAACCAATAAACGGAAAATATTTTTCTTTGGTTAATATTGATATATATTTTTAACAAATAACATTGTTTAATATACACCGTTTAATTACACCTAAATAACCGCTTTATTAAAAGTCACATAAACATCTGAACCAGAAATTTCACTTAATAAACAAAGTAAACTATGTACTACTTTTCGATAAATAAGCTCAGCATTAATTTTTTAAAAATTATTTTGCTGATTCAAAACAGATTTTTATGACTCCAAAAGGCGTAGAAGTTAGCTGCTACGCCTATGACTACATATCGTCGCTACCATGTCAAAGCATCGAATATGAAAAATGCATTTTTCATTACTTTTTAAAATGGGCCGATTGCCACCACTAAATTTTATTATAATTCATCGTCTAGTAGAAATACTAATAAAATTTATGTGAAGAACAGGGTTGCCAGTTTGGCCTGCTTCTCTAGTTAGAGATGCCAAATTGGTACCGAAAATGTTGAGAAAAAAATTTACTTCAGGTAATTACGAAATGTCTGTCATTAAATAAGGCAAAAAAATTCTATTTTAAATTTCGGGCATAGATCCGAAATTTCTGAATAACAAAAGAGGCCAAACTGGCAACCCTGGTGAAGAATACTATAAAAATTTAGTGGTGACAATCGGCCCAATTTTAAAAGTAATGAAATATGCCTTTTTTTCACATTCGATAGTTTAAAATGGTAGCGACGATATCACATAGATTCAATTTTTACTTCATGTAATGCTTATTCATAAACCAAAACCAATTACAACGTTGTAACGCACAAATAAGAAAATTGGCATAAAAAACCGCATACGGCCGTTTCAAGGATGCATCGATCCCCTTACTCAGTGCGAGAAAAAAAAAAGGATAAAATTGGGTTCAAAGAACCCCTCGGTTATAGCCCCGAAAACTGGTTTGAATGAAAATGCTAAAGCAAGAGTTTATATGTACCAAAGAAGTGACGTAGATGACCGGAAATAACTGAAAAAAGGAGTCATTGCGCAGGATCCCTCCACACGTGCGAGAGAAAAGGGGTGCTGGTCATATCATTCACCAAGGATCAACCATGTTTGTGAATAAGGTAAGCTTCGTGAAAGTCGAGATCTATAACTGAATTACATTTTTGGATAATTTTGGCTTCCGAATAATTAAACCTGTGGTTGGAATCCCAACAATGTTTAGCTATTGTAGATTTCTCACACTCCTGCTTTTTAACATAATTTTGGTGTTATTTCAGTCTAATTCGAAGAGCACGCTTCGTTTGCCCAATGTAAGAGAGGCCGCATTCACAAAAAATTCTGAATATGCCCGGGTATTATGTTCATCAATTTACAGATTTTTTTGTGAATGCGGCCTCTCATACATTGGGCAGATTTTACCACAAACTTTTAATAGAATTTTTCGCCTTATTTAAATGCAGTAAAGTATAACAAATCCGACCATTAAACGTGGCATCTACAATTTCTGCTATTTAAATATTAAATACAAAAAGTCTATTAAAAAATTGTGGTAAAAGCATACGAACCCTGTTATAGAAAAAAATACATTTAAATGAAATTAGTTGGAAAATTGTAACTTAATTTGCTGATTTTTTACGACTTTTTTAATAATTTTCAACCAAGAAATCAAACCACTTCAAAAAACTATATTAAAATGAATAGTCTTTAAAACGAAAGGGATATAGAACAAAACTAATAAAAAGAAAAGTGTCCAGTTAAACTGATGGCATTGAGCTCACAGGTTATTCACAATAATTGTATATTATACTCTTATTTCAAAGAATAATGTCCTCAAAAAATATAAAAATCGATAATAAATTAAGGGGGGGGGGAATAACCCCCTGTTCCCTCCTTTATACTTAACCAGTGAACCCCCAAAACTAACCAGGGAAGCGCCTTATCACAATGAACCCATATACAAAATTTGAAGCAAATCAGATAATTCTGCATGAAAAACCAATTTATCTAACTTAAGGGGGAATGAGCCCCCCGTTCCTCCCTTTATAATTAACCAATGAACCTCCAAACTAATCAAGGAAGCGTCTTATCACAATGAACTTTTATACAAAATTTGAAGCAAATAGGATGATTCTGCATGAAAAACCCATTTATCTAAATTAAGGGGGGAATTAGCCCCCCGTTCCTCCCTTTATACTTAACCAATGAAATCCCAAAATTAATCAGGGAAGCGCCTTATCACAATGAACCTATAACCAAAATTTTAAACAAATCGGATATTTCTATCAAGAGTTATCGCGTTACGTACATACGTTCATACGTACATACATACAGAACGGGCGGGCACATTAGCTCTCAGGCTTTGATAGCCTGTGAGCTAATAAAAAGGAAATTTCGGAAAGATAAATTTAGATTTAACTTTTAGTACTCAGCTGTTTCTTAGTCTTCAGAAATATGTGAACCACTTAATATTACAAATGTAATCTAAAAACGTAGTACGGTACGCTGATGTCAAAAACGACTTGCGCTATCGCTTTCATCGCTTATACATTTACACCTAAATATTGCATAACTTAAATTTTTACATCATCGAATAGAAAAACTAATTACATTTATCGTAATTTCCGGCGCATAATCCACGGATCAAACAATCACGTTTCGACCCAGAAATTCTATTCAATAATTGAAGTCAAATATTTACAGCTATCTATTACCATAAATTTCATAAAATAAAATTTCCGGGTTAAAACATGATTGTTTGATCCGTGGATTATACGCTGGAAATAAAGGAAAATGCAATTTGTTTACAAACTGTACCTGAATTTTTTTTACTTTTAAAATACCGTAATTTCGCTCGTATACGCCGCACCTCAGACAATTCGATTTCCTACCAGAATTTATTTTAAATAAAATGTGACTTACTTCTGCTTAGCACTTATTTGACTTCTTAGTTTCAATAAAATTTCCTGTTTGAAAAAGACTTACCTAAGCCTCGGCCGCATACGCGCGAAATTACGGTAATTTACAACCATGATTTAAAAAAAAAAAAATCTATCTCAAGAATAAACAATTGCTTGCTATAATATAATACAATGTAACTAAGAAGAAATTTCCAAGTTACCATAATTGGCAACTGATTATTCCCCATGCTTCATGAAAGAAAATTAAAAAGAAAAAAGAGCATTTTTTTAATCTTTTTTTTCCCGGTATTCAATAAATTTTCTGTAATTGGGTCCGCTTCAAGCGTGACATCCATCATGGCTAAAATGAACTTTAATGTGAATGTGAATACCAAACATATATATATATATATGTATAACATTTGCTCAAATATTCCATTTGCCTATGTACTTGATTACGGTAAATTAACCATAAAATATCTACCTCACTTTGGCGCTAAAATTGAAATGTGTCAAAGAAAAGGGAGATTTCTATTTTGTGTTGAACAATTTATATGAAGTTAAAATGAATAGTTTAAAATATACGTAATTTCAGAATTTGCTCTTCTTATTTTGTTTTGTTTTATTTCATTTACTTTATTTTATTCTCACATGATTCTAAAACTAGAATCTAAACTTCTCATTTTCAGAGGATTTTAGAATAATGCTTCTAAAATATTTTTTTCTTAAGTGTCATATTTCAAAAGATTTTGTATTGACAATGTGGAATGCATTCTATTGATTTCTGATATCTTAGAGTATGAGGCATCGAGTTTAAATTTATGAAAAACTGATATGATAAAATAAAATTTTCTTAAATAAAATTAGTTTGAAAAGCTTGGAAAAAATATAAATATTGGAAAAGTGTCGAATATCCGACATTTTTTCTAAAAATTAAATACGAAATTTACTATTTGAAAAATTTTTTGTAAACTCCTCCCAAATGTTCTGGATGAAGTTTACTTTAAAAGGGAATTTTTTTACATTTTTTTAAAGACAGTTGTCGAATATCGAATAGTATAGTTTCCTAATATTGGATGGGAATTTATTGGCTGATGACAAATATCTTGATCTTTAATGTTAGCTTATACGTTAAGTGTAAATGGCAGACTTTTAGCCTTTGATTATGGTTCACGATTGGCTCGTATTTTTATATTCAATCGCACTACAATAGACAACATAATTTTCATCTGAAAATATCCAAGTAGAAGTGTACGGCAGACATAATTTTTCAAAAAATGGTACTAATGAAATTAAAAAATAGTCTACTGGGTCGTATATGTCCCAACCCGTAGTCAAAAGGTTAAATATTCTAACTGAAACACGCCTGTTCACTTAAAATAGGAGAGAGGGGGTTGAAATGTTTATTTTTTAAAATTTCCATCAACATGCTTTTTTCTTAACTCATGTTTCTTTAATATTTAAAATAAAATAACAGAGTTATATTGCACCGTCATCATGAATTTGATGATATAAAAGTAAGCTGTGCCACCAGACGCCATGAATAGCTCCCGGCGCGTAGACGACCACCGAACCCAATTCCTGAGGGACTTTTATCGCGCCAGCAGGTTTGTCACCCCGCGGTGCTTCGGCCGGTCAGAGGACCGCCACCTGCTGACCCTCTAACCTTAAACCCACGTGTCGACGACGTAAGTCGTTGCGATAAGCGGTGAAACCCAGTAGGAGAGTCACCACGAGACACTTGGAGACGGGCTGGCGTCCCCCAACAGCTTCGGAGCTGGACGCCCAGAAGGGAACGAGGCCCTAGGCTTTAAGTAGGGTTGTTCGAACCCGTACTTGCTTTACCAGAACACGAGGGGTGTGAAAACCTACAGAGGTAGTCACAGTTCCCTCTCGTAAGATAGATTACGACTTGTTCTCAATGATAAATGAAACATCACCTCTCATTTAGATAAAATGGCAGCTACCGTTTTAAACATTTTAATGAATTAAACCACAAAATATGCACAATAATATATAAATTTCGAAATGAACATGTTTATGAAATGAACATGTAATTCGAAATTACATGTTGATGCTCATTCTAAATTTCACAAAAACCAACATACTCTGAACTCAGCAGAGACTAATTACCGCTTTTCTTCTCCAGCAGAATAATAAAGAATCTCTAAGGAACGTGCACTAATAAAAGGGGTGATAGCAAACCCAGAGAGGGGCTAATTTACATACGCGTATGTACTTACTTAGCCTGCGCCTGTTACAGTTGTGTATTATTATTTTTTACACAAATTACAGGATCTATTACAGGTTTAATATGTTTGGCACCAGAATATTTTTAAAGAAATGTATTTAAATAAATTTAATGTTGAAACCTGAAAATAAATGAATAAAGATTCATCAAATAAATTTTCTGGTTTGAAACGTTTTTAATCAACGTTTTTAAACTAATTAAACCACAAAATATGCACAAAAATACATACATTTCGAAATGAACATTAAAATTCTATTACATGTTGATGCTCATTCTAAATTTCACAAAAACCAACATACTCTGAACTCAGCAGAGTCTAATTACCGCTTTTCGTCTCCAGCAGATTAATAAAGAATCTCTAAGGAACGTGCACTAATGAAAGGGGTGATAGCAAACCCAGAGATGGGCTAATATACATACGCGTATGTACTTTGCCAGTGCCTGTTACAGTTATATATTATTATTTTTCCTTAACAGGAAGCTGGAGTGAAAAACTCCTTCTATATTTAAAAGTAGCATTTCTTCATCTTTTAAGGGTAGAGATTGCCACATCAATCTAAAAGTAGGTTTTAGAATTCAGAGCCGTCCTTTTGGTGGCCGTTCCACAGGGCCTTGCGCCTAAGAAGACCTCGCGCTCGAATTGTTTTATTTTTTAATATAAAAATTAGGATTTTTATGTATTTAATACCCGTTTCCACAAATATTCAAGTAATTAGCATTCGTTTAACCCTTTGAGGGGAGGGGGAATATATTATGTCCCACCTAATTTTAATCCGATACGAACCAGAAAATTTTAATTAAATTTTACTTTAACTTTGACGGGAAAAGTTGAAAAATTGCTTTTCCATATTTTGAATTAAATTCTTTCGTAAATACCGCTGTAAATTCGACGTTACAAGAACACAATTGCTTACTCCTGAAAGGGTTAACAATTATCTTTATTTCGCTTAAGATTTTTACCTGTTTGTTATGGAGTGTATACTTTGTGCTCCTTTTTCTAAATATAACATCGAAAAAAAAGTTGACTATGCTCTTTTCTCAGTAGAGGATACACCCTATTTAAATACTATTCTTACAAGTATGATTTTTTTCAGGAATGAAATCGAACTTGTTCATGCGCCTTTATTCAAGGTCAGTCTAGATCAGATATAAGCCCAGAAGTGTCAAGCTGCCACTAATCTTTCGTAATATGAGCGTTAATTTGACCCAGGTTTAATACGTTTGCCACCAGAATTTTTTTTTAGGAAATGAATTTAAATAAATTTATTGTAGAAACCTGAAAATATATAAATAAAAATTCATCAAATAAATTTTCTGGTTTGAAACCTTTTTAAACTGGGTCAAATTAACCCACATATTACGGAAGATTGGGAGTTTGGCACCTGTGTATAAACCTAGTACTATACTAATACTACTCATTATAACCCTCGCTATACACTTCTGACTCACTTGCTTTTTGAATTTTCAATATAAACTGTTTAAAAGCCGGTGTTGTTGTTGATGGTTTTCAATAAATAACAACTACTATTTCAACGATTACAAACTACATACACTCCTTGGAATTTCAAATGTTTCTCAAGCGAGAGCTACGTATTTAGGACATGCCTTTAGTAAATGACATTGGTTTTAAAAGAGGAGTATACACGTGTGGCCGGTCAATAAAGTGTTAAAAGGAATTTTCTGAAGGGACCAGTTTTAACAAATGGCTTTTTACGAAGGCTACCTCAATAGGCGCCAATATTGCCTGGATCGACCACTGTGGAGAGGAAGTTCCCATGAAATGAATGGTACTTTGTTGAATAAAGAAAATGTCTACCTTTAGAGAATTATAAAAATGCTATTGTAAAATCTAGAATGTGTATTTCAATTCAATATTTCTATGGGAGAAAATAATAACGTGTAGTGGGCATTTAATTTTAAATATTAGAAATATTAATCAGAAAAACATACATCAACAATTTTTTGAATAGTAAATATTTTCTTTTTATTTAACCCCTTACCAGTGTGGACCAAACCTAGATCTTGTAGGGATATGTGTCTCAAGCGAACAATATTGGCGATTAATCAAGCGCAATTTGATTTGTGTGTATCATTTGATTATTTAATGTGAAGTCTGAGGTAAGTTCATTTAAAATTCGAATAGACATTTAAGTATGCAACATTGTCTCTTTCTTTAACCCTTACCAGTGTCGTCCAAACCCAGATCGGGCTGAAATATGTGTCTCACGCGAACAATATTTGTGATTAACTCGGGAGGAGTCGCGCATACCCAGATTATGAATGGTTTTTACATTGTCATAGGTGCCAACTTCTCATTAATATTCCGTAATACGCGGGTTAATTTGACCCAGGATTAACACATTTCGCACCATAAATTTTTTTAAGAAATAAAGTTAAATAAATTCCACGTAGAAACCTGAAATTGAATAAATAAAGATTCATCCAATAATTTTTCTGGTTTGAAGTGTTGTTATACTGGGTCAAATTAACCCGCATATTACGGAATATTAATGAGTGGTTGGCACCTATGCATTGTCACCAATAAATACAATTAATAATCGTCACTTTATTTAGTCTGAGGCAATTGTTACAAATTCTATAGTAATGTAAATTGTAGATTACTTTTCGAAAAATAGTGGTGACAATTGTAAAAAACCATACGCACCCTGGGGTATTTCATACCCCGTGCGACTGCTCCCGGGTTAATCAAATGCAATTTGATTGCATTATTTGATACTTTTGATGTAAAGACCGAGCTAAGAACATTTAACAATGGTATAGACATTTAAGTATGAAATATATTTTTTATTTAACCCCTTACCAGTATTGTCGAAACTCATCTCGGACAAGAATATGTTTCTAAGCGAGATCAATATTTGCGATTCATTAAATGCTGTTTGATTTGTGCATTATTTGATGCTTTTATTTGGAGACAGAAATAAGTTCAATTAACATTCAAATAGACATTTATATATATATATGAGTTTCATGCTGGTTCTTGTGGTGCAAGGTATCTTTTTTAATCTTTATGGATTTTATACTTACTGACTATATTAAATGTTTTCTCTGTAAATTATAAGTATGGCTTCTCTCCTTTTTAATATTGTATTTTATTTTTCATTTTATCACTGGTTTGCTTCATTCTTTATGAGCAGGTAGTCCCAAAATCATATTTTTTAGCAATGTATGGCTAATATGATGATGAAACATCTCATTTCATTTTAATTGTGGTATTTAGGCATTTGGGACTTGATAATTCTGTCTAAATTCCACAAATTTCATTTCATTTCATTCATTTAATTCCATTTATTCAATTTTTATTCAATTTTTATTTAATTTCTTACTTTTTTAATATGTTTTTATTTCCATATTAAGTGCGTTGGGGAATCTTTCATTGTCAACTAATTATTTCATACTTAATTATTATTTCATTGTTTAAGTTGGTGTGTTTCATTTATGGTTATATATATATATATATATATATATATATATATATATGTATATATACATATACAGGGTGTTCCGTTAAAGGGGTCCAATATTAATAGGGGTAATAGAGGAGATCACATGGAGCATAAATCAGTATATAAAGCCTGGTCGGATCTCAATAGTTTTCAAGTTACAGCAAATAGAATGAAAATTCGGAAAATTGTAAAAGAACCCTCTTTGCTAAACTATCGATAATGCTACATAAAAACGAAGCACATATTTAGAAAGAGCAGAAAAAAACCTACAAAATGACATCAATTGTATTAAAATAGCAATATTTATTGACGAGTTACAAGCCCTGAAACAGTGAAAAAAGTACGAAATCCAATATACATCAAAATAGTTAATCGTTAATTCCAAAAAGACAACTCTAGCTACAACAAGGAAAATGTAGTAAAATTTGGTCCATTCCGAAAACTTTCGAAAAAGCTTACAATGAACCATATCGGTTTAATTGTGTGAGAGAAATTAATCAGTTTCTTAGTTACAACTCCGCTTTCTTTGACACTAGCAAAGGTTAAACTCCGCCCATCACGATTGGAAACACCGCCTTTTTAATTACTCTCAACTATACATTTTCGATCATGCTTCTTCTGAGATGCAACATTTTTAATTATTCAAGAGTTGAATGAACCAAAATAACTTTACAATAATAGTCTACATTTTAAAGTGGTCTTTTATTGATATAAAGCTTAAGTTAAATTCCTTAAAATTAAACTGGTGGTGAAAATTCGGAAATAATTAAAAATATTGCGATTTGTAACTATGCAAGAAGTTTCAGTACATGTTTTACATGGACAATTATTGTATGTATATGTGCATCATAATTTATGATAGGAAATAATAATAACAAATAGCATAATAATTTTATTAATTATAAATTTAAAAAGACACTAAATTTTAAATTAATTCATACAAACTTTGTAATTTACAATTTGAGTACACCACAGTCTGTGACTTACAAAATACTGTGCCAAAAAGTGTTGAAAATAAAAGAAAAATGACAAATAAAGAATTACATTCCACGTACTTTATGACATATGTGAAGCATAGTCTTCTGGCCTGCGCTGCACAGTTCAATGTCGGAAGGCAGACGAACGGACATTATTATAATAGGTGTTCGAAGTTGCGCCCATTAACAGAATCGCACAGCCGACAGCGACGTCGTAAAGATTGGCGAACACGCCGAAAAACTCCGACGGAGTTGGGAATGTCTCCTGCAGCGACAACGATTCGCGCTAGTAAATCCTCCGGTGTATCCACAGGCGTTTCATACACCAGCGATTTAAGGTGTCCCCAAACAAAAAAGTCTAACGGATTGAGGCCTGGAGAGCGTGCAGGGCAAGCAACAGGTCCACTGCGTCCAATCCATTTCCCAGGATATGTTGAATTGAGGTGATTGCGAACACCTATGAAAAAATGTGCCGGTGCGCCATCGTGCATAAACCACATATTGTGGCGCAATGTTGCTGGCACATTTTGCAGTAACTGCGGTAAGATATCCCGTAGGAAAACCAAGTACGTACTGCCATTGAGTACATCTGGGAGTAAATATGGTCCTATGAGATAATCGCCGAGGACACCTGCCCATATGTTCACACTGAACTTTTGTTGTGCGTTCGACGGGAAAACAGTGTGCGGATTTGTATATGACCATGTGTGCATATTGTGCGTGTTTACCACGCCCTCTCTCGTAAATGTTGCTTCATCAGTAAATAAAATATTTTCCAGAAATTGTGGATTATTTTCTGTTACATTAAGCAACCAGCGTACGAATTCTGTCCGCTGAGCACAATCTGTTACTGATAACAGTTGTACCCGCTGCACATGAAAGGGGTGCATGTTTTCTGCACGCAGAACACGCCACACACTTTGGTGAGAAACACCGACTTCAGACGCAGCAGCTCGTGTACTCGTGGAGGGGTTATCTTTAAAAATATTCAGTACATCTTCTTCCATTGCAGGTGTTCGTACATGTCGAGGTTTCCCTGCATCAATGCTTGCTGTATTAAACGATCCAGTCTCCCGTAATCGTCTATCGATTTTTATGAAGAGTTTCGAACTTGGGCAACGTCTCCTTGGAAATTGCTCACGGTACATGCGCTGTGCTAGACATGCATTTCCATGAGCTTGCCCGTACATCAGATGCATGTCCGCATATTCTTCGTTAGAGTATTCCGGCATAATTATTATACATCAACTTACTACAATCCCACTTACAACAGCCTCCCTTTAACATAACGCCCACTGATGACTGCTGTTTTATTACACTTTTCTTCCTATACACATAGAAAATTTGCATAAAAAGTACTTCTTCTTCATCATCCTGAAAGTTCATGGAGGAAACGCAGCAGTCACGGAGTTTGCTTTAAGACAAGGCGAGAGCTGCACAATATGTCATTCACTTGACCAGACTGAATAATGAAAGGGTATTGATAGAGGTTGATCAGAAATGTATAATTGAAAGATATTAAAACGGGGTGTTTACAATCGTCATGGGTGGAGTTTCGCTCTTTCCGAGCGTGCAACAGTACAGAGTTGTAACTAGGGAACTGCTTGATTTCTCCCATACAATTAAACTGATATGGTTTATTGTCAGCTTCTTCGAAAGCTTTCGGAATGGACCAAATTTTATAACATTTTCCTTGATGTAGGTAGAGTTGCATTTTTGGAATTAACGATTAACTATTTTGCTAAATATTTGATTTTGTATTTTTTCACTGTTTCAGAGCTTGTAACTTGCCATTAATTCTCAATATTCTAAAACAACTTATGTCATTTCGTAGGATTTTTTCTGCTCTTTCTAAATATGTGCTTCGTTTTTATGTAGCATTATCGATAGTTTAGCAATGAGGGTTTTTTTACAAATTTCCGATTTTTCATTCTATTTGCTGTAACTTGAAAATTATTGAGATCCGGCCAGGCATTATATACTGATTTATGCTCCGTGTGATCTCCTCTATTACCCCTATTAATATTGGACCCCTTTAACGGAACACCCTGTATATATATATATACATACGTATATATATACATATGTATATATACATATATGTATATATATATATATATATATATGTATACCGGGTATCCCAAAAATGACTGATGATTTTAAAATTCAATAACTTGCAAACGGTGACAGGTATTAAAAAAATTCTTGCAGAGGGTTATGTATGATGTCAGGAGTTTTTGTACTGTGATTCTTGATTTTAGTCCAAATTTCAAACAATAGATGGTGCTGACAACGATTGGCACTCAGTCGAGGCCGAAACTGACGTCACTCAGCATTGATCGAGGCTAACGAAAAAGATAGGCTACCGCGGTGCACTCCACTTATCTTTTTTTACAGACCGCTAGAATGACGTGATGCTCTTTTCGTACACCTCCATTGGTGCATTCGAGCATCACGTGACTCCCGCGGTCTGTAAAAAAAGATATGTGTAAGGCACCGCGGTAGCCTTTCTTTTTCGTTAGCCTCGGCATTGATGTACCGTCCCCTGAATACTAGGATTATATACTGAATTATATAATTATACTTTTTTTTTCACCTCTTATCAGTGTCGTCCAAAATCAGATCGTCAAGGGCATATGTCTTTCAAGAAAGCAATATTTGCAATTACTCAAATTGTGCTTGGGTTTTGCTTTATTTGATTCCTTTATGTGAAGGCCGAGCTATGTTTATTTAACACTGGAATAGACATTTAAGTATATAATTCTCTATTTTCATGTTATTTTTAATATACTTGGGAAGGCAGGAGAGAATTCTGCTACCAAGTTAATGGATTATGTCCTTCAGAACTGTGGTTATTTAAAGACACTATAATTTTTTTATCAAATAATTCCGTTTGGCATTTTTCGCAGTATTTTCCAAACACTCTTTCCTAGAATACCTTAGCTGCCAACTTTTACGATTTTCTGTTACCACTAAAAATTAATAGAAAATTTTCTCTTATTGAATCACATGATTTCGACGATTTAATAAGATAAAATTTACTATAAAATGGAATAAAATAGTGGTAGGAAAAAAGCGCAAAAGTTGGCAGCTATGAGAATACTATGATTAGACAAGGCAAAGATTAAGATAAAATATTCTGGTGATAAAAAAAAACGCACCCTGTATAGGATGTATACGTGCCACCCGCACTGAAGGGGTTAAGGAACAGACGTTTTTTAGCTAAATAAAAGTTGAAGCCTAAACTAAAAGAAAAAATTAAAAAAGGATTTTTTAATTTTCTAAATAGAAATCTATTTTTTTCAAATGCAACTTTATCAAAATTTATATTTATCAGAAATAATGCTAAAGAAAGTTTTAGCTTTGATGTATAGCACTATAAAAAAATTTACAATTTTAAAAGCATTAAGGCAGTCTTAAATGAAAAGGATTTAACTTATAATTTATCTTTACACAAAAGATTAATTGTGTGTTTTTGACGTTCTGTAAAGATTCTTTTTTTTAACTTTATTCTTTATCTATAATATTGGATTATTGTTCATAATGGTAAAAATATCTAACAGAAAAATACCATAGAGCGAAAATAAAAAACTCTTAAACCGACCAATATTTATACTGAAATTACGTATATCTTTCTTTTAAAATGCCAGTTCAAAATAAATATATATATATGTTTAGATTTTTTTCATAAAGTTCAAGCCAATTTTTCTTTTTGTCATATCAGTTTTTTTTTTTTTTTTTTTTTTTTAAATTGAACTCGATATCTTCTGCATCAGGATATCGAAAATCAACAGAACAAACATTACCCTGTCAGTAGAACACCTTTAAAAATAATTGATGAGCTCATTTTTAACACCATTTTTTAAAAAACCTCTGAAAAGATGAATTCTAGCAGAGATGTCTTTAACGAAAGCGTGGCTCGGTGCAGAAACTTTTGAAAGGTCCTTTCATTCCAAACAAATAACCGCATCTCTGACTCCCCAGTTATCATAACTGCAGTCATCTATCTCTCTCTCAAGAAAAAGCACACTCGAATGATATATTTATGTGTGTGGACTGGACCAGAAATATTCATATTGCAAAAAAGAAACTTGATTAATAGTACAAATAGAATAGGGTGTTTTTAAACAACTGATAGGCATCCTCCAAAATTTGGGAATAACTTCGTTTTGGCACTAGAATTGAAAATCCGATGGGTCTCCAAAAAATAAAGTTGTTTTACCCTTCTTTGGGGGGGGCGGGGAATAAGGGAAAGCTTTAATTCAGGGAGGGGGGGAATCATTTTTAAGTAGGTCAAGTGGGGTATCGTTAGCTCTGCTGTTTTAATTCTGAATCGAACGACACCATCCGCAAGTCGATACAATGATTCATTACAAAGTTACACCAGGTTTTACAAAGTCGACGATTTTACCCCAGTGCAGTTAATGTAGGTTTTTACAAAAACAACTGATGGCCATTCACGAAAATTTGGGGAGAACTTCATTTTGGCACTAGAAAAGAAAATCCGACGAGTCCCCCCAAAATAAAGTTGTTTTACACTTTTGGGGGGAAAATAAGGGGAAATTTTAACTCAGGGAGGGGGGAAATCATTTTTAAGTAGGTCAAGTGGGGTAGCGTTAGCTATGCCTGTTTTAATTCTGAATCGAACGACACCATCCGCAAGTCGATACAATGATTCATTACAAAGTTACACCAGGTTTTACAAAGTCGACGATTTTACCTCAGTGCAGTTAATGTAGGTCTTTACAGAAACAACTGATGGCCATTCACGAAAATTTGGGGAGAACTTCATTTTGGCACTAGAAAAGAAAATCCGATGAGTCCCCCAAAAATAAAGTTGTTTTACACTTTTGGGGGGAAAATAAGGGGAAACTTTAACTCAGTTAGGGGGGGAAATCATTTTTTAAGTAGGTCAAGTGGGGTATCGTTAGCTATGCGTGTTTTAATTCTGAATCGAACGACACCATCCGCAAGTCGATACAATTATTCATTACAAAGTTACACCAGGTTTTACAAAGTCGACGATTTTACCTCAGTGCAGTTAATGTAGGCTTTTACAGAAACAACTGATGGCCATTCACGAAAATTTGGGAAGAACTTCATTTTGGCACTAGAAAAGAAAATCGGATGAGTCCCAAAAAATAAAGTTGTTTTACGGTGTTTAGGGTGGCAAAGGGAGGCATTTTAACTCAGGGGGGGGGAATTCAAAAATTTTTTAAATAAGTAAGTTTATTATGTATTTTTAAAAAAATGAATCGAACTACAGCATCCAAATTCGATACGATAATTTGTTGTTAAGTTACGCCAGGTTTTAGAAATACAAAGTCGAAAATTTTACTTCAGTGCAGGTAAAATATACTTTGCCCCCTTTGTCCCCTCCTAAACACCGTAAAACAACTTTATTTTGGGGGAATCATCGGATCATTTTTTCTAGTGCCAAAACGAAGTTTTTGCCAAATTTTCGTGAATGCCCTTCAGTTATTTCTGTAAAAAACTATACTTACTGCATTGAAATAAAATTTTCGACTTTGTATTCCTAAAATATGGCGTACCTTTGCAACAAAATATAGTATCGACTTGTGATTGATGTGGTTCGATCCAGAATTAAAAAATAAATAGTGAAAGATACCACCACTTAACTTATTAAAAAAAACAATGAATTATCCCCCATGAGTTATATAATAATTTCCAAGTTCTCTTCGCCTTGTTTTTCTGAGATCAAATATGTCAAAAAAAAAAAAAAAAAAAAAAAAAAAAAAAAAAAAAAAAACCTTTTAGGTATTATTGGTGTTGAAGTTTGAGTTCAAACGTTTAATCACATTTGCTCAAATACGCAATTTGGCTTTTGATTTAATTACGGAAGATTAACCATACTTAGGAGGTAAACTGAAATCTTTTTCTACGAGAAGGCAGATTTTTATTTTATGTTGTACGTACATAAAATTAATATGAAGTTCAGATGAAATATATTTTAAGATACGTTTATTCAGAATATGCTTTTTTATTATACTTTTTTTTTACTGTCACATGATCGTAGCTGCCAACCTGTACGGTTTTTTCTTACCAATAAAAATTAATAATAAATTTTATTTAATTTAATCGCCGCAGTGCAATAAATTTTAACGATTAAATAAGATAAAAAATTCTATTAACTATTAAATTTTAATGGTAACAGAAAATGATATTAGATGGCAGCTATGCATGATTCTAAAATTGGGATCTAATGTTCTCCTTTTCAAAAAGTTTTAGAAAAATGCTTTGAAAAAATGTTTTATTTCTTCCAGTCTTAGAGTTTTTCTATAATATTTCAAAAAGGTTTTGTATTGAAAATATAGAAGAATATTTTGTATCGATTTCCAATACCCTCGAAAATTAGACATCGAGTTCAATTTATCAAAAACTGATATAATAAAATAAAATTCCCTTATGAAAATTAGTTTGAAAATTTGGAAAATATATAAATATTGGAACGGTGCCGAATACAGTTTTTTTTCTTCTTTTGTAAAAAAATAAATAAATAAAAATAAAAATTACTGTTTAAAATATTTTCGCAAAACACTGTCCAAAGATTTCAAATAAAGTTTATTTGAAATTTTATAAATATTTAAAAAGTTGTCTAATATCGAATAGTATTGTGACCGAATATTATATAGGATTTTATAGGTTGATAAAACACACATAGCTTGTTTGTTTAACGTTAGTTTATCAGCCGGGTTTAAGTTACTCTAATTGGGAGTTACAGTGGTTCAATTTTAATATTCATTATAATAAAAAAATCAATATTTATTATATTTTATAAATTATATTTTCGAATTATGTTTCCTATTCAGGATGTTTTTTTTAAATTTTTTTTCTCAAAATGATGTAAAGTACAGGGTGATTATAAAGAAACTTTGCCAACATCTGCACTTCTAGCGCCCGTTCTATTTAACCGATCAAGATGAAATTTTAAATATAGTTGTTTGAAGGTATGCGCTCGAGATTCTGTGAATGGCAATACAGTGGTGCTCACGGTTACGGTTATAGTTACAGAAACTCGAAAATTTCGAATGGCAACGCCTACTTTTTCCTGTCTCAAAATGTTCAGCGCATGCGAAAACCCTAAATAGCGTTGAAACGGTACCGATATGTCCAAAAACCGACGTGTTATAGACATACAAACCGTTCTTTAAGGCGCACCGAGCAATAATGCATTCGACAGAGACAAGAAACTGCTGAATGATGAGAACACATATCAGACAAAAGAAAACCTTTATTGGCATCAAACATTTTCCACATGGGTGCCATCACAAGCAATTACGCATTGCATGCGGGAGACGACGGACAATACCGCTGAACGCAACATGACGCGAGGAATGTTTCTAATCTCACGCCGTATAGAATCCTGCAAGCCCGACAATGTTTGCGGATTGCACAGGTAAACTCTGGATTTGAGATATCCCCAAAACCAGAAATCCATAGGCGTCAGATCTGGGGATCGCGCAGGCCACGGAATAGGATAATGGCGTGAGATGATGCGATCACCAAAATGCTGATCTAGGAGCCTTTTAACTGACCTCGCTATATGTGGAGGTGCACCATCTTGCATCCAAACAACGTCATTGAGTGCATTCCGCCGACGCAACTCCGGTAGTACAGAATTTTTCAGCATGGCTGCATACCGAGAGCCTGTTACAGAACATGTTGCAGGACCCGCTGGGGTCGTTTCCTCAAAGAAGAACGGGCCGAGAACAAATGTAGCTGTAATGCCGCACCACACAGTCACTTTGGCGTAAAATAATGGTACTGGTGCCACAGCGTGAGGATTCGTCTCTCCCCAGTGCACACAATTCTTTGTGTTAATGTTGCCATGTAAGGTGAAATGCGCCTCGTCCGTCCATAGTATGCGAAGTGGCCAGTCGTTATCAGCATCATATCGTAATAAAAATTCATTTGCGAAGTCCAGACGTTGTTGTGGGTCACCCGGCTGCAACATCTGGACGCGCTGAAATCGATAGGGAAACATGTGAAGTACTGAGCGCAAGAGCTTGCGGACCGTTGTGTTCGGAATATCCAACAAGCGCGATAATCCTCTTGCAGTTTCTGTGTGCCCTGTAGTCACTGTATGATGCACTTCCATGACAACGTCCTCAGAAACTGTTGGCCGTCCGGAGCACGGTTTGTCACAGCTGCAGCCTGTATCTTCGAATTTGCGCACTAAATCACGCACAGCTTGCAGAGTACATGGCCCACGTCGTTGTCGATGATTGCGGCGATACACACGCAAGGCTTCCGCAGCGTTCATCCCATTTAGATAATAGAGTTTGATCAATTCACCGCGAACTTTCCCAGGAAGAGTCATATCGTCGGCATGTGCGAGTTCATGAATGACGACTTCGCATACCCGCTTGGTATTTTATAGGCTTCCTCCGCTGAATATCTGGCGAACGGCGTTCTGTGATTGGTATCTTGCCTGTGTCATATGCAAAGTTACTGCGTGCGCACAGATCGTGTTTTGTTGGCCGGTTTTCAGAACTCTTCTTTGTGTATGCATAACACGTTTGTTTTTGGACATATCGGTACCGTTTCAACGCTATTTTGGGTTTTCGCATGCGCTGAACATTTTGAGACAGGAAAAAGTAGGCGTTGCCATTCGAAATTTTCGAGTTTCTGTAACTATAACCGTAACCGTGAGCACCACTGTATTGCCATTCACAGAATCTCGAGCGCATACCTTCAAACAACTATATTTAAAATTTCATCTTGATCGGTTAAATAGAACGGCCGCTAGAAGTGCAGATGTTGGCAAAGTTTCTTTATAATCACCCTGTATATGAACAAACTTTGACTAATAGAACCAAACCTATCATTTATTTACTAATATACTGTTGTTCCGCAAATAATTAAAAGAAAAATATATTGTGTTCAAGTGAATTCTTCATTAACCCTTAAATGCATAGTGATGTAAATATACATCACCTTTTTATTTATCTTTTAATAAATAAATCAATTTCTTCACCACCACTATATTTATATAGAAATATTAATCATGTAAAAATCTCATAAAATATGCTACTAAACAAATTTAAAAGTCTGTCTTAAAATTTCTGGTGCCAAATTCTTAATATAAGTATAAAAAAAAAAAAAACGCAATTCTAAAAGAAAAACTCATGCATTTAAGGGTTAACCCTTTGAGGGGCTGTGGGATATATTATATCCCACCTAATTTTAATCCGATTCATACCAGAAACTTTTAATTAAATTTTACTTTTTTAACTTTGACAAGAAAAGTCGAAAAATTGGTTTTCCTTACTTCGAACTAAATTCTTTGGTAAATACCGGTGTGAATTCGACGTTACAGGAACACAATTGCTTGCCCCTGAAAGGGTTAAAATAAGTTAAAAATGGAAAAAAAGAAATAATTGTTAAATAGATAAAGTAAATTTTTTTATAGTGTCTTTTGGTTGACTAGCTTTGAAATTGTAAATTAGTATGTTCAGAGGCGTAGCGTCAAGGGGGGCACGGACCACTTTACTACCAGTATTTTTATATACTATATTTGGCCTTATTTAATTCATACCGTCCAAAGATTAAATAAGGCTAAATGTAGTATATAATTATACTGGTAGTAAAATGATCGTGCCCCCCTGACGCTACGCCACTGAGTATGTTTATTTTGACGTAAAAAGAATGTACATATTTTCACATATGAATATAAATGTCCGTTATTCATTAGAGTACAGCACAATTTCATAACATTGAAGGGCGTAATATTTCTACTTGTAAAATAAATGACTTAATTTGAAGAATATACACTGCTGTCCAAACATTAAGGGGCAGTGACCGGACGCTTTCGCTTTATACACGGTTTAACGAATATCTACTGAAATTCTTGGAAAATATTCTTGAAATTCGAGGATGATTCTTGCAAATGATTGAGCAGATGTTTCACTTCAAGAACAGCAGAAACAGTATACTGCAATTAAAAAAAATAATATATTGAATATTGGATGAGATATGAGAATTTATATGAAATCAATTATAACTGCACATGCGCGAACTATACCAAAGATTCTTTTTAACACTTTCCAACCTAGTTGAAAAGTGTTTATGACTTCGGTTTGTCTGCCGTCTGGCCGTGCTATAACTCCCGTAAATATGTTCGGATTGCCTTGTAATTTTTATATGTTATTGTTGTTATCTACAGCACAATCCTTTTTCCAACTGAAGTGTGTAGCACTTATAGTTTTTTTACAGGGACACTCAAAAGAATTACGTTACATTACGGTCTATGGGGAAAAATCATTTGAGGTTTATTCTAATGATGTTACACAATTTCAGACACATTGTAATTGATATATACCACTAAGGTGCATTACAAGAAGCTTAATATGGAATAGGGAGTGCAGAGCACTTATAGTTACTTTACAGGGACAGTCAAAAGAATTCTGTTACATTACGTCTATAGAGAAAAATCGTTTGCGGTTTAATTACATAATGTTGCACTATTTTAAACGCATTGAAATTTATATATATCACTAAGGTGTATTACAAGAGGCTTACTACAGAATATTGTGTGTATAGCAGTCATCGTTCATTTACAAGGACACACAAAAGAATTCTCTACTGTTTGTTAACAATAATTCCTGGAAGTGCGTTTTATGTTGCTGAACGCGATTTTAAATTTAACTCGCTTTTTGTCTATTACTTGGTGTGTATAAATTCTGTAGATCCTATACAGGGCAGGACCAAAGTTCGCGAACACATTTCCGTTTACTGACAGAAACTCCAGAAGGAGAACTTTAAAGTGTGCTACGCGTTTCCTAACTAAACTAAAATTTAGCATCCTATGTATTATATATACAAATCTATAGATCCTATACAGGACTGAATAAAAGTATTCGATATTTTTCCGAATATTGTATATGTTGGAAATTCCTGAAATTACGCTTTTAAATATGTTATGCGTTTTCCAAATTGTTTAGTTAGATGTTATCTTTCAGCTTATTAAACGGTAATGATTTGTAAAATAATTGTGGAACCGTTGGAAAGTGTTACATAATCTATGCTTGACGCATGATTTTTCGTTCTTGTTTTTTGGATGATTTGGTAGTCAACTCTTTAGAGTAACACATATAAAAAGACCAGTGAAACTCAGAAAGATATAGGGGAAATAATCAAACAATATCAAGCTATCCTATCTAATATTAATTCAGTCACGTTTGAAAAAATTATATAAAGTTTACCTTGTATTCTGCTGTCCAAAAATTAAGGGGTAAGGACTTGCTTGAATATAGGCAATACAGTGAGTTAATTGACAAATCGGGGGTGAAATCCCATTGGATTTTATGGGGCAAAAAATCTTTGTTATAGTTCGCACATGCGCAGTTATAAATTATTTCATACAAAAGCCCATATCTCATCCGATATTCAATGTATTAATTTTTTAATTGCAGTATACTGTTTCTGATGTTCTTGAAGTCAAACATGTGAGTTACATCCTCGAATTTCAAGCACAATTTGAGAAGAGTTTGAGTAGATATTCGAAAAACCCTGCAAAAAGCGAAAGCGAAAGGTCACTGCCTTTTCATTTTTGGACAGCAGAATACAAAGTAGACTTTGTATAATTTTTTCAAATGTGACTGAATTAATATTAGACCAGAGGGCCCGTGCGAAGATTTCGCACTGAGATCTAATATTTTTTAGGTACTTCTCTATTATCCCGTCGATCACTTTTCATAACAAAAAACTACCACCAAACTGTAAGATTAAACGCCAAAAATGCAGTCCCATTTACTTGATGTCAGAATCATTATGCGTGTTTGTTACGTCATCTAGTGATTTTACATTCGACATTTGCGTGTATTTTTCATTATGTTTTACTGATTTGGTAGTTATTTTATTAATTAAAATAACAATTGTGTCCTTAAATTCTTATATATATATTTTTTTCGATTTTCCAATGGCAACATTCTCCCGTTTATTTGCCGATAGTTTTTTGTTATGAAAAGTGGTCGACGGGATAATAGAGAAGTACCATTTTTTATCAATGTGTAATATTTATTAGATGCAGGTTTAAACTTCTAAAGAAAAAGCAAGGATAAAAATATCTGCAAACAACATTTAGTTGTTAGTCAAGCCAGAATATCATCTAATTTATTCCATCAAAGTTAGATTAAAAGCTGATCCAAGATTGCTAAAGGCACGCGCGAGAAAAAAAAAATAACAATCGTATTTTGACTGCATTAGAGGATGACGTCATCCGCTTCGGGAAAACCATGGGACTTAGAAATATAAATCTAAACGTTTCAATTTCAATTTCGCTTTTTAATCATAAGTATAAAATAAACCCGTGCGGTGTTTTTTATAATAATTGCTATGAGCATCATATAATGTGGTATTTTATTTTTTTGGCAACAATAATTTCAGGAAAACCTTTCATTTCTTTCCTGAAAACAATGCCGATTTAATTTTTTAATTTCAGCAAATTTTAATCAAAAACATGTTTTAACGAATTGTTAAGTGGGCTATGTCAGAAGCCTGTTCTAAAACCTTTCATATGGTATCTCATTCGTTGTTCTGCGTTTCATATTTTCTTAGAAAAAGGGATGTTGACAGGAGAAATAATATATAAGGATAGCTTGATATTGTTTGATTTTTTTTTAACTAACGAAGCTATCTTTCATTATTACTTACCCATCATACGTAGTATAGGGTAAGTCTTGTAATCGTTTTGAAAATCGAATAATTTTTTTTGACGGATTTACACGTTTCAGACACTGGAGATTACGAAAAACATAGTTTTAGAAAAAAAAAATTGCCATCCGTCCGTCTGCGTGTCTGTGTGTCTGTGTGTCTCTAAACGCTCTATCTCCGAACAAATTGAGATAGAGACTTGATATTTGGTATGTACTTAGTATGTAATAATGGAAAGAAGCTTACTGAATTTCAGTAACCTCGATTATCCGGAACTATTTTTTTTCGGACTCTCGAAATAGTCGTTCTGATAAAAGGTATATAAAAATTTTCGAAATTGTTTATTTTAAGGAGAGAATATAAAAGAAAATGAAAAAAACACAAATTTTGCATAAAGAATGGAGTTGATCGGATTATTAGTAGCCGAGATATTTGTAATCCTATTTTCCTAACTCTTCAATTTTTCATGACCCTGTATTTCATCCAAATTTCAATTCAAAGATATATTTTAATTTGAAATGAGACACTTAATCTCACGGAATAAACCGTTAGTTAATAGAATTATCATTTTTGGAGTTATAAGGGTGTTCCTTTTAAGCAATTCTGTATTCGAGCCTTTAAAGTTTATGACGTCATCAAGCCACGATTTTATTCGAATTGCAAAGCATTTTATAAGTAGTTTACACATTTTTTATTTTAATATTTTATATTATGCATATCCATGATAGGTAAATATTACGGTGGACCCCAACGACTAGTTTTTCAGAAGTTACGATAAATATTTTATTACATTATACTTTCGAAACAATATTTAAATAAAAGATGAAGAAAGACTATCACGAGAGAATATGAAAGAATAGAAGCACGCACACAGAAGAAGTAGTATTTTCCTAACAAATCAAACTAGTCGCTTGGGGCCACCGTAATACTTACCCATCATGGATATGCATAATATAAAATATGAAATAAAACATGTGTAAACTATTTATAGAATGTATTGCAATTCGAATAAAATCTGAAATTTGAATGAAATACAGGGTCATGAAAAATCGAAGAGTGGGGAAAATAGGATTACAAATATCTCGGCAACTCATTATCCGATCGACTTCATTCTTTATGCAAAATTTATGTTTTTTATTGTCTTTTATATTTACTCCCTAAAATAAACTATTTCGAAAATTTTTATATATCTTTTATCAGAACGAGTCCGAAAAAAAGTTCCGGATAATCGAGGTTACTGGAATTCAATAAACTTCTTCTCATTATTACGTACTATGTACATACCAAAAATTTCAAGTCTCTATCTCAATTTGTTCGGGAGATAGAGCGTTTACAGACACACAGACAGACGGACGGCCATTTTTTTTCTAAAAATATGTTTTTCGGAATCGCCAGTGTCTGAAACGTGTAAATCAGTAAATTTTTTTTTTGATTTTCAAAACGATTACAAGATTTACTCTATACTACGTATGATGGGTAAGTAACAAAATATTTCTTCCCAAGTTTTGAGAATGGTAGTTTGTGAGATTTCAATGCACAAAAAAATCCTTTCATTCTCATAAGAGCGCAAGCGATCCTTTAAAAAAGTTTTGGAATGTGATTCACAATAGCATATTCATAAATGCCAGCCACAGTTTTGACAAAATATGATTTCCTTAATTAGTTACATTATGATTCTCGTATGATGGTCAATTTGCGATTCAACTATGACCTATTTTTCATTTTAGCGGCATAGTTGTCAACGTCCCGATTTTTTGTATACCAGTAAAATCATACAAAAATTTTCGATTTATTAAATAGCAGAAATTGCACGCTTAAAGAAAACAAATGTTTTTTCATAAAAATACTGGTATGGAAAAAATCGGGAGGTTGGCAACTATGTAGCGGGCACTATGCAATTTAAGGCATATTTGTATTTGACGGGAAATGTGATAAGAATAAACTAATCATTTGACAAACTTATCACAATTTCAATGTATCTTAATTTCCGTTTTTTAAAACTGTATAACATGCCTTCAAAATGAGTACTGTCCTCTAAAACAGAGGACACTATGTCAATTTACTTGGATTCGATCACCGCCCCCTGAATACTAGTCCAGCGCGCTGAAAAAAATGGCGGCTGTCGCAGGCGGAATCTTTTAGACAGTCCCTTGGACTTCAACACCAATAATATCTAAAAGTTATCTTTGACTTATTTGATCTCCGAAAAACAAGGCGAAGAAAACTTTTAGAAATTATTGGTGTAAAATTTCGAGGGACCGTTCAAACGCTGAAAAAAATACCCTTAGACCTAGTATTCAGGGGGCGGTGATTCGATTCACGTCTACGTCACGTGATGACAACGACAGTAACAAAAATTGTAATTTGGTCACGATGCTTTCATATTTTGGTCATTTTTTATTACAATATGCCATAAGACCTAAGGTATATGCAAAAATTAACCTAAAACATCCTTTTTTGTGGAAACATCTTTCTCTACTTTTATGCACGAATCGATGCATACATATGTTTAATTGTAGCTTTCATCATATAAAATTCCAAAGATATGTAAAAAAAAGTGCTCCTCCTTGTTTTATTTTAATACATCCTGCAGAAACATGTTTCACATGTATGTAGGTCGGTCGTCTAGGGGTTTTCAATGAATGTAACTCATTACTTTGGACAGAACAACATTTAATTAAACAAAACAAACACAAATAAAACATCGCAATCTCATAACTCCATATTCGCAGAAAACCGCTGCTAACACACTCCTCTCCACATACTACTTCTTCAAAACGATTACGTTACATGTCCTGCCATTTCTTTTCGATCGTTGCCAATCGCATAACGATAAAATAATAAGAAATACAATTACCGTTATGTAACCGTTAAGCAATGTAACACAGAAAAAGAATGATATAATAATATGATATAGAAAAGAAATAACAAAAATAAAATTCAGAATAATATTAAAGTAGAGAATAATATTTCCTACATGTATCACTATACAAAACAATCCTTATTAAATTTATTTATAAAGTGAATCAAACTCAAAATACTACCGAGCTCCCAAATTTTAAACCGTGCGTCTGCACATGCAATTTCCTCTCAAATCATGCCGGTAATAATAGAAAACATCCCTGCCGTCCATACCAAATAATTTTTCATAAAAAACATATTTTATCATAATAAAATTTTATCATAATACTTCTGTGATCATCGTGGAATTTGGTTGAGAAATTATTTAAATATATGAGCAATATTTAGCAGTATATATGTTTTCATACATTCACAATCAGTAACAAGGAAATTTAAGTTTTTCTTTTACGATTTTGAATTAGTTCAACTATCAACACGAAAAAAGAAATGACATATCCCACTATCAAAAAAGTAAATGCTGCGGACATGTCTGTAAGTGTAAGACTCCTGAACTGATCATCGTCTACAATTTCAGAAGAAAATATTTCAGAAGCAATTTTGAAATCTCTTTCCTGTTGCAGTTTTTTGAGCAATCCTCCAGCTTGTATTCTGTGTAAAGCAACATTCAATTGTTCTTTACAACAAAAATTCTTTGTGGTTCCTATTGCTTGCATAAATTGAAGTGAACGATCTTTTGATATGAAATAACTATCTTTTGCAAATTCTACGTCCTCTCTATTTTCAAGATATGCTATTTTTTCATCCTTTAGGCGAAAATATTTTTCAATACTTCCGTAACCATTAGGATTGTCTTGAATATTATCTCCTATTATTTCTAATGTTCTCACTTTAGATCTAGAAAAAATAGCTGGTACAGACGTTCCTACAGAAATCATGCAGTTGTATTCCCTTTGTTGAACAGCGTTTGCAAGTTCTTTAAAATTAACAACACCAACTTTTGGCGGAAAGGTTAGAAAGCTTAACAGAACGGATTTGTAACAAAAAGCGAAAAATATTGCTCCAATCATCCAAGAACAATGTAACAATCTTTCACTCATCTTCGACGGTCTTATACGTGTATGTTGATTTAGAAATACATCCAGAATATTAAATACAATTATGTCAAGTGATTTCTTGTTATTTAACAAGAAATTGAAAAATATTATAACAATGATTGATATTGCCAAAACAACCCAGACGGATATGGAAACAGTAGAAAATATTGCGAACGTTTGTGGAGTATATTGAGGTTTCCTTGTTATAAATGTTAATTCATCCAAATTGAAAGGGTAAACGAAATGCACTGCCGCATTTCTGTCTTCTGAAACGTAAAAATTAGTCATAGCTAAATCTATTTCAGAACGATTTAGCATCCCTATCAATCCTGTCCAAGAACCATTCTCGAGTAGCACTCCTCCACTATTTGCAAATGAAATTTGATAAGAAGCATGTAGAACTTCTAACAGCAAGAAACATATTTGCCCATAAACATTCTTTTGATTTTTCAAATATGTTTTGATATCTCCATCGGGGATGGCAGTTTCTGAGAGAATACCAATTTTAAAAATATTAGACGTAATCATATTTTGATCCATTCCCTCATTTGCGGCTCGATGATCCGATAATTTAAAAACATTAATTGATTACGACTTTCATTATATATTTTAATAAAGATAGGATATGATATAATATTTAATATTTTAGATGTAACCATATTTTGATTACTTACATCCTTTGGAGTTCGACGATCAAGGAATTTTAAATTCTGAATTCATTCAAATGTTCATTCGATGTTTTAGTATTGTTATGATATATTATTTAATATTTTAGATGTAACCATATTTTAATCAATTTCATCCTTTTGAGTTCGACGATAACATAATTTTAAATTCGGAATTCATTCAAATGTTCATTCGATGTTTTAGTATTGTTATGATATATTATTTAATATTTTAGATGTAACCATATTTTAATCAATTTCATCCTTTTGAGTTCGACGATAACATAATTTTAAATTCGGAATTCATTCAAATGTTCATTCGATGTTTTAGTATTGTTATGATATAATATTTAATATTTTAGATACAACCATATTTTGATCCATTACATCTTCTGGAGTTCACCGATCCGAGAATTTTACTTTCTGAATTCATTCAGATGTTCATTTGATGTTTTAGTATTGTTATGATATAATATTTAATATTTTAGATGTAACCACATTTTGATCTATTACGACTTTTGGAGTTCGACGATCCGATAATTTTAAATTCTAAATTCATTAAAATGTTCATTCGATGTTTTATTATTGTTATGATTTAATATTTACTATTTTAGATGTAACCACATTTTGATCAATTTCATCCTTTGAAGATCGACGACAGCATAATTTTAAATTCTGAATTTATTCAAATGTTCATTCGACGTTTTAGTATTGTTATGATATAATTTTTAATATTTTAGATGTAACCTTATTTTGATTAATTGCATCTTTTGGAGTTCGACAATCCGAGAATTTTAATTTCTGAATTCATTCAGATGTTCATTCGATGTTTTAGTATTGTTATTATGTAAATTTTAATATTTTAGATGTAACCATATTTTGATCAATTCTTTTCTTTGAAGTTCTACGATCTGAAAAGTTAAAAACATTAATTCATTGTGAATTTTTCTTTTTAATTTGAACACCATTTTTAAATCAATAGAAAAAATCACGATTTGTAAAGGATATATCATACATAAAATTGTCTTTTCTTTTTTTTTCCAATTTAACAAAATTTTTATGATAATTATATGAAGAAGAACACATAAAATTTATAAATAGTACCTTTATCATACACCATAATCCTCCTATAACATTAAAAAAACTGTCCCCTTTTAATGTGACATACACTTTTAAAACATTAAGATATGCTTGCTACTAATAAATGAATCATTAATTATTTATTTTAAAAAGTATAATTTTAAAGTTTTCTGGTAACTATAGCAATGTTATTTAGTTCTTGTAATTTACATAGTTACGACGTTAATGTACAATGCATTTTTAATCGTAAATTACATGATGTAGATCATAAACACTTTCACTGCACGCATAAAACTTCTACAAAATAGCTGGAATATTAGATAAGATAACGATATTCTTAAATTAAGCTCTAGAATCGATAAAATTTATCTAGAAGTGAAACTTATTTATGAATTGCAAAAAACAAATATCGATGGATTAAGTATAGCGTTATTGCAGCACGTAAACGTCTACTTAGTTTGTAGTTCATTTGTTTTGTAGCTCATGTAATAATTTTTCAAAATAAAAAAATTTTTGTGTTTACGAGTAATGGAGCGTCTTGAAATCGAGATTATACAAGAATTTTTGTATTCGCATAACTGATTATTTTATGTACTTCTAAACCGTGCTCGAATTGTATTTATGTCTATGACATGTAACAGAACAACAACAAAACAACTAGTCGTTGGGGGCCACCGTAATACTTACCCATCATGGATGTGCATAATATAAAATATGAAAATAAAACATGTGTAAACTATTTATAAAATGTATTGTAATTCGAATAAAATCGTGGCTTAAGGACGTCATAAACTTCAAATGCTCTATTACTGAATTGCGTAAAAGAAACATCCTTATAACTCCAAAATTGATAATCCTGTTAACTAACGGTTTATTGCGTCGGATTAAGCTTCTCATTTCCAATTAAGATATATCTTTCAATTGAAATTTGAATGAAATACAGGGTCATGAAAAATCGAAGAGTGTGGAAAAATAGGATTACAAATATCTCGGCAACTCATTATCCTATCAATTTCCTTCTTTATGTAAAATTTATATTTTTTTATTGTATTTTATATTCACTCCTTAAAATAAGCAATTTCGAAACAATTTTATATACCCTTTATCAGAACGAATATTTCGAGAGTCCGAAAAAAATAGTTCCGGATAATCGAGGTTACTGAAATTCAATAAACTTCTTCCCATTATTACATACTAAGTACATACCAAATTGCAAATCTCTATCTCAATTTTTTCTGGAGATGGAGCGTTTACAGAGACACAGACACACAGACAGACGGACGGCAAATTCTTTTTTTCTAAAAAAATATGTTTTTCGGAATCTCCGGTGTCTGAAACGTGTGAATCCGTCAAAAAACGTTTTTTGATTTTCAAAACGATTACAAGACTTACCCGATACTACGTATGATGGGTAAGTAACTAGTCGGATATGCCAATCCCAAAACTGGCTTCTGTTTATGCATGCATGTTAATACTTCAAAATTCGCTATCAAAGTGCCAAAATAAAAAAAACAATCTATATCCATAATGAGAAAGGTTTAGTTTCGTTGAATTGTGTGCGTTTAAAAAGGAGATACAAGCATCGATGGAAAGTATAGATTAGAGCAGTGGTTCCCAACGTGGGGCAGTTTGACTTTTCAGGGGGGCAATTTAACTTTTCAAGGGGACAATTCAGAATTTCTGCGAACCCATACGTTCTGAATTGTTTTTCTAATAGTAATGTTGAAGACTGAAAATATAAGTTACACATTCAAATTTCAAAAGCAAAATTAAAAATAATAAGTTTTTTATTCAGTTTTTAAAAAGTAGCCATTCAAAAGTTTTAAATACACTTCTACCAGAATAATTATAGATAAAACGTTTTAAGATATTTAGATACTTTTATATATTTAAAAATTCTTTATAATTTTTCTAATTTCTAAATATTTTAGAATTTTAAACAACTTTCTCAAATATTTATTGAATGAGTCGCACTGCAATATGTCACATGAAAATATTCAAGTGCATATTTAAAAATTACTTGACGACCTTCCTTTACAGAATCTTTTATCACGTTTTATTCTGATTAGAAATTGCTGCGCAATTTAATTGCAGAAATTCTGTGATTAAATAATAGAAAAATGTTTTATTCAAAATTATTGACTTTTTCTAATCAAGGATTCTGAGCACTCTATGCATCATGCATACGTGACGACTGTGTGCCAGTAAACTACGAGGAGTATCAGATGATTATAAAAAATATTTGATTCATCCATTACCTTCGGCACGTTTCAGGATCAATGTTAAATGTTTTTTTACTCTATCAGGAGTAAATTCTTTTAAAATGTTATAAGAATTATATGTTATAGGGGGAGGAGGGGCATCATCATTTTAGAGATTTTTTGGTGGGGCACGGCTAAAAAAAGTTTGGGAACCACTGTATTAGAGGGAAAAATTATCTTCTTGATATAATCTTTTCTACAATTTATACTATTCATCCATTATAAGAGAAACCATAGAGTAACCATAACACACAAACATACAATATGTAACGATGCAGCATCAATTAACTTACCCAAATTGTGGCTCGAGTTACACCGTGGTTACAAATATTGGAAATAAACATCTAAGTAAAAATAAAAAATAGCGTGCATAATTTAAAAAAGTACCTAAAATTTAAATTATAGCGTTTCATAGACAGTGCAATTATACAATTTTCTTATTTGTTTTGATAATTGCTCCGATAGAGCCGAAACATGTCAATCTAATAAAACTTATTTTACTGTTTAGAATGATTTTATTTTATGACTTTTAGCAATTAAAAGAAATATATTATTGCAAGGTGTTATAAATTGTTACATTTTTACATTTATCTTAATGAAACTAAATTGTTGATAAGTATTCATATTAGATTGAATTATATATCAATTCAAGAATGGGTTACAGACGCAAACTGAGTTTAAAACATACAGACACTTTAGAGGAAAATAAAGTTTTACACTTGTAATAAGCAATATCGGAATTGAAATGGATAACAAAACTTATTAGCTGTATGAATTAAAAACTCACGATAAACTGGCAGCTTGTGAAAGATGGTGAATAATTGCAGTCGATATATCGATAATCATGGCGACACGTGTAGGCAAGGAATGTACCCATTGGGTGATTTCTCCATAAAAACTAAGCCAGTTTTCCACATAAAGCGTTTATTCAGGCACAAGAGATATGAAGAAACAATTCCCACAGTACGAAGATTTTTTCTAAAGCCCTCGGTCTGGACTATAAATCATTACATCATTTACTTGATTTAAATAAATACCTGGATTAGAAATTCCGAATCAAAAAATGCCAGATAACCGTTTGCTAAGTATACTTGAAAACAAGACAAAATTATGAGCTCCGAAGTCTTGCAATTGCTTTTTGTTAGAGGCGCGGATAGCTATACAATCGACGTAATACGTACACGAACCAATCAGTGAGAGGCGAAGTTTAAGAATTGAGCGGCTAAGCGAATGACGCGAGATGGAGATGTTTTAATAAGAAAGAATCCCAGATCTAGTGGCGCATTGTTTTTGAAGTAAAAAAATCTAGCTCTCGAAGCCAGCCCGTGGAATAAAAATAACAAAATGGCTTTTAATGGCTTCGGAATGAAAAAATAACTTCTTTAAGAATATTATAGATTGGATAATTGATAAAAGTTACGAATGGACTTAAAGTTTTAGATGAAGATTTTGAATAAGATAATTATTAATATACGCGTTTTTAATTTTAAAAGGAAATTAAATAGGAATAAATATTATTCAGTAATAGGAAAATAATGAATATTTCAGAATTTAGAATAATTTAAAGGTACAGTGGCGGTCAAAAAAACTGCATCACCTAGAAAAATTAACATTTTTGAATGCTAATGAGTTATTTCGTTCAAATAAATTAATCTTAGTTGCTGCAAAGCAAGATAAGTTATCGTTCTACATTTCTATTGGTTAATATACCCCTTATGAAGTATTGCGTCTTCAATTTTTAAAAAATAGTGCGGCAAAAGGGAAAAATGGTCATTTGTCTTGTTCTTAAAATGGTCAAATGATGGCTTCGTATGTTCAATTGACGCAAGAAAAAAAATGTGTGACACTTGCTTTAGTTAAAGAAGGATATTCGACACGTGTTTTCGCTAAAAAAAAATTGGTTGCAATCAGTCGGCAGTTTGGATGTCTATTAAATTAGAACATGAAACTGGTAATGTTGAGAGAAAGGCTGGATCGGGCCGGAAGAGGGTGACCCTAAATTCTGATGATCGATATCTGAAACGGATGTATCTGATTAATGTCATGCAAGTGCTCCTGACTTTAAAAAAATCTTTTTTGAAAAAGTCTGTGGTGTTAATTTAAGCGCAAGAACTATTCAAAGACGACTTGTGGAATGCGCTTCGCATGCGTGTCGCCCAAATAAAAAGCCTTTACTTACAAAAAAAATGATGGAGAAATGATTTTCTTCGGCAAAAGAGCATGTCTCATAGACAAAGGCTCAGTGGGATTCAGTAATGTTTCCGGACGAATCTAATTTCAACCTACATAGATCAGACGGTAAGCGAACGGTTCGAAGACGTATAAGTGAAGCTTATCATCCAGACTGCATATCGCCTGCTGTAAAATTCCCAGTCAGCCAAATGGTCTGGGGATGTATATCCAGCAAAGGTGTTGGATGTCTGAAACTTATTACTGTAACTGTGAATGCACCCGTTTATATCGAGATTTTAGAGGAGTGTTTAAAACCAGTTATTAAGGATGATTTTAAAGGTGCTAGAAATTGTATTTTTCAACAGGACTCTGCACCCTGCCATACAGCGAAATTGATAAATACAATATAACTTATTCATGAATTATTTTGTTGCCTAATTTACAAGTTTTAATCTCCATAACATTAAGGATATTGGAAAAGTAATTTTCACCCAGTTTCCTCCCTTTAAGTGACGGCCTATCTGAAAAAATCTGGCATTAAAGTTTTGGAATGGCCTGGGAATAGTCCTGACCTGAATCCCATTGAAAATTGTTGAGATAATGGGTACTAAAATTGTTGCTCAGAAGCCTGCTACTAAAATGAAACTGCTGGAAAGAATTATTAGGGTCTGGTTGCATGAAATTGGCCAGGATTACATTCATAATTTGATATATTCTATGCCGGACCACTGCAAGGCTGTCATCGCAATTCTTGGAGGATCTACTAAATACTGAAGTGATCTTTATGCATGTATACACATCTAAGTATATATAATATGACTGCAGTTATGTAAAATTTACATTAACTACAGAATTTGTGCATGAATTACTTTGTTCCAAGTTTTTTTAAATATTGCGTTTTTCACATTTTTCCATTTTTTTAAATAATTATGCGTAAATAATTTATAAATCCCAATAAAATTTAATTGAAATTAATCCTACAACTGTATTATATCATAAAAATATCATCCTTCTATAATACCTGTACTTGAAAAACATTATTTGCAGCGTTTTCCACTTTTTCGCAGGTGATGCAGTTTTTTTGTCCGCCACTGTATATTGCGAAATAAAATTTTTATATAACATATATATGAAATAATGAATGACAGTTACTAAAAGCTGCTTTTGAAGCTACTTGCTCATATAAACATTTCTCAAATCATCAGAAATTACAATTACTAACATAAAATACAATTGCTGATAAGTGTTGTTAGTGTCTTGTGATTAAATTTTAATTGTATAATGTTTTACATATGCAAATAGTCTCGTGTAGAATCTAATTGCATCATTATATGAAGACAGTTTCCGAATTCTAATATTTGAAAACACAAAGACACGGAATAAATGAGAGTTTATATAGATTATGTACGTGTTTCAAAATAATTTTTCAATTTGTCGTGTTTAAATAATGAAATATATGAAAATGTTTAATGTAAAATATCAGAATATATAAGAAAAAACTCTATTATATCTATTTATAGAAACATAAATATTTTTTAAATAAAATATAATATGAGAACAAATTTTGTGTACTATTCTATATACATAACAGTCAGGAAATCTTTCTTTCTTTCTTTTATTTGAACATAAAAATTTCTTTTTACAAAAGATGTACAAAGTGTCCCAAAAGTTAATTCCTACAGCATCAGTTTTAGAGATTCAGTTCTAATTGCAAAAATGTTCAAATGTTCTTCTATATCATACTAAAAGTTATGATATTAAATTTTTTAAATGCTTCTTGGGTTCTTAAGTTATATCCCATGAAAAACATATCATGTAAAAAAGTAGCAAAATTTCGTGACTCTTGTACTGTAAAAAGTTCTGAGATCATATAGAGTAAAGTTTAGAACTCTTATTAAATCTTACATTTTCAGTCACAAATCACCATAGCTGCCAACTTTTACGCTTTTATCGGACCACTAAAATTGAATAGTAAATTTTATTTTATTAAATCACCGCAATTAGTTGATTAAATAATACAAAAATTTCTATTAAATTTTAGTGCTAACAAAAAAGCGTAAAAGTTGGCACCTATGCAAATCACTCCTAGTCTCTACATCTGAAGTTAAAGAATATTTTGAGACAAAAAACTTACAGTTAAAATGTAAGTGACAAATGTAAGTTTTTAAAAATTTTATATCATTTTGTACACATTTTAGTAGTATAATTCCGGTTAATATGTTTTTTTCTTGAAGAAAGTATAAATTTATTTCTGAAAAAAAAAATCACAATAGCGTTGATATCAATGGGAATCGCAATCTTTTTACCAAACAGATTTATGTATTAATCAACCTTTTTTGCTTATTGAGTACAGCTAAACATGAAATAAAACTTTGTTATTTTAAGATTTTGATGTGAATTATTAGTGTACCTTTATAAGGCGAGTTTCACTGAATAATTAAAAAAATATACAGGGTGTTCCGTTAAAGGGGTCCAATATTAATAGGGGTAATAGAGGAGATCACATGGAGCATAAATCAGTATATAAAGCCTGGTCGGATCTCAATAGTTTTCAAGTTACAGCAAATAGAATGAAAATTCGGAAAATTGTAAAAGAACCCTCATTGCTAAACTATCGATAATGCTACATAAAAACGAAGCACATATTTAGAAAGAGCAGAAAAAAACCTACAAAATGACATCGATTGTATTAAAATAGCAATATTTATTGACGAGTTACAAGCCCTGAAACAGTGAAAAAAGTACGAAATCCAATATACATCAAAATAGTTAATCGTTAATTCCAAAAAGACAACTCTAGCTACAACAAGGGAAATGTAGTAAAATTTGGTCCATTCCGAAAACTTTCGAAAAAGCTTACAATGAACCATATCGGTTTAATTGTGTGAGAGAAATTAATCAGTTTCTTAGTTACAACTCCGCTTTCTTTGACACTAGCAAAGGTTAAACTCCGCCCATCACGATTGGAAACACCGCCTTTTTAATTACTCTCAACTATACATTTTCGATCATGCTTCTTCTGAGATGCAACATTTTTAATTATTCAAGAGTTGAATGAACCAAAATAACTTTACAATAATAGTCTACATTTTAAAGTGGTCTTTTATTGATATAAAGCTTAAGTTAAATTCCTTAAAATTAAACTGGTGGTGAAAATTCGGAAATAATTAAAAATATTGCGATTTGTAACTATGCAAGAAGTTTCAGTACATGTTTTACATGGACAATTATTGTATGTATATGTGCATCATAATTTATGATAGGAAATAATAATAACAAATAGCATAATAATTTTATTAATTATAAATTTAAAAAAGACACTAAATTTTAAATTAATTCATACAAACTTTGTAATTTACAATTTGAGTACACCACAGTCTGTGACTTACAAAATACTGTGCCAAAAAGTGTTGAAAATAAAAGAAAAATGACAAATAAAGAATTACATTCCACGTACTTTATGACATATGTGAAGCATAGTCTTCTGGCCTGCGCTGCACAGTTCAATGTCGGAAGGCAGACGAACGGACATTATTATAATAGGTGTTCGAAGTTGCGCCCATTAACAGAATCGCACAGCCGACAGCGACGTCGTAAAGATTGGCGAACACGCCGAAAAACTCCGACGGAGTTGGGAATGTCTCCTGCAGCGACAACGATTCGCGCTAGTAAATCCTCCGGTGTATCCACAGGCGTTTCATACACCAGCGATTTAAGGTGTCCCCAAACAAAAAAGTCTAACGGATTGAGGTCTGGACAGCGTGCAGGCCAAGCAACAGGTCCACTGCGTCCAATCCATTTCCCAGGATATGTTGAATTGAGGTGATTGCGAACACCTATGAAAAAATGTGCCGGTGCGCCATCGTGCATAAACCACATATTGTGGCGCAATGTTGCTGGCACATTTTGCAGTAACTGCGGTAAGATATCCCGTAGGAAAACCAAGTACGTACTGCCATTGAGTACATCTGGGAGTAAATATGGTCCTATGAGATAATCGCCGAGGACACCTGCCCATGTTCACACTGAACTTTTGTTGTGCGTTCGACGGGAAAACAGTGTGCGGATTTGTATATGACCATGTGTGCATATTGTGCGTGTTTACCTCGCCCTCTCTCGTAAATGTTGCTTCATCAGTAAATAAAATATTTTCCAGAAATTGAGGATTATTTTCTGTTACATTAAGCAACCAGCGTACGAATTCTGTCCGCTGAGCACAATCTGTTACTGATAACAGTTGATAACAGGTGTTCGTACATGTCGAGGATTTCCTGCATCAATGCTTGCTGTATTAAACGATCCAGTCTCCCGTAATCGTCTATCGATTTTTATGAAGAGTTTCGAACGTGGGCAACGTCTCCTTGGAAATTGCTCACGGTACATGCGCTGTGCTAGACATGCATTTCCATGAGCTTGCCCGTACATCAGATGCATGTCCGCATATTCTTCGTTAGAGTATTCCGGCATAATTATTATACATCAACTTACTACAATCCCACTTACAACAGCCTCCCTTTAACATAACGCCCACTGATGACTGCTGTTTTATTACACTTTTCTTCCTATACACATAGAAAATTTGCATAAAAAGTACTTCTTCTTCATCATCCTGAAAGTTCATGGAGGAAACGCAGCAGTCACGGAGTTTGCTTTAAGACAAGGCAAGAGCTGCACAATATGTCATTCACTTGACCAGACTGAATAATGAAAGGGTATTGATAGAGGTTGATCAGAAATGTATAATTGAAAGATATTAAAACGGGGTGTTTACAATCGTCATGGGTGGAGTTTCGCTCTTTCCGAGCGTGCAACAGTACAGAGTTGTAACTAGGGAACTGCTTGATTTCTCCCATACAATTAAACTGATATGGTTTATTGTCAGCTTCTTCGAAAGCTTTCGGAATGGACCAAATTTTATAACATTTTCCTTGATGTAGGTAGAGTTGCATTTTTGGAATTAACGATTAACTATTTTGCTAAATATTTGATTTTGTATTTTTTCACTGTTTCAGAGCTTGTAACTCGCCATTAATTCTCAATATTCTAAAACAACTTATGTCATTTCGTAGGATTTTTTCTGCTCTTTCTAAATATGTGCTTCGTTTTTATGTAGCATTATCGATAGTTTAGCAATAAGGGTTTTTTTTACAAATTTCCGATTTTTCATTCTATTTGCTGTAACTTGAAAATTATTGAGATCCGGCCAGGCATTATATACTGATTTATGCTCCGTGTGATCTCCTCTATTACCCCTATTAATATTGGACCCCTTTAACGGAACACCCTGTATATGTATATCGTCATTAGTATGCCTATTTAGTTATGCATTATTAATTATTTATTTGACCTTTACATTTAATATTTTAAACATTTTAAACATTTTCTTAATTTTTCTTAATTTACTTTATTGTGAGCATTCATCATAATTTAAAGTGCATTATTATAATCAAATTAGTTTAAAAATGTAAACAAAACAGTGACCAGAAATCCACAAAATTCTAAAATATGCATAACATCTGGCCGCAAGTTATGCATCCCCCCACCAAAAAAAAAAAGCATGTTAAAAAAAGCGCAGTATTTTAAAATACAAAAAGGGGAGAGGGAAGAAATCTAAATGCACAAGCATCATGAAGTGTTTCTTTTTTAGTTTACATATATGAATATCAAAACTCTTCTTTAGTAAAGATATGTATCATATCACTCGAGCAGAAATCATTGAAATGTATCGTTTTGAATCGCTAAGATATTTTGAAACTAGTGTTAGCAAATCTAGCTGATGTTTTATTCAGAAACTCCGATATGACACCAGAAAATTTTGAATGATATTTTCTTTTATTTTATTCATGTTATATCATTTTTTTTTTTTAATGAAGCAAAAATTTAACTTTCTGGTGGGAATTCGGAATTTCTGAATAAAGATCCGCCAGATTTGGCAACACCGTCGGAGACTATATAGGAAAGAATATATCAGCATGAATGCTATAAACATTTTTTTGTCCTTTTGCTTTCGAAAACATGTCTCGAAGATTAAGATAAAACCTAATAATTTTTTAATACCTAAAAAAAACTTTCTTAAGTATGTTTAAGCAAGTACTTAACCCTTTACACTCTTGACGATTATTGTTTGAAAACAGCGATAACTTTTTAGAAACCACAATTTCTAAACAAAAGTGTTTGTCAAGTATTTCTATCGCACTCAGAAATACAGTGATCTCTCACTTATACGCGATATTCAGTAATTACTTTTTCATACCACCATTTTAAAATAGTAAAATTCTATTTATAAATTCTGCGATTTAAGAAGACGAAAATTACCCTAAAAAAAACTGGTGCTGAACAATGATTTCCGTGTATCGCGTGTAAGTGAGAGATCACTGTATAATTAAAAAATTTCGTTTTGAAATACTGGTAGCCAAAGCTTAATTCTGAAGTAACGTTAGTGACAAGCATTGCCGAGCTTTACGCGAAAAACGAGTGTGAGTTACATCTCTTTTTTCGGGACCCAAACCGTCCGAGCCTGCTACCGAAATACGCAGTAGACAATTATTAGTAACATTTAGCTATCTTTCTGGACTAACTTTCTCATTTAAAAATATCTTCTTACATATAAATACCGAAAATCTGTTTAAAATATCAAATTTATTATTTGGGAAAATTAAATCGTACTAGAAAATTCTGCCTGTTAATTATTAGACAGAAACAGAAACAGTTAAACAGTAAGACAGTGAACAAAAAACAGAACAGTCCTAGTTGTCAAACAACTCCACTCCCCGTATATGAGTAGTTGTATATCACGTCTTAGAAGAGCCATGAAAAAAAAAAACAGTGTAAATGTAGCACATTTACGCTGCAAAATGAAAGAAAAGTAAGGGATTTCACTGAACACTTCATCAGCCAATCAAATTTAACTTGCAGTATAAGAGTGCAGGGCAACGCTGGCAGATTGTCAGGAAGAGAAAATAGAAAAAAAGAATAAAAAAACATTAAAATATAAGAATTAAGTAGTAAACTAAGTAAAAATATGAAGAGAAAGGTATTTAACTGTTTCCGAAGGAGAAACGTTCGCAAAAAAGGCAAGGAAAAAGCAGAATAGAGCGTAAATCTACTTCTACAAAAAAAGGCAGTTTACATTGCCATATATAAAAATTTTCTGCCAGTTAATTATTAGACAGAAACAGAAACAGTTAAACAGTGAGACAGAAACAGAAACAGTTAAACAGTGAGACAGACAGTGAACAGAAAACAGAACAGTCCCAGTTGTAACAGTGAAATAGAAACAGTCCCAGTTGTAAAACAACTCCACTCCCCGTATATGAGTAGTTGTATATCACGTCTTAGAGGAGCCATGGAAAAAAAACAGTGTAAATGTAGCACATTTACGCTGCAAAATGAAAGAAAAGTAAGGGATTTCACTGAACACTTCATCAGCCAATCAAATTTAACTTGCAGTATAAGAGTGCAGGGCAACGCTGGCAGACTTTCAGGAAGAGAAAAATAGAAAAAAAAAAGAATAAAAAAAACATTAAAATATAAGAATTACGTAGTAAACTAAGTAAAAATATGAAGAGAAAGGTATTTAATTGTTTCCGAAGGAGAAACGTTCGCAACAAAGGCAAGGAAAAAGCAGAAGAGAGCGTAAATCTACTTCTACAAAAAAAAAAGGCAGTTTGCATTGCCATATATAAAAATATAGTTTAATTTACAGTTAGTATAACAATAAATATAGAAAATACATAGAATATATATATTTTTTTAATTTTAAATATTAAAGACAGAAACAAAAAGTATTAGCTCAAGATGGACTACTCAGGCAAAATCGTAGTATACCGAGGTGTTTTCCGTTTTGAAGGACTATAAACGTCGTAATCAGGTAGTTTAGATCAAGATGATAAAAAAAGTGTAAAAAATGGGTGTTATCATTTGAAAAATGAAAGTTCGTACAATTATCGATATGTATATGTCTCTTATTTCAAAATTTGCCTCCATATTTTGACAGCAGACAATGCTCCGAGTCTAGTGACTGTTGTTATTTTGCAATAAACGACTTGCGAAAAAAGGCATGAGTAGAGTTTTATATGAAACGGACTGTACGTATATACAGAGAGATCGGAAACTGTTCGGCAAAATTTTAAAGGGTGGTAAAAGGGACGAAAATAAGCATTTTTTGTCATAGAATGTGTGTACATAAATGACGCGTATATAAGCAACATTTATTGGCGCTTATACGCAGTCTTTTATTGCACCTTTCAAATTTTTTTTCGTCACCAGTGCTTAAACGCACCATTTCCGGACACACATTCTATGACGAAAAATGCTTGTTAAGATTCTCTGTGCCACCCTTTAAAATGTTTCCATTTATTTTCTAATCATCCTGTATATATTTAAGAACATAGAAATTTTACAGACACAAATTTTGTTTTTTAAATTTATTAAATGTCTAATATACTTCAACCAGGAAAATTATTTTTCATTTGAAAACTTATCCCAGAGTAATGCGCTTTTAAATAGAAATTTTTAAAAAGTGACAAATATTAATATCCTTTAAAGTATTTAAAATTTATAATTTGTAATTAAATATTATTAAATAAATTGAATATTATTAGCATTTTTTAAATTGAAATTAAACAGAAGTATTGAATGATTTTTAAAAATGCAGAAGAAAGTAAATAATTAAGTAACAGGTTTATGAATTTAATGACGGATAAAATGACATGATTCATACATAAGCAATTAATGGTCTTAGTGAACTTTAACATTTGTCGAATGTGATATACGTTTATTACACATAAAGAATTATCAGTTAATCATGGTTTTTACTTTTGAATCCACTATTTCGGAATAGTTATCTTCGCCTTATCTGATAACAGCATTTCCGTGATTAAATAAGAGAAAGACTGTACAGAAATACAGTGCTCAAAAGTAGGAACCTGAATTATGTCCAAAGTAATTAATATCTACATAATAACATCCAGGTAATGAAATAATTATGTTAAAAGGATTTCATTAAAAAATGTGTGAAGAATTTCATTAAAAAATATTTTAACAAACATCTGGAAATCACAGAAAAATCATCCAATTTCTAATTTAGAGCTTTCTCGTATCCCAATGCCATTAAGTTAGATGTAGTTTTAATTTCAATTAAAAGACTTAAAACTTTATTAAATGTGTTTCAAATATAGAAAATATTTCAAAATCACAATTTTTCATTTTAATAATAAAGAAGAAAGATTAGTTTCAAGTTATTTTGTCTGTTTAATCCTCTTGTAATACGACATTTCCAAACATCTTCAAAAATTCTTCCTTAGCGTATTGTCATATGAAGAGTACGCAAAAAAACTATATTCGTTACATTTCAGTAAATCTTAACTTTTGTGATTTGGATAGGTACTTTTAATATTATTAACATGGAACTAATTTTATTTTGGAAAATTGAAAAACAATTCGCACGCGAAAAGATTAAAAAGAATTATGTTATTTTGTCTGTTTAATCCTCTTGTAATACGACATTGGTACTTCTCTATTATCCCGTCAACCACTTTTAATAACAAAAATCTATCGCCAAACTGTAACGCCAAATAAACGGGAGAACGTTGCCATTGGATTATCAAAATAAATAAATAAATAAAATATAAGAATTTAAGAACACAATTGTTATTTTAATGAATGAAATAACTAATAAATCAGTAAAACATAATGAAAAATACACGCAAATGTCGAATTAAAAACCACTTGATGACATAACAAACACGTATAATGATTCTGACATCAAGTAAATGGGACTGCATTTTTGGCGTTTAATCTTACAGTTTGGCGATAGTTTTTTGTTATGAAAAGTAGTCGCGGGATAATAGAGAAGTACCACGACATTTTCCGAACGTCTTCAAAAATTCTTCCTTAGCCTATTGTCATATGAAGAGTACGAAAAAAAAAACTATATTCGTTACATTTCGGTAAATCTTAACTTTTGTGATTTGGATAGGTACTTTTAATATTATGAACATGGAACTAATTTTACTTCCGAAAATTTAAAACAATTCGCACCCGAAAAGATTAAACAGAAATACTGACGAATTTTTTAAAGTGCATAATAAACAAAAAAGAAAAATCATGCATCCGGCATAGATTATGAAACACTTTCCAACACTAACAGATTATTATTAAGAAAATTATTTTTTTCCTGAATGAAAGGAGATATATAAATAAGCAATTTAAAAAATACATAACGCAGTAAAAATCCATTTTCAGCAATTGCAGCCCATATTCAAAGTCTGTCGTGCAGCCCTGTATATGATCTACAGAATTTGCAAACAACACGTAATGCACCAAAAGTTACATAAAAATGCATACCACAGTAGCAAAGGCAATTCCAACAATTACAGATCATAGTCAGTCCTTTAACCGAATTATCTTGTGCGTCTCTGTACATGAACGATAAATCCTACGCACTCCATAATCTGTAGAAAATAAGTTGTAGTGAACCGTAGTTATCCTATTAAATACCATTCTGTTTCAAGTATCATAACATGTTCAAAATGCACAGCAAACGACTTTTCCGCATAAATCATAATGTAAAGGAATTATTTTGTACGTCCCTGTAATTGAATTGTAAGCGCTATTAACTGTATACTACGATGAAAGCATGCTGTAATCCACCTAAGTAATGCACAATAATTTCATCATGTTTGAAATATCGTAACATCCATAAAATGCGCCGCAAACGATTTTTTCCCATAGGCCATAATGTAACGGAATTCTTTTGTGTATCCCCGTAAATGGACTATTAATGCTACACTCTTCATTTTCAATACCGAGTAAAATTCAATGGCACAGAAGTCATATACGCACTACGTTGGCGCGATTCCCCCCCCCCCCCAACCAATTTGTCGAAAACTTTGTTTTTGAATATTAGTTACAAATAGCATGCAATAATAGCACGTGATTTTTTATTTCAATATAAAAATAAAATAACGTAATAAATGAAATAACTTCTATTATTTTAAAAAAGGAAATACAAATAAATAAATGATAGTTTGATATAAATAAATATTGATATACATAATAAAAATAATTTATAGAAGTAAAATAAAAAATAAAAGTAAATAAACAACAATTTATTTTTTTCATTAAATTGAAGGGGGTGGGGGGGGGATCGCGCAAAAGTGGTGCGTATATGACTTCTGTGCCAATTCGATAACGTGTAAAAATTTCAGTACAATGCCAGTTGGACAATCAGAGAGTTAGAGCACGGACAGACGGACAGACAGTCAGACAGAGAAACAAACCGAATTATAAACACTTTTCCACTATGTTGGAAAGTGTTAAGCCTTTCAGGGGCAACGTACTTATGTTTCTAAAATTTTGAAATCAATGAATCACACCGGGATTTAACACCAAATTTATTTGAAAATAAGTAGAAGCTTTTGTTCACGTATATTATAAAAGCAAAAATTTATTCCAAAATTCCGGTGTCAATGTGGCGCTTGTGAATTAAAATTAAGTGGGACAATATTATATCCCACCGCCCATAAGGGGTTAAAAAAGATATACATATCAATGAAAAAAGTTCGAACAATGGCTTCCTATGCTAAAAACGAAGAAAACGACAAGGTAAGACAAAAGATCATTATGCACGATAAAATGTGTCAAATGTGATGTACGTTTATTATGACTAACAATTTAAAAGCACCTATTTAATAGAATAATTATGTGAAAAATCTTTCGCTGTTAAAAATATATTTTAAATAAACATTATTAAATAAAAGAAAAGATTTAGCTCATTTTTAATCTCGAGCTTTTGCGTAATCCTACTTCATTCATCGAAATTTAATTTTAATCCAACTTAACGACATAAAACTGCATTAAATATGCTTCAAATAAGAATATTGTTCTAAAATGACATTTTTACAGTGTATAATTAACACTATCATTAGCCGGAAGGTTTCTTTTAAACTTGAATTTAAATGTGTAAATACATCCAGTAGATTTTTTTTTCCAGTAGAATTCCTTTTTAATGATAAAGATTTATTTTTTATTCTGCATATCTAGTTTAAAAATATTATTTCAATAAATGTAGGAAATTATTTGCATTGGGAAATATTTTTATAGCGCCACCTAACGACAACCTGCAGACTTAGTATTCTTATATCGAAAACGGCACGAGATTCAGGAGTAAAGCCAAATACAAAGTTGTAGAGCGTCCCAGGTTTAATATGAAATGATATCTTACATGTAACAATAATTTTGTTAAAAGCCCTGAAATGAATTTTTATAGCTACATCACCAGCTTAAATACTTCACTAACTGCATGCAGAGGTGTGGGTTTATAAGGCAGGTGCACATCTGTAATAAAACTATAAAGGAATAACGGTTGTGTGTTTGTGTGCAGGTGGTAATCTCTGGAACTACAGAGCCGATTTCAAAAACTTATTGGTGATAAAATGCTGGTGGCCATCTCTGCTCCAACTTAGGCTATATTTTATGTCCATTTTATGTGCAGCAGAGAAAAACGTTCTAAAATCACGCTTTCATTGATACTGAGAAGGCTAGAAACTCGAAATTTGGCGTGGTGATCGGTTTTAAGGTATAAATATTGCTTCAGTGTGCCTAGTCCGCTACTTTGTTTTAAAATTCAGATTTCATGACTGACACCATTTTTTTAATAGTATAATTCGTGCTATTTTCGCATTATTTAATTTGTCATGAAATAATGCAAATATTTCTACTTCCTAAAAATGGTGGTAATCAAGCAATCTAAATTTTAAAAAAGTCTAAAACTGTCAACTTTGTACTGTCTATGAACAGTTTCTAAATAGTTCGAAATTTAAAATGGTGAAATATGAGAAAAACCTTTCTAAAGACGTTCTAAAATACTATTTATTTGGAACTGTTAAGGCTAGAAACTTAAAATTTGACATGGCTGTTTCTTTTAAGACGTAAATGCTTACAAAGAACTGTTTCTAAACAATTCTAATTTTAAAAGGGTTCTAGAACAAAAAAACATTTCAAATTGCAATTTCTCTGTACACTGCTGTTGGGGCTAAAAACTTAAAATTTGGCATGGTATTTACTTTTAAGATGTAAATGTTCCCAAGGAGCGGTTTTTAAAATGTTCGAAATTTAAAAGTGCGAAATGAGCGGAAAACGTAAAAACGTTCTAGAGTAGTCTAGAGTAATATTTTTAACTTTGTTTAGCAACATAGTTCACGGGCAATTTACTGGATTGATATTTCTATATAAATATAGTGGTGGCGAAGAAGTTGATTTATTTATTAAAAGTTAAATAAACAGTGATGGAAATTTACATCACTATGCAATTAAGGGTTAAGATGTAAATGTTCCCAAAGAACGGTTTCTAAAAAATTCGAAATTTAAAAGAATGAAATGAACGGAAAATGTCAAAACGTTCTATATTATGAACTGTTAAGACTAGAAACTTGAAATTTGACATAACTGTTACTTTTAAGACGCAAATGCTCGCAACAGAACAATTTCTAAAGCATTCCTAATGTGAAAAGGTGAAGAAACAAAGAACGTTCTAAAATTGCAATGCGAGTGATACTGCTGAGACTAAAAACTTGAAATTTCGCATAATGTTACTTTTAACCTTCCTATCATGTTTAAATTTTACTTAAATTTGATTAAAAACTTTTAACACCAGAATTTTCATTTAAAACTAATGAAAATTATTTATTTAATTTGCTTGTCAGTGGAATAATGAAATTTATCGGGTTGTTTAGAAAGTTCTTTCCGTTTGGTAAAATTAATTTGTACCGGAAAATTCTGGCTGTTAATTATTAGACGATGGAAAAATGTAGTTGACAGGATTGAATACCTAGATGCGTACCGACTGAACTTACAGGTTGTAAGTAATCGACATGCGAGGCAAAAGGGAGCCGTGGGAAATTTAAAAAGAAATTATTAGACATTAGCTATCGGAATTAATGTCTAATAATTAAATGATTGAATTTTCCGGCACGGAAAGGACTTTCCGAACAACCCAATATTTAACTTTATGAAAAAAATTCTGGTTCGAATCGAATGAAATGATTTATATAAACGGGTTGATTTATTCATGACATTCAGGGTAGGAAGGTTAAAGTAAAAATTCTCTTCTAAAAAAAATCGAAATTTAAAAAGGTGAAATGAGCGGAAAACGTTCTAAATTATCATTTGTTTGGAATTGTTATGTCTAGAAACTTTAACCCATTAAACCCGGAATTATTTTTCTTTTTAAAATTCAAAAATTGCATTTCATACCAGTTTTTCAAAGTAGCAACTTTAGTCTCCTTTTATTACGGAGTTTCTGTCATCAGATAAAGAGAATATTTCTCTTAAAATATACTTGTATACAAACAACAAAATGGAGGGTAGCTATCCCGGTACCATATGGTACCGATAGGCTTTAATGGGTTAAATGTATAATAAAACTAGATTTCTTTTTCCCGGAAAGAATCGAAAGACCTCATGCAATTTCAATGCAACACAAAGAGTTGATACGCAGATAGTTTACTAATAAAACCGACAAATTACAAGGCACAGTTGCAAGTTACTGTTTACTTTTATAGGAAAATCACATTAAGAATGCTAATTATTCCCAACAACGTTAGAAACACATCAGGTATTCATCATGTGTTTCGATTGTGAACACATCTAGAAAACTTGATTTTCTTATTAAAATGTACACATTGTACGAAAAACAATATCCGGTGAAATAAATGATTACCGTTGTTTTAACACTAGAACTGCGAAGACGGTTCGTTTTGACCCGTACCAAATGAATAATTGTCGATTTCCACCAGAAATTTCTTGATAAGTTAATTTAGATATACACTGTACAGAAATAAGTTGAATAAATACATTAAATCGTTTTAAATATTAATTCTGGTGTAAAATATTTTTTATAAAACTTGAGTAAAATTTCCTGCGGTTGTAGTGTTAATTATACTAATCGATTTAAATTCTGAATTGTTTGTATTGTCACCAGAAAAACTATCTAAGTTGTCATACATTAAAAATTAATCTTCATTTGAAATGTATAAACAAATTAAATGGTAAGAAATCACGCAATCACGTTGCCATAAAAGACAACGTGAAAATTAAGAGAAGTAAATTTATTATTAGTTAAACGTTGTATGAAGGTCACTCTACCCTTCTTCAGACAGTACATAAAAAATCAAAGCAATTCAAAATCTTGAGATAAAGATAACTATCATTTATGAGTTATATGTTGTGAACATTACATATTAAATAAGAAGCGATTGATATATGTTTCCCTAATTATACCACAGTTGCCATCCTTCCGATTTTTTGCATACCAACATTTTCATGTGACAATATTTGTTTTAATTAGTCGTACAATTCTGCAATTTAATAAAGCGAAAAATTTTATAAGATTTTACTGGTATTCAAAAATCTTGAGGCTGGCAACTGTGATAATGCTAAGAATTCTGTATTTAATATGGAAAAATAAAATTCGTACCAGGAAACCACGCCATTGGTGTAATAATGAAAAAAATCTAAATAATCAGCAATCGAAAGAGCATTATGAAACGTGTTTTTTGACGCATAAATCATTTGCCCTGATTTTGAACTGATTTTGCCCTGATTTTGTTTTTTCACTAGCATAGTAAAGTGACATTTTAGCATGACATTCTAGCTTTTATTCAAGTATATGTCAGAAGAAAAGTAGAAATGCGTTTAAAAGATCATGCCATAATCACTAGTGACAGTTCATTTTCACCCTTTCCAATTATTTCATAGCTCGTGAAAAAACTGACTAATTCCATTAAAGTGCAACTTTATAATTTCATTGAAAAGTAATAGTTGAATTTTTAATGAAAACTGTTAGTTATTTTCTTTTATTCCGCTACTAAGAACCAGCGTTGAAAAGACCAGTAAAAACCAGTAAAAAGACCGAACGCGACAGGTAGTATTCTAAAAAACACGCGACGACACTCGGGTTAATGAGATAATTATATGAGAAACCCTATTCATGCATTCATTTAAAACACATTTGAAATAAACTTTATTGAATCAAAGGAAAAAAAACAACGTATTTTATAGTTACGAGCTTTCTTGTATTCCTATACCATTACGTAAATATAGTTTTAATTCTATTTTAATGACAGAAAATGACATGAAACATGCTTTAAATGAAAACATTTTTTCTTTAATTTACATTTTTACTGATCACAATTATTTCTATAAACAGCAAAATAGATTTTGTTTACTTAAATTTAAATTCAGAAATACCTTTAATAGGTTTAATTTATTTTAGTTTTTGAAAAAATGTGAAGTTTGTTTTCAATCGTGCGACAAATTTACAACATTATTTCAGATTATCTAGAAAATTATTTTAATTGGGAGAATTTTTTCTAACAATGGTAATCAAGGTTCAAAATTTTAACTAAATTAAAGTTCTACTAATATAATTATAAACAAATATTCTAAATAATTCTCATATTAAAACTCTAGAATTTCTGACAAATAAAACATTTTTCTCACAAAATCAGAGAAAGAAAAAAAGCTCTAATCGTATTAAAAATAATATTTTCTCTGTGACACTGAAACGACAAAACAGCTGTTTTAAAAATGAAATTCAACATGTGCCAAATGTGATGCATATTTATTAATATAGAGAACTCATTTAAAGGGAAAAATCAAGCGACAACATAATAGCATGTAGTTAATGAGATAATTATGTGAGAAATAACTTTTCTGCATTTATTTAAAAACATATTTTAAATAAAGAAGAATTAGTGCATTTCTAATTTAGAGCTTATCGTAATCCTATGCCATTAAGTTAAATATAGTTTTAATCCCATTTTAATAATATTAAGTTCCATTAAATATGCTTTAAATTGAGATATTATTTTAAAGTAACTACTTTATATATTGATAAATAAAGCTTATCGCTAGGAAGAATGTATTTTTAACTTCATTTAAATGCGCACAGTAGATATAATTCAGTCTACTTATTTCGTAAACAACAATTTTGTCTTATTAAGCATTAGCAGACCCCATCGACGTTGCCCGGACACAGGATAAGAACCTTAAATATACCTAAAGATACCTTATTGTTTCCCGGGATTAATTTAAATACAGTGGAACCCGGTTAATACGTGTTTAACCCATTAACGCCCAACTGTTTTTACACTTCTTTTAATTCTCCGACACCAGTTTTTCCCATGCAGTAATTCTGAGTTATTTAATGACTCAAAATTTGAGATTAGATAATGAGAAAATTTCCGTACGAAAATACTGGTATTGAAATTATAAAGTTTTGTTCGGCTGTAGGTGATCTAGAAATAGATCGCTGGGCGGTAATGGGTTAAAGGGAGTAGACAAAAGGCTTGTATTAAGCAGGATCGCGTATTAACCGTCATTTGCATATTGTTGCAGAAACATTATTTATACACATCTAATCCTCTAAATGAGCTTTTGAGCTTTCGTTTACATGTTTGTTGTCGAAAATTGTTTCTTTAACTCATATTTTAGATTAACATTTAACAGAATTCAGGTGCATGTAACTCACCGGCTATGAATGAAACAGGAGCAGATAGACATCCGAAGAAAGTAACGAAGAAATAGAATTGAAAACGAAAGAATATTTCCCTTTTCCTTCACATGTGTTTAAAAACATACAATAGTCGGAGGTTTTATTTACTACAGTGTACAAGAGGAAAAAACAAGAATAGACAACATAGGGGCGACGGGGAGATGCCACCACATTAAGAGAATTTAAATTTTTTCACCATTACAAAATATTTATTTTTGAACAATAAAAATTCTAGAGCTGAATCATGACCTTTTATATCTGTACTAGCAAGCTACGCCCGCTACTCTGGTCAATTTCTCTTAACGAACCTTTAATCAAACAAGATATTGACATTTCATAATTCACTTTTATATTTTAACAGAATAATAAGGCTACTATAATTTGTGACTCGTGTTATAGCCAATATACACGTCAGGACACGTCGCCTTTATCATTATCTTTTTACGCGTGAAGGTTTCGCTATGGTACTCCATTGTGAAATTTGGTAATTTTTGAAATTCAACATTTGAAAAAGGGCATAATCATTAGATTTGAAATTTATATCAAGAAATATACAATTTTTTACCTTTCAAACGCAATTTGTCTAACAATTTTATGACAAATACTTTTCGAGCTATTATTTTTTTCAGTAATTTCAAATGTTTCTTTTTCCGAGATTAATCTGTGGCAAAGATTCGCAAAAACCCAGTCGTCAGCAACACATAGCTTTATATTAAACAGGATGTTGGATCAGGGATTGTCACCATCACTTTTGAAATCGGCTCTGTAGTTCCAGAGATTCCATAGAAATTGTAATTTAGAATCATTTTAGAACGCTTTTCGCTCCTTTCACCCTTTTAAATTTCGATTTTTTTTTTAAATTTATTCTTAGAGATCATTTACATATTATAAGTAACTACCATGCCAAATTTCAAGTTTCTAGCTCCATCATTATAAAAAAGTCGCAATTTTCGAAACTTTTTCACTCCTGCAACCCATTGGGGTTAGTGGCACTGACATAAAATATAGCCTATGTTGTTGTAAGGATTGTCACCATCAATTTGCCACCATTACTTTTGAAATCGGTTCAGTGGTTCCAGAGATTCCATAGAAATTGTAATTTGGAATGTTTTTAGAACACTTTTCTATCATTTCACCCTTTTAAATTTCGATTTTTTTTGTTCTTAGAGAGCATTTACATCTTGTAAGTCACTAACATGCCAAATTTCATGTTTCTAGCTCCTACAGTATAAAAAAAATGCAATTTTAGAACGTTTTTCGCACCTGCACCCTCTGCGGGCAGTGGCACCGACAAAAAATTTAGCATATGTTGGAGCAGGGACTGTCACCATCCATTTGCCACCATCACTTTTGAAATCGGTTCTGTAGTTTCAGAGATTCCATAGAAATTGTAATTTAGAATGTTTTTAGAACGCTTTTCGCTCCTCTCACAGTTTTAAATTTCGAACTTTTTAGAATTTGTTCTTAGAGAGCATTTACGTCTTATAAGTAACTACTATGCCAAATTTCATGTTTGTAACACCTTCAGTATAAAAAAATGCAAATTTTAGAACGTTTTTCACTCCTGAACCCCCCTGGGGGTAGCGTCACTAGCATAAAATATAGCCTATGTTGGAGCAGGGACTGTCAATTTGCCACCATCACTTTTGAAAATGGTTCTGTAGTTCGAGAGATTCCATAGTAATTGTAATTTAGAATGTTTTTAGAGCGGTTTTCGCTCATCTCACACCTTTTAAATTTCAAAATTTTTTAGAATTTGTTCTTAGAGAGCATTTACATCTTGTAAGTCACTACCATGCCAAATTTCATTTTTCTAGCTGTTCAGTATAAAAAAAATCGAAATTTTAGAACGTTTTTCGCTCCTGCACCCCCCTGGAGGTAGTGGCACCGACATGAAATATAGTCTATGTTGAAGCAAGGACTGTCACCATCAATTTGCCACCATCACTTTTGAAAACGGTTCTGTAGTTCCAGATATTCCAAAGAAATTATAAGTTTAGAATGTTTTTAGAACGCTTTTCGCTCATCTCACCCTTTTAAATTTGGAATTTTATTAGCATTTGTTCTTAGAGAGCATTTACATCTTATAAGTAACTACCATGCGAAATTTCATGTTTCTAGTATATAAAAAATCGAAATTTTAGAACGTTTTTCCATTCTGCACCCCCTGGGGTAGTAGCACCGACATAAAATATAGCCTATGTTGGAGCAGGAATTGTCACCATCAATTTGCCACCATCACTTTTGAAATCGCTTCAGTAGTTCCAGAGATTACCCCCTACAAACAAACAAACAAACAAAAAACAATCTTTACTACTTTATAATATTAGTATAGATCAGCGTTTCTTAAACTGTGGTCCGCGGACCCCGGGAGCTTACAGCCCGGGGTCCTCAAGCCCAATGTTGAATTCAGACATTTTCATCGGATGGAATTTTTGTAGCTCCGAGAAGGTTTGGAACTTCTAGTACTTCCAGTATAGATCATTAACCCATTAATGCCGGTTGGTACGAAAACATACCACTTAAGAGATACGAAACTTTTAAATATGAACACCAGTATATTAGTAAAGAAGAATTCATTTTATCAAATGTAAAACTATCAGAGATTCAATCAGTTAAAATAACAGTATCGGAAAACTGGTGTCAACTGGTATCGAAGTATTTAAAGAAGTGTAAGATAAGTCGGCGTTAATGGGTTAATAAGCATAAAACCTCAAATCTGTCGGCGGAGACATTCCGGAGGCGGAATCTGTGATAAAATATTAAGAACCGATTGATTTAGCATGTAAATTACCAGTCCTTTTTTCGCATTGCAACTAGATGAAAGTTTAGACATTTCTAATACTGTAAGTTTAATAGTTTTTGCTCATTATGAATTTGGTGGTAAGATATGTGACAATTTTTTGTTTTGCAAATCCCTTGCAACTCACTCAACAAGTGTAACACTAGCCACATGTTTTAACAGTTTCATATAAGAAAAAGAATTTAGCCCTTCAAGATGCGTCGGAAAAAATATAGATGAGGCTCGAGCTATGAGTGAAAGTGTTAATAATGGTTCGATCAGCTTGGCAGCTAAAGTTTGAGCAGCTGAAGCACCATATGTCGTTATGGACACACTGTTGTATTCACCGTGAGTCGCTGGTTGTCAAAAAATGTCTGGAGATTTGAAGACAACATTCAATGAAATTGTTTCAGTAGTAAATTATATCAAGGTTCGTCGAATGAATGCATAATTTTAAAAATAATGTGCGAAGAAATTGTATTCTACCCAAACAGGTCGTTTTGCATAGATAAATTAGGTGGCTGTCACGAGGGTTAAGTTGCAATTTTTACACTTACGTAATGAAGTAATACTGCTTTTAATGGACTCCAAATTCCATTTGAATGATCGTTTCAATGACTTCTTCTCCCTTGTCAAGGTGGCGTATTTGACGCTTATTTTTAATTTCTCGAATGAACTGAATTTAAGCTTACAAGGAACTTTGGTACACACTTTCAAAGTCCAGAATAAAATAAAATCAACAACGACAAAAAATGATTTGTGGGAAAATGAACTTGAAAGTAATATTTGAATCATTCCCAACATTATTCAATTTCTTACAAACGTCTGGCGATACAATTACCCCTGATTTTATCAAAAATTTTGTTATACATCTGAAACACTTTGAAAAAAATTTCAGACTTTATTTTCCTCAGTCGAAGTAAGAAAGTGAGTGGATGAGGGGATTAATTCACTAAATTCCATAAAATTTCTGAAATAAAAACCTTAATATGGAACAGGAACAAAATGCAGAATTATCATGCGATGGTTCCATTAAAATTCCTTTCAAGCCATTGAAGAATTACTTCCTTTCTGCACCACATATTTGTGTGAATAGACTTTCTCCAACCTTGTACACATGAAGAACAACTGTAGAAATCGACGGAATGTCGAACCAAACTTACTTAAACATTGAATGAGATCAGGGAAGAGATTTCTCCGCTTTTTTACATACCAGTATAATCTTACAGAAAAATGTTGTTCTTTTAAATCGCAGAATGTTCCGATTAAATAAAAAAAAATTCTGTAAGAGTATACTGGTATGCATAAAAGCGGAGAAATCTCATCCCTGAACGAGATGCTGCCCATATAGTAGCAAAAGATAAGCAGCATATTTCTCATAGCAAATAGTAGTAGGTATATTTTACCTGTCTTAAAATGTATATTATAATTATTTTTCTTATTAATGTAGCTGATTTTTCCAACACCGTTAATTAAATATAGAATACCTGTAATAAAATACAAATAAGGTCATTAAAATAATTTCTTATCTTATATTAAGAAAAATTTTGCTGGCCCGAAATACATATCACAATTCCCCGAAATGCATATCACATAAAAAAGGGTCCGCGAGATCACAAAGTTTAAGAAACGCTGGTATAGATAAATGTGACCGTAATTATAACTGTTACATAAGTAAGCATAAAAAATACTTTTTCAACCTCTGCACAGTGGCGGGATCTTCCCAGGATACCTGGGTAATTCTGCCACTGTATCGGGGTATTGACGCCATTCTTTAATGACCTAGTACATGCATCAAATGGATACTAGGAAACACATAGACATAACCTACTGAATATAATGAGAAAGCTATGCAAATTAGCAGAATAATGAATAATTACAATGTTCCTTAAGATAGATTTATTAATATGTTAATCTTACAATCTAACTCAAATTACAAAAATCAGAAATATAGTTCTCTACTGAATCAGCTCCACTACATTCAGAATGAGCGCATTTCCCACATGATTTTTATCTAAACCAAAGTTCATTTAACCATATTTCCCACAAATACACTCCTCAATGTCTTTTGAGCAAATGTCATCATCTTCGTTGTCATGACAAATATTTTGTTCGTCGAAGGCATCATCAGAAGACGATGGTGGCGGCATTATCCCGAGTGACGGTGGCGTCATAACCTCCAGTGGACAATATGGCGAAAATGCCCAACCAAAGCCGAAAGAAGAACCGAAGTTAGTTGTTCAACACATTTCATCAAAATGTCACGGAATACATGTAGCTTGAGGGTAATATTATATTAAGTACCTAATGTTGCAATAAAGGGTACTTACCTCTACTCATCTGAAGCTCGAAACTTAGAAGCAACTAGTTAAAAACAAAATTTTTCAATAGAACAAAAAAACGGCGTGCAGCAAAACCTCTCTCACTCTAGGCACTGTTTGTATGGTTGGTCGCTAGAGTGCAGGCGCATTCACTATCTCAAACAGCCGTTGGTCCGCACGTTTCAAACTAGGCTGGGTAAGACTATTCGGCGTGCTTAAAAAAACGCGGCACCCATCCAATTCAGGACATGGCACGCCATTTCTATCTGAAACCTGATCGGCACGGTAGTAATCCCAACCATGGGTACCGAGCATCGGTGGTTCAGTGGTAGAATGCTCGCCTGCCACGCGGGCGGCCCGGGTTCGATTCCCGGCCGATGCATAGTCTCATACCGGGAGGGACACCTATGCTCTACAGACTTGGCCTCCTCGTCTGAGCAGTCCCTCTTAGGCTGTGAAACCATGGGTACGACAGTGGCCGAACAGGATCGGTTCCCAGAAGGACGTCCGTGACATCCTCGACCCCGGGTTTTCCTGGAAGTTCCTAGGAAGGACCAGGGCCCAGGGACTAATCAGGGTGGCGGTATAAACAAGGTGGCGCCATTCCCTTTCCCCGGTCTCCCCTACACCATGCAAAGAAGCATGAATACACGCCTATCTTTCTCTCCTTTAGTAAAAACATGCATGAAGCGAGAATAGAATATTAAGACGCGATATTAGTTGCAGCGTTGCTAATTTAGCGAGATATTTTTATTCAAATTTATACCACGATTTCCTAATAGTAATATTCGGCTTTAATTAAACTGCCATTACATAAGATGAATACTATTATTCGGAAATAATGGTAGATATCTGAATAAAAACATACTACTAAATACTAAATTTGGCAACACTGAAGAAGAGAGAAGAAATTCGCATCTTTTTTTTATGAATTCGCGTATTAAGCGAGATTTTTTCACTCAAGAGACCGAAACTGTATCACATATTACGCGGGATACCAGATAATTTTGTATTAGTCTCATCGGTAATTCAGGATACCGGAAAAAATCCGCGTATTAAGAGCAGCGCTCCCAAATGGTCCGCCAACTGAATACCAATTTTTTTTTAACAGAAAATTTCAGGGTAGTTTTCTACAACATTTCTGCCAAAATTTATCTCCGAAGGTGGGTTCTGCAAAATTTGCAAGAAAAATCTAAAAAAATAATTTTTTCTAAGAAAATACCGGTATTAAAAAAGCAGACCATTTATGAGTCCTGTAAGCGGGATCGCGTATTAACCGCGAGCGTCTTAAACGGGTCTGACTGTATATCTCGCAATGTTGATCGGTTTTTCAAAACAAACCTCTTTCCATGCGCAGAAACTTAATATAAAAAGCTCTCTAACCCGAGGTCACATGCGTCGACATAACAGGGGTTTTTGGTGATAAAGCTGTTACTTAAGATCCAACGCTAGAAATTTTCTTCATTGGAATTTCGCTGCCTTTCAGAAAAATATCGATGTCCTTAATTTCTTTTATAATAAATAAAAAAATATATATCTCATTTATTTTTTCAAATCGATTCCCCAAAAGTCTGTTCCGTACATTGGTCCAAAATGTAAGAATGGATTGATAAGGTATCAAATAGAAATTGGATGATAAAAATACAAACATAGGACATTCCTTACTGAAAATGGAATGCATAGCATTTATAGTTCATTTACAGGGACGCACAAAAAAATTCCGTTACAATTTGGTCTAAGGGAGAATATCGTTACCTGTGCATTTCAGCAAAGTTACTCTGCTTCAAACATAATGAAACTCATATGCATTATTGAGGTTCAATACAACATCCTTCCTGTGGAATATACAATACACAGCTTTTGTCATTCATTTACAGGGACACACATTAGAATCTCGTTACATTACGGCATATGGGTAAAAATCATTTACAGTGTATTGTAACACTTTGCCGCTCGCATTTTAATATTTTTAAATGATGTTTTCTGCATAGGATAGCTGAGGTCAATCTCTAGCGTTGTTAGTTTTTAGTTTTCCGATTTTGGTTCAAGTTTTTTTATATAAGGGTGCTTTCACTTTCAGAACCGGTTCCAACCAGTTCCAAAATTGAAAATGTCCGCTTATAAAAAAAACTGTAACCAAAATCAAAAAAGTAAAAACTAACAACGTTAGGGATTGGCCTCAACTATCATCTGAAAAAAAATCATTGAAAAATATTAAAATCCGAGCGAGAAATCTGCCAAGAACCTTCCCATAGACTGAAGTACTTAACATTAGCTTGAGCGTTTCTTCGCGTGACTAGCGTAGGATCTTAAGAGCCTACATCAGTCATGCGAAAAACGCTCAAGCTAATGTTAAGTCTATTGGACGGTTCTTTCGCGATTTATCGCTCGCATTTTAATATTTTTCAATGATTGTTTTTGCATAGGATAGCTGACGTCGATCTCTAACGTTGTTAGTTTTTACTTTTTCGATTTTGGTTCCAGTTTTTTTTATATAAGGGTACTTTCACTTTCAGAACCGGTTCCAACCGGGTCCAGAATAGAAAATGCCCACTTATAAAAAATCTGTAAACAAAATAAAAAAAGTAAAAACTAACAACGTTAGAGATCGACCTCAGCTATCTTATGCAAAAGAAAAAAATCATTTAAAAATATTAACACTTTACCGACCGGTCGTCGATTAATCGACGTTTCCTCCCCAGCGCTTACCGACCGGCCGTCGATTAATCGACGTTTGCTCCCCAGCGCTAACCGACCGGCCGTCGATTATTCGACGTTTGCTCCCCAGCGCTAACCGACCGGTCGTCGATTAATCGACTTTTGATCTTTCTGTTACATTTGGTTAGGTTAGATTGACAAGTAGCAAGCAGCAAGCATTCTTTATTCAGATAATCGGTGCTTTTTTATTAGCTTTAGCCCTTTAGAACAGGTTTCGCTTGTAAATACTGCAACGTCCCATTACACACAGGTGACTGTTTTAAGCGCTATCATAGTTAAAAAAAATATCAACAACTTCTTTTTTCGACAAATATTGTTATATGGATTGTGGTATATTTTATGTAAATAATAACCTGAAAACGATTGTAATAGATAAAATAAATATTGTTTAACACTAATATGATTAACCCCTTCACGACGAGCGTCCTCTACAGAATTTTTAACCTTTTACCACCGGTTTTTCAAAACAGAAAATTTCACCTAATTGAATCCTATAAATGCTAAGATTTAATGAGGCAAATCTTACATTAAAAAATAACTGGTGGGAATAATCGAGGATTCTGAGCTTCTTATGCGTCAGGTATAAGTGTCGCTCGTCCCCAAGGGGTTAAAGTAAAAGATTTTATTAAATTTCGTTGCCCTAGAATAACACGAAGCGTACAATTTTACCAGAGTTTAAGAAAAGCGCATATATTCCCGCGCGTCAGTCTAGCTCTAGGCCGAAACCAAGCCGGTGTCTCGGACGATCTGCGGCTGACAGCGCGGTGAAAGGCCATAGTATGTTCGAACCGCTACCGGTCGGTAAAGTGTTAAAATGCGAGCGAGTAATCGCGCAAGAGCCTTCACATAGACTTAACATTAGCTTGAGCGTTTCTTTGCGTGACTAGCGTAGGCTCTTAAGGATTAAAATTAAGTTACTTTACGTACGACACCACTGTGGTGTCGCCGGACGGTAAAGTGTTAATAATGTTACGCTGTTTCAAACATAAAGAAATTGGTGTGAATTGTTGAGACTTCATTTAGTAATCTTCTTTTACCTTATTAACAGTAGAACGGCGATGAGTGGTCATTTTGACCCGTACCAAATGAAAAAATGTTAATTCGAACCAGAAATTTATTTATAAAAAAAGTTAAACCTAATCTGCACAAAAATAAGTTAAATAAATAAGTTAAAAGTTTTAAATAAAAATTCTGGTGTGAAATATTTTTATAAAACTTGAGTAAAATTTACGGCCGTTTTAGTGAAATGTTGGAAAGTGTTTCCTAATCTGTGCATGATTTTTCTTTCGTGTCGAAAAATGTATTTTAATAAAAAAGATATGTAATTAAACAAAAATTAGCCCATTCAACGAGACTTTCTAATTTAGAAAATGTTTCAAAGTTCCGCACCATTTAGTTAAATGTTGCTTTAATCCGAATTTAATGATAAAAAGCTGTATTAAAAATACTTCAAATAAAAACACTATTTTAAAATGAGAATTTTACAGTTCACAATTAAGACTATCATTAACAAGACAGTTTTTTTAGTTTTATATATGTAAATACGCATAGAAAATTTTCTTAATTTCATTTTTCGAAAGAAAGTAAAGGTTTTCTTTTCCTTTAATTAATTTTATTCATCATCTAATTTTAAAACATTTTTTTAGTCATTTTAAGAAATTATTTTAATTGCTAAACTGTTCTCATAACAACATATAATGTATACCGAAAATATATGATAATTAAAGTTACGTTAATTTAAATACTCGGAATTTTTGTGTTCGATAATTGTGTTGTTAACCCCTTGAGGGGCGGTGGTATATATTATATACCACCTAATTTTAATCCGATTCGAACCAGAAACTATTAGTTAAATTTTACTTTTTTAACTTTGAAGGGAAAAAGATAAAAAACTACTTTTCCTTATTCTGAACTAAATTCTTTTGTAAATTCCGGTGGAAATTCAACGTTACAAGAACACAATTGCTTGCCCCTGAAAGGGTTAAAGAATAAAATGTCTAACAAATAAGAAATTGTTGTTGTCATCTTAATGCATCAGTCTTACAGCTTTATATATATATAGATACATATGTGTGTGTGTGTGTGTGTGTGAATATATATAAAAATACACTTTGTATGTGACACTGAAACAACTAAATGCATTTTTCTAACACTTGATGCTCAGACGGACCTTTACAGTGTCATTAAAAATCTGTTATAACAGTTATTGAATACGTCTATTAATAATACTATACTTTACATTTAAAATTATATTTAATGCAATTTTATTTTTGTTTTACTATGTTTACATTAGCCTAAGCCATTAAATTAAATGTACCAAGAGCGCCAAAATTTCGTTAAAATTTTAAAAATTCGTTGAGAAGAAACAAATGATGATAAAAAAATTGTGGCTTATAGGAATGGGATTAGAGGGAGATCGGATTTTTTTTAATAACGAAAAAGTTGTGGTTAAAAAATTTACCGATAGATGGCGCTGACATGCATAATATGAAGCAGATGTACGCAAATTACGCTTATAGTAAAAGACCCATTTCTGATAAGCGCCTGATCAACATCCCAGCACATGAAACAGGTTCTGTTCTCGCCTTCAGCCATTTTGCCGTGCAGCATTTTCGCAATGCGCCAGTTGCCGATTCCCCGTTCTTGTAAAAGAGTAAGAATCCAACAGCTCTTGATATGGTAACGATACGTACTGCTGGAATCGAATGAAAAATCTGTGTCCATTGAAGGGTTTCATTGACAGCCAGATTTGCATTAATCTGCTTAATATTACGCATGCAACTCCATCTATCGGTAATTTTTGAATACATTTTTTTTGGTTATGAAAAAAAAATCGATCTCCCACTAATCCCATTGCAGCAAACAGCAATTTTTTAGCATCATCTGTTTTTCTTTAATGAATTTTGAAAGTTTTAAAGAAATTTGGCACACCCGGTACTTTTAATTCTATTTCAATGGCATAAAACTGGAATAAATATTTCCCAAATATAGAAATTATTTCTACAATTAAGAATATCGTAAGAAAGAAAGTTTTCCCCCTATCTAGATACACCCAGTGCATATAATACATTTCACTTTTTAATCGAGTGTATTACATTTTGAGTTGGTGTAAACAATTTTTTGAATGGTCAAATATTTCTACTGACATCATTTATGTCCAAAACGTAATTCTAATTAAAATGTAATATTCCAATGTAATGTGTTTAATAAAATGTAATGCTTTAATTAATATACAGTGTGTCCCAAAACTACTTGGCACATTTTAAATTTCAATAAAAGATGAAGCAATTGGCATAGGAAAGTGCGGTTTGGACGAAAATGCTTCTTATGGTCTGAAATTTCGTTTAAGCAAATCAAAAATTAGTTCCAAAATTGTCTCATAGATGGCGCCGCTACCGGAAAGTTATCGAATAGGCAGAATGTCTTTATTCATAACAATGGCGAAAGATACACAATTTTTGTCCAAACTATAACAACCTATATTCCAGAAGTTAACAATACTCGTTTAGCCATCCTCACTCGTATAATCGAACTCAGGAGAGCGAGTATTATTAAGTTCTGGAATGTGGGTTGCCATATTTTGAACAAAATCTGTGCATGCGTATTGTGGGTCTTTCGCCATTGTTATGTATAAAGGCATTCTACCTATTCGATAACGTTCCAGAAGCAGCGCCATCTATGAGAAATTTTTGGAACTTATTTTTTTACTTGCTTAGACAAAATTTTAGATTATAAGAACTATTTTCATCCAAACCGCACTTTGGTACGCCAATTGCTTGATCTTTTATTGAATTTTAAATGTGTCAAGGACTTTTGGAACACCCTGTACATATAGAGGGAAATTTGTCTTAGCAATTATAATACTAATGGATAAAAAATCTTAGAAATAAGACATAGCTATTAGTATTCAAATGAAACATACTTTTAAGCTTATTAAAAATAATATCTTGTATGTAATACAAAAATGGCTAAACACGTTTACTAAAATTGACGTTAGTTAGGAACTTTAAAATTTATTTTAAACTGTACATTTTATAAATGTGAATTATTTAGATATGCATGATAAAATATCTTTAAAGTTATAATATCGGCTGTGTTGATAGCGAATCATAAACAATTCGTCTGAAAATTTTAAAAGAAAATTTGCGGGTTTTATAAGGAAAAGGTAAGTAAATTATCTAGCCTGTTTTACAATTAAATAAGCTCATGAAATTAATAGCGCAGATAAAAGTAGTCGGATGTGCCAATCCCAAAACTTTCTTCTATCTTACACAGATTTCGCATACACTGAAAAGAATCAGCACCAATCTATATCAAGGCCTAACTGATTCTAAAGTTTTCTTAAATTCCGTGCATTAGTTCTTGAGATATGACTATTGCTAAAACTGTGTGAATCCTGCAAAATGCAGCATACAAGCGGCACCTGTTGGGAGATTTATACCAAAAACTAATCAACAACAACTTATGTTAACATCTAGCTGAATCTGAAGTTTGATGCAAATCAGTGCATTAGTTCTTGAGATATAGTTATCATGATAATTATGAAAATAGCAGTATAGCAGCGCCACCTGTTGGGAAATTTACACCAAAACGTAAGCAGCACCTATTTCTATGTCAAGGTCTAACAGAATCTGAAGTTCGATGAAATTCCGCGCATTAGTTCTTGAGATATAGCTATCGTAAAAATCGAGTCAAAAGTATATAGCAGCGCCACCTGTTGGGATAGCCACACCAAAATGTAATCAGCGTCTATTTATGTCAAGGTCTAACCGAACCTGAAGTTTGATGAAAATCTGTGCATTAGTTCTTGAGATAGAGCTATTGCGGTAATTGCGAAAAATACAGACCAGCAGCGCCACCTGTCGAGCGATTTTCACCAAAATCTAATCAGCACCAATTCATATCAGGGACTAGCTGAATATAAAGTTTTATTAAATTATGTGCATTAGTTCTTGAGACAGAGCGCCCACAAAAGTTTTGTCACATACAGACAGAGTCACAGACAGACATTTTCTGAAAATAGTCAAATCGTGTTCAGGACCTTCTAAAACGTATAAATCCGTCGAAAACCGGAAGTCGAAGATTTTCATGAGTCCAATACTTTCTTCTTGTAAAGATAGAAGAAAGTAAAAATATCACACGGTTGATACATGCATTTGAATAACTATTCTTTATACAATTGAATATGTGTCAAATGTGATAATGTTTATTAATGAATGAACTTGTTTTAAAGAAATAAAAATTAAACTGCGACATAATAGCATTTATTTACTGAATTAATTGCGTAAAATATCTCTCTCAGTCATTTATTTGAAAAAAAAAATTACCAAGAAACACAAATTTTAATCAAAGGGAAATTGTCCCATTGAATAACAATTTTTACTTTATAGCTCTTTTCGTAATCCCATGTAATTCATTTAGATATAGTTTAAATCTGACCTTAATGACATGAAGTTCTATAAAATATGCTTCAAATGAAGACATTATTTTAAACTAACAAATAAACAGTTCAGATTTAAGACCATCATTAATAAGACAGATTTTTATTTTCCTCTATCTTTACAAGAAGAAAGTATTGGATTCATGAAAATTTTCGACGGATTTATACGTTTTAGAAGGTCCTGATCCCGATTTGACTATTTTTAGAAAATGTCTGTCTGTGACTCTGTCTGTTTGTCTGTCAGTCTGTCAGTATGTGACAAAACTTTTGTGGGCGCTCTATCTCAAGAACTAATGCTCGGAATTTAATAAAACTTATTATTCAGTTAGTCCGTGATATAAATTGGTGCTGATTAGTTTTTGGTAAAAATCGCCCGGCAGGTAGCGCTGCTATGCAGCATTTTTCGCTATTTTCGCAATAGCTCTATCTCAAGAACTAATACTCGAAATTTAATAAAGTTTTATATTCATTTAGTCCCTAATATAAATTAGTGCTGGTTAGTTTTTGGTAAAAATAGCCCAGTAGGTGGCGCTGCTATGCAGCATTTTTCGCGATTCCCGCAATAGCTCTATCTCAAGAACTAATGCTCGGAATTTAATAAAACTTAATATTCAGTTACTCCCCGATATAAATAGGTGCTGATTAGTTTTTGGTAAAATCGCCCAGCAGGTGACGCTGCTAAGCAGTATTTTGCACGATTTACACGATTTTAGCGATAGTCATATCTCAAGAAATAATGCACGGAATTTAATAAAACTTGAGTTTCAGTTAGACCTGGATGTAAATTATTGGTACTGATTATTTTTAGTGTATGCGAAACCTGCGTGAGATAGAAGAAAGTTTTGGGATTGGCACATCCGACTAGTTTTCATTCCTTTAAAGTATGCAAATACATTCAGTAGCTTTCATTATTTATTTATGTTTTTACTTTCTTCTATCTTTACAAGAAGAAAGTATTGGATTCATGAAAATTTTCGACTTCCGATTTTCAACGGATTTATACGTTTTAGAATGTCCTGAACACGATTTGACGGTTTTTAGAAAATGTCTGTCTGTCTGTATGTGACAAAAATTTTGTGGGCACTCTATCTCAAGAACTAATGCACGAAATTTAATAAAACTTTATATTCAGTTAGTCCCTGACATAAATTGGTGCTGATTAGTTTTTGGTGAAAATTGCCCAATAGGTGGCGGTCCTATGCTGCATTTTTTGAGATTTCCGCAATAGCTCTATCTCAAGAACTAAAACACTTATTTCCATTAAACTTCAGATTCAGTTAGACATTGACATGAATAGACGTTGCTTATGTTTTGATGTAGATATGTCAACAGGTGGCGCTCCTATACCACTTTTTTCATTATTATCACGATAACTATACCTCCAGAACTAACGCACGGATTTTCATCAAACTTCAGATTCAGTTAGACGTTGACATAAGTTGTTGTTGATTATGTTTTGGTCTAAATCTCCCAATAGGTGGCGCTGCTATGATGTATTTTGCAGGATTTACACGATTTTAGCAATAGTCATATCTCAAGAACTAATACACGGAATTTAATAAAACTTTATTTTCAGTTAGATCTTGATACAAATTGGTGCTGATTCTTTTTAGTGTATGCGAAACCTGTGTGAGATAGAAGAAAGGTTTGGGATTGTCACATCCGACTAGTTTGTGAAGGGTTTACATTATTATTATTAATAGTATAAGTTTTAAAAACCTTTTTAGGCAATGTAGTAATTGTTTTGAACTGGCAGCATATCTGCGAATTGCCTTTTATTGTTGTTTTACATTTTAACGGAATAAAGAAATATTAAACCTTGAAATACGGGGCATGACTGGTGACTATTTTTCTATTCAATCTTACCAGAATTTTCAAAAAGTTTCTTTGTGGTAGAATTTATCTTGAAAATATTATAGTATAAGTGTATAGCACACGTTATTTTTCAAAAGTAGTCCATTGGGTTGTATATGTCCCCCTACAAATTCAAAGGATTAATAAAAATACAGAAAAATATTTATAATTATGTCAAACAACATTAAGGGACACCTCTTAATAAGGGACTCTATTGAAGGAACTATTGCCAAAATCCAAGTAATCTTCAAATAAGGCATATTTCCCGTCTTTTTTTTAATAATAAATTAACTTGTGCATAGACAAAAATTAATTACTAATTTTAAATAAATATACATTATTAAATTAAATAAGGTACAAAAGTGTGAATGATTTTTATGACCTTTTATTTTTGTCGTAATAATGATATGATATTATGATATATTATATTCATACAATGATATTAAAAATTCATATATGCTGTATTATATATTACTAGCAAGCTACGCCCGCTACGCTGGTCAATTTCTTATAACGGACTTTTAATCCAACAAAATATTGACATTTAATAATTCACTTTTATATTTTAACAGAATAATAAGGCTACTATAATTTGTGACTCGTGCTATAGCCAATATACACGCCAGGACACGTCGGCCTTATCATTATCTTTTTACGCATGAAGGTTTCGCTATGGTACTCCGTTGTGAAATTTGGTAATTTTTCAAATTCAATATTTGAAAAATGGCATAATCATTAGATTTGAAATTTATATCAAGAAATATACAATTTTTTACCTTTCAAACGCAGCAATTTGAAATCCTAACAATTTTCTGACAAATACTTTTCGAGCTACTATTTTTTTTTCAGTAACTTCAAATGTTTCAGTTTCCGACATTAATCTGTGGCAATAATTAGCGAAAAACCCAGTCGTCAGAAACGCATAGTTTTTTTTATTAAAGATGCCGTTGGAGCAGGGATTGTCAGCACCAAATTGCCACCATCACTTTTGAAATCGGTTCGGTAGTTCTAGAGATTCCATTGAAATTGTAATTTAGAATGTTTTTAGAACGCTTTTCGATCATTTCACCCTTTTAAATTTAGAATTTTTTTGTTTTTGTTTTTAGAGAGCATTTACATCTTATAAGTAACTACAATTCCAAATTTCATATTTCTAGCTCCTTCAGTATAAAAAAAATCGCAATTTTAGAACGTTTTTCGCTCTTGCAGCCCCCTGGTGTTAGTGACACCGACATAAAATATAGCATATGTTGAAGCAGGGGGTGTCACCATCAATTTGCCACCATCACCTTTGAAATCGGTTCGGTAGTCCTAGAGAGTCCATAGAAATTGTAATTTAGAATGGTTTTAGATAGCTTTTCACTCATTTCACCCTTTTAAATTTCGATTTTTTTTTATATTGTTTTTAGAGAGCATTTACATCTTATAAGTAACTACAATGCCAAATTTCAAATTTCTAGCTCATTCAGTATAAAAAAAATCGCAATTTTAGAACGTTTTTCGCTCCTGCACCCCCGTGGAGTTAGTGACACCGACATAAAATATAGCCTATGTTGGAGGGTTGTCACCATTTAAATTTCGATTTTTTTAATATTGTTTTTAGAGAGCATTTACATCTTATAAGTAACTACAATGCCAAATTTCAAATTTCTAGCTCCTTCAGTATAAACAAAATCGCAATTTTAGAACGTTTTTCCGTCCTGCACCCCCCTAGGGATAGTGGCACCCACAAAAAATATATCGTATGTTGGAGCAGGGGTTGTCACCATCCATTTGCCACCATCACTTTTAAAATCGGTTCGGTAGTTCCACAGATTCCATAGAAATTGTAACTTAGAATGTTTTTAGAACGCTTTTCGCTCATTTCACCCTTTTAAATTTTGGATTTTTTTTTATTTTGTTCTTAGAGAGCATTTACATGTTATAAGTAACTGCAACGCCAAATTTCAAATTTCTAGCTCCTTCAGTATAAAAAAGATCTCAATTTTAGAACGTTTTTCGCTCCTGCACACCCCTGGGGTTTGTGACACCGACATAAAATATAGCCTATGTTGGAGCAGGGGTTGTCACCATCAATTTGCCACCATCACTTTTGAAATCGGTTCGGTAGTTCTAGAGATTCCATAGAAATTGTAATTTAGAATGTTTTTAGAACGCTTTTCGCTCATTTCACCTTTTTAAATCTCGAATTTATTTTTTATTTTGTTCTTAGAGAGCAGTCACATCCTATAAGTAACTACAACGCCAAATTTCAAATCGGTTCGGTAGTTCTAGAGATTCCATAGAAATTGTAATTTAGAATGTTTTTAGAACGCTTTTCGCTCATATCACCCTTTTAAATTTCAATTTTTTTTATTTTGTTCTTAGAGAGCATTTACATGTTATAAGTAACTACAACGCCAAATTTCAAATCGGTTCGGTAATTTTAGAGATTCCGTAGAAATTGTAATTTAGAATGTTTTTAGAACGCTTTTCGCTCATTTCAACCTTTTAAATTTCCAATTTTTTTTTATTTTGTTCTTAGAGAGCATTTACATCTTATTAGTAACTACAACGCCAAATTTCAAATCGGTTCGGTAGTTCTAGAGATTCCATAGAAATTGTAATTTAGAATGTTTTTAGAACGCTTTTCGCTCATTTCACCCTTTTAAATTTCGAATTTTTTTTTATTTTGTTCTTAGAGAGCATTTAAATCTTATAAGTAACTACAACGCCAAATTTTAAATCGGTTCGGTAGTTCTAGAGATTCCGTAGAAATTGTAATTTAGAATGTTTTTAGAACGCTTTTCACTCATTTCACCCTTTTAAATTTCGATTTTTTTTTATTTTGTTCAAAGAGAGCATTTACATCTTATAAGTAACTACAACGCCAAATTTCAAATCGGTTCGGTAGTTCTAGAGATTCCATAGAAATTGTAATTTAGAATGTTTTTAGAACGCTTTTCGCTCATTTCACCCTTTTAAATTTTGAATTTTATTTTATTTTGTTCTTAGAGAGCATTTACATCTTATAAGTAACTACAACGCCAAATTTCAAATTTCTAGCTGCTTCAGTATAGAAAAGATCGCAATTTTAGAACGTTTTTCGCTCCTGCACCCCCCTGGGGTAGTGGCACCGACATAAAATATAGCCTATGTTGGAGCAGGGGTTGTCACCATCAATTTGCCACCATCACTTTTGAAATCGGTTCGGTAGCTCCAGAGATTACCCCCTACAAACAAACAAACAAACAAACACAAAAAACAAAAAAAAAAACAATCTTTACTCCTTTATAATATTAGTATAGATTTACAGTTAGGGTTTTCTAAATAACGATAAAACTATATGCAATATATTAAAACAATGACCAAAAATTATCGAACTAACAATGCAAAAAAATTAAATAACAAAAGCTATCCAGTAGAAGTTTTTATAAAGGCTAATCTTTGAAAATCGGGTTCATTTGATTATAGAATTTTTCCACATAATTCTAAAACTAACATAGAACGATATGAAATATACTAAAATCATGCTTAAAAATTATCTACTTAAAAATGCAAGTCGCAAAAAATACGCCCAGCAAAAACTTTCAAAAGGGCTAATCTTTCGGAATCGGGTTCACTTGACTATATAACCTTCACACATAACTGTTTGACTAAGCAACGTAGAACAATATGTAGTACACTAAAACCATTCCTGAAATAGCATCTAACTAACAATTCAATTATCATCAAAATCCGTCCAGTAGAACTTTTTCAGAAGGCTAATCTTTCATAATCGGAATCAGATATTAAAAAGGCTATTATATGATAAAAAAAAAGGTCACCCGATTTTCGAATTTCCCCCTATAATTTTAGAACTAAGCAACGTAGAATGATATGTTATATAATGAAACTTTCCCTACAAAGTTATCTAACTAACAGTGTAGTTTCATCGAAATCCATTCGGCATAATCTTTTAAAAAGGCTAATCTTTTATAGTCGGATTGATCTGATTATAGAACTTCCCATTATAATTCTATAACTAAGCTACGTAGAACGATAGGTTATGCAATAAACCCTACCCTGAAAAATTATCTATTTTACAGTTTAAGTTCTACGAAAATCCATGAAGCAGAACTCGAATTATAAGTAGCCGGAACGAAATTTCATATATAAGGTAGAAGTAAATAGAAGTATATTGCTGTTAATATAGTTTACATTTGAATAAAAAAAAAGGTACTTTTCGGTTAGCCGGGCGTCAGTGATATATGTACATATATAAATATATATGTATATAGATGTGTATATATATCTTCATACATATAAGTGTATATATATATGTATATGTGTAGATATATGTGTATATATATGTGTGTGCGTATATATACAACATGTATATATATCACTGGTGCCCGGCTAACCGAAAAGTACCAAAAAAAATACTGCAAAAATGATGTCGTACACTTGAAAAAACATCTTTTGGCTTAAAATCTCTCATCAAAACTGTTTTTCTTTTTTTTTTCCTTTTCTTTTTTTCTTTTTTTTTTTAAATAAAATTATTAACAGTCTTTTCTTTTATTTTTCGAGATGTATAGCCATTTTAATTTTTTCTGCAGAAAAAAAAACACTTTTTGGCTTAAAATCAAATTATTTGGGGTCAAAAGTAAAATCAAGATCGCCAAAAACAAAAGATATATTGCCAAATATTTCAATAGCAATCTTGCCCATTGAATAACTATTTAAGCAGTATTCACAATCATGTTTAAATTAAATATTTTCGTTTTATAATATTACCTCTCATCAAAACTGTTTTTCTTTTTTTTTCTTTTCTTTCTATTTCTTTTTTTCTTTCTTTTATTTTTTTAATAAAATTAGCACAGTTTTTTCTTTTATTTTTTGAGATGTATAGCTTTTTCAATTCTTTCTGCAACAAAAATGGTCGCCAAAAAATAACCAGTGGTAACCTTTTCGTCCAAAATAACAGAACTTTCCATCATAATTCTATAACTGATCTACGTAGAACGTTGTGTTATATACTAAAATCTTCCCTGACAAATTATCTATCGAACGGTGCAAGTTCCATCCATTCGGCAGAACTCAAGTTATAAAGGAATGGAACGAAATTTCCGTTTGTGTTTTATATATATAGTAGATATGGTATATGTATATGCTACACTATATGATAGATGATAATATATGATATATATAATAGCATATATGATATATTATATATAGCATATATGATATATATAATAGCATATATGATATATTATATGATATATTATATTGAAATACTGATAAAACTATTAATATTTATACTGTTAACTTTTTCCACTATACCTACTTATAAGGGACACCTCTATTTAAGATACAGGATATCTGGTTCAATGTTTTTATCTCTAAACTCCACTTAGTTAAATACATTATGAAAGAGTATTCAACAAAGTGGTTTCACAAAAAATATAAATAAATAAATAAATAATAATAATAAAATACACGTTTCTTTGCAATTCTAGATCAAACAAGAAAAATGTTGAGATTTCACATTTATTCAACCAATGACGTCCCAAAGCTGTGTAAAGTTATTTATATATCTTTATACAAATGATTTTTTTAAATAGACTTTAATAATCTAATAATCTAAAATAAAATTCGTTAAAGGATGTTAAAATTACCAACATGTTTCAATATCACACGGTATCATTCTTAAGGTATAAACTGAGATACTGGACTGAGAACGTCATCTATTGACACCATCAACGGACTTCATTGTTGTGAATTGCATCCTGATGTTTGTTCTGCAACTTCTGAAATAGTTCATGCCAATGCTTAGGTCATTCAAAAGATACGAAATTCATTGCATGAGGATTTTCTTTACGTAGGACAATTGTAATAGCTTCACTGATAACCGAAGTAAATTAAAGTGTAGAGGGATAAATATCACTGATATCATTAAAATTGATTATTTATTTTCTACAGCGCACAGCTTGGCCAGAGAGTACTTTTTCTGTTTAATAAAAATCTGCCAAATGCTCCTATTCTTTTTTTTCTTGTTTGTCAAAATTTTTGACTAGAAAGAAGTAACTTTTATTTATACTTATATATACTTATAGGAAGTAAATTTATTTTGTTTTATTGGTAATTTGTTTGAAATGCTCTAATGGTAAAACACTCTGGTGAGTGGTAAAATATTCACATGTGTTGCATTTAATAGGCCATTCATTTGGCCAAAAAACATTTTTTCTGTTTAATATCTGCCAAATGCTACTAGCGATTTTTTTTTGTTGTTGTTTGTCAAAATTTTTGACTAGAAAGAGGGAGATTTTATTTACACTTATATATAATTACAGAAGTAACTTTATTTTGTTTTATTGGTAATTTGTTTGAAATGATCTAATGGTACAACACTCTGGTGAGTGGTAAAATATTCACATGTGTTTCATTTATAAGGCCATTCGAAGCCTAAAGAAGCATTTTTCTGTTTAATATCTGCCAAATGCTCCAAAATGCCAAATGAAATAAAGATACCAGATTTTTTTTAAAGAAAACTTAATTAATAACATTTTTGTAGTTGCCACTTTTCTTCATCGTGAAAAACGTATTTAAATAACAAAATACTCGGAAACAACTTTTCAGTAAAAGGTTTTAATCTCGGTCTCAATCCGGACGACAGATTATTTACCAAGTAAGTAGGTAACTTGAAATAAAGATATCAGATTTTTTTAAAGAAAATTTAATTCATAGCATTTTTGTAGTTGCCATTTTTCTTCATCATGAAAAACGTATTTAAATAACAAAATACTCGGAAACAACTTTTCATTAAAAGGTTTTAATCTCGGTCTCAATCCGGACCACAGATTATTTACCAAATAAGTAGGTAATCTGTCGTCCGGATTAAATGAAAAATCAGTGAAAATTACGCAAATTAAAACTAAAAATAAAAAAGTAAATGAAAACATTACTTTCTTTAGAATGGCAACACATATACTTCGCTTACATGCAAAGTTACATTTGACGGAATCTTATCAGTTGTGAATTTTCAGCTTTTATTGCTTTAATGATGAATGAAAGCTAGCTGATTTACAGTTGATTTCTGATGCGCTTATTGTATAAATTTATCCATTTTTATAATATATTTTTAATTTATTCATGTGTATAATATTTTCCATGCTTCTTTTATTATGTTTTTATACTGCCTGTTTAATTTTGAACTTGATTTTATTAAATAAACATTCTTAAATCACGGCAAGTTCGGGTACTTCAGCTAGTTTCAAATGAATTTGTGTTGTGTTTTAAACTAGACTCTCTTTGCCATAGGTGCCAACTTAAGAGCCTACACTAATCACGAGAAGAAATGCCCAAGCTGATGTTAAGTCTATGGGAAGGTTATTTTCAAATTTCTCTCTCGCCTTTTAATATTTTTAAATAGTTTTTTTTTTCATAGGATAGCTGAGGTCGATCTCTAACGTTGTTAGTTTTTTCGATTTTTGTTGCAGTTTTCTTATAAGCGGGCATTTTCAATTTTGGAACCGGTTCTGAAAGTGTAAGCACCCTTATATATATATATATATATATATATATACACACATCTGGAACCGAAATTGTAAAAGTAAAACCCAACAACGTTAGAGATCGACCTCAGCTATCGTATGCACAAAAAATAAAAAAAAATCATGAAAAAAAAATTAAAATGCGAGCGAGAAAATTGAAACTAACCTTCCCATAGACTTAACATTAGCTTGCGCGTTTCTTCGCATGATTAGTGTAGTCTCTTAACGGAAGCAAACTTCCACCTAGCAAAATTTTAAAATCCTGTTTTCTGTCTTAACAAATCACAGTGAATAATTTGGACAAAAAAGCTTTTCAACATTAGTGTTTCAAGTATTCCTGATTGCTTCTTTTGCGCGTATGAAACGGGCCTCCATATTTTATGTTCACATATTTTCTATTCATATGGAATATTCTATGGGGCTTGCATAATATATTTTTAGCGATGTTTATATATAATGTTTCTTCTTTTAATCTTTTTATGTATTTATTTTTGTAAAGCACTATAACACCGTCATATTACATTCTCGGAGTTATTTTTTTCGTACGTAAGTTTTAAATAAAAAATTTGAATTAGAAGTATAATAATTCTATAAATCTATGAAAAACATACAAATATTAAAATATTTTGTTCAATCAATTATATTAAATTATAGAAAAATTTAATAGTTTATTTTAGTATATTCTTTAATTAAAAAATCGAAATCGAAGTATTTGAAATTTAGAATCAAAGTTCTTAATTAGATCACAATCAAGTATTTGAGATTTGAAACCAATCATAATATACTAAGATAAAATATAAAAACTGCGAAAACAATCACAAAATAAATGTGCAATTCTCAAACCTTTTTTGGTTTTAGCTTATATAATAATAAACTTTTTAAAAAGTTCGACATCTTCAAAGAATAAAATAAAATATCTTTTCAAACTATTACAAATTTTTAAAAAATGTATCATAAACTGCATTTTAATTCAATCAAAGATGAGTACTTATAAATAAAAAGGACATTTGAGTATATGGAAAAAAGAATTATTTTTTTACAAATAGAAAATATTTAAAGTAACTTAATACCTTTAAAAACCAAGGAACTTAAAAGTGCAACATTCTGAACCTTTGAATAGCTTTGTTTAAGCTCTTTTATAAGTATGAAATATTATTTCGAATATGATAGTTATTATGTTAACCACGGCAAAGCTACTTAAAATATACATTTTCAATTCAATGTTATTGAATATATTTTTTTATGTCACAGACTGTATTTTGAATTAATCAAAAAATACGATTTATGAAATAAACAAAGTTTAAGTACATAAATAATAACATTTAAAATTTTTAAGAAGTACTTGAAAAAATATTATATGAACTGAAGAATAAAAAAAAGTACAACATTTCAGAATTATGAATAATTCCGTATAGAGCTCTTATGTAAATATGAAATAGTATTTCAATCATCATTGGAGCACAGTTATTTAAGCATATATTTTTGTTTCCTAGTGGTACTTGAGTTCTTTAAATATTGGGAAGAGTTTATTCATCTGGATAACACAGAGTTCGTATATAAAAAGTAGCTTTATTTATATGTTTGCGATTGTGTTATTCCTTAAGAAGATATTTTACTTTAGTTCATTCCTTTAAAGATTTATTTATAATGGCGTTGTGAAAACCACAACACAGCTGGTATTTTCTCAATAAATATATCAAACTTGTATCTTATGAAGCGATTTATGTAATAATTTGTTTAATTGAAAAAAAAGTGATACTATACAGATATTTTAAGACTTAGAGATAATTTAAGATACGAAGTCAAACAAATTATTTTGGTATTGTAGGAAGATTTTGAAATAATTTTATATGGGAGGTTGGGGAATGGGAGGAATGGGAAGTCACATACTAGTGTCTAATCTAATAAATAATTCTTTTTTGATCTTGTATGTATACATGAAATATTATATCAACCAAGAGGGTTATCATGTTCTCCCTAGAAAAATTTTTAAAATATATTTCTTGTGCTACTTGAAATATTTTTCTATTGCAAAGAGTTTTTATCAAGATAACGTGGAATTCAATAAATAAAAAATAATAATAACATTGAATATGTGTGAGTGGTTTTGTTACTCCTTAACCCCTTCAGGGTCGTTTAATATTTGAGAAAACCATAAAAAACTTATCTATGTTTTTTATTACAGAAATTGAATAATTATAAGGTTTCTAAATAAAATATGCAATTAGTTTTTTTAAGGCAAAAAAACAATATGTGATAGAACAAATTCACATTTGTAAAAAAGCCATCATGCGAGAATTCTGTATCTTAACACCTTAACCGTTTGAGTGCTAAGCGCGATAGCCCCGCAATGTATCTGCGGATCAAACAAATTGTGTTTCAACCCAGAAATTTTATCTTATAAAATGTAACTCACTAGATCGCTGTAAATGTTTCAACTGTTGAATAAGAATTAAATTATTGAATAAAATTTATTGGTTGTTTGATCCGCTGAAATTTGTTTGACCACAGATATATTGCGGCGCTATCGCGTTTCATAGCACTCAAACGTTTAAGCGCCACCCCCCGAAAAGTGTATTTTTATAATTCAAATTATTTGATCCCCCCCTTTTTGATGTAGAAATATTCACTGTAGCTTACAGAAGATGAAATGATGCGAAAATAAAGTAAATTACACTATTTAAAAAAAAAAAAACTGGCGGGAGTCAAACAATCTGAATTTTAAAAAAGTATACTACACTGCCCCATGAAAATCACGGGCGCGATAATTAAGCGGTTAAATTTTTCTGGTATCAGAAGTTTTTTCCAGCAGGTAATCTTAAGCCAGGAAATATGACAGGCACTAGAAATAACGAACGACACCCCAGCCTGTGATATTGACGGGAGCAAGAATTAAGGGGTTAACACTGACAAAACATACCAACAACCGGTCATTTCACTGGTACCTGATAAAAAAAAATGGCGATTCGAACCAGAAATTTCTTTATAAAAACCATAATTTACAAATCACATTGAAATAAGTAAAATAAAATGTTATACATAATTTTAATAAATAGTTTTACAAAAATCTGGTGTGAAATATTTTTATAAAACTAGAGTAAAATTTCCTGTATATTTAGTGTTAAGCAAAAATTAAAAAATAGAACTTTTCATAATTTTTGGCAAAATAAAGGGTACTGAGTCCCCTTAACCGTTTATGCACTGACACTACTTTAAAGTGCCATTAAAATAAACTTGTTAATAAAACTCATTTAACACACCTATTGTCAGTAATTCCAGTTAGCATGAGTTCTAGACACTTTACTTTATCATGTTGCGAAAGCATTATTTGTTGTACAAAGCAAAAATAATTTTAATGGATAATTTTTTATCCAATTGAAACTGCTCAGCCTTTTTTATGTTAAAATACATTCAGTTGAAAGTTTCAGTTCTGGAAAATTTCTACATTTATATGTAAGGCCAAAACTTTTGTACATTTCCTAGTTCTGTAAAATGGTAAGAACAATACATACCCTAAAAAATGTTTTGAGTAGAGTTGTAAATAGTGGACAAAATGCCTGTAAATACTGATTTTGTTAATTATATTTTCATAAATGAAAAAATTCTAAAATTTATTTAATGATTGCAGAAATCTACTAACAAATTTTAAAGTATTGAGAAAAAAAGCTTTGGAAGGTGAAGCTTTCATTAATTCATAATTTCGTACATAAAGGGTTAACGCAATCGCGAAGAGCATCTTTTAGACCAGGAGCGCCGGGGGTCAATGTTTTTTTAAGGTGATGATTAAGGTGTTAATAACTAAACACATTAGCGACCGGCAATTTATACGAAATCTGGATTTTAAAACAGTAGAAGCTCCTTCCTCTTCTGTAAGTCTTTCTCAAATTAGTTTCCTGGATATGTTTTTCAAGTTTATGCATCAGTAAATATTTCATAGCATATGCATCAGTAAATATGCATCAGTAAAATATTTCTATGAACGGATTTAACATAAAATGTTGTACAATCTAAAGAAATATGGACAATTCTTCGCTACCATGTCAAACTATCGAATATGAAAAAATGCATTTTTAATTTATTTTAACTATGAGCAGATTGTCACCACTAAATTTTATTAGAATTCTTCAGCTACTAAAAATACTAATAAAGTTTTTGCGGAGAATGGGGTTGATAGATTGGCCTCCTTTGTATTCAGATATGGCAAATTCATACCGGGAATTTTGAGAAAAATAAATTAATTTAACGCGTTGACGGACACTTGCGGCTATAGATGCCAAAGCGAAGTTCACAATGTGTAGTGTTGCCAGTGGGCTACTGTTTTAAAATTCAGATTACTTCATTGGTACCACTTTTTAAAAATAGTTTAATCCCCTTGTTTTCGACCTTATTTAATCTGTCATTAAATAAGGCGAATTTTACTTTCTTAAAAAACTGGTGGCAGTCAAGAAAACTGAATTTAAAAAAAGTAGCCCACTGGCAACACTGACAATATGGCATGACGGCAATAGCCGTCCAAAACGAAACGGTCGTTTTTAGATACGACGGCTATAGCAGCACAAATGTGCATTTACCGGCGTACAAGTAGAAGCCCAGTGTCATGTTTTGGAAAAAAAATTTTAGGTTGAAGTTCGTTTTCCACCTGTTGTACGAGTTGCAGCTTCAGTATGCACGTGCAGGGTGGCTAGTGGCCAGGGAAAAATACAGTAAAAAAAAAAATTATAATTACCAGTATATTCTTATAGAAAAGATCAAGTTAATTATTTGATCGAATAATCAACATAAATTTTTCTATAAGAATATACTGGTGTTTATCACTTTTTTTGACTGTATTTTTCCCTGACCACTAGCCACCCTGACGTGGTTGTGAAAGAAGTAGTGCAACCAAATTACAGGTGCTGAATTAATCAAAATTAAGTTTATTTAAGCGGAAAGAGTAAAACTATACTTCTAATATTCTAAAAATTACAAAAACATATAGCGTCAATTTTCGAACTTCACTTGTTCCTATTGTCCGTCAATGTGTTAAGTGATCACGAAAAATCTATTAAAGCAAAAATTTCTATTTGAAATTTCTTGTATGGATTCGAAATTTCTGAATGAAAAGGGAGGCCAAACTGGCAACCCTGGTGAAGAATAATATTAAAATTTAGTGGTGACAACGGCCCATTTTTAAAAGTATTGAAAAATGCATTTTTTTTCGCATTCGATAGTTTAACATGGTAGCGACGAAATGCATTTTCTGTAAGGTGGAAGCCACGCCCTTAGTCGATGATGTTTGGTTAAATATAAAGGAGAATTCTCGTTCTCAGTCAGTAATGTGTTAACATTTTTGCCCGAGCACCGCTTGGACAAAACATTTTTCGTCACTAATCAATTGAATTGCCCATAAAAATTTCCGTTTTTGGCAGTTAATAAAAATATGCATTAGTTAATAAATTTTATATTTGTAACAGTTTATTTTCTGCACGAAATTTAACTAACCGGTTTGAAAGAATTATTTAGTGAAAAAGTACATGATTTTGATAACACGATCGAAAAAAGAAACTATCAAGTGTTTAAAAAGTTACCCTATTTCATTTTACTCTATTTTCTGTCCAGATTTACACAGCGAAGTTTTGAAAACAATTGCGCAACTAGAATGTCTTTCTCTAAAGATGTTAACACTAGAACGGCCATGAGCGGTCTTTTTGACCGCTACCAAATGAAGATATTTTGATTTAAACCAGAAATTTCTTTTAAAAATAAATTACACATAAAACTCTTAGAAATATGTTAAATAAATAAGTTAAATAGTTTTAAATAAAAATTCTGGTGTGAATTAATTTTATAAAACTTGAGTAAAATTTCCGATCGTTCTAGTGTTAAAACTTTTATCTGATTCACAGGAAATAAAATGAAACAGCTAAAAAAGTTATTGACATCGGAAATATTTAATATAATAGAGGCATTTAAAAATATTTTCTGTTTTTAACTGTGGTGCATGAATAAAAAACTGTTCAAATGTGAAAAGTGTTCAAATAGTAGAAAAAATAATTTTTACAATATTATAATGTATTTTTTAAAAAATATAACATATTTTAATTACATCAAAGATCTGGATTTATCATTTAACACTAGAACTACCATCAGCCATCATTTTGACGGTTACTAAATTAATATATTCCGATTCGAACCAGAAATTTCATTTTTTTAACCCTTTCAGGGGCCAGCAATTGTGTTCCTGTAACGCCGAATTCACACCGGTATTTACGAAAAAATTTAGTTTAAAGTAAGGAAAAACAAATTTTCAACTTTTTCCCGTCAAAGTTAAAAAAGTAAAATTTTATTAAAAGTTTCTGGTTTGAATCGGATTAAAATTAGGTGGTATATAATACATACCACTGCCCCTCAAAGGGTTAAATAAATTAAATATACAACACACGGAAATACGTTACATGAATAAGTTAAGTAGTATTAAATAAAATTTCTGGTGTGAAACAGTTTTAAAAAAACTTGATTAAAATTTCCGGTAATTGTAGTGTTAACTAAAAAAAGTAAAGTTTAAATCCACAAAAAATCAATGTTTCTAAAATGTAAGAAATTTATGAAATAATATATTATGTGTGTTCAAAGAACAAACGTTCAACACTTTTGTAAAATAAATCATTCTGTTTTGAGCTCTTATAAAAATATGAAATATTACTTCATCCGAGAGTTTATTATGCTCCTCGCAGCAATTTTATTCAAACATATTCTTTTGATTCCCTGTTATATTTGAGACCTTTTTCTAATGGAAGGTGTTTAGTTACGTTGATAAATGGAATTCGTTTATAAAACATGAAGCTATTTTTTACGTGAGCGGTTTATTATACCTTAAGAAATAATCCTACTATAGTTCATTGATTTTGTATTCAGATTTAGTTACAATGAAGTTGTGAAAACAATTACGCAGTGGTTTTTTTTTCTTGGTATGTTAAATCTTTCATATGATAAACAAACTGTTTTGGTAAAATTGTTTTGGTAGAAAACATTAAATATATCCACAACCGCTCTTTTGACAAGTAGCAAATGAAAATATTTCTATCCGAACCAGAAATTTCTTCATAAAATAAGTAAAATTTAAATCATACAGATATAAGTTAGCTAAAAGTGTTAAATATAGTTCTATTAAAAAATCTGGTGTGAAATATCTGGTGTTTATTTATTTATTTATTTATTTTTGACAATATGCTTCTAAAATACATACTTTATTTTATATTACGAGTGTTAATATCTAAATGGAGCTGACGAGTTGTAAATAAGATTTTAACTCTGTAAATAAAACTAATTATGTATTGTAGAAATATGTTGCCGCATAAAATATAAAGGAACTCCTTTCAAGAATACAGCAAGAAAAAGGTAATTTTTTTAATTTTCCGGAGAGAAAGTTGCAAAATACGGATGAATTCTAAGCCCGTAGGTTTAAAATTAGAGAGTGGGATTGGCGATCTGACCAAAACCATTATATAATAAGCCTGCGCACTGAGCAGATGAATGGAAGAAATTTCGCAAGTTGAAAAAAGCCCCCTCTTACGAGTTGTAGTACTTTTGCATACTAGAAAATGAAAAGATGACACCAGAAAAATCAGAAAAAGTAATTAAAAAATATTAAACTTATTAAGGAAAGACTAACAGGGAGAGGACTAAGCTTGATAATCACAAATTTTGATTATTTTTATGTGTATTGTAGGGTAGAAGCCCTTTAAGTCTCAGGTTCAACGGATTTTACATAACGCTCTTTAGTTCTCGAGAAATAGGGGTTCTAATATTTTAACACTACTTAAATACTTTGTAACGAAATTACTGGGTTCGCCGTAGCTCTGTTGTTATGCAGTGTTGCCAGTGGGCTACTTTTTTAAAATTCAGATTGCTTGATTGGCACCAGTCTTTTGAAATGGTATAATTCGCCTTGTTTTCACCTTATTTAATCTGTCATTAAATAAGGCGACTTCTACTTTCTCAAAAAAATGGTTGCAATCAAGACAACTGAATTTAAAAAAAAGTAGCCCACTGGCAACACTGTTGTTATGGCGTCTGCTCGTTGATCGGAGGGCCCGGGTTCGAGGCTGGGACGAGGTGCGTTTGTTTTTCTCATTTTTTGTTTTATAAATATACTTGTAATTATTATTTACTAATCCCAATTAAAACTTATAATATTGTGCATTAATTATAATATTAACCTATTTAATTTTTATTTGTAACTAAATCGTTGTTTAAAACTTCATTGAACAGTTAATTTTTTTAATCACTTTTAAAATGTATTTCATATATGCTTTATCGATGCAATGATATTGAACAATTGTGTCAATTCGCGATTTTAAAGAAACATCATTTATAAATTGCCTTAACAAGGGCAGTCAATGCGATGATAAATAGTACCCTGTTTTTAAAGTAAGAAGCATAATTATATTAAAATTTAGCATAAGAATTAAATTACAACATATTATTTGGAATTATATTACATTTATAATTTTATAGTACGTATGCTCTCGCTTTGAATTAATTTATAATTAAAAAAATAAGGTATGATTTTGCAATGATTTTGGAATTTTTTCTAGTCAATAATCGATCTATTTTTTTAAATATTTTTAAATGATGAGAACTATTTAATAATGGTTTAAAAATCAAATTAATTAAATTTAAATTTAAATATGATAACATTATAATTAATGTACGATATAAAATTTTTTAATTGAGATTATTGAATTATAATTACAAGTATATTTATAAAACAAAAAAATGAGAAAAACAAACGTAGCTCGTCCCGGCCTTGAACCCGGGCCCTCCGATCAACGAGCAGACGCCATAACAACTAAACTACGACCAACGCAGTACTTTCGTTACAAAGTAAGTATTTAAGTTGTCTTAAAATATTAGACCCCTTATTTCTCGAGAACTAAGGAACGTTGTATAAAATCCGTGGAACATGAGACTAAGGAACTTCTGCCCTACAACATATATAAAAATAATCAAAATCTGTGATTACCAAGCTTGGTCCTCTCCTTGTAAGCTAAATAAATAAATTAAAAATAGATCCTCTATTGAAATCACACGCATCTGTAAAATCACTGAAAAGGATTATGGAACTTATGAATTACTAGTATAAATATTATTTTTCTACTGACTTTTGCTTTAACAACTCGCTGCAGGAAAAGTAAGTGGCGCTCATGTACGCGAATAAAATTTGCAAGTTGTGCGACTGCAGCGCTCTTCTGTTTTGTCCACCGGCCGCATGACAGGAAAGTAGCGCTACTGTCTGCTAACTAATTTAACATGTACTGCATTTTGAATTCCAGTATTTTAATAGAGAAACTTTTGCCTTATCTAATCACAGATTTTCAGCTATTAAATAAGGCAAAAATTACAAATTTTAAAAATTTATGGAGAATAATTAAAATAGCATTAATAAGTAAGTTCGCGAATGCGTTAACCCTTTATGTACCAAATTATGAATTAATGAAATCTTCACCTTCCAAAGCGTTTTTTCTGAAAATTTGAAAATTTGTTAGTAGATTTCTGCAATCATTAAATAAATTGTAGACATTTTTCATTTATAAAAGTATAATCAACTAAATCAGTATTTACAGAAATTTGGTAGACTATTTACAACTCTACCCAAATCATTTTTCAGGGTATTGTTTTTACCATTTTATAGAACTAGGAAATGTAGAAACGTTATGGCCTTACATATAAACACAGAAGTTTTCCAGAACTGAAACTTTCAACTGAATGTATTTTAACATAAAAAAAAGGCGGAGCAGTTTGAATTGAAAAAAAAATATCCATTAAAAAATATTTTTGCTTTGTACAACGAATAATGCTTTCGGAACATTATAAAGTAAAGTGTCTAGAACTCATGCTAACTGGTATTACTGACAATAGATGTGTTAAATTAGTTTTATAACAAGTTTGTTTTTAATGGCACTTTAAAGTACTGTCAGTGCATAAACGGTTAAGGGGACTCCGTAACCTTTATTTTGCCAAAAATTATGAAAAGTTCTATTTTTTTATTTTTGCTTATCACTAAACATACAGGAAACTTTATTCTAGTTTATAAAAATATTTCATACCAGAATTTTTTTAAACTATTTATTAAAATTATGTATAACATTTTATTTTACTTATTTCAATGTGATTTGTAAATTATGGTTTTTATAAAGAAATTTCTGGTTCGAATCGCCCTGTTTTTATCAGGTACAGGTGAAATGACCGGTTGTTGGTATGTTTAGTCAGTGTTAAAAAGAATGAAGGTATTCGTAGTATTTTCCGACTAAGTTTTGTAAAGATCCGAAAATTAATAATATGCTAAAAAGGTTTTTTACTCCATCCATATTCATTTAACAGGATTCGTACGGTTTTACCACAATTTTTTAATAGAATTTTCTATTTAACATTTAAATAGAAGAAATTGTAGGATTTTATTCTTTTAAATAAGGCGGAACATTGCATTAAAATTTTGTGGTAACAGCGTACGAACCCTATTTAAATGAGTCGCAGTTGCAAAATTTAAATTAATTTTTTTTTTAGCTTTGAGTTCTTTCAATATATTAGTATGATCAAATTTCTAAAATTCCACAGATAGTTTTTCATTTTGCCGTCCGCATGTCTCGTAAAAATACTTCTGTTCGTAAAATATTGAAATGATAGATTGACGCTAGCAATTAGAAACAAATTTATTCGAAAATAAGTAAAATCGTTTCTTGATGTACTTGATAAAGCGAATTTTTCATTCCAAAATTCTGGTGCCAATGTAGCATTTAAGGATTAAAATTAAGATACTTTACGACGACACCACTGTGGTGTCGCCGGACGGCAAAGTTTTAACACATTTTTTTTTAAAGGACGATATTTAGAGTGCATTTTATAAAATTCAGGATTGGATTTTCGGTTGTATAAATGTCGGAAAATGTACGACGACTAAATGAAACGCATCAACTCAATGGAGCGTAAAAATTCACGGGACATGATAGATTTACGCTCCACGGTGAAGAATGATATTATTATCAAAATAAGTTCCGTAGAAGTGGGGTGGTTTTTGTATGCAAGGCTTAAGTAGCTGGTACCCTTTATTCAATGAAGAAAAGCATAAGTGTTTTCCCCTCTTATGAAGTTTGTAAAATAAGCAAATGGACATCTTTAGTTGCACTAATCCACTGTACAAGTAACTGGTAATTAGTTTTGTGTATTTCATTGTTAGTAAATGTCTGTTATCGTCTTGAAATCGAAGTATAATCATTAGTGCACTTTAATTCTTTTATGTCTAAATCCCACATAAGTAGTACATTTTTTAAAAATAAAAATGTTAAGTAAATGGTCACTTTTAATTTATTTTTAAGAATTTCAAGATATTTTATTTATTTTTGTCTTAAACTAAGTAACATTTTTGGAAATCTAGTTCCTAAAGTTATAAAACAAACTTGTATGAAAAAAATGAAAAACACTGTGGAAAAAAGTTGTAAGAGTTGTGTGGTTTTAGAATTTTCGTAAATGTTTAAAAAATAAACTAATTTTTACATATATTACCAGGAGAAAGGCATTTTTTCTTTAGTAAAACATTTTGCTTCACAAAACCATTTAATAATATACAGAAAGTTTTTATACAACACACACACACACACACACATATATATATATATATATATATATATATATATATATATATATATATATATATATATATATATATATATATATATATATATATATTCTGTTCAATAATTATCTATGATAATGTTATTGATTTACATATGATACCATAATTTTGCGATTTAGCCTATGTGGCTCATAAATCACTTTTGATTAGCTTCTGTTTGGAATACATAGTTACTATAGCTGCATTGCGCTTTTAATTGTGTTTTTAATAATTATTTTATACAATAATACTATTGTGTCTTGGTATCGTTTGCTCATCTTTTGAATTTTCAAAATGCAATTTTATAACTTCTATTTCAGGTTCTTGTTGTATTTTGCCAAAATTAATTTTGTATTGACTTATTAATGCTTACGGCTTTTAGATTGTTGTCTTTTGATATTAGTTTTCTTATATCCAAATTCCAATTATCTTACATTTTATGGTATATTATATTATTATTATTATTTTTAAATATTCTTCACAAATTTCAGTATTTTTGGCTGATTACCATTGTTGAAAATGCTTTGGTAATATTATGTTTGCACTTGTTAATTTATTAACTTTGGGGTATTCTGTCTAAACTTTATTACTAACTATCTCATTGGAAATTAGATTTGAATGTTGAAAGAATTTGATTAATTTTTTTGAAATTCAAAGATATTATATATATATATATATATATATATATATATATATAACCATTAATGAAACATTACCGTAACATCAACAAAAACTGTGAAATTATGAAATAGTATGTAATTAATTGACAACGATAGTGTTCCCCAACACTCTGAATATAGATACCATATACTTTATTTAAAAGAAGAAGAAATTAAATTAAAAATTGAATGAATGAAATTGAATGGATGAAATTTGTAGAATTTAGACAGAATTTTCAAGTCCCAAATGCCTAAATACCACAAATAAAATGTGCGGTTTCATCATCATATTAGCCATAATATTGCTAAAGAATATGATTTTGGGACTACCACATCATAACAAAGAAATATGTATATATATATACATACAAAGAATACCGAGTCCTTCCGAAGTTTACATGTGATTTTAGATTTAGAAATTTAATTAACATTTGTATAGGAATAATATATACTAAACTGAAAATGCTTCAATTTAAATTTAATTGAAAAATATTTCCTCCAAACCAAAATAAGAATAAAACCGAATATATGACTTTAAAAATAAATATGTAGAGCAAAAAAGTTCTGAAATAATTTGATATCCAAAGCCAAATAACAAAAATCGAAATAGTCTAGTGTTTTGAATAATTCTATTTTGAGCTCTTTTATATGCATGAAATACTTTTTTCAGACATCATACGTATTGTGTTCCCATGGCAAAGTTATTTAAATTTATCTTTTGGATTCTGAAGTGTACTTGAGAATTTATCATAAAAAACTGTCAACGTAAAATATTTATTTTCGTTTCTGTTGTTAGTATAAGTGCTATTTGCTATTTGTTTGTTTCTTTTTTTTTTCTTTTCTTTCCTTCCCCCCCACCCCCTTTTTTTTCATCATGTCAGACATAAGTTATTTGATCCTCTGAAAACATTTCATTAGCTAAAATTTATTTTTCACTGTATTTAAAAAAAAAAAAAAATGTATTTTTTTTATCCTTTTATGTAGCGTTAACATTTGTTTTTTTATGAAATTGCTTTATGAAAAAAACTAGCTTTAAACTCAAAATGTATATTTTATAATCTTGTCCGCAGATAAATGACGTTCGAATTGGGGGATGTGATTAACATTGGTCATCTAATGTTTTGCATTTTTTCAAAAAATATATTTGAGGAAAATATATTTAGCTATTTTAGTGCATGTGCTTAGAACTTTCAGTTATATATATATATATATATATATATATATATATATATATATATAAATTTATTTCCTTCGCAAACCCTTCACATTTATTTCGCATTAGTCCTTTAAATTAAACGAACTTCTGACATACTCAGTATTTCCTTAATTCTTAATAATATTTATTCTTATTTAATGTCCTTTTAAAAGTATTAACCCGTATATTAATAATGATCTTATTACAAATCTTAATCTAAAATTTTAAGTTCATTCGTAACTTTTATCAGCTCCCCAGTCTATAAAATTCCGAGGGACGCTTTCTCATTTCGAATGTTTTTAAAAAGCCATTTTTTTATTATTATTATTCCATGCTCGGTTTCGCCCGCTAGGTATTTTTCACTTCAAAATTAATACGCGGCTACGAGAAGAATTCTTTTGCGTTAGAGCTTCTCCCTCTCGCCTCATTCGCTGGGCTGGAGCTCGCCTCTCGCTCATTGGTTTGTGCGCTCGTGACGTCGTATTTCTGTATCACTACGCTCAGTGAACAAAACTTGCTTGCATGCTTTGGAGAGCGGATTTTTGACGTGTTTGGAAGTGTAACCAAATGGGTATCTGGTGTTGTAGTCTCGTAGAATTTTCACACAGTTCTTTAACATCTATTAAACGATGTAGTGAGCCATCGTGAAGCCTGAGGGCTATAAGTTTATACCTGTGGGAACTGTTACTGCAACTCTCTTATTCATAAATAAACTATTTGTCTGGAAATTGGCTGGTCTTTACTGGAGAAACTCTTCTGGTGTCTTTTCATTGCCTCACCTCTTAGCCATGATTATTGATATCGACTGCAACCTTCTATATCTTTAACAATCTGACATTTTCTCGTGGAATATTACATCTCGTGGTATCTCATCTTCGTAAAAACGCCACATATACACATATATACATATAAATATATGTCGTGAAAATTTATGTCTCATTGTATTTTTAAAATACAAACTTACCTTCTCGATTCTTTAATTAATGTCATTATTTCTTTGATATTATTTTAAGCATATATATTTTTTAAAATTCAAACTGAATTCGTTGTGCAATTCCGGATGTTACTCCGGATGTGTCTCCGGCTATGAATGTTACTCACACCCATGCATGAATTATTTCGTAAAGAATTTTTAAAAGTTTACAATCTAGTTGAAAAGTGTTTATGACTTCGGTTTGTCTGGCCACCTGGCCGTCTGTCCGTGCTTTAACTCGCGTAAATATGCTTGGATTGCCCTGAAATTTTTGTATGTTATTGTCGTCTAGTACAGCTCGTACCTTATTTCAAATGAAGGGTTTAGCACTTATAGTTTTTTTTTTACAGGGACAATCAAAAGTATTCCGTTACATTACAGTCAATGGGAAGTAATCGTTTCAAGTGCATTTTGATGATGCTACACCATTTGAAACATGATGAAATTGATATATATTTATGAAGCGCTTTAAAAGATGCTTTTTGTAGAATATGAGTACAAAACATTTATTATTCATTTAACAAGTTCAAACAAAAGAATTCTGTTACATATTGATCGACGGGGAAAAATCGTTTACAGTGTAATTTAATGATGTATCACTATTTCAAACATAATGAAAATTATATGCATTACTGAAGTGTATTATAAATAGCTCCCTTATAAGTATGGTGTGCTTTGCGTTTATCGTTCATTTACAAGGTCAAATAAAAGAATTCTGTTACACATTGTTCTACGGGGAAAAATCGTCTGCAGTGTAATTTAATGATGTTTCACTATTTCAAAGATAATGAAAACTGTACGCATCACTGAGGTGCACTATAAATTGCTCGCTTAAAAGTAAGGTGTTCATTGCGCTTATAGATCACTTACAGGGACAGACAAAATAATACGATTACAGTATACGTGCGATAATTAATGTCTATGTGTGATAAGTGCGTTTTCAAGTTTGGTTTCCGTTTTTAAGGTTAACTAAATTTTTTTCTATTACGTGGTGTGTATAAATTCGGTTGATCATATACAGGGCTACACAAGGGAATTCATAAGTATTACGCACTATGGGAGTGCCTTGCTTAAGGGTAGTTTTTAATTGTATTATGCATTTTCTTGCTGAACTGCATTTAGTAGACTAATATAAGTTTGTGGAATATAAATAAATTCATATACAGGGCTACACAAAGAACAAAATACATTGTCATTTATGGTTGGTAATTGCTGGAAGTGAGTTTTAAGTGTAGTGCTGGAAGTGAGTTTTTTTTACCTGAATTAAAATTTAGCTTAATATGTGACGTGAACAAAAGTGTTTAGATAATATACTGGGCTGTACAAAAGATTTCGAGTGCATTTCCATCGATTGGCGAAAATTGTTAAATGTGAATTTTCAAACTGAACAAAATTTTATCATGCTATGTATTATATATCCAAATCTACAGATCATATACCGGGCTGCACAAAATAATTCGTCTACTTTTTTTGCAATGGAAGGTAATTTCGAAAACTGTATTTTTCAAAGTGGTATATGTTTTCAAAACTGTTTACTTACATATCTTCTTTCACCTTATTTAACGGTGAATTTTCGTTCTGGATGTGTTGGAAAGTGTTTCATAGTCTATGCTGGACGCATGATTTTTCGTTCTTGTTTCATTATTTCGGGGGATTTTAATTATTATTTAATGCATGTTTTAAGAGCTTTTAATTTTAGATTTAAATTTAAATGAAGACAAGTAAAGCAATAATTTGCTCTTAAAAAACATGATTTAACTTAAATTTAATTAAAAAATTGTATTTCCTTCAGAATGAAACCAAACTTACGACTCTAAGTATAAATATCCAGTGCAAATACGTAGTTCTGAAATGATTTGATATTCGAATGTAAAAACATATGTGCACAGGGCATGATTACCAACAAGGCAAACTTCCACCAGTAAATTGTAATAAAAATTTTCGCCTTATTTAAACGCCATATTTATGCAAAATTTCTGTTTTGAATAAGGGAAAGATTTCTATTACTTTTTACTGGTGGTGCCTCGTTGGTAATCAGGCCCTGATAGTGCAGTAATCTAGCTTTTAAAGGGTTTTTTTGGCTCTTCCATATGCATGAAATGCTGTTTAAGACATACTACTCTCCCCCCTTCAACAGCAAAGTTATTCAAATTTATCTTCTTGATTCTGCAGTTTTCTTAAGACGTTATATTACGAAAAAAAAAACCTGTCAACGTAAAATATTTATTTTTTGTTTTTGTTGTTAGTCTGAGAGCTACTTGATATTTTTATTACATCACATTATACATGTGAATGGGATGCATGTGGTTTTGCAGGTCTCATAAGATGCCGACCACAGCGAGAAGAGGAGCAGCCCGAGCTCCCACGGAAACGCATTAGGTCAGCAATAACGATACACAATAAAGTTGATGACTAAAGGATTTCGCCTCTCTGGCCTGGGAACGGAATATTAAGATTATCGTCAGATTTACTTTGGCGATTGACTTGTCCGGTTGGCTTTAGGCAGACGGCCTAGCTCCGGAAGGACACGTAAAATGCCGGTAACTTCGGCAGAATCAACCCCTATTCCCCTTAACCCTGTATATAACCTGTAATTAGTCTGTATATATAACTGTGTTTTACTCCAGAGATTAAAATAGTATAGTTTTTTACAAAAGACTCTTCAATAATCTCACCAGCCTAATTATTATTATTATTACATCATTATTACATGGGCGCATCGGCCGTTCAAGAATTCGCAACCAATTATTTATTCTCCCTAGACAGACCATGGCCACTGAATATGTTTTAAAATGCCCTAGAAATTTTCCGCTGCCGGAAAAAAAAAGACGAGAAGAAGAGATCTGTTTTCGACCAGCCCAGCTCGATCACACAGAGTGTGAATCATTTCGCTTTTTCTTCAACATCATTAAATAGAAGTAGATATATTTTTTTTCTTTTTAACTCTCCAAGATGCAAGTATTTATGTGTTTATTGCTATGGATAACTTATTTAGAAGTAAGTGGAATTTCTATTAGTTTGAAATGGAACTTAACAACTTTCTGTCTATAAGACGTTTGCAAACTGTTTAAAACTCCGATGAGCGGAAAGTGTGACCTATATTTTTCTTATCTGCGAAGTTGATTCGGAATAGAATCTGTGTTTTTTTTCCCCCTCTGAATGAAACAAATTGCTTTAGTTAGCTCATTTTTTAAGCATCGTCTTGCACGATAAAACGAATAGAAGTACACCTTTGATTATTTTTAATTAATCATGCTGTTACAAGAAATAAAGCCGGTTCTCGCTCAAATTAATTCAGCACGAGCTGAACGCATTAAATTGTTGCATAAGCTTGTATTTGATTCGGATCAGACTCGCAGTAATCGAAAAAATTTAAGAGCTTTTACTGGCTTCACTTTTGAAGTAGGTACAACAGAATTTGATGAGAAAGCTGCTTCAACTTCTAATGACTTTCCCTTGGCCCAACTAATTTCAATAGCAAATTTATTATGTGTGGACATTACAGGCGATAAAAATGAAATTTGAAAACGCATTATTGAAGCGCTTTCGGATTTAGACAAATTTCAGAGTTCACTGTTACCTCAAAGTGACTCAGAAACTGAGAATCAAGATGAAAACGACTCTCATAATGCCTTAGGATTCAACTCATCGTCCACCTTTTCAAGTGCCCCTTCAAAAAACACACAATCCGTTGTCCCGATTACGCCAAGTGACATTCGTTATGTACCATGTCAATCAATTTCTTTTACTGACTTTGAAAATTTAATTACACCTTTTTCCGGTAAACCAGTAGAAAATATTTTACAATGGTTCGAAAGATTTGAAGGATTGGCTTTAACATTTCAACTTAACGATTTAGAAAAATTTCTTTTCGTTGAAAGAGCTCTGAAAGGTACCGCGTTATTGTTCGTCCGAAGTGAGCCTACATTAACATCCTATGCAGCTATAAAACAAGCTTTGATACGCAAATTCGCACATATCTCCTCCCCCGCGCAAATTCATGAAATGTTAGATACACGTACCTGTAAACCCAATGAAAGAATGAGCGAATATTTTCTTGTTATGAAAGAAATTGCGCAAAGAGCTAACATAGACGATGCATCGCTCATGCATTACGTTATAGCAGGTATCAGAGATTCTCCAACTAATAAAGCAATTTTTTTTGGCTGCCACACCCTCAGTGAATTTAAATATAAACTTCAAACATATCAACAAATTTGCGAACAAAGTCCCCACTATCGTCAGTCACAGCCACCACCTGCCCATGTTGTTCCTAAATCTTTATACGCCGAAAGAGCGCCGAAAAAAACCTGTTACGATTGTCGAGCAATCGGACACCTTGCAAAACATTGTGTGTATAGAAACGAAGGAGTTAAGTGCTTTGCATGCAACGCCTTCGGGCATAAAAGTTCCCAATGCACTCAGACAACCCGTCGTATAGTGTCAAACCCCAGCACTCCTCCCCCCAAAATTAGCGTAGTGGAATTGGATAAACCCAGTCAAAACATGACAAAATTAGTAAAAATTGCAGATTTAGCGATAGATGCATTATTTGATACTGGTAGTCAAATTACAGCTGTACGACAAGACCTATACCGATTACTTGGCTCCCCTACACTAACCGAAACAAACTTACAACTCACGGGATTCGGTAATGGCATCGTAAAACCAATAGGATCGTTTAGCACAATTATCCATATAGATGAGAATGCCTATACCACCACAGCTTATGTTATTGAATTTCCTCGCATGAGTCTTCCTCTTATCATCGGTAGAGACATAATTTCACAAAGAACACTGACGTGTGATCCGAACGACATCTCACTCCAAAAACTACCTCCAGCCAAGATATCTGTCCACTGTATCACCGTTTGTGATAGTGTACGCAACGTGGAACCAGATCACAGACAAGACAGTATTATGGTGAACCCCACAGTTTCGAATACTCCAGTAAATACCGAAAATGTGCTTCCTCAAGTGCCACAATCCACTAATTGCCCTCGTTACGAAACACCTATACAAAAGGCGTCGCCTACCAACTACTTCCTGATTTCGGTACTATTCTGTTTACTCACCATATTTTTATTCTCAAAGGAATCCCCTAACTGTATTCATGATAATACATCTACATTTTCCCTCTTTCTTGAAGAATATTTCATACTGTTTATAACGGAATATTTGTACATCTCACCTAGTCCATTTATTAAACGCGCAAAAGCGAGGAAACGACGTAAGAAAAATAGGAAGAAAATGGTGAACGCATCTAGGGCAAAGTGCATCTTTTCTTTCGCCAAGTGATTTTTTTTCCTGTGGGCTCAAGTGTTTTTTTTTTTTCTGAGCCATATTGATCACGAAATACAGTTTATCGACCTGCGAAACTGTGATTTTTTTTTTGTCTCGCCTTATTTTAAGTGTTACGATTTTTTTCCCTCAAACCAATATGATGTGTATGTGTAATACAGAACTTCAGTGTTTTTTTTTTTGGCAAGCTGTTAATTTTTTTTAGTTCTACGTGCATTGTGAATACAATAAAGAATAGTGGCAGACAGAAATAATACAATTTCTTTTTGCTAATGCAGCCCTGGTGAATTTTCTTTTTTTAGGGCAGATTACATTAATTTTTTTTAAAGAAATAATTTGATGGAATCCAAGTGTTTTTTTTTCTTGTTGGAGATCCTCTCACGACTGCATCTCCAGTATTTTTATTTATCTATGTTTAGTGATTCATTACTCGTAAGACTGTTTTCTCATCAATGAACCCATACGTCACCGACGTAAAGAGAATTACAAACTTTTTGTTGTTTTCATCTTATTTACATCTGCGTGGAACTGAATGGACCAAACTATATATATTTTTTATTATTATTACTTCATCTTCAAGTGTGAATTGGCAGATGCGATTTCAAGCCGTATTTTTTTTCTTTTTCCCAGTGAGTCAAGAACTGCGCTTTTTAACCGACTTGCTTTATCGCATTTTTTTTAACAGTGGACAGCAATTAACACTCTGATGGAGTAACTTTTGTATATTTTTTTTCATCAACATGTTTGTGAATAAATTGTGTGTGACCAAGACTCACTAAAACTCTCTAACTGAGATTTTTTTTTCTACTGATAGAAGACATTCTATTTACACATCTTTCTTGTTAATGTTTTCAACTTCAGCGATTATGTAGTATTTTGTTATTATGCATCTGTATTTTATATATTTGACATTTTTTTAAATTATATATTTTAAAATGTTTGATTCAATTGATATTTAAAATATTTGTTGTGTAATTTGTGTTAAAATATTTGTTGTCCTACTTTCCTGATAACCGAAAATTATTTTTTTTTTATTTAGTTGACTGCTGCACTATTTAAGACGAAGGTCTTTTTTTCTCTTCTTTTATTTTGCTTAAAGTATCTTATCTACTTTCTACTTAAGACGAATAAATGGAACGTATGTTACATTTTAAAGACGAAAAGACGATTTAAAGACGATATCTTAAAAGACGATTTCAAAAGACGAAAGATGTTTTGCATGTTAGACATGAAACACAACGACGTTTTCTATTTTTTTTTCTTTCTTCTTAAGACGTGTTTATCTTTTTATAGTGTAGTGCAGTCCAGGTTAAGCATTCATAACGGAAAAGTCTAAATTTAATTGTTTTTCCCCGTTTCTCTTTTATAGAAAAACTTTCTTTTTGGCTTTCAGATTTATGAAAAATTTCGTTTTTTGTTGTTGTTGAATCTTCTTTTGCCCTCTCGTTGTTAATTTTGGTCGGACGTGTGCGTGGGCGCACACATGTCGGATAGCAGAGTGTGAATGTAATGCATGTGGTTTTGCAGTTCCCATAACATGCCGACCGCAGCGAGAAGAGGAGCAGCCCGAGTTCCCACGGAAACTCATTAGGTCAGCAATAACGATACACAATAAAGATGATGACTAAAGGATTTCGCCTCTCTGGCCTGGGAACGGAACATTGAGATTATCGTCAGATTTACTTTTTACGCGTAAAATGCCGGTAACTGCGGCAGAATCAACTCCTATTCCCCTTAACCCTGTATATAACCTGTAATTAGTCTGTATATATAACTGTGTTTTACTCCAGAGATTAAAATAGTATAGTTTTTTACAAAAGACTCTTCAATAATCTCACCAGCCTAATTATTATTATTATTACATTATTATTACATACATATACTATTTTTTTTCTACAGGAAAAAGTTTCTTTCTCTAAAATGTAAAAATGAAAAAAATTAAAAATTAAAATTTTAATAATATATATATTTTTATTTTATTCAAGGAATAAAATATATCAGCTATCAATGGAACAATATAGTTAGCTCATTGGAATGCCTATTTTGTACCAACTTTGCATTCAATATACAGGTAAGCGACTTGCGAGGCATACAGGGAGCTGCGAAAAAATAAATATTTAATCTGTAGTAAACTACATAAAAGAAAATAAAAGTATTTAAAATAGTTTTGAGACATAAAAGTTTAACAATAAAGAAGTAAAAATATTTCCATTAGATCCAAGAAAATGAAAGACGAAACCTACCGAGGGTCGAAACCATCACATAGAAAAAGACTCTTTACAGAGACCATACATTTAGCTTAAAAGTTACAAAAAAAAAAATTAAATTTAAGGATTGTGAAAGCCGCTACGTCCTCGTATTTATCATTTACCTACAAGTGATTCAGAAGTAGGTTTTAAAGTTGATTTACATGCGCAAGACCTGGATTTGCCCGCTACATGTTCAAAAACACTTCAAATGTCATCCGCCTACGAAGTGTTAAATTACAAAAGATACATTTGGTACAGCGCCTAGAATACATAGTATGGAAACCGGCTACAAAATAGTACTAAACAATTGAATCCGATAAATGAAAAACGATGCTGAAAAGATAACGGGTCGATCGCAGCGACATCATCTAGCAGCGGCGTAGAAAGGGTGGAAGTCCATATGGTTTGGATACCTCTAATTTTATAAAAATATTTTCGCCTTATCTAATCGGAGAATTTTCTGCGATATTGAAGGCGAAGAAAACTTTATAATATTACTGATTACCAGAGCATTTGGACCCCCCTCTCCGGCTACGCCACTGTCTGCTGGCTCATTTCAACGCAGACATTGTATAAGAATCGAACTGAGAAAACGTTTCAGCTGGTGGTAAATATTTTAAAACAAAAAACTAACTTCAGAATCAGTTACACCTGAAGTATACATTTACAAGAAGATTTTATTAAGAGAAATTATGTTCATGTCGTCAATAGTGAAACGGTTATTTTTGCTACAGGTAAATCTATTTTTAAAGCAGATGTCGCTGCAATCGCCCTATTATTGTACCGTATCGTTGCACGTTTTTCGGCTACAATTTTTTAGCTCTTGTTAAAGCATTACCAGTTTGTCTTTTTTTTAAATTCCGAAATTTCGCATTCATACCAGAAATTCCCTATAATGTTCTTTTCCTTACTTAATGGCAGATATTTCGTGACTTTTTAAGTAAAAATTCGTATTTCAGAAGTTCCGGTTTGAATTCGAAAATTTTGAATTAAAAAACCGTAAAAGTAACATGCGCCGCAGGCGCCCCGTGCGGGATGCACCGCACACAATCGACCACGGATCCAAAGTCCTGAGAGACTTTTATTGCGCCAGTAGCTTTGTCTCGCTACGGCGCTTCGGAGGGTCAGAGAGTCGCACCTAACTGCAGACCCTCTAACCTAGTACCCACGAGTCGGCGACATAGGTCGCTACGACAGTAGCCCCATTCTGGGGAACTCCCGCACAGGACGGACCCGTGGCAAACTGGCGAAGGCCACCCGGCGACTTCGTCGCTGAAACCCCATAAGGGGAATCGGTTTCTAGGTCGTAGAGCTGCCGCGACAACTTTTGCTTTCCCACGGCGTCCAAACGTTGACATCCATAGAAGGGCAAGCAACTAGTCTCTTCTTCCGTGAGGTTCACATATCACATCACTACACATATCATATCACTACAGAAGAGCAGGAGGTGCTTCTGGCCAACCCGGGACCTCAAAGAAATCTGGTCCCAAAGCGCATAGTCACGCCTGGCTGGGTTGTCACTCACCGAAGGTATTACGCGCGAGGCATTATAATTACCCCCTGGGCGAAGCCCAAGTTGACGCCCAACGACCACCTTGAGAGATCATGCTCATAAAATATGCACTAAAATGAAGAATAAAGATCCACTACCAGACTCTGAGGGACGTGGACCCCATCAAACGCGCTAAAGAAGCGGGCCCGGCCGGGTTTCGGACCAAGGTTTCGAGTTTTGGCCGATCGATGCCGCGTTAGTCGGCAGCCTCCGGCCCGGTTCCTCGTAGTTACATGACAGGAGGTCACATGTCGCCCTACGCAAAGAGAACGGTCTCGTCCCTGGTCCCTCTGGTGACCGTCCTTTTGATTCGGGCACTTCCAGCGGTGGCCATTGAGGGCGACTCATAACTCTCTATCTGCAGAGAATAGCGTGGGATCGTTCGAGACGACTATTTCACCTCTGCCGCCGTTACGTCGCAGATAGTTGCTGCATGCCGTATCTCCCGACGCTCGGCGCACTACAGAGTCACCACGCATCGTGCTCTTCAGAGATCGATCCTGCCTCCGTCAATTCATCGGTCAAGTTTTGGAGAGATCCTGCTGGCATTTGCTAGCCTTTGCCCAAATCTTCAAGAGCCTTGGGATTGGCCTACGGGACTTCTGTCAACCACCTACTGAGACGCACTCGCTCAGATAATTGGCCAATCTTCGCGTCGCAGAGAACCTGCGCTTGCAAAGGGGAAACCCACGAGCCCTCAACCCACAGAATGGGTTGTCCACTCAGGGCTATGCGCAGTGTCTCCGGCTTTCAAAAGCCCCTTTCCCACTGGTCGGTCATCTCCTGGCCCCGTCGTGTCGACGAACGCAAACCATGGATCGTCCGCGCAATGTTCGGCTCCCGGTCACCACCTCCACTTAAGGAGTCGGGTCAGGACCACCGAGAGGGACCCGCCAGATTAAAAAAACGGTAAAACCGTTTTCTACACTATATATTCTAGGCGCTGCACATACGGTATTTGAACTTTCTACGTGGCAAAAAAGTCAAATTATTAAAGTACTAAGGCCGTTAAAAAGAACGACAACCTGAGTTAGAGGACAGTTTCGAGAACAATACCTAACCCCTTCCACCTTTCCCCCGCGCACACGACTCCTTTAACTTTAGTCGGAATTCGATCGTTCAACTTGTTGTTTGTGTCTGTTCTCGGCATTCGTGTAAAAACATTAACCCTACAGTGTATAGTGTAACCAATTGGCAACACTTTCTATTTAACTTTTAATAAATAAATTAGTTCTTTCAAGTAAAAATAACATGAATATACTACTAAATAAACTTAAAAATCTATCTTAAAATTTCTGGTGTCGAATTCTTAATCTACCCTATATATATAAAATCCTAATGAAACGAATTTGTGAAACGATTTTATGAAACGAATTTATGAAACGATTTTATGAAACGACTGATTAAACGACTGATTATGTTTCAGGGCTATTTTTAATAAAATATTAAACGCTTGATGGTGAAATTAATACCAATTGTTCATAAAAATCCGCGGATGTCAAAACTGGTAATAGAATTTTGAAAATGGAATTAGTTTTCGAGATATTAATTTTTTTCTAATTTTAATGACATTTCTGTAATGATGGCAACTAATTACTCAGTTTTTTTGTGACAAAAAATGGAAAAAAATTGAAAAGGATCCCGATAGGGATTATTGATTTCTTTTTTTCGTCATTTTCAAATTGAAATTGAATTTATATTTTATTTCAATCGATAATGAAGACAAGATTGTAATTAAATTGTTTTTCGGGAAAATTTGAAAAAAAAAATCACATTTCTATCGTCAGGATTCAATTGTCTGTCAGAATTTAATTTAATTTATAAACTGAAAATATTTTGAATAAATTCGTCCAAATGACGTCATTTATGTAAACGCAAAAGAAAGGGGGGGGAAGGAATTAATAGTAATTATTATTTATTTATATCATTTTGTTATTTTTTTGTAAAATTTAATTAAATCTACCCTATCTACCCTATATATATAAAATCCTAATGAAACGAATTTGTGAAACGATTTTATGAAACGAATTTATGAAACGATTTTATGAAACGACTGATTAAACGACTGATTATGTTTCAGGGCTATTTTTAATAAAATATTAAACGCTTGATGGTGAAATTAATACCAATTGTTCATAAAAATCCGCGGATGTCAAAACTGGTAATAGAATTTTGAAAATGGAATTAGTTTTCGAGATATTAATTTTTTTCTAATTTTAATGACATTTCTGTAATGATGGCAACTAATTACTCAGTTTTTTTGTGACAAAAAAGGGAAAAAAATTGAAAAGGATCCCGATAGGGATTATTGATTTCTTTTTTTCGTCATTTTCAAATTGAAATTGAATTTATATTTTATTTCAATCGATAATGAAGACAAGATTGTAATTAAATTATGTTTTTCGGGAAAATTTGAAAAAAAAAAATCACATTTCTATCGTCAGGATTCAATCGTCTGTCAGAATTTAATTTAATTTATAAACTGAAAATATTTCTACCCTATATATATAAAATCCTAATGAAACGAATTTGTGAAACGATTTTATGAAACGAATTTATGAAACGATTTTATGAAACGACTGATTAAACGACTGATTATGTTTCAGGGCTATTTTTAATAAAATATTAAACGCTTGATGGTGAAATTAATACCAATTGTTCATAAAAATCCGCGGATGTCAAAACTGGTAATAGAATTTTGAAAATGGAATTAGTTTTCGAGATATTAATTTTTTTCTAATTTTAATGACATTTCTGTAATGATGGCAACTAATTACTCAGTTTTTTTGTGACAAAAAAGGGAAAAAAATTGAAAAGGATCCCGATAGGGATTATTGATTTCTTTTTTTCGTCATTTTCAAATTGAAATTGAATTTATATTTTATTTCAATCGATAATGAAGACAAGATTGTAATTAAATTATGTTTTTCGGGAAAATTTGAAAAAAAAAAATCACATTTCTATCGTCAGGATTCAATCGTCTGTCAGAATTTAATTTAATTTATAAACTGAAAATATTTTGAATAAATTCGTCCAAATGACGTCATTTATGTAAACGCAAAAGAAAGGGGGGGGGAAGGAATTAATAGTAATTATTATTTATTTATATCATTTTGTTATTTTTTTGTAAAATTTAATTAAACGAATTTATAAAATCACTAATTCGGATATTTAGAACGAATATATAAAATATTAATTGCCCAACTGAACGGAAGGAGAATAAAATATCCTGCTTCATTTTTTTCCGCCAAGCTTTTTAAAAAAGCGTCAAAACACCTATAATAGAAAAGCAGCAAAAGTTCATTGGGTTTGTTTTCATAACTTTTGGCAACAAATGTACGTATATTAACGAATCTATCCCTTTTTGAAGCTCGAATTACGCCAAACCTAAAAGCAAAGAATCCTATACTGGAAAAGTACCCGATTTTCTTATGGGCAATATTCAAGTGACATAACATGATGTAAAATTATCGCGGATTGCAAATTTTTTTAAATATCTCATCAATTGATGCCGAATAAATGCAGGCATGCATGCACAAAATATTTAATTAATTTTGTATGATAAATAATTATTAGAAAATTCGTATATACATATTAATTAAATAAATAATTTACATATTTAAAATAACATGAAAATATACATGATGGTGCACTAAAATAGAGAGAAAATTAAAACCTGTTACTGAAAATGTCTATAACATAGTACTTTTCAATACCGTGGTTCTTAATGTTATTCACAAGCAGATGGAATTTTTCTCATCCTTAAACGCAAAGGAAGAATAGAATACAGATCGTTGTTATAAAAGTCCGAGAGGTAGCCACAATTTAAACCTAACCATTTTATACAAGCTGGTTTTCAAGTTGTAATTGATTTTACTTATCAATCCCGAAAACAGTCGTCAGTTGTCGCAACAGCTGTGTATGAGGCCATGATAATAAAAAAATGCCCAATTAAAACGTTAAAAGCATGGCAACCCAATTACAGATTTACCAATATTTTTAAAATAAAGCACACTGTCATGTTTTTAGAGGCCTCGAAGTCTGAGCGGGGGTTGGCGAGCGTAGCTCGCAGGGGGTAGGCCCCCTAGTATAAGTATAAAAATACACAATTCTAAAAGAAAAATTCATGCACTGTAGGGTTAAATTTGCAGTGAAATATTTATTATTTTACGTTTATTTTGAAAGTGTTTGTGATGGATCCTAAAACAACAAGTAATAATGCAAAATTTTAATATATTTTTTTGATTTTTTATCCTTATGAAATTTAATTGTTGTACTTTGAAGGTACCCTCATATTTGAGTAAGATTATTTCTAAAATATTTTATATAATCGAGTGTTTGTTGTACTACCAAGTCACATCCTGTTATAATTTCTAACTGAATCGAAAGTTTTAAACCTTGAGTTGTGAAAAATCAAAGGAACTGCCGCGGAAAAGTACGGATGTGTATGTTTTGGGCTTTGAACTTTTTTTTACCGAATAAAAAAAAATTGACTATCGTAAATAGCATTCTAAAAGAAGATATCTTTATTGTAGGTTGACAAGGTGCCTCGGGAGTAAGTATTGTGACCCGTACATATTTGTTTGATCGAATGCAGAGCTTTGAGTTGTCCAATTTAGAAGATAAAGTAAATTTCTTAAAATACCAACTAATATCGGGTGAAGGTTACACAGAAGACCAAATTGAGAGCTTAAAACGCAATTTCGCACACTTTAAATCGCAAATTAAGCAGAGATGGTTAAAATTCACAAGTCGATGCAACACGAGGCTAACGAAAAAGACAGGCTACCGCGGTGTATTCGACTTATATTTTTTTTACAGACTGCTAGAGTGACGTGACTTTCTTTTCGTACACCTTCATTGGTGCATTCAAGCATCACGTGACTCCGACGGTCTGTAAAAAAAGATAAGCGTAAAGCACCGCGGTAGCCTTTCTTTTTCGTTAGCCTCGATGCAACAAATGTGATGCAATTTCCAAGGACTTCCACAAAATTGATCTTCAAAATGAAATTAATTCTGAAGCTGTCGAGTTTGACCTTTCAATTTTACACGCTAGAATTAGACTTTTTGAAAGCATTCTCCGTTTGGCTTATAAGTTGCCAGCAAAGGAATATAGAGAGTGGAAGACTGAAGCAGAGAAAAAAAATTAAATTGGAAAAAAAACTCGAAATCCAGAAAAGATTTCCTGAAGAAATTTGTTTAGTGGTAGACATACCAAAGGCAAATTTTCTCAATACCGGTAATACAAGTAGAAGGTTTCTTGAAGAACCGAAATTGGCTTGTGAAAAAACAGACATTAGTTATGACCTAATATACCGCTTAAAAGTCATACTGGAGACAATTTTAAGAGGACATCCGGAAATATACGAGAAATATGCGTTAGATACGGCTCGTTTATATGTAGATTTGTACCAGTGGCATCCAATGACTCGAACAATGCACAAAATCTTAATTCATGGTGCAGGTATCATTAAAAACGCATTATTGCCTATTGGGCAGCTTTCAGAAGAGGCCGCAGAAGCGAGTAATAAACATTTTAGGCTATACCACCAAGACTTAAGCGAAGTCCGGAAGAAGATTCCGGAGAAGCGCGAAAAATCTCGAAGGAAAATTGCAACAAATGTATTTTTAATCGGTTACTTTTAACATCAGACACACTTGTAAGTAGCATGAGAAAAGTAATAAGAAAAATGAACTGCTTTTTCCCAGAAACATTTGCTCTTTTCTACCAATGTTCGTAATGATTCTTCAGAGAGTGGCGAAGAACATTAGTTTTTTAAAATTAAAGTTTGTGCTTTATTGTAATAAATCGTCTTTATAAATTTAATAAATGTATTTTTCTTTCAATTGTATTCTTTATAATAGATGTATAGCATAAAATAATTTTGGCTGCGTAGCTAACGCAAATACCCGTGTGTGCCCTGTACCTTTGGCATCTCTTTAAACCTTTCAAAGGCGGTTTTTCCAAGGGGCGACCACTTAATTTTAATCCCAAAACTGTCAAACAGCAGCCATAAATTGTTAATTAAAATTCTGGTTTTATAAATCTAAATTAAGAAAAGCGTTTGTTTATTTTCGAATCAACTCGTTCGTAAATTCATGTAGCAGCTAATCATTTCAACATTTTATCAACAGAATTTACTTTGCCCTTGATATGGTTAATTAGCACTGTCATTTTCTTTTTTACTTTCTTCTATCCTTACAAGAAAAAAGTATCGGATTCATGAAAATTTTCGACTTCTAATTTTCGACGGATTTATACGTTTTAGAAAGTCCTGAACACGATTTGGCTATTTTTAGTCAATGTCTGTCTGTGACTCTGCCTGTCCGTCTGTCTCTCCGTCACAATTTAATAAAACAAAGAAATGTAATAAAACTTTATATTCAGTTAGTCCCTAATATTATATGATGTTGATTAGTTTTTAGTGAAAATCGCCCGACAAGTGGCGCTGCTATGCTGCATTTTTTGCGATTTCCTCAATAGCTCTATCTGAAGAACTAATGCAGTTATTTTTATCATACTTCATATTCTGTTAGACCTTGACATAAATAGACGCTGATTACATTTTGGTGTAGATATCCCAACAGGTGGCGCTGCTGTACCACTTTTTCCTGATTTTTACGATATCTATATATCAAGAACTAATGCACGGAATTTCATCAAACTTAAGGTTCTGTTAGACCTTGACATAAATAGATGCCTATTACGTTTTGGTGTAAATAGCCCAACAGGTGGCGCTGCTATGCTATTTTTTTCATTATTATCACGATACCTATACCTCAAGAACTAATGCGCGAAATTTCATCAAACTTCAGTTTTTGTTTGACCTTGACATAAATAGATGCTGCTTGCGTGTTTGTGTAAAATGCCCAACAGGTGGCGCTGGTAAAAAAAAACTGTTTTGCATTTTTTAACACTTTCCAACATAGTTGAAAAGTGTTTATGAATTCGGTTTGTCTGTCTGTCCGTGCTCCAACTCGTGTAAATATATTCGGATTGCCATGCAGTTGGTATATGTTATTGAGGTTAACCATAGCATATTCGGTGTTGAAAATGAAGTATATAGCACTTATAGTTTTTTTACAGGGGCACTAAAATAATTTCTTTACATTGGGGTCTATGGGGAAAAATCATTTTTGGCTTATTTTAATAATATTACATAATTTCACACATTGAAATTGATACATATCACTGAGGTGCGATTCAACTATAGAATACTATAGCTTACTACTATAGCTTACTATAGAATATTGTGTGTATAGCATTCATCGTTCATTTACAGGGGCACACAAAATATTTCGGAATTGTCTTTTAACAATAATTGCTGGAAGTGTCTTATTAGTTGCTGAACGCGTTTCTGAATTTAACTCATTTGTTTGTTTTTTACTTGGTGTATATAAATTCTATAGATCATATACAGGGCAGCACAAAAGTTCTCACTTACATTTCTGTTTATTGACGGGAATTTCAAAAGGGGAATTTTAAACTATGCTACGCGTTTCCTAACTGAACTAAAATTATGCATTCTATATAATATATATACAAATCTATAGATCATATACAGGCTGCACAAAATAACTCGGAATTTGTTTCCGAAAATTGTTGATAATTCCTGTTATTGTGTTTTTAAATATGTTATGCCTTTTCCACCTTATCAAACGGTAAAGATTTATAAAATTAGTTTGGAAGTGTTGGAAAGTGTTACATAATCTATACTTGACGCACGATTTTTCGTTCTTGTTATGTATTTTTAACGGAATTTAGCTATTTTAGGGCATGGGTTTAGAGCTTTCAGTTAAGGAAAATATTTTGTCAAAATTTTACTGATAGGATTTTTAAAATACAAACATGCTTTTTTCTTTCCTTTAATTATTGGTACTATTTCTAGTTGGTACTATTATTATTGTTTTAATTAATAAAATATTTTCAAGTTAAAAGTGTATTTCTTATGACTAAGCCCGGTTGTTAGTGACGTGATTGCTTGTGGATGTGTTTGATATCCACTAAATAATATTGTTTTGCAATTTTTTTATTATTTTGGATGTTCTTATTATATATGTATAGACAGGGCCTGATTAACAACGAGGCAAATTTCCCCCAGTAAATTTTAATAGAAATTTTTGTCCAATTCATGCAAAATTACAGTCACGAAAAAGGCAAAAATTCCTTTTTACTGGTGGAAGATTGCCCCATTGGTAATCAAGCTTTGTGTATAGACCTTATAATTTCCTTTTAAAATTTAAATAAAGATATGTAAAGCAATAATGTAACGTTAAGGTAACATGATAAACTAAACTTTAACTTTAATAAAATAGTTTATTTCTAATGACGATGAAAAGGAAACCAAACTTATGACTTAAGAATAAATAAATACAAGATTTTTTCATGTAATTCAATATTTAAAACAGAAGAATAAATAGCGCAATAACCTAGCGTTATGAATAATTCTATTTTGAGCTTTCATGTATGCTTGAAATGCTTTTTTCAGGCGTGATACATATTGCACTCCCTATAGTAATATTATTCAAATTTATCTTTTTCATTCTGCCGGCTACTTGAGACCTCCATTATCATAAAAAAAAACTGTCAACTTAACTATATTTATCTTCGTTCCGGTTGTTAGTATAAGAACTATTTGCTATTTGTTTGTTTATTTTCTCTTTCTTTTACTGCTTCATCTCACAGATAAGTTATTTTTCTAAAAGTTATTTTTTACTGGATTTCTAAAATTAAAAAAAGAAATGTTTGCATACATTTAAGCAGCACTATTGTTTTCTGTTTTCAAGAGGTTTTCTTTATAAATCAACACATTGTAATCATTTCATTTATCTATCTATCAATCTAGAATGCAAATCTTGTCATCATGATAACGACCGAATGTTCAGTTCAAAACTAATTGGTACAATGTATGGATACCGCCAGTATCTCGAAAAAATTCGTTAACCAAGTATGTAGATACTATATTCTATTTACAAAGACACACACAAAACCAAAATTATGTACATAACCACAAAATAAGATCACTAAATATAATTAAAATCTAGAGAAATGCTTAAGTGATACTAAAAGAAAACAACAAAAGGCTTATAAAAACTTTTTTTAATGATCCAACATACGTTTCAACGCTCACTACGGCGTCATTTTCAAGAAAATATAATGTTAAACAAAGTATTCTTGCAAATTTTGAAAAATAACCTTGAAAACACGAATCATGAGATCCAAATATGTAAAAAAAAGAGAAAAGCAGGTGCTTGAAGTAGCCAACTGTAATCGTGAAAATTATATTTCGTTATTGCTGTTTAAAACGGAAAAGTACCTCGTGCCAAATTTTAGGCAATTGTTAGGCAAACAGGTGTTCGATTAATCAAAGTTATGTAATTTGTTTTACCACGATAACATCCAAAATACGGAACCAATTCAAACCTAATTGGGCAAGTATATTGGTCATGCCAGTAATCTGTTGACCGAGTATGTAGCACTTATATTGTTTGCAGGAGCACGCAAACGAAAAAAAAACATGCATATTTTGTCATCACGATAACATCCGAAATACGGAACAAATTCAAACCTAATTAAGAGAATACGACCAGGGAAAATTAAGCTATGCTCGGTCAAAATTAGCTTTGAGTTCAAATATTATGACCCATGACCAAAATGACCTAGCCCAATGATTGTCGCGTGCCCAAAAACTGTAGGATACTAAATTTAATTCAAATACTCTGAGCCGTTTTTAAGATAAAAATAGCTTGATCCATAATAACCCATGACCAAAATGACCCACTAATTGAATTGTCTCGAACATATGACCTAGCTCAACAGTTTTCTCGTGCCCAAAAACCATAGGATGTAAAATTTAAACTAAATAGTCTCAGCCGTTTTTTAGATAAAATTAGCTTTACTACAGCGCCTAGAATACATAGTGTGGAAATCTGCTACAAAATAGTACTAAAAATTTGAATCCAATAAATGTACAACGTTGCTGAAAAGATAACTATGAGATCTCAGCGCCATCTGCTAGCTGATAAGCAACTTAATACGATGTCATTAGAGCTTATTATCGTAGGAGCACCGTTGCACATTTATAGGCTACCACTTTTTAGCACTTTTTAAAGCATTACAAGATTAGCCGGTTTCCACACTATGTATTCTAGGCGCTGTAGCTTGACCCAAAATGACCCAAAAATGACCCACTAATCAAATTTTCTCGGACATGTGACCTAGCTCAATGATTAGCCAATGATTTTCTCGTGACCGAAACTCGAAGGATACAAAATTTAATCAAAATCGTTCCAACCGTTTTTTAGATAAAATTAACTTGACCCGTGATGACCCAAAAATGACACACTAATTTAAAGTTCTCGAACATGTGACCGAGCCCAATAATATTATCGTGCCCGAAAATGGTAGGATACAAAGTTTCGGCAAAATCGTTAGAACCGTTTTTAGATTACGATTAGCTGGACCCGGACCCATGGTGACCCAAAATGACTCCCTAATCAAATTTTCTCGTCGAACATGTGACCTAGCCCAATGATTTTCTGGTGCCCCAAAACGGTAAGATACAAAATTTCGTCAAAATCGTTAGAACCGTTTTTAAGAAAGAAATTCCATATATATATATATATATATATATATATATATGTGGAATAAGAGTATATATAATAATAATAGAGAATAAGAATATATATATATATATATATATATATATATTATATATAACCATAAATGAAACATTATCATAACACCAAGTTAAACAATGAAATAATAATTAAGTATGTAATAATTAGTTGATATATATATAAGGTAAAGCCAGGAGAGACGACGCAGTCGGAGAGATTGCGCACATAGAGGTTTGGGGGGAAGGAGTAGAGTGAGCGTGCAGCGACTCCAGGTAGTTGTACAACAACAGTAGTGGAGTGTCTACTTGAAAGTGCCCGTTGATTGCTTTGAGCGTCTAAGATAAAGTATTGCTATTTTGTTTTGTTTTCCCAAAGTAAGTGCTTGAATTTTCATAGCTCTTCATCAGAATTTCTATACAATGTCAATAGTACAAAATATTTTTAACTTAAACGATTTCTCATAAGCTACTAATCTAGACTGACAATGTGAACATCAACGGTTCGTTTTAGAAGAGGTCATGTTTAAATATAAGGCCGCGGAATCTCTCCTACCAAAATTGGAGAGTTTTCGCATTTGCTACTTAGGAAAGATGGCGCAGTGTTCCCATTCGTTTCTATGGTAGGAGAGATTACGCAGCTTATTGGTAAATTTGCATAAGAAAATGAAAAATGAAAATGGACTAATTTTAAGTTAAACGCGTTATTAAGTAACATTATTTTATTTTTTAATCTTATCTGGACTTGCTTTTTCTGATTCTTTAATTTTTTTTCCTTTAATTAAAATTTTTTAATCGTTTTTAAAATTATTTCCTTTTTCTGATTCTTTAATCATTAGGTTGAAATATTCATTCCTAATACAAAAATATTTGTTCACAGAAACCTTACAGCAATGTCATTTAAGTGTAATTATTACTGTTAACAATTTAATTGTAGTTATTATAAGTAACCATCCTACCCATGTGCGCAATCACACCAACCCTATAAGGAGAGATTGTGCAATATAACTTTCTTGGTTTTATTACAATTGGTCTATTAAATTGCAAGATAACAACAAAATAGCAATGGAAATGCATAAAAAACAAATGAAGTAAAAGTTATTCATGAATAGTTTAGCAAAAAATTAATATTTAGATTTTTTATTGCTATTCTTTTGAATTGTGCGCAGACTATCCTAGCTTTACCTTACAGCTGTGCTGTACAGCTCCGCGACGGTTTGTTCTAGTAATAATTTTGTTCTAGTGATGATCAGTATGGATACCAACTTATGACATGAGAAATAAGCAACAAATATTTTTGATATACCATATATTTCGGTTTATAACGTGCAGTTTTGATGCAAGGAAATTCACCAAAATTCACATGTAGGCGTTATGCGGTGTATATGAAAATGAAATACTAAAATTTAAGAAGAGACTATACTAATGAACAAAACAAAAATATTTGGCGAAAAATCTAAGCAAGGGGTACGTGAGAGAAAAAATTTTGGGAACCGCTGACATTAGCATACGAATTAATCTACGTTGTACGTATCGTACGTTCTCGCTTCATAACTGCTGACATTTTTTTCCCTTATTTCTGGCTAGTTATTACAGCTTTATTGTATTTTTCTACCATGCATCACATGGAGTTTTCTTTGCAATGAATTTAAAATATTCAGCAATTCAATATGTGAAATCAACAGACAAAAAGAGCAATAGTCTAGCGTTATGAATAATTCCGTTTTGAGCTCTTATGAAAGGCATTTTTTTTTCAAACATAATACATAGCGTATTCCCCATAGCAAAGTTATTCAAATTTATATTTTTGATCCTTCAGAGTACTTGAGATTTTATCATAATAAAAAACTGTCATTGAAAAATACATTTTTTGTTTTGTTGCCGGTATGTTGGAACTGTTTGTTATTTATTTCTTCCTTTTTTTCATCATACCACACAGAAATTAGGCAAAAAAAGAGTTTATTTCGTTAAAAATTATTTAGCATTGGATTACTTTTTTTTTCAAAATTAAAAGGGACATTTCTTTCCTTTAAGTTTAACTAGTGACAGTATCTTGATATTGTTTTATGAAAAAATACTTTAAAACTGAAAATGTATATTTTATAATAAGAACACGATTTTTAAACGCAATTGTGTTATTTTGTATTTTTGTGCTTTTTTTTCAGGATGTGTTTTTAAGTATTTTAATTTTTTATTTTAGAAGTTTTTTATTCATTTTTTTTACCTTTTTCCTTTCACAGCACTTTTTAAATTTTAAATTATGTTTTTAAACATAATTTAAAGGAATAATTTAATAGGAAGTTTTAACTTCCTCTTTCGAAAATCATTAAAAATATTTCAGAGTTAATTACTGAAATGATAAACCTCAAAATAAGGCATCTCGAAAGTCTATGTAGTCTCGAAAGTCCGTATGTAGGGGTAACCTCTATCACTTTTCGGCTACCACTACTTCCAAACAATAATCTCTCGGAATATTCAATTATTATTAATAATCTATTTTGAAAATGTTCTACATACCTTAGACAAATATTATTGTTTGGACGTATTGGTAGCCAAGAAAATTTAATCTGCCGATACTTGTTATAGTACCGTAATTTCCGGCGTATAATCCACAGATGAAACACTCATGTTTGGGCCCAGAAATTTTATTTTATAAAGTGTTACTTCCGAGATCGCTGTAAATATTTGGCTTCAATTATTGAATAAAATTTATGGGTTGAAACCGAATTGTTTGATCCGCGGATTATTTGTCGGAAATTACGGTATATTTCAACAAAATTTATTTTTACCTAAAAATAAACTTACATATTTGGAAGTGGCCATTTAAATTATATTTTAAATGGCATATTGGTTTACTTGACGTTTCTATTAGGTTCTCGTTTTTATTACTTTCTTCTATTTATACCAGAAAAAGTATTTGTTTCGTTAAAAATTTCAACTTCTGGTTTTCGACGGATTTATACGGTTTAGAAAGCTCTGCACGCGATTTGACTATTTTTAGAAAATGTCTGCCCGTCAGTCTGTGTGTATGTCTGTCTGTCTGTATCATAAATTCTATGGGTGCTCTAACTCACGATTAACTGCGTAGAATATGCTGAAATTTTATATTAAGTTCTATCCTTTTATGAACTGGGGTTGATTAGTTTTGGGGCAAAGTCCCCCAAGAGCGGGTGTCAAAAATCAAGTATTTGTTAGATTTAAGATGAATATATCGCCAGATTATGTGTACAGACTTCATCGACGCATTAAATTTAGAATCCTCGAGATAGGAATAGATTAATAATTCTTTGTACTATCCATTTTTACAGACATTTTTTTATTTAGAATTTTCAAAAAACTTGGAATAAATACTCCCATCACCCCAGATCCACCGATTTTCAAATTAATCAGATCAGACGCAGAGAAAATTAATTATCAACAGACATCAGGTATATACAGGATTAATTTCAACGATAACGAAGGAAAAGCTATTTCATATATAGGCATGACAAAAAGGAAAATTGAAGACAGAATGAAAAAAACACAGAAGTGATGTAAACTTAAAATAAATCAGCCGCTGCAATAGCCAGATTAAACAACAAATCTCCAATTACAATAGACTTCACTGATGTCGAAAAATTAGCAAATTATAATAATTTAAACTACGCATTACAGAAACATGCAACGATATGGTCCACGCAAAAATAGATAACAGATGGCGCCATATGTTATTAGGAAAAAGAAAAAATGGTGTTTTCAAAAGATTGACTGACGAATCAGAAAACATAACATCAGTGACTGAAGATGCCTGAGAGCGACAGTTGAAAATATTTTTGCTATTTTACAACTTTTGACAGATTGACTAGTTTTGTGGGGTTTTAAAAGTATTTTTTAAGACATTTGGACAGGTACACTGCTTATTTATGTGTTTGTAAATATAATAATTTCTGTAAAAATGGGTAGTAAAAGAATTATTATGTTAAAAATGACATTATGAACGATCATAGATAAAAAACTAAGAATAGATTGTCATTCAATTTTGTTTGCGGTCATCAAAGATCGGATGCTCAAATCCGGTGATTTGTTCGAAATATAGAAGAAAGTCTTGAGTTGGCCTCAGCATACTATTTCAGATATGGTATGTAAAGAATTTATAGAATCACATTAAAACTGTTTACCTTCTTTTGCAATTTTTAAGGGAATTAATGTTAATTTGAGAAGATTTTGCGCTTTGTAGGTGAAATTGTTTTATCAAGTAACATACAAGTGGATTATTCATTGCTAAACTAAGCGTTTAAACGGACAGAGTGAAAAATGTCCCAAGCCGAGAATCGAACCCGGGACCCAGAATAGCGTTCTAAGGCTCTACCACTGAGCTACAAAAAACGATATCCCAATTCGGCAACTCTCACTATTATATATGTCGGAAAGGCTACAATCGCAGCACAAGATGGAAACTGTCATCAAGAGCACACAACCCTGTGACATATTTTAGACGACATTAATTTTCACAACAAGTCCAGCATAGACAACACTAACAAGTGAATTCCAATTAATTTTTCAATTAATTTTCCAGGAGTGAAATTCGCCCGAAACTAATGAGTAACATACAATCCACTTATATGTTTCTCATTAGTTTCAGGCGATTTTCACTCCTGGAAAATTAATTGAAAAATTAATTGGAATTCACTTGTTTTATCAACATTGCCAATTTTGTACGCTTTGCCGATATTTTAAGATTTGAAAAAGTTTCGCAGAGAACAAACGGATTACAAAAAATTATCAAGAAATTCGAGGAAGCTTTACCGCTGTGAATTTTTTGTAGAGGAAGAACAAAATTTCTGCAGATGTAATTGAAGGTGATGTGCTTTTGGTGGAAATAAACGGGACTTAAAACTATGTGGGCAGCAGGCAGCAACAAGTGTTATCGTCGAATTGATACTGCGTTAGATCAGCCTAGATCATACGGGTCTTTGAAAAATTGCTCAATATTAATAATTATATACGATAACTAGATAATAATAAATAATATCTTTATATAGATAACACCCACTTTTGTTCCAAGTAGGACCATTTTTTTTGTTTTCTTTTAAGATATTTGAATTGTTTTCATAAAATTTTGAATCTATATTTACTTGTTTAAGAACTGATTTTTGTCTGAAGATAATTTAAACATGTTATATAATAATCTGCAACATAGGTTATTTAGCAAATAGATAGAAAATATAGCATACAGTAGTAGCCAAAATTGTGGAAACCTTTCGGTAAGAATGATTTTTTGAAGTTTGATGGCACATAGCACCAATAATTTCTTAGTAATACTATGAAAACTATGTACCACTGGTAAGATAATTTAACCAAGAATATCATGCAATACCGTTCATTCAATTATAATTATTTTATCAAATGTTATAGCCAAATAATCAGAAAAACGCAGTAAAACCTGGTTAGGTGGATGACAGTTATTTTTCTTTTTCTTGAATGTAACCAATGCATATGAATGTTGGGACTGACAGACAGATTCCATTTTATTTGGCAATGTGTCAGTCAAAGCTCGGGTAGGATTTCAAATAAAAATATGCCATATTTTGGTACTTATATCAGGATTTTTATGACTATTTTGTATTGCTATCAAGTTGATAAATATTTTACCACCTTTCAATTTTTGAGCTGGTAAAGCATAATAAAGTTAAGAAAACTTCATAAAGAGTTCATTAGTTACCCTGAAATCAATGTATAACAACATTTTTAAGTGTAGAAAGCTATTGTTATGAAGAAATTTAAAGTAAAATTACAAGTCAATTAACAAACAGATGTCAAGTCACGCAAAGCAAGATTGGTAAAGGCAGGAAAAGGTGCAGGAAAGCAATTGGCGGTAGAAGAGTAAGGTCCCTGTTTATAGGTCACAGAAAACAATCAACTCGGTGTATTCAACATGAAAGGGTGCACTGCAATGGGGAGCTGAATCAAAGTACAGTTCTTTAGAGAGTGCAGTGATTTGGTCTAAATACTGGAATTTCATTAAAAGAAAAATTATAAGCCAAATAACGGTTGAAAATATTATAACTGAGCTAAAAGGCATGTTTACTAGACGGAGAAATAGTAGGGTAATGTTAGTGTTATTTATTTTTTCTTTTTTTTTGTGAAATTCTAGCACTTAGACCAAAATACTGCACTCTGCACTGCCATACTTTGATTCAGCTCCTCATTGCAGTGCACCATTTCATGTTGCATAACCGAGATGATTGTTTTCTGTGACCTATATACGGGGACTTTACTCTTCTACCGCCAATTGCTCTCCTTCACCTTTTCCTGCCTTTATCAGCCCTGTTTTGTGTGACTTAGACATCCCTTTATTAATTTACTTTCAATTTCTTCATAACCATAGCTTTTTACACTTAAAAATATTGTGACACATTATTTTCTGGGTATCTATTCAACGCTTTATGATGTTTTCTTAATTTTCTTATGCTTTACTAGCTCAAAAATTGAAAGGCGGTAATGAACTTTAGCAACTTGATAGTAAACATAAACAATAGTGATAAAAGTCCTCCTATAAGTACCAAAATATGGAAATATTTTTTAAAATCCTACCATATCTTTGATTTACACATTACCAAATAAAATTAAATCTGTCGGTCACTGCAAATATTCATATGCATTGGCTACATTCAAGAAAAAAGAAAAACAGTTATTATCCACCTAACCAGGATTTACCGACTTTTTCTGAGTATTTGGCTATAACGTTAGATAAAATAATTATAATTAAACAAACTGTATTACATGGTATTTTTGAATAAACTATCCTTCCAGTGATATATAGCTTTTGTGGTATTACTAAGAAATATTTGGTGCTATGATCTATCAAACTTCAAAAAAACATTTTTCCCAAAAGGTTTCCACAATTTTGACTACCACTGTACATAGCAAATTTGTATATGTTTAGCCATTTTTCAAAATTAATGTTAATCAACATGAAGCGCTCCTGACTTACTTCAATATTCAAATATTAACATACATAAAAACTGCGATGATAGTATGATCTCTTCATATTTAAAAATCTAATTGATTTTTAAAATGTCAAAAATCAATTATTTTTGCTAATTAACCAATATTTTAGAGAGAGAGAGAGAAAGATAATTAGTAAATTTACAGCTTACATTTTATCACAAACTTCAAAACATTCTTGAAAAAGAAAAAAATTGACGAGGCGCCGAAAATTACCTTATTAGAGTCAACCACATAACAGGCTGCGGTACTTCACCAATTTTTGCTTTTCAGCCTACTTTGGTTACATGACAGTTCGATAATTGGTGAAAACCATCTTATCTAGACCATGTGACAGCCAAAAGGGATGGAAGTATCGCGGCTTGTCTCTTTTGTTGTCTGCGGCCAATGTTATCAACTCATCTCTTTTCATGTATCTCATCTGATTACCTGGCCCGCATACTTTTCTCAATTGGACTTCCTTACTTGCTGTGTGGTCGATATGGATTACATGTAACCGTCTAAGGACAGACGATGCGTATTTTTATCTAGATAGCTCAGTGAATCCGCACAGTTGCTCCTTCTTTTGTTAAGGAAACTTTCCTTGTCAGGATGCCTTTGAACTTTTGTGGATTATTTAGTCGTTATTTCGTCAATTATTTAACAAAGAACAGTCTAGTGACATACTCCGGAATTGAATAATGTTATAAATTATAAGGTATAACGGTATCCTTCATGACAGTGCTTCTTGAAAGTACCACTGTCCAGACCTTGGAAGTATATCAGTGCATTGGCAGATCTATTTCATTGCAATCTATTTTATTGACATATCTATTTTATTGCATTCATTCTAATTTATCTTTTTGATTCTTCAGAGTACTTGAGATTTTATCATAATAAAAAACTGTCAAAGAAAAATAATTTTTTTTTGGTTTTGTTGGAGCTGTTTGTAATTTGTTTTTCCTTCTTTGGAGCTTGACGGCGCACAGTGTAAGATTTTGCGAATCTAGCAGGTCAAAATTCAATTTATGAAAATTACTGATATTAATTAAATAAAATTGCACTTACTATAGATAAAATGGTTCTATATTATGGAAAAATATATATTTACTCGTTATATTGTACATTTTACGTCATCATTATTACATTATCACAATCATAATAGAAAGAGTTTTCGTCATTTGCATTTATTGACTTTTACGCAGTGTTATTTTATTCAGTGCAGATTTTAAAAATATACAATTAAAAAAAAAGGAACTTGCAACGCAAATTAAAAAAATAAATTTATTTCCAAAATTTTAAGCCCGAGAAGGGACAGATATTAAAATTATTTTACTTAGTCAATGCTACAATAATGTTGCATTTTTATATTAAATCTTGCTCAGTCTATTTAATCTTAAAAAATTAAATTTAAATTTGAAACATGATATTAAAGCAACTTTAAAACATTTCATTTAGAAATCTAAATAAATCTTCAACTTTTTAAATTATTTGAACTTCTCATGTTTCTTGTCTGTTAGAATTTGCTACAATACAAATTTTGCATAATGCATGTAAAACTGAAAAAAAAGTTGAAGATTTATTTAGATTTCTAAATGAAATGTTTTAAAGTTGCTTTAATATCATGTTTCAAATTTAAATTAAATTTTTTAGGATTAAATAGACTGAGCAAGATTTAATATAAAAATGCAACATTATTGTAGCATTGACTAAATAAAATAATTTTAATATCTGTCCCTTCTCGGGCTTAAAATTTTGGAAATAAATTTATTTTTTTAATTTGCTTTGCAAGTTCCTTTTTTTTAATATCTCAAGTTTTTTAATAACAATTTAATATGAAGCAGATAAGATTCAAACGAGGCAAGTATGTAAAAGACTGCACATATCAAAATCAGTATTGGTAATATGAAATATACAGTTCAAACATTGATTATTCTGTAAACAATTAAAATAATAAAAGTAATTTTTAACAAAAAAAATGTATATAACGGACTTTAACGGATTGTTTCTCATCTTCATAATGATAATAATAAACGAATCATGTTCATTTTTGCAAATAATTTTATTCCATCGTAAAACACATTTGCAACCACTTTGGAAAGAGACACTAGTAAGCGTGTGTAAAAGCTATTAATAAAATCTTATGTTGTTTTAACACATAAGAAGCATAAAAATAATAATGAGTATATATGAAACAACTGTATTCTGATTTTGTTATAAAATTTGTAGTTATGGAGGATGAAAATTTCAGCAAAATATTTCTTTTTGTAGCTGAATAAATATTTTACCTTATATTGACAATTTCTTAATTTAACATTTCTGTAGAAGCAAAATGTAAACATCTGCAAGATTTTTTACAAAACGTGTACGATCTGTTATTTTCATATCGTCACAAACAGTCCATTTATTGATCTCGTTTTCATTTGAATGCACCATTGTTATATATTGGCCTGAATCAATGAACTTTCCTTTATGCAAAATAGCAGATTTTGTTTTAAAGTTTATATTATTTATTAAAACCTTTTGGTTTGAAAATCCTGTTATAGGGCACGTAATTTTAAAAGTTCTATTCGGACCCATAGAGACATTTGTTGAAGAAAATCTGGCTAGTTTGCACAAACAAATATTTTCCACAAGAATTTAATCGAGTTTGACACATTTTAGTTCTGTTTTTGCAATGAACACAGGCAATGTTTTCAGTCTGCCATCGTGTTAGGAGATCATTGAAATCAACTGCATCTTCCTTATTATTAAAGTCATGTGGAAATCTCACAATAAATGCATTAAATGGTTCTGTACTAATACATATATCTCGATAACTTGGGCAATTACTACATTTCTCCCAAAGATCTTGCTTCAGTTGAAAAAGATCTATGGCATTGACATTTTCTTTTGACAAATTTTCCAGTAGGTAATCAAGAAATTCTAACGGGTCTTGATCAGTACCATCATGAAACTTTACATGAAGTGTTTTTCTGACTTCAAGTGTATCTACGGTTTCAATCTGTGGATTTTGCAAAGTAGTGAATATTTGTTTCAAAGCTTTTGTTGTAGGACCAGGATCAATAACTCTTTCCTGAATTTTTTTAACAAATTCTGGGATACAGAAGAGAGTTTGCAACATAGCATTTGCGTAACACGAACGATCTGTATTTGTAAAGCCTTTAAAGACAAAGTAATATAAATCAGTAATATGGTTATTATTATTTTTTTCACTAACAATTACTGATATGTCAGATGAAACAACCATTTTACACTCAGAGTATTTTCTGGAACATACAGCTAATTGTGGCAAATCAGATCTGTATTCCTTTCTAAGACGATTATATTCCTTAATAGCATTTGGTGAGGCATAAACTTTACTTGCATCAAATTTAAGAAGATGTAAACCTTCTAAACTTGTGACTCTGTATAAAGCAACATAAGACATGCCACTTTCAAAAATGTTAGGACCCAAGTTAATCATTACACAATTCAGGCTCATTCCTTGACTTTTGTGAATAGTTATACCATATGACAAAACAATGGGGAATTGGGATCTTTTAACATAAACATTTTTCATAATTTCAAATTTGACATTTACTCGTTCAATGTATTTTTCGGTAGCAAGGTTGTCAAATAAAATGCATATTGATATAATTTTTTCCTGATGAATCTTTTTTAAAGCCTTTAACAGTACCCATTGAACCATTGACCAGACCTTTTTCTATAGAAAGATTTCTACGCAACATAATTCTGCAGCCCTCACAAATTAAAAAATCACTGACTCTAAACCAGCTGTATCAGATGATTTTTGTTTTAGTTTTTCCAATTGTGTCTTTACTGTGCGAGGCATTTCCTGAAAACCACTAATAGTATCTTCAGCATGAATTTCTATAACATTATTTTTAGCCTTCTGTAGCATCACAGAGTTTATTTCCAGGCATAATTTGTTTGTAGGTAACAAACATACTGGATTCAAATTTTGATTCATGAGGTCAAAGTAATAATCCGCTACATTTTCAATGTTATCAGTATTAGGGATAAGTCTTGTTTCAAGTACTTTGATGTCATCAGGAGTAACTTCACCAACTCTGACTCTGTTGAGAAGTTCTGCATATACCAAGTCATTTTTTTGTCTTTTATTTAAAGTGAGCTCATCATAAAGAAAATACTCTTTCCAAATATTAATGGCACCAACTGATCCAATTAATTTCCGTGCTTCAGTATGAGTTAATTTATAATATGGTGGATTTCCTTTTACTGGTTGAAGTTGAAGAAGATCTCCAAAAAATAAAACTGAAATGCCACCAAACAGTTCATCTTTGCCTGTAATTTCAACTAATCTTAAATGAATATACGATAAAATTAATGATGATACCATAGATATTTCATCCACTATTAGAAGGTTTAGATGTGCTAGTGTCTTTTGCATAATAGCTAAACTATTCATCCCAAGTTTATGATATTCGGCTGTTTTACCTAGAGCTCCTATAATACAGGCTGAATCATACCGCCATTTAATGACCCAGCGGACCAAAAACCAAGCTAAAACCGGTTTGCTTACCGTACTAGTGGACCGCGAGTGACAGTAACAGGTACGGCAAACACCTGCTCAGGCGATTTCCTAATGCTGAGCTAGGTCACAATATGGCGGTTATTTTGGGCAACATAATGGATATGCGTCAGCTCCCTTTATAGGAGCCTTAGTTTTACCATGCTCTACAGGTAACATTAACAGTCTATGCAAAGTCACACCACCAATATTAAGAGCAGCTAGGCCTGTTGGAGCTGCAACAGCATTAGTGAAACTATTATTGAAAAAATTTGAAATCATATTTTTGATTACATGAATGAGAAAACTTTTACCTGTTCCACCACATCCGCTAACAAACATTGTTAGTGGTTTGCTTGATTCAGATTTAGAACAAAAATGTTTTTGAACTGTATCAAATATTTTTTTTCTGATCAGCATGTAATTGTGAAACTTGAGTGGCTAAATTGGTTGAGTAGGGAACTAAATTTTGTATCATAGCTGCTGTTACTTCTGCCATGGCATTACCAGCCTCAATAATCTTGCAAAGCATTTTGCATATCATCCTGAACAATGACATTTTCACAATCAGATTGTGTACTTTTTCTTAGAGCTTCCTGTAATTTTTTCTCACCTTCTTTTAACACTTTAAGCCTATCATGATACTCCATCATTTGTTTCAGTTTTGGAAGATGATTTTCAAAAGATTTCTGATAGTTAACATGGTCACCCAAAAGTATACTTTCATCACGCCAAGGAAGAAAAAGCATCAAAAGACTGTGATAGTAATCTTCCCGTTCAGTATCAGATTTATCGGGATCATGACGAGTATGCTGTATTAGAAACGGCTTACATCTTTTCTTTAATAGCTCAATATTATTTTTAAGTTGTAAATAATTTGGCATTTTTTCATTTGATTTTTGTGGCACCCGATAATAAAAAGCTGAAAAATCATACAGGGGTATATTTTCAAGTTCATCTGGTCTATTGGGATATACACCATCAACCATTTGAACCATAAAAATATCTTCACTGGTAGGGTTAGTTTCCTTAAGTTTTTTGAGCTCTTTAAATGGTTTTAATAAACGTTTTCTTTTTTCTTTTTTGGTAGTGTTGATGAAAAGAATAGATTCTGATTTTCCGTAAAGATGATGTCCAAGAATTCTATCAGCAACTTCATAAGCACCACACTCTCGATGTGAAATGGCTTTTAAGCCAAAACTAAAAAGACGACAGCGCAAATCTTTGTTTGCCAATTCATTCCAGAGATCTTCCATGTCAGATTTTTCTTTTTTCGTAATATGAGATGTTATATAACGAGCCACTGCTATTTCTTTATCTGCAATAAATTGGACATCAACATTAGCTTTCCATATATATAAAAGCAATGGATTATAATCATTAATGTACATTTCAGCAGATGTTCTGGGGAGTATGTAAAGCCGCTTTTTTGACTTGGAAGATAATGGTGTCTTATACTAGAATGCACATCGTTTAATTTTGCAACTGTAGCTGTTGCTCTTGGAAATTTAAATCGACATCTGGTAAGAAATTTGTCTCCAGATTTGTATTTTTTCTTTGATAAGTTGGATTGCATCGGTGCATTTGATACTTCTGAACATATTCATGCAAAGTTGGACTTTCAATTTTATCAGGAAGTGAGCATGTGACATATTTTTGAATAAATGCTAATATTTCTTTATCGCTGGCATTACCAATTTTTGGCGCATCTTTTATCCAAAGTACCATATGAATATGAGGTGTCTCTCTTCCTTGATATTCCACTCTCCAGAAGTAATGTTCTACTTTGCCAAGAATGGCATTTTCTTGATTCATAATAAGGTGTTTCCAAAGAGCTTGAAATCGGTTGTGGTAATGCAGAGAAACAGCAACAGGATCTGAGGAACACAACTCTGCAATACTGTTAGGTTCAATTTTATCAGAATATGACAATCGAAGGTGCTCATGCAGTTCGAACCAGTCATATTCTGCACAACTTAGAGTCACAAACCATGTTGGACTACCAAAATTTTGCATCATTCTCTTTAATTCTCCTTGTCGTTTGTACCAATATTCCTGTGTACCTCTCATGTTTTGCATAAAAACTGATAAAGCAGTTTCGAGTTCTGAATCTTTGGCAACAAATTTATCAATCAGAGAGTTGACTGGCATTCTTTTGTTGCCAGTCATTCGAAGCATAAAGTTAATGCAATTGGTCATAGATTTTATCTCACTTTCATAAAAGCAATGAAAAAGGTATTGTTCATTGAGGGAAAACCTTCGATCTTTATTCAGTATTCTAGTAGCTCTATAATCAGCTTCTGTTAAGTCACCAAAAGGCTTATCAGAATATCGGCCACCTTCACCTGTGGGGAACAAATCAGGAAAACACATAAAGTCCAAATTTTTTTCAAATAAACTAACAGCTTCTTTTTCAACTTTTTTCATTTGAAATACTTCTAAAATACCTGTAGGATTTTTTCCGTTGACAGGATGGATTGTATACTGATCAAAGAGCATTTTTTGTTGAGTTTCAGATAATCTATACAATAAAGCATCTGGTTGCGTAGAAATTCGATTATCTATTTCACTACAATTACCACAAATATAATCAGTGTTACACTGAGAAACATGAATATCAGCATACAAAGGATTAATTTCTTTTAACTTTCTCAGTGCTTTCATTATCTTTTCAAGCCTAACAATTGATTGCCAAACTATTTTATTTTTAGTTGGTTGGCCATTAACTAATATATGAAGTTCATGATTATCTGGTAAATCTCGAGGAATCATGTCAATATTATTTTGCAGAGGCAAATGTATATAAATAATTTTACCTTTAATTACCTTTGTTAAGCCAGAATGGTTTAAAGCCTTTAGCTTGGTTCCTAGTCTAACTACCACTTGAAATGCTTTACACTTCTGAATAAGTATTTTTTCAAACATATTCAAATTTTTAATTTCATCAGGTATTGGATGCACGTGTAATCCATTGAGGAAGGATCGCTCAGGAACTTTACCTGATATAATTCTCTTGTAGCAGTAATCACAGAGATTTAATTCCTCAAACAGTTCTATATCAGAGCCTGGTTTTTGCAAAAGCCAAGCTGTTCTTAATATATTGAATGCAATATTTTGTGTATTTTCTAAGTCATGCTTGGAAACCAGTTTAGACACTGGTGTAAGTTTCCTTTTTTGGTACAATTTTTCACAGGAATCGCAAGGTGTGTCATGAAATTCATGTATTTCTCGAAAACAGTGTGCCAAGGGCTTTTCAAATTGTTCTAACAATTCAGCTTCTTTCCAAATAGGTCTTATGACAGATGTATTTGAATTTGTTTCACAATTGTCTTTCTTTTTTTCTTTGTCTATGAGACCTCCCAATTCTTCGACTACCACTTTTAAATCAATATAATCGGCATTAAGAATGGCTTTATCAATTAAATTGTATGCATCAAAAAGTTTTTTTATTCCATACACATGTCTAAGAAGAGTTCTCAAGCCACTATAGTGAGGTGACAATTCAGTCATGACTCTCAAAATGCTTTTACATTTGCAATTGTCTATGCAATGAACTGCATGACCCAACTTAACAGCACACATTTGATCTTCTTTTATGTAATACGATTTATACTCACAACAATCTATGTTTGAAAATAATTCCTTTGTAGAACTGCCCTGAGAAGAAGCAAATATATGAAGAATATGCAATAACCTTCGAACTGAATTCTCTCGAATGTTACAGAGAGGTCCACATTTCCACATTTGAGTTTTGGGATGATGACCATCAATGTTTTTCTCGAAATGTAAATCACAAGGAATATGTTCTATTTTAGAATTGGAATGACTACTATAATTATGATCTAAATGTATGTGAACTAATGGGTGATATGCTATTTCCCAAAAATAGGGTTCTGCATTGGAGTTGTGAATTCTTTCGCCACCAATTATTTCACATAAATTTTCTGCAGTGATATTTTGAGTTGATTTTGATAACATCTGTTGACATTTGTTTGAAAAATTTTCTGAAGCCGATAAACTCTTTGCATACAAAACATTTTTAGTATGAATAGCTTTACGCGCAAGTAATTGAGGTTTTATTTGAGTTTTTACAAATTGAATATTTGTTCTTCTGCTTTGCTGAGCTATGTTTGATTTATAACTCTTTAGCAGATTTTTCACTAAAGCAAGCTGTCGATATCTTGAAGGATTAATTTTCTTAGAGGTGAGAATCCTATTATGATTTGAGTATTTTTTTTTGTTCCAGGATTTTAGCTTATATTTATTAGCCTTTGATTTATTTCGCAAACAATATGAAGCATTACGCTTCTGTATCTGACTTTTACATTTTTTATAATATGCGGCTCTTTTATTTTTGATAATTTCACGATTTCCTCCATAATATCGTGAATGTTTATTTGATGTATCACTTAACGGTTCAGACAGAGATACTCTTTGTATAGGGTTAGGATACTCTTCAGTTGGGGCATTTAAATCAATGAAATGCCGAGAGCAAACATACCAGTCTCTAGTCACCGTTTCTGTATTTGTTATACCACAACCAGAAAGCCATTCGTTACATTTACTCATGTTTTTCTGTGGTTTAGGAAAAGGGAAAAACAAAACTCCCAGCATATAGTCTTTGTAAAAGTATCGTGCATCACTCTTGCAACCAGAAAATTTGCATTTTTTCACCATGTTGAATTTTAGTAATCATCGATTAAGAGAGAAATTATAACGCATTTCGTAACATCACAGGATCACTAGATAAGTAAATATCGAACATTCATCCAATTTTGATAAAGACAGTAACATCTAAATTAAAGTCCAAATACTGCTTAAAGTGATAAAAACATAACACGGAATATTTAAAATACCTTTTTAATATAGATCGTTCACAACTATTGGTGACATCTTCGGATCTTAAAGATAAATACAATATTCTCGCATATTTTTGAAATAGTAAACATATACCACGAGATCGCATGTCCAAGGATAGCAGGTGCTTAAATTGGCCAAAACTGGGAAACGTGAAAAATTATTATTTGTTTTTATTTTTATTGCTTCTTCAATCTATCGATCACCACGTGCCAAATTTTAGCTAATTATTTTAAATATTCCGTGTTATGTTTTTATCACTTTAAGCAGTATTTGGACTTTAATTTAAAGACTCCACGTTTACTACATTTAGAGTTTTTTGATTGGAGGATTTATTTTTTTACAGAATTAGGTGTTTTGAAGAAAATTTGTGGGAGCGCGTACAAAAAGTCGGAAAAACTCTAGTAAATTAACTCGTTCAATGGGATTTCCTGTGTTAAATTAACATTAGGATGTCACACTAGAAATAAATAAGCCTTGCGCTGCCGCACAAGGCTTAATACCTAACTTTTACAACAAGAAGAGTTTTATTTTAGTAAATAGTAATAAAGTTATTAGGTACTGCCATCGCTGTCAGTATCATCATTAATGTTTTCGGCACTGCCTTTTTTTTACATCCAATCTATAATCAATATGTCAAAGGCATTCCATAAATCTTATCTGTGCATGTAGTGTCGATAAGTCCCAAGAAAATGGTGTGGGCATTACTCGTATATGTTCAAATACATTTCAAATTATTCATAACCTTGGAAGTTGCGTTAACGATATAGCATTTTTGGGTTGCTTCATTTAAAGATAGAATATTGCACCCTTTGCCATCTAAAATTGTTTCTTCAAATCTGTGCTCTATTTCACTATGTTTGATTATCTAATTCTACTATTGTTGGCACAAGAGCCAGTAATTTGATTTCTGACATTTTCAAATTCTTCCGTTATTGTCTGATCAGTTTCGTTGGTGAACTGAAATTTTATGGGTCTACAGTAGGAAATAGATGAAGGGTGTGCATTTTGCCATAATATAAAGTTTTGATTTTCTTCATTAGAACCATATATCCAAAGTTTTGAAAGAACCACAGATGGGATTAGAATATTTGCATCTTCAAAGTTGTTTTCATTTGATTTTTGCTTATATCTACTTTGTCCACCGCTTCCATCGACTCCCCCACCCCCATTTAAAAATCATTGTTATACTTTTTAACACAGACCCTTTTTCTTTAGTAAGAATATTTAATATCTGTTTTTGTATAATACAAAGTTTTTTTATCGTTAATTAACGATAAAAAACAATCTATTGTAGATTTAAATCTACAATAGATTGTAATTTCACTTCTGCATATGATTAAGAAAATATGCAATCTTCTTGGGATGGATAGCACATTTTTTTGCATCTTTTACCTGCTCATAGGATGTATAAATGTTCACAATTTTTTGTAACAAAAGTTTCTCATAATCCCGTATTTTCGGCAGCTTAATTTCATGGTGTTACTAAAACCAACGCTTCTTCAAGAGAATATTTAAATATCGTTTATTCGGCTTTTTGAACGATTTTTTAAAATTTAGTTGCTTTTTTAAGGCTTACATACCCGCGACATCCTTTCGTCCAAATTGTTTTAATTTTAAACACGTGGTATGTGTGAGTTAATTTAGTGAGTGTTCTGAGAAGAATGGATAAACCTTTTTTTTCGATTTCGGTCCACTTGAACAAAATTTTCTTTGGACGTCCAACTTTTTTCGCGTAGTCATTATTACTTCTGTCTGGTATATAGAGATTACTTATTGTTGTATTCGAATCTATCTGTCTCTCATTTTCTTTAAAAAACGTTCTTTATGCGATGGCAATTTCTCCATCTTCGGTTAATGTCAATCATAAACGAATGGCTCAGCTGCTTAATCTGGTCTAACATAACATATGAGCAATGTTGAAGTTTATATTTGTGTAATATATTATCTATCAAGATATTTGTAGAATTCACTGGCAATGATTTATGTCTAGTAACATAATTTATAAATACTTCATAGAATTCTCTTTTCGAAATTAACACTTCAACACCTGTAAAAAAATAACTTATATTCAAAGGTTGCAAATAGTTGCAGCTGAAATTGATTTATTTTATGTGTATATGCATATGTAATTACAAAAAAAATTACCTTACAATGTACCAGAGTGTACAAAATTTTTGGCAGCTTTTTTAATTTATCATATGCTATTAAATTTTCAAATAATTAACATATTAACTTACAAGTTTACTTTTAAGAAGTAACACTTTCAAATAACTATCGTAATTGTAAAATACGAAGTAAATACTTTGTTGTAACGATTCCATACAATCATAAAATAATATTTACAAAATAAGTATATTTTTAGCCATAAATATTATTTGCAATTACATCTACAACAATCGCCGCTCTAAAAAGGTTTACAGAAAACTTGGTTTTGAGTCGACTTTTGATGGTGTTGTTGTGGAGTTAAACAGCTTTCACTTTATCTCTTTCCTCTTCAATGTGTTAGATGTAATTTAAAATGTCTAAAACTGAAATTATTTAAAATCGATTTTCTGAAATTTTTCCCGCTAGATTTGCGAAATCTTACACTGTGCGGCGTATCTCTACTTGCGTTAAGGAGGTATTCAGAGCACATTTTGCAGAAGAACATCTATCGCCTCTTTTGTACAGTGCCTTCTAATCTCAAAGGATTGAGCTACAGAATAATTTGACCCTAAACTTTACTTCATTCCGAATCTAGGGTGGTCCTTAGACTAGTCCCTACTTTTTTTACTAAAGTTTTTACGTGTAAGTAGTTGTCTTTCGTGATAGGTTAAATGATCTTTCATTAACTGCTAAATTAACCCTTTCGGGTCTGAATTTGTGGCAATTGTTGCAAAAAAATACCGTAACGTTAAAAATATTAACAATAGGTATTCAAATTACAAAATTTAAAATTTACTGAAACATAACGATTGTGTCATTTATTGAAATCTAATGAGTATTTTGTTATTTTGCGTACTATTCATATGACAATAGGCTACGGAAGAATCTTTGAAGACGTTTGAAAAATGCCGTATTACAACAATATTAAACAGACATAACATTTTTCTAGTAGTTTTTATGTTTCATCACAAATTATCCAAACGAAAAAGTAGCACCCAATTTAAATTTAAAGAGTGAAACACATGTTTGAAATAAACGAATCATCAACGGTGCAAAAAAGAATAAAGCAAATTTTATTATTACAATTATTATTAAATGTTGAAACAATCATAAAATGAGTCATAATAATAAATGTATAGACTTATACTATCATTACTACAGGCAGATAATAACGAAAATAATTGTTAAGACAAAATAATACTCAATGAAAAGATATATCCTATTAGTAGAACGGCCAGACCCAGGTTAAATTCTGACGCACAAACGTACTTGTAACATTTCTGTTCCAGCCCGAAAGTGAACCTGGGATGTCTTGTAGTCGAGAGAGTGATATTAACCATTGTCCAACTCACTGAACACTGAACGTTGAGATGTACGCCTTCGGAATCGTGATTGGTTCTTACAAATAAAACTACAAAAATTGATTTTTACATATAATATTGTGAAAAATTGAACATTGTGATCAGTGGCGGTTCGTGGTTGACTATTTTTAGGGCACTAAAAACATACTTGAAAGATTTATTCTTTATGTACCACTATTTTTTTAAAGTAATTTATTCTTTATTAATATCAGAACTTTAGCGACCTAAATACTCAACACCGCAAGTGGCCTAAATACTCTTGTATTACCGACTGTGACCATTAGTGCTCACCACTCTCTGCAAAATAATTCTCTTATCCAATTTCTTTTTGCTAATTTAAAAAAGAAAATATTGTATAGCCTTAATTCATAATTAAATTCATTTCTTGCAATACCCCCAATATATATATACTGTATGGCCACTGAAAAGTGTCTTTTTTTTTTCAAAGTTAAGCTTTGCCTACCTTTTCCCACCTGGCATTTATGTGCTGTTCTATCGAACATGTGCCGAACCTTATTTTTTTCTATTTAAACTTTTTTATCAGTAGTAAACTTTCTACAGCTATACCATTTTACTCTCTTATTTTTAGACTCTATCCTTAATATCTTTTGTTTTACTATGAATTCAAAATTTATTTTTTACCATTATTTAAATTTTTCTTCTTTTCTTTTTTAATTGCTCATTGTAGTATTTTAACTTTTCCCAACGGCTCATTTTTACACGACATTCTAATCACAATAGACTGGGCGTAAAGTTGATAGCAACTCGGAAGCCCATTAACCGACTTCAACTGTTCGGACTGTTCTGTTACGCCTCAATTGTTACCAGACACCATACTCATTTATATCCTGGGCGTTAAGTTGATTGCAACTGTTGAGCAACCCTTCTGCCAATAAATAAAACAAAATTTTCCTTTAAAAAATAGTGGTAAGAAAAGAATAAATTTGGCAGACATGCATTTAGTGCCCCAAATAAAGCCAGTCGCGATCCACCACTGATTGTGATAATAAATACGTAAAAATCCGTACTTCTGTAAGAAAAGAAAAGATGAATAGTAACGAACCTTTCACAACAACAACACTGTATAAATATGAAACATACTTATTCTCACATGCACAGAAAGGACCTTTATTTTTTTTAACTCAAATATATATAAATAAAACTTTTTAGAATAAATGGTCAAACATTTAACATTTAGATTGTGCTTTTTGAGAATTTTCTTTTTAGAGATACTAGTTGAAATGCTTCGATAAAGACTGTTTAAAATAGCTTTAAAAGAACTCTCATGTATTCTTTCTGTTGATTTATTATCTATCTGCTGTAATTTTAAATTTTTACAACAAAAAAATACGCTGAAGAAAATAATAAATAAATCTCAAACACATTTGTTTCATATTGTAAAAAGTAAAACGTAATTCGTTTAAAGATATAGTTGCACATAAATCTTTATATGATGAACGGTCAAAGGAGGATTTTAATCTCTAAAGTGCGTTCTAAGAACTGCAATGTTTTATGGACTTGTTGATTTAAAGTTTTTTGCGAAAGAAGGAAGCGGTAATGAAAATGTATTTAGGTATTTTCCTTTTTAAAAAAATGAACCATCTTCCTTTTATTCGTATTAAAGTAAGCTTAACTATGTTTCAATTTACTTAGTATAATTTTGAATATTGTATCAGTTTTATTTCAGTACAGCATACTTGTACAGTTATAATAATTAAGAAATTCTGCAGATGTAAGAAGTAATGTAACAATAAGGTAATACAAACATACATCTAACAGATATTGAAAGAAATGTATTGCGTTATGTTCTTAAAACAACAAGCAGCATTAAATAATTTTTAAAATAATTTTCACAATTGTACATTCTTGAAAATGTATTTAGGTAATTTACTTTTAAAAGAAATAAACTATCTTCATTTTATTAGTATTAAAGCAAGCTTAACTATGTTTCAATTTACTTAATATAATTTCGAATATTATATGAGTTTTATTTCCGTTTATGTTTAATACTTTGTTTTTATTTAACCACTAAATCACCTATTTCTTGATTGCCTGTTAATTTTGTATTTCCGGAAAGTTCCCTTCACCAGATAATAATGGGGTAAATCGTCGCATAATTTATTTTCTATTACATCTTCTTCATCTGTTACAGTACTAGGATCAGGTGGTAAACGGTTTCCTGAACATCCGAGAAATCATCCAAATCTAAAATAAGAATCTAAAATAAATCTATCCCAATCCCAATCTAAAATAAGAATTGTTCAACTATCGTCCATGTAAAATAATCAGAAAAAAATTATCTAATGATGAAAAATAAAGAGATGGATAATGAAAATGCTTATGGAACTCGTAATTTCATTTTTTAAAAATTATAAACGAAGAAGTTGGACTAATGTATAAGAATTCTTCATTACCATAAATCCACGGAGGAATATGTAAAATCTGTCAAAAAAATTACCCCCATTCGGCACCATTGCTCTAATTTTGGAAAACAACTTGTGCTTTCAGTAATTGTGATTATACATATTAAGTCCGGTTTGATGTTGTTTTATTGTAATAGACAGTTGCAAACATATTTTAAATAAAATCTATCATTTTTATTGTACAGTTATTATGATATTTTTAAATATATTCTTCGAATGCGGCCAAAAAGCTAAAATTCGCCTTTTTACGAAGTTTTAAAATTAGAAATTCAAATGAAACTTTAAAAAATAAGTACAGACGTCATGTCATACATTCAAAATGCAAATTTTATGAACCTTTTAACAATAAATAAAATAATCATTTTAGAAAAAAATCTTAAAATAACGTTCCTAAAATGGGAGCAATGGCGCCTAAAGGGTTAATAGTAAACATCTACCTTAGTTTCTGATTTTTGAGTAGCACTATTTGCAGATATAATTATTTGCTTTATAAAATGACAAAAATGTACGATTAAATTTGGCTGTTTTTAAGTAGTGCTACTCAAAAACAGTTAAAGGCAACTATGATATGATTTTGAAAATTACGTACAAAGTTTTTTGACATTGTGGAATGAGAGGCCAACAATGTTGGCCAACATCTCACAAAGTTCCGTACAATGTAGGTTAATTTTACCGAGGTTAAACACGTTTCAAACCAGAAATATTTTTAAGAAATGCAATCAGCTAAGTTCCGCCCACATAAGAACATGAAACTATTTATATACAATTTTTTCAATTATATTTTCTGGTTTGAAACGTCTTTAACCTGGATCAAATTAACTCATATTCTACGGAAGTTTAGTTGAAAGTTGGCACGTATGCAACATGCATAGAAAACGTTTCTTAGTGTAAGATTTTGGGAATAAAATACGTATTAAAATTAACGCAAATTTGAGCCGTTTAATTAAATCTCAAATACATTTCTATCACAACGTACTAAATTAATCTTTATCTTTTTAAAGCTAAATTGGATATAAATCTTGGAATAAATGGTCAAAGGCGAAATTTAATCTTTAAATAGTGTTTTTCAGAAGATATTTTTAAAAGTTCCTACCTTAAAAGCTAGTTTTCGATACAGACATTTTAAAAGTAGTATTGAAAAACACTTTTATGTCTTTTGTCTTTAGAATCGAATAAACTATCTACTTTTATTTAATTTTTTTTACAGAATAATACACAGTAATTGATTCTCAAATATATTTATTTCACAATGTACTAAATTAATCTTTATCTTTTTAAAGATAAATTACATATAAATATTTTAAAAGAAATGGTTAAACAAGAAATTTAATCTTTAGATGCTGACTTTTGTGAAAATATCTTTAAAAAGTCTGCTAGTTTTCGCTAAAGACGTTTTTAAATTAGTTTTGAAAAACACTTCCATGTCTTTTTCTTTGTAGAATCAAATAAACTATCAACTGTAATTTAATTTTTTTTACATTTTAATACACAGAAAATGAATCTCAAATATATCTATTTCACAATGTACAAAAACAACCTTTATCTTTTTAAAGATAATGGCAATAGATATATGTCAGGATAAAGGTCAAATGAGAAAATTAATCTTTAAAGGGTGGTAATTCAAATTTTAGGTCCTATTTGAAAAGTTAACTTTTGATACAGAGAGTTTGAAAGTAGTATTAAAAAACACTTTCATGCCTTTAATTCTGTATGTAAAATGAAGAAATTTAACTACTGTCATTTTCAAATTTTACATATAACACGCAGAAAATAAATCTGAAATATATTTGTTACATACTGTAAAAAGGATAGCCTAATTTTTTGTAAAACTTAATATAAATTGACTACGTTTAAAGTTATATCATATAATTTCGGATCGTAATTTTTTCCTGTATAATCAAATAAACTGTCTCCCATTATTACTTACCAATCATACGTAGTATGGGGTAAAAGTTGTAACCGTTTTAAAAATCGAAAAAAAAATTGACGCATTTACAGATTTCAGACAATAGAGATTGCGAAAAATATATTTTTAGAAAAAAAAAAATGCCGTCAGTCTGTCTGTGTGTCTGTAAAAGCTCTATCTCCCGAACATATTGAGATAGACTTGACATTTGGTATGTACTTATTATGTAATAATGAAAAGAAGCCTATGGAATTTCAAGAACCTCGATTATCCGGAACTATTTTTTTCGGACTCTCGAAATATTTGTTATGATAAAAGGTATATAAATTTTTTTCAAATTGTTTATTTTAAGGAATGAATATAAAATACAATAAAAAATCATAAATTTTGCATAAAGAATGAAGTCGATCGGATAAAGAGTTGCCGAGATATTTGTAATTCTATTTACCACACTCTTCGATTTTTCATGACCCTGTATTTCATTCCAATTTCAATTCAAAGATATATTTTTAATGTAAACGAGACGCTTAATCCGACGCAGTAAACTGTTAGTTAATATGATTATCATATTTGGAGCTATAAGGATGTTTCTCTTATGCAATTTAGTAATAGAGCATTTAAAGTTTATGACGTTATTAAGCCATGATTTTATTCGAATTGCAATGCATTTTATAAATAGTTTACACATGTTTTATTTTCATATTTTATATTATGCCTATTCATGATGGTTAAGTATTACGGCTAGTTTTTAAATGTTGCAGTATAATACGCAAAAAATAAACATGAAACATATTTGTTTTTTACTGTAAGAATAAAACGTAATTCTTTAAAGACACAATTCACATAAATCTTCTCACGACGAATGGTCAGAGGAAAGATTTAATCTTTATAGTGCGTTTTGGGAATGGCAATATTTATAGTTTTCTTGAAAAGGTAGTTTTCGTTAAAGAGGATTTGAAGATGAACTGAAAAACGTTTATATATAGTTTTTTCTATAAAACGAAACGAATTATCTTAGTTTGTCTTTTTTTTAGGATTAAAACAAGTTTAGTTATATTTAAAATTATTTCATATAATTTTGGATATTATGCAGGGGGTCCCAAAGAGATTGAAACGCGATTTAATTTTTTGGAATTACGCATGCAATGTAAATTGTAAAAGTGTTCAAAATAAGGAAGATTATATTAATGAAATAGTCCTGCTGTCGGTTTGTTTTAAATTATACTTTTTAAATTTTTATACAGTCCTGGGTCCTGTAAGTTATATTTAGACAAGTTGGAAATTGTACGTTAAACGTGAAAAATGAGGTGCGTTTGTACTATAACTAGTTTTGTAATGTAAAAAAATCATCGGTATTATTTCAGTGAAAAGAATTATATCGTCTGTTATGTGCGAAATGAGCATGCCTTTCTTTTGTCTTATTAAGTAAGCCACGTTTATAGATGCGATTTTTTTTTTCGGCAACAGAGAGCGCTGCAAAATTCACCATGGAGATCTTACTTCGCGAATGATTACCTCCATGGTTTAATACTTCTGTGACTCACAATGGAAGAATCTTTGTGTTTATTTACTTTAATGGAATGAGATATTGGGCTGTCAACCTAATTTCAGCTGAAGTCATCTCAGAATCTATGCATATTTCAATGTAATTCATTTCTTAAACAAAGAATTTTTTTGAACAATCTTTCAAAAAATGTTAATGTATAATAATGTTTCATACAATTTTATTCAAAAAAATAATTTTGAATACAAATGGCCGCCTAGCATATGAAAAAAGAAGTGCCCATATTTGTTTTCCTCAGTCACATGACTTGCGTTTTTATTATATGGATTGCGTGTACGATACGATTTAATAGAATGAAGAAAACTTTTATTAATATCTTTTTAAGTTTTGTTTCGATTTTCATAAAATTTGAAATGACTCAACAAAATTATGCAACGATTATATATATTAAATTTCAAACCAATCGGTTGGGTAATTTTTGCGCTGTTATATGCGGACGGTTGGACTGACGAGATGACGACTATAGGTGGTACGTATTTATATAATTATGAACGCATCTAAAATGCTCTGACTCTATGATCTGACAAGTACAGCAGTAACATTTTTCTACGATCATAATTCACCGTGTTATGCTCATTTAAAATTTGTAAAATTTCGGAGCTTTCCGGCACTAAAAGCAGATTGGCGACTTTTTAGTGCTAGAAAGCTCAGAAATTTCATAAATTTTAAAATAGCATTACTGGGTATGTTTTTGTCGTTGAAGAATGGAATATTTACTGTTTTACATCTCAAAACTTGGAGCAAAATTTGCTAAATATAACTTATAAGACCCAGCCAGCGTATAAAAATTTAAAAAGTGTGTTTTAAAATAATATGTATAATAATAATATGTATAGTAGGACTACTTTATTATAACATAATCTTTATTCCTACCTTATTTTGAACACTTTTGCAATTTACATTGCATGCGTAACTTCAGCAAGTAAAAAATTAAAACATGTTTCAATGTTTTTGGGGCACCCTTTATATTTTTTATTTAAAAATGTCACACCAGAAAAATTGTTTAAGAAATTCTGCGACAGTGAGAAATAATGCAACTAGAATGACTAGATAGATATGTGCTTGAAAATATTAAGACGAAAGATATTGTATTATTTTCTTCAAAACAAAAGTTAATATGATAAGTTAAATTTCTCGCTTACTTATGCGTATTATTAAATTTGCACCATGACATTCTAATATTTATATTAACAGTAAACAAGAACGTAAGATCATGCGTTAAGCATCGATTATGTAACACTTTCCAACATTTACAAAATATTTTTACAAATCTTTACCATTTAATAAGGTGAAAGATGATATCTAAGTAAACAATTTGGTAAACGGAAAACATAATTAATAACACAATTTCAGGAATTACCAACAAAATTTTGAAAAATATCCGAACTGTTTTGTGCTGCCCTGTATATGATCTATAGATTTGTATATATATTACATAGAATGCTAATGTTTAGTTCAGTTAGGAAACGCATGGCACAATTTAAAATTTCCTTTCTGGAATTTCCGTCAATAAACGGAAAGGAACTCGAGATATTTTGTGCTGCCCTGTATATAATCTATAGAATTGATATATACCAAATAATAGACAACAAATAATTTAAATTTAAAAACGCGTTCAGCAAATGAAAAAGCACTTCCAGCAATTATTGTTAACAGACAGTACTGAATTCTTTTGTGTGTCCCTGTAAATGAACGATGAATGTTATACAAACAATATTCCATAGTAAGCCTCTTGTAATGCATTTTATATCAATTTCAATATGTTTGAAATTGTGAAACATCATTAAAATAAACCGCAAACGACTTTTCTCCATAGATCGTAATGTAACGGAATTATTTTTAGTATTCCTGTAAAAAAACTATAAGTGCTACTCACTTCATGTTCTATATTAAGCCTCTTGTAGTGCACTTTAGTGATATATGTCAATTTCAAGACGTTTGGAATTGTGTAACATCATTAAAATAAATGGCAAATGATTTTTCCCCATAGACCGTAATGTAACCGAATTCTTTTGAGTGTAAAAAAACTATAAGTGCTACACACTTCATTTTCAATGCCAAACATGCCATAACAAACCTCAATAACATATATCAATTGCATGACAATTTGAATATATTTTCACGAGTTAGGGCACGCACGTGCATTAACATATATCACGTGAAATAACTTTAATCAATATGTTATTGCACGTGATTGCACGCGTTATTGTCACGTGCAATAACACATAGCAGGTGCAATAACATATATCAATTGCAAGTGTTTATAAATTCGGTTTGAATTTATAAACACTTTTCAACTATGATGGAAAGTGTTAAAAAGTTGTTCTGCATAGAAATAATAATCATTGCAGAAAAAGTTATTTATTGATTAGTGAATATTTTCTTCATCATAGGAAAGGAAAATATGTAAAGTAACATGAAATGTATGTTATAACTGTGACAATATTGTCGAAGCTATCACCTTTAAAGTAGGCCATGGCGCAGAATTTAGCAAATACACCAATTTACTTTCAACATAAAGCTGGGAATTCAGCAGTAGATTAGAATGGCTTTATTTAGACGGTTAAAAACTAAGCCCAATTAAGAAAATTAAGCGATTTATAAAAATGTTAAAACATAAGGTACTTAATTCAGCACACAGTGTCCTAACAGTTCCTTTTACTAGAATCTAAATATTACACTTAAGGAGATAAAATTAACTCTGAATGGAACACCGTGTATACCAGTATTGTTTTATTTGAAGTATAGAAAGTTTCAGCTTAACAAATAGACGAAACTCGCAGCCATTGTCTAAATTAGAAACTTCAAGTCGGAATCTCCACTTCAAATCATACTTCAATAATAAAAAAAAGGAACTATCTTGGCGACGCTAAACGCACTTTGGCGAGATTTGTTTCATATCCGCTGATTCCAGCTAACATTATATATACCCAATCCAGTAGATAACCACGGTTAGCTAATTAACATATCATTTCAAAATAACTGTGACAACCATATTCTGGAGATACACACACATTTTGTGAAACTTAAAGAAAGACAAAGTAGATTTTAAATTCATGCATAAATGTTAGTGATTCTGGACAACACGTGCGCACGCAAAATCACTAAAAATTCCCTTGTATACTATAGTAACCTTATAAAAGATTAGACTCATTCGAAGACTCATATGGTTAAGAAGAGCTCTATGTTCGTCTTGGGCGGGATGCGTGGGCCGGGAGACCGCCGCAGAATTCGCGGAGCGCGGCGTTTCGCGTGATGGTTCTTTGCTACGTTCCTTTTATATCGAGACACTTGCGGAAGTCAGGTATTAAGGAAAAAAAGATCTGAAAATAGAAACCGGGCAAATTTAAAAGAGAAAATGAACAGATTAAACTTTCCAACATAGTTTAAAAATAGTTATGAATTCAGTTTGTCTGTCTGTCTGTCTGTCCGTGCTTTATCTCGCGTAAATATAATCGGATTGTCATGCAATTGAAATATGTTATTGAGGATTACTGTGGCATGTTCAGCATTGAAAATGAATTGTGTAGCACTTATAGTTATTTTACAGAGAAAATCAAAAGAATTCCGTTACGTTATGGTCTATGGAGAAAAATCATTTGCGATTTATTTTCAGGACGTCACAGAATTTAAAACATATTGAAATTGATATCTATCACTGAGGTGCACTGCAAGAAGCTTAGGAATAGGGTGTGCATAGCACTTATAGTTCCTTTACAGGGACACTCAAAATAATTCCGTTATATTACGGTGTATGGAGAAAAATCGTTTGCGATTTATTTTAATAATGTTTCACTATTTCAAACATGTTGCAAGTGATATATATCACTAAGATGTGCAACAAGAGGCTTACTATAGAATATTGTGTATACAGCTTCGCTGTTCAGTTACAGGGATAAACAAGATAATTCGGTACTGTCTTTTAACATTAATTGCTGGAAGTGCTTTTTCAGTTGCTGAACGCGTTTTTAAATTTAACTATTTTTTTTGTCTATTACTTCTTGGGTATAAATTCTATAAATCATATACAGGGCAGCACAAAAGTTCTCGAGTAGATTTCTGTTTATTGACGGAAATTCTAGAAGGTGAATTTTAAACTGTGCAACGCGTTTCCTAACAGAACTAAAATTTAGCATTCTATGTAGCATATATAGAAATATGTAGATCATATACAGGGCTGTACAAAAGAGTTCCTATATATATATTTTTAATATTGTTGGTAATTCCTCAAATTGGGTTTGTTAATATGATATGCGTGTTTCAAATTGTTTACTTAGATATGATTTTTTACCTTATTCAACGGTAAGGGATTGTAAAATTATTTTGGAAGTGTTAGAAAGTGTTGCATAATCTATGCTTGACGCATGGTTTTTCGTTCTTTCTTAAAGATAAAGTAGATATAAATCTTTTTAAATAAATTGTCAAAAGAGAAATTTAATCATTATATGGTGCTTTTGAGAAAAACTTTTTTAAAGTCTTAGTTGAAAAGCTGGCTTTTGATAAAGATGGATGTAAAGTACTTCTAGAAGACACTTCATATTTTATTTTCTGTAGGACGAAAGAAACAATCTAAAACAATCTTATTTTTAAATTTTATAATATGATACCCAAAAAATATATTTCACGCATGATTCCTTTGATTCTGAACAAAGTAAAATGCAATTTTTACAATCATGTAGCTGACATAAATCTTTTTGAGTTGAACGATCAAGGGATTTTAATCTTTAACCCTTTAAGGGGCGGTGGGATATATTATATCCCACCTAATTTTAATCCGATTCGAACCAGAAACTTTTAATTAAATTTTACTTTTTTAAATTTGACGAGAAAAGTTAAAAAATTGCCTTCCCTAATTTTGAACTAAATTCCTTCGTAAATACCGGTGTGAATTCTACGTTACAGGAACACAATTGCTTGCTCCTGAAAGGGTTAACGTGCGTTTTAGGTCCGTGAATTTTCAATGGTCTTTCGAAAAGCTAGTTTTCAATAAATCGTTAATATATCTCAACAATCTTTAAAAAAAATCCAAATATTTTGTTCTGGATATTCGTATTTTCCCGTTTATACTATTTACTGTTATTTTGAATTTCCCTTTAAAAAACATTTTATATTGTGAGAAGACAGGACAACCTATGAAAAGAGTGTATAGTATTTCGCCAATGAAATACTGTATTCAAACTACGTAAAATTAAATATGACATAGATGTATATATCTCTATATTTTAAAATTATTTTACGTTTTTAACGATAAAGTATATTAAATATATTAGAATAAGAAATTAAAGATTTAAATTGTGCTCTTTCAGAACAACTTTTTATACGGTTATAGTTAAAAGATAATTTTCGATAAAGAAGGTTTTACAGTAGCTAAAAATGCATTTTCATGTTTTTTTCCTCCCTTTAGAATCAAATAAAATATTTGTCATTATTTACAAACTTTATTATATTATAAGCAAAAAATATAAATCTCAAACATATTCGTTTATTGCTGTATGATATAAAACTGAAATCTTATAATGATTCATCTTCACAAAAATATTTTTATGAAGAACAATCATAACAAACATTTAATCTTTAAAGTGCGTTTTGGAAACGCAATTTTCTATAGTCTTATTGAAAAAGCAGTTTTCGCTAAAGAAGATCAGATGAGGCATTGAAAAACGTATTTAGCTTTTTTATTTAACACGAAATGAAAAATTTTAAGCTTCTGTTTAAGATTTAAATAAGTTTCAATACATGAAAAGTTACAACGTATAATTTTGTATGTTAATAATAATTTTGTATATTGCAAAAAAGATTTCGTATATATTTTCGAATATTAATAATTCATCTTCACAAAAACATATTTTCATGAAGAACAATCATAAAAGACATTTAAACTTTAAAGTGCGTTTTGGGAACGATAATTTTCTGTAGTCTTACTGAAAAATCAGTTTTCGCTAAAGAAGATTAGATGAGGAATTGAAAAACGTATTTAGCTTTATTATTTAAAACGAAATGAACAATTTTAAGCTTTTTTTTAAGGATTTCAATAAGTTTCAATACATGAAAAGTTACAACGTATAATTTTGTACATTATGTGGATTTTATTTAAGCAATACGGAATACTCACGTAAATACTTAAACATAAATGATATTTAATCGGTATGATATTGATATTTATAAACAAAATGATATTGATAATTAAGAGTTTCTGTAGCTGTGAAAAATAATATAACTAGAAAATATAAAAAATGTACTGCAACATGTTCGTTAAGAGAATGTTATAGAATTTTAAAATTAATTTCCCGACTTTTATATATTTATTATTATTACACGTAGTACTGGCACTTACAGTTGGCAACTGCTACGATTTATCGCCACCAGTTTTTCTAAAAAGAAATTTTCGTCTTACTTAATCGCAGTGCGATGAAATTTCTGTGATTAAATAAATCGAAGATTTCTTTTCGGAAAAACTGGTGGCAACAAATCGCAAAAGTTGCCAGCCAGTTTTAAGAATCTTTTTAATTAAGAAGAACCAGTTTTCAGAACAGCCAGTTTAAAGAACCCCAGCATGCCACGTAGCGTGGCATGCTGATGCATATATTTTTCTAGATAATATGAAACTAAAGAAAAGTACGCTAGTAGGCAAGTATCAAAAGTAAGAATACAACTATTCTTAAAAAGAATAATAAACACAGTTAAAATAGTTAGTAAATACCAGAATGAATTTCATCACATAAAAAAAGGAATATGCAAAATCGCTGATTATTGTTAACATTCAAAAAGCAATTTAAAAGACTTTGCTTTGTTTACGCTTGTATTCTCCACTTCGTTAATCTTGTCTTAATAGTATTTGTGTATAAAAATATTCCATAGTATGTAAAGATATGCCAACATGCATGAACATAAAGAACAAAAGTTTTTATTGTGCAAAATTTTGTTACTGACGTGGCTATTAAAATACCTCAAAACTGAATCATTTAACTGATTCTCATATCCTCTTTAATAAATAGCTACGCATTACTGAAGACTGGCTTTTTTGCTAATCGTTGGCACAGATTAATCTTGGAAAATGAAACATTTTAAGTTACTGGAAAAAGTAATAGCTCGAAAAGTATTTGTCAGAAAATTGTTAGACAAACTGCGTTAAAAAGGTAAAATATTGTATTTTTCTTGATATAAATTTCAAATCTAATGATTATGCCGTTTTTCAAATATTGAATTTCAAATATTACCAAATTTCATAACTAATAAATCAGTAAAACATCATTAAAAATACATTAAACGTCGAATTAAAAATCACTTGATGAGATAACAAGCACGTGTAACGCATTTGACGGCAATTGAATGCGACGCCATGATCATGCATTTTTGACGTTAAATTCTGTAGTTTGGCCATACTTTTTTTTAAATATAAAGTGGTCGACGGGATAACGGAGAAGTACCAAAATTCTTATAAATTGTATGAAATTGAAGGGCATAGGTATTTAACTTGTTTGAAAATACGATTAGCATTTCTTTGCCGCTGTTGTTCGTTACAATACAAATAAATTACACTTGAAACCATTAAAAATCTTCCTCATCTGCAGATTGTATATTATTATTGTACGAAATTTTCTCCATCTTTACATAAGAATTGATTAGCTTAAAACAATGGATGCGTTTTAGAAGATATGGATTTGAAACAAAAAAGGATTAAAGAGAACATTTTAAAACATTCATTTATTTATTTTTAACGTCGAATATCGACGGTGCCTTTGGGTAGATGCAATACACCAGCGCATAGGAGCTCACTTGTTTGCATTATCATAGGGGGAGAGATTTGTGCTTTACTTACAGTGTTCTTTTATTTACTGAATAAGATATGGATGTAGTGATATTCTATTTGTATGATACTTCATAGGTCTTTGAAATTTTATTTCTTTCAGTACTGAATATGGCTGTAATTTCGCACTGATTTGCATTGCACAGTTGTTTACGTATTGTTTGTTTGGTGTTTGTATCGAAAACAGTACTGTATTTCACTGGTGGAAAAAACTTTTAAAATAAATTTTCTGAAATTCTTTTTCATACTCTCCCCCTATTAAATAATAAAGAAGCTTATTTTATTGATATTGTTCCGTCATGTTTTGACGAGTTCCATCTAGTATATATATATTTCACAAAGTACTAAACAGAATTACTAAAAAATAAAGGAAAGAAACATAAATTCTTTGGAATAAACGGTCAATAGATAAATTTAATCTTTAAATAGTTCTTTTTGAGAACATCATTGGTTTATGGATCAAGTTCGAAAGCTAGCTTTCAATAAAAATAATTTAAAGCAGTATTAAAAGTACTTTTATCAGTTTTTCTGTAGAATCAAATAAGTCATATGCCATTATTAAAATTTTACAGATCAAAAATTAAATTTTTGTTTCGTACTGTACAAAGTAAAACTTATTTTTTCGGTTCGGTCAGAAGATAGTTTTATTCTTTAAATTGCGTTCTAAAAACTACATTTTATGGGCTTATTGAAGCGCTAGTTTTTACTAAGATCAGAATCCGTAACGAAAAGTCTTTAGTTTTATTTTCTTTTAAAAGAAATGAAATAGCTTCCTTTATTCTTTATTTTTAATTAAAATATACTTATCCACGTTCAATGTTATTTTATATAATATATGATATTAGGTGAATTGCATTTAAGGGATGGTTGTGAAATCTTATGTAAAAAAGCAGATATTGATGTACACAGCCGTTAATAACCTCCTCCTTCTTTTTAAGTCGGTTTAAAAAAAGGTTACCGTCTACTAACTATGCCGCAAATCATCATATAAATATATGACTAATGCCAATCGATTAGTAATAACATAGTACTAATTAATACTATGATTAAATTTTGCTTAGGATATCGCCTTCGTACTAAAATTGCACCACACTGTAAAATTTTCATTACGAAAACCCCATTTTGCTGTCAAATTTGACGTAGCTATTAAAATACCACAAAACTCAATCGTTTAATTGAGTCTCATCTATATATATTTCACAATTTATTAAACAAAATATAAAAAATTTTAGAAATAAATGTAAATTCTTTAAAATAAATGGTCAATGAAAAAATTAAATCTTTAAAAATGGCTTTATGAGAAAATCATTTGTTTAAGGACCTAGTTTAAAAGCTAGCTTTCAATAAAAATAATTTAAAGTAGTATTAAAAACACCTTTATCTGTTTTTCTGTAGAATCAAATAAACTACCTACCATTACTTTAAAATTTTACAATATAATACGCAGAAACAAAAATTAAACATGTTTGTTTCATACTGTACAAATGAAATGTACTTCGTGAGTTACATAAATCTTTTCATGAAAAACGGTCAGAAGACAGTTTTAATCTTTAAACTGCGTTTTGGAAACTGCAATTTTTCATGGGCTTATTGAAGATATAGCTTTTGCTAAAGAAAATCAGAATCCGTAATGTATTTAGTTTATTTCCTTTTAAAATAAATGAAGAAAAGCTTCCTTTAACTTTATTTTTAATGAAAATATATTTATCTATGTTTAAAGTTATTTTATATAATCTGTGATATTATGTGAATTTCATTTAAGGGATTGGTTGTAAAATCCTACGTAAAACAGCACATATTGATGTACAGCCGTTAAAAAAAGGTTACCCCTTACTAACTCTGCCGCAAATCATCATATAAAAATGTGACTCATGCTATTCGATCAGTAATAGCGTTGTACTAATTAATGCTATACTTAAATTTTGCTTAGATTACAATACTACTTAGATTAGATTAGACTACAATACTTAGGAGGCCTCCTTCATACTAAAATTGCACCACACTGTGAAATTTTCAAAACGAACAACCCATTTTGCTACTACATTCGAGTGTCGCGTCAATTCGTCGCTCACAAATCATCGCGGAACAATTCATTGAAATTTCAATTCGTCGCAGCGTCAATTGTCCCAGTGATATTTTGTCGCGGCGTCAACTCTTCGCGGCGTCAATTCGCTGTGGCGTCAATTCATCGCAGCGAAAATATTTTTGATGGTGATGATGATAAAAGTAAAGTTTATTTAGTAAAACTATTTAATAATAATTTGATTTTGAGATATAGAGAATTATAACTAACATTGCACAAGCCGATTTTAGATGCATGAGTATTTAATATATATATATATTTATTTATTTTATTAGTAGTATGGGCTAGAAATATCAATCAGTAAAATGGAGAAAAAAATTTTATGTATGTGATTTTTGTTAACTTTCCAACTGAGAACATGAAAGTTTAATGAATTAGAGCAAGTCATTTCTTATTTAAATTAGTGATAGAATAGATTGTATGTTCCGTGGCGAATTGTGCGCGAGGAATTGACGCAGACGACTATGGTGTGTATCGGCGTGGCTATTGAAATATCGCAAAATTGAATCGGTTAATTGAATCTCGTATAGTATGTATATTTACAATGTACTAAATTAAATATTAAAAAAATAAATAAAGGATAAAAATATAAATTCATTAGAATAAACGGTCAATCAAAAAAATTAATCTTTAAAAAGGGCTTTATGGGAAAATCATTTGTTTAAGAACCTATTTGAAAAGCTAGCTTTCAATGAAAATAGTTTAAAGTAGTATTAAAAACACTTTTATCTGTTTTCCTGTAGTATAAAGTAAACCACGTATCATTAATTTAAAATTTTACAATATAATACACAGAAACAAAAATTAAACATGTTTGTTTCATACTGTATAAAGTAAAAAATACTTCTTCAGTTCACATAAATATTTTCATGATGAACGGTCAGAAGACAGTTTTAATCTTTAAATTGCGTTCTGGAAACTGCAATATTTTATCGGCTTATTGGAGCGATAGTTTTTGCTTAAAGAAAATCAGGATCCGCAAATCAAATATAGAATGAGATACACTTCATTCTTATTATGTCAACTTTCATAAGCTAGTATATTTGGATACAACCCCTCATCTTTTTACTTCCTTTTGGGAACAGCGAATTTCGAGCTTATTCTATCGACGATTACTATCAGAATTTTCAAGCTATGTTTTTGAGACTTTCATAAAAGTTGGTCTATACATTTAGCTAATATATTATGCACAGTATATTTTGATTGAATTCGCGCATGCGCAGTGAAATCATATTTAGTAAACCTGCTCATTTTTCATACAATTTCTATTATTTTTTAATTCTGATTACAGTGTATTGTGTACAATTTTGTTTGTCATATTTTCTGAAAATAACTTGTTTTTATATTAAAAACTCTGCAAATTATAAGCAAAAAACTTGGTAAAATTTGGGACTGTTTTTATAAAAACCTGAATTTCTCTTCGAGTATACATGCTATCTTCATAAAAATAAACCCAATTTATTACAATAAGCCACTTAATCATAATCTACAGTTTGAATGCTTTTGCAATATTAGTTTCTACAGGGTTATCCAAAAGATACTCGTTTTTCTTCAATTTGTTGACGGCCCCTTATGGAGTTTCGGGAAAAAATCTTCGAGGAAATGTATGACGTTTATCATGTTGTTTACACTCCTGAAGTTTCAGGATGATTCCTCATGTATCTTTCCAGATATTTAACAAAACGTCTAAAATCGCAAGTGTCCGATCATCATTGGAAATATAGAGTATATTTAAAGTTATTTTATATAATCTATGATAGTATTCCAATTTCATTTAAGGTATGGTTATGAAATCCTGTGGGAAACAGCAGATATTGATGTACAGCTGTAAAAAAAAAGTTTTCCACCTATTAGCTCTGTAGATCATCATATCATTATATAAAAATGTGACTGGTACCAATCGATTAGTAATAAAGTAGTAAAAATTAATGCTATACTTAAATTTTGTTTAGGAGGTCGCCTTTATGTTAAAATTGTAACACACTCTGAAATTACCAAAACGAACTCCCCATTTTGTTGTCAAATCCACGTGGTATTAAAATACCGCAAAATCGAATCGCTTAATTGAATCTCATATACAGGGTGATTATAAAAAAAACTATCCCGATATATGAGCCCCTAACTGTCATACCGTTCACAGAAACTGAATGAAATTCTGGCCTGGAGTATTTTGAGGTATGCGCTCAAGAATCATGTGAAAAACAACAGTTAAATTCTAACAGTTACGGTTACAGTGACAAAATTTCGAAAATTTCAAATGGCAACACCTACTTTTTTTTATTGGAATGTGATCTTCATAGTGAAATACCATAAAAAGCGTTGGAACGGTACCTGTAGAACGGAAATCGCCGGCGCTAGGCAGACTAAGAAGAAAAGTGAAAACAACCAATAAAGGACAGAGAAGCAACAGAAAGTAAAACATTTTATTGTTCAGTGCTATCCATTATCTGCTGCATGTCGTCGTGTGTGAAATGGAAAATGTATGAAACACTATAAAATGTTTTGTTTTCTGTTGCTTCTCTGTCCTTATTGGTTGTTTTCACTATTCTTCTTAGTCTGTCTAGCGCCGGCGATTTTCGTGCTACAGGTACCGTTCCAACGCTTTTTATATGGTTTTTCACAATGAAGATCACATTCCAATAAAAAAAAAGTAGGCGTTGCCATTTGAAATTTTAGAAATTTCGTCACTGTAGCATTAATTGTTAGAATTTAACTGTTCTTGATGATTCTTGAGCGCATACCTCAAAATACTTTAAGGGGTCAGGTAACCTTTAAAGAATGTGTCAGAAATTTTATGTCAGAAATTCGAAAAAAAAATTATTAGCTTATAATTAACTATGATTCTTGAGGAACAATTTAAAATAAACCTCGTGAAAAAAATTCCCTTTAGAAGTGGAGTTATGTCTAAAACAGTTTGAGCTTTTTATATGATCAAGGGCAGGTTTGATCTTTGAAGTCAATTTTCTCAAAACGACGAATTTGGTCATTGCGCGCACGATTTAAGAAAAATGGTTGGTTCATGAAATTTTGACTGAATGTCTTAACCAGACAGATGCACAAAATGACCTACTATTATGTTTCTCAAGTAACAAGTTTCGAATTTATGACTACTTTTGTAGTCGATATTTCGAATTTCTCAAAAAACATTTTTTTTTCTCAAGATCTACACATTTTATTTTTTTCATCGTAGGTCATTTTGAGAACACATTATATATGTATTCATTAAAAAAAAATTGGCTGGTTTTAGCAATTCAAATGTGAAAAATCATGCGCGCAGTACATGCAAGAATAATTCTTTCGTAAAAAATTTATTATATTTTACAATAAATTTAAAAGTTTATATGAGTGTATACATTTTTCGAGAATTTTAATTTATAAAATAAACCTTTATTAATATGCATTTTAAATTTTATAATTCAAAGTCAAATAGTTACGGAGTTATGGTAATTCTTATAGAGGTCCCTTTTTCATGTATTTTGTGAGTTCAAAAGTTACCTGACACCTTAAACCAAAATTTTATTCAGGTTCTGTGAACAGTATGATAGTTAGGGGCTCATATATCGGGATAGTTTTTTATAATCACCCTGTATATTTTTTCACAATGTACTAAATAAAATATTAAGAAAATAAGGATACAAATATAAATTCTTTAGAATAAACGGTCAATCAAAATATTTAATCTTTAAAAAGGGTTTTATGCGAAAATCATTTGTTTAAGGACCTAGTTGAAAAGCTAGCTTTCAATAGAAGGTAGTTTAAAGTAGTATCAAAAACACTGTTATCTGTTTTCCTGCAGAATAAGGTAAACCACGTATCATTAATTAAAAATTTTACTTTACAAAACGCTGAAAAAAGCTTGTTTCGTACTGTACAGAGTAAAACTAAATTATTGTAAAGATATAGTTCCCATAAATCTTTTCTTTTCATGAAAAACGATCAGAAGATAGTTTTAATCTTTAAATTGCATTTTGGAAGTTTCAATTTTTTATGGACTTATTGAAAAGTTAGTTTTTTTTCTAAAGAAGATCAGAATCCGTAATGGAAAGTATTTAGTTCCTTTTTCTTTTATAAGAAATGAACTACCTTCCGTTTTCTTTTTTTGGGATTGAAATAAGTTTAACTGTGTTTAAATTATTTTACATAACCTGTGATATTATGTGAATATCATTTTTAAGGGGACAGTAAACTTTTTTTTATTTGGAAATTTATGAAACTGGATACTCAAATTTATCTCAGACCAAAAGCGTCTTTTTACTTAAAATGCTGTTTACTTAAAATTGAAAATTTCGCGCATGTCTAACTTTTGAAACGTTCCATGCGCATTCCTAATTATCAGATTAGTTTGAAATTTATGCTGTATATCCTCTATACCAGGGGTTCCCATACTATGGTACGCATACCAGTACTGGTACGCTAAGCTCTGTTTACTGGCACGCGAAAGTGCTATGCTGGTACGTAAAATGAAACAGCAGCATAATATTATAAAATTAAAACGGGCGTGAATTTATCATTTTGGAAAATTTCGAATAAAAATAAGAGTGTAAACGCTTTTTGTTCTTTTTGTTGTTATTAGAAATGTTTGTTATAGCAAACTCTCTGAAATCAGCACATGCAACCAGTTTTCCAGAATTAAACACATTAATTATTACATTTAAAACGGAAAAAATGGGAGATAAAGACCTAATTTAAACATTAATCAATGAAACAGTTTTAATTAGCAGAAAAACTGTTTTAAACATGTTTTTTTAAACTGTATTATCTGAAGGTAATGTCTGAATCAGTGAAAATAGGAGGAGCTTGTTCAAATAGGAGGAGTTAAAACTTTTTTTTTCAGTGGTTATTTCAGTGTTGTAGTTTTATTCAGAACATAATTCACTTTTTATTTCAGTCTGTCAATTGAAATTTTTCTCTTCGGTTTTTAATACAGAAAAGTTATTTAAAATGTTGATTTGAAATCGAACAAAATGTGAGAAGTTCCATTTTCACAGATTTTCTTTTATTAGCATTACGTTTGATGCCTGGTGGTACGCGGATGTATGAACTTCGATTTAGTGCTACGTCGGTCTAAAAGTTTGGGAACCCCTATTCTCTATACAATAAAAAATAAATATGATAAAAAAAAAGTTGCATTTCAGGAGTATTTCAGTGTTGAAATTTATGTGCCTATGGAGGTATATAGTTACTTTTTTAGAAAAAAACAAAGCATAATTGTAAAAGTATTTTTTTTTTATGCTCTACATTCAGCGAACTTTTACAATGCATGCCAACTTTCATTGTAATGTATAAAAATATATCTCATAAATAAATATTGTCACCTTGTTTGGAAAAGAAATGCGCATGGGGCATTTTAAAACATGACAGTTATTCTTTATTTTAAAATTTAAAAAAATTAAATAATTTAAAACCTTTTTATTATTTTAACACAAAATTTTGAAAACTTATTTGACTGCCAGGAACTAGTCTGCCAATTTTCAAATTAATCCATTGAAAATTGAAGGATTTCGTTTTAATGTCCACTGTTCCCTTAAGTGGGAAACCATGTTTGCGAAATCCTATTTAAAACATTAGATATCGTTGTGAATAAACCGGTTATCCTCCAAGTAACTCCTGCCACAAATAATCGTATAAAAATGGAACTGGTATCAATGAACTGGTTAGTAATAAATAACGTAGTACTAATTAATCCTCTACTGAAATTTTGCTTAGGGGGTTGTCTTCATACTGAAATTGCATCACACTCTGAATTTTTCAATACGAATGCCTATTTCTAACGTCATATTTGGACCTTTCGTTAAATGTTATCTTAGAACAAAGTTGAAAAGTGCTTATGAATTCGGTTTGTCTGTCTCTCTGTGCACGAACTCGTGTAAATATACACGGATTTCCTTGAAATTAATATATGTTATTGGGGTTTACTATGGTATGTTTGGTATTGAAAATGAAGTGCGCATCATTTATGGTTCTTTTACAGGGACACTCAAAAGAATTCAGTTACATTACGATCGATGGAGAAAAGTCGTTTGTGGCGTATTTTAATTTCGTTACACTATTTCAAACATATTAAAATTCATATATATCACTGGTGTGTACTATAAAAAGCTTTAGAATATGGTACGTATAGAATGTATCATTCATTTACAGGGACACTCAAAAAATCGTTACTTTACTGTCTATGGGGAAAATCGTGTTCAGCGTATTTTAATGATTTTTAACTATTTTATACATATTCAAATTGATACATATCACTGAGGTGCACTGCAAGGCGTTTACTGTAGAATGTGATATGCATAGAATGTATCGTTCATTTACAGGGACACTCAAAAGAATTTGATTACAGTACTGTCTATGAAAAATGCTGAAATGAAAAAAAATGCTGGAAGTTCGCTTTACGTTGTGGTACGTGTTTTTAAATGTAACTAATTTTTTGCAAATTAATTGGTGCACATAACTTCTATAGATCATATACATGGCTGCTCAAAAGATCTCACTCACATATACGTTAATTGAAGGTAATTGCTGAAGGGGAATTTTTAATTGTACATTGTAATTCCTAACTGAAGTAAATTTTAGCATACTGTGTAGTATACATAAAAATCTATAGATCATATACCGAGCTGCACAAAAGAATTCGGATATTTTGTTTGGCTATTGGTAGTAATTGCTGAGATTAGATTTTTAAATCTGTTAAGTGTTTTCTAAATTGTTCACTCCACCCGGTTTGAGCTTGACCTTGTTTACTTAGTATGGGCACGGCTAGTTGAGTTTAAACCGAAAGGTAGGCTTCCTCACCCTGTTTCACTTTAACTTTGTTTACTTAATAGGGCTAGTTGAGCTTAAGCCGAAATGTAGACCTCCCCGCCCGGTTTGACCTTGACCTTCTTTACTTAGTAAACTGGGAAATTTTGTTATACTATTCTGCATGTGTTGGAAAGTGTTTATAAATTTATGCTTGACGCATGGTTTTTCGTTCTTGTTTAATCTTAAATCAAAACTAGTTGGTAGAATGGGCTGTAATTTTGGTTTTGCGTATTTGGAGCTTCTAGAAATGTATTTCTGTTAAAAACTTCATAGGTTACAAATCATATTTTTGAAGAAAATTTATTTCGAAAAAATATATATTTTTTTTGATTTACTGAAGAATCCAAAAATGAGGTCAAAATTATATGTTTGTATTGAAAATTTCAGAGTTTGAAGTTGAACTTTTATGTCCAGTTTGTCCCGAAACGGTTAAATACAGAACAATGTGCAGTGCAGTAAACTTTATAAAATATGTAAAATAAAAGCAACTAATTAACACACACGTTAAGTAACTCTAATTTAAAATGCTTTTACAAACTTTTCTAATGCTTAATTCTACTGCAACTTTATAAGTATTACTGAAAATAAATATCATTATATTATTTTAAAGTAATTTATCTATAATACAGGGTGTAAAGTGCATAAATTAAGCATTCATTCAATTAATAAATTGAAGTAGCTACATTTATAAACTTATAACCGATGTAAGTGCATATGTTCCTATAAAAACACTAAATCTTTTCTAATATATAATGCATAATACTGCATATAGGTTGCTGAAAATGAGTATGATTAATTTATTTTAAATATACACGAAATGGAAACCGTTACAGCTTCTTCTTATAGTCTAGAAATACACATTAATACAAATTCTGATTAATCCTGAAAGCGAAGAAACTTCTAGTTGAAAATGTTCTTACAAAAGTGAAAATCTTTTACAATACTTACAAAGAGACAAAAGCCTTACTGTATTTTCCAGAGTTATTCGCTATAGAACATACGCAAAATATTTCTTTGGATCAATCACTATTATGGACGCTCGTTAATTCGAACTCAAAGGTTCTCAGAAATAAGTTCGAATTATCCAATGTTAAGAAAAAATGTAACTTAAAAATTTTATCACTGAAAAAGAAAAATCTATGTATAACCCTAGAAAATATATTATACTATGGTATTTAAAATTAAACACATTAAAAAGCAATAAAGACTTACCGTAATCATAAAAGGAAGCAGTAGGTGCGTAGTAGAAAGAAAACTTTAATTAAAAATATGAATTACACTTTTGGGAAAAACTGTAAAATGGATGTTTGGTTTTGTTTATTATGCCTACATTTTTCAGCCAGCTTCTCGATTTAAAGCAAACATTTCAATTCATTTTCAGAGCAAGGTTCCATCTGAATAAATGCTTTCAGAGTTTTTATGGAGTCTATTATGGCTTGGTCATTAGGACGGTTAACAGTCTCTGCATTCTCTTCTGAATCCTATAATGTTTCTGCTTTTTCATCTTCTCGGATAGTTTTTATTATGTCATCATCGCTCAATTTTCCACAGATTTCTACGTCTTCATCTACCCTTACATAATCAGAAAAAGTAACGTTATCACATTTAAATTTTTTGAATTCAGGAAAATCGGTATCAATATCGTCACATTCTTCGATATGATTGTTCTTTTCGGCGAGCATGAATTTAATATGACGAAAGCAATTACTAATTGTGCTTTCTTTAACAGCGTCCCATGCAGCGCTGTTTCATTTTAGATTCATGTGAAAAATCTAAATTTGCTAGAAGAAGGAAACGCATGAGAAATGCGTTGTGCATGAGAAATGCTGACAGATCATTTATAGCTGTCAGCAGAGTAATGTCGTAACTTTCACCACAATCTAAAGAAAAAATTATTTGTTTTAAGCGTCTTTTACGATAATTTGTTTTAAGATTCTGGATGATTCCTTGATCCATTGGTTGTAGTTTCGCAGTTGTGTTTGGCGGCAGATATTCAACCTGTATAAAACTCAGTTCTGGAAGGTTATTGTGGCAGCTTGCGTTATCCACAAATAAGAGAATTTTACGCTTTTGTCTCGAAAACTGCTTATCTATTCCTTTTAACCAGTTACTGAAGATGTCTAATGTCATCCATGCTTTTGCATTGGATACATGATCAAGTGGCAGTGTTTTAATTCCTTTAAAACACCGTGGATTCTTGAACTTTCCAATCATTAATAATTTAAGCTTTTCGCGCCCATCCATATTAGCACAAACAAAAGCTGTAATCCGCTCTTTACTGCTTTTACCTCCTACGCAAGTTTCCCCTTTAAAATGTAATGTCTTCTTTGGCAAGAGTTTATAAAAAAGTGCAGTTTCGTCCGCAATAAAAATATCTTTCGGCAGATAAGTAGATAAAAACCCTCCCAGTTTCCTACCGAAATTAGTGCATACGTCTTCGTTTACATCAGAGCTTTGGCCATATACAGTTTGATATGAAATATTGTGCCTTGACTTAAATCGAGAAAGCCATCCATCACTGCATTTAAAATCTTCAATACCCATTCAACTTGCCAATTCATCCGCCTTCGTCTGCAGTAGGGGTCCATTTATCGGAAAGTATCGAGCTCTAGCATCCTGGAACCACAGCAGTAGAGCTTTTTCTAGATTTTCTTGGGACGCATTTCTCATGCGTTTCCTTCCTCTAGCAAATTTAGGTTTTTCCCATGATTCTAAAATTGATTCCTTGTTTTTCAAATAAGTTGACAAGGTATTTTTTTTAATTCCATAGTCAGCTGCTAACTTTGTTTTACATTCGCCATTCTCTACTTTCTTTAAAATTTCTACCTTTGTCTCCAAAGTTAGGGTTTTGTACTTTTCACGTGTAGCCATCCTAAATTTTTGCACGGTCACACCACACACTGGGGAAGAAAAACTAGAGCACATTAACGTGTCTGCACTGTAATCATAACTGACGCAGCGCCCTATAATCTGTATTAAAAACTTTTCTTTTTTTCTGAAATGCTAAACAAATCGATAACAAATAAAAAACCCCCCCTTCTCCTGATTCTTCTTCCGGCCCGCTCTGTTTTTACTCACGCGGGTGGATTCTGCTTTGCGGAGGGGGGGGGGGGTGCGTTGGAGTGTTTTTAGTTTAAGTTTCTAACTACCGCGGATGGCGCGCTTGGAAAAGAAATACAGATGATTTTGACACACAAAATAATAAATACAGCATGCTTTTTTCTCCGTTAAACGAGAAAAAGAAATTTTTTTTCTGTCAAATTTTAGTTCGAATTAACCGAAGTGATAAAATTTAGTTCGAATTAATGAGATATTTGTAACATTAACTCCAATACAAGTTTTTTGGGGCTTTTGGATTAGTTCGAATTAACCGAATTCGATTTAACGAGCGTTCACTGTATTTGACTGATGATGAAAGCGAAAGAACTTCCTATTATTTCATCCAGAAATATGTTGTAACAATTGAAAAAAACTGAAATTAATGAAATCAGATGTTGTCTTTGAAATTAAATGAAGATTCACTTCTGTAAATATTCTTGAAGTATTGTTTATTTTGAGCTACATACCCAGGAGTTTGAGGTAGATACTGAAATAGTTTAGTAAAAGATTGAAATGATTTTTTAATTTATTATATTTAGTTTATTTAAATTATTCACTAATTTTTTTTTCTAGATTTATTCGCTATAGAACATACGCAAAATATTACCTTGGAGCAATCACTATTATTTGACTGATGATGAAAGCGAAAGAACTTGCTGTTATTTCATACAGAAATATGCTGTAACAATTGAAAAAACTGAAATTAATGAAATCAGATATTGTCTTTGAAATTAAATCAAGATTCACTTCTGTAAATATTTTTGAAGTATTGTTTATTTTGAGCTACATACCAAAGAGTTTCAGGTAGATACTCAAATATTTTTAGTAAAAGATTGAAATGATTTTTTAAACCTTTTACGAGGGTGGGCTGAAAAGTTCGAGGCCTGACAGTGAAAGCACAAGATTTTTGACAGAATTTTATGTTATTTTTCAATGTAATCCTCTTGCAACTTAATAAATTTAAGACACACAGTGTGCGAGTTCTTTAGTGCAGCCCTGTACGAGGGGGGTTCGAAAAGTTCGAAAAGAAAATACAAGATTTTTGACAATATTTCATTTAAATTTCAACTTGCAACACAATACATTTCAGAAGACTCTTGAGAAATGTTCATTCTTTAACGTTTTTGGTCGACGTTCAACAAACGCGGCACGCATCGAGCGGAAAGCTTTTTCATGCCCAAAACATCGTGTAAAATCTAGTGGACACAGTCTATGGAGATGTTTGCAATGTCATCAAGTTTGAGTATATCAATCGGCGGTCATTCAATACGGCATTGTGAATTTTTGAGACTATTTCATCGGTCGTGATAGTTTTTCGACGTCCCGAGCGTTTATCATCGTGAATTGATTTCCTACCATGTTTAAATTCAGCAGCCCACTTTTTTATAGTCGAATATGAAGGACAAGAATCCTTTAAGGTGAAATGTATAACTCTTTTTGTATGTCCGTGGGGGTTAAACCTTTTTTATCAAAGTACAGGGTGATCTTTTTTAAAGTGACAGTGTTTGGAGCGCCCTGTAGCACGATCTAATAGCCGAAATGACACCAAACTTGGTATTTAGACTAAACAAGACATGGGAAAAAGGATTCCGTGAAAAAAATTTAGTTCCAAAAATCACCGCTAGGGCATTTTGTGGCGCTTTGCAATGTATAAAATGTGAGAAAAGAAAAATACTAACACATACAATCGTACAGTTAAATTATTAATGTTTATTTACTACATTAATTTCCCCGGTGAGGAATTAGACCACCTTCAATGTGAGCACCGTTCTCAGAAATAACACCGTGCATTCTGTGCACAACGTTCTCCACAGCCGTACGTAACATATCACGAGGAATATTCCGCACTGTCTTTGTTATGTTGTCCTTCAGAATAGACAAATTTGATACTCCACCAACATAAACTTGAGATTTCAAATAACCCCAGAGCCAAAAATCGCATGGCGTGAGGTCAGGGGAACGAGGCGGCCATGCAACTGGAAAACACCGACTTATGACTCTATCATCAGTGAAGGTTTGGCGCAACAGCAGCTTTACCTTATTACCAATGTGTGGCGGAACACCATCCTGCATAAAGATTGTCTGTTGGAGACGGCTTCTTTGCTGAAGTTGTGGAATAACAAACGTTTGCAGCATTTCGTGGTACCTTTCTGCATTTATGGGGCACGTTTCGGGTCCTGTCGGAGTGATGGTCTCAAAAAAGAATGCCCAATTACGAATTCAGCTGTGAAACCACACCAAACAGTGACTTTTGGGGATTTTAATGGGATTTCATGCACGGTGTGGGGATGCACAGAAGCCCAAATTCGGCTATTTTGTGTGTTTAGGGACCCATTGAGATAAAAATGTCACTCATCTCCCCACAGAATGTGCCATGGGAAAGCATCATCAATTTCTACCCTGGCAAGAAACGATAGAGCGAATGTCACTCGCTTATCATAATCACTTGGTTTCAGTTCGTGCAAGAGGCTGATTTTATAAGGGTAAAATCCAATAACGCGCCGCAAAACTCTGCATATCCAATTGTCGAGCTACACCCCGGGCGCTGCTAGTACCAGCAATGGTTCCCTGCGATCCTTCGACAATTGCAGTTGCCACATCAGTTATTACATCTTCTGATACTTGTTTACGTCCTCTCCCAGCGCGAATGGTCAGTGACCCCGTTTCCTCGAACTTCTTAATCATTTTCTTAAGATCATTCAGCGATAAAGGCCCCTTTCGTAATTTTTTTCTGGTTCGAAATTCCCGAAGAGCTGCGGATGCATTACATTGATTCATATAATACAGCTTCACCAGTAACGCACGTTCCGGTAACGTGAGAGGCATGTCCACTGGAGCTCGTTTACTTCAGCTGAGATTATTTGTCGAAGCTGTCTACTACTTGCTTTTATAGCCCCTATTACTGGCGCTCTCATCGCACAACATTTGCATTTTTCTTTGATAACCGTGTTTTATGCTAATTCTCGTTATTGTAAGCTACAGCAGCGCCACAAAATGCCCTAGCGGCGATTTTTGGAACTATTTTTTTCACGAAATCCTTTTTTCCATGTCTTGATTAGTCTAAATACCAAGTTTGGTGCCATTTCGGCTTTTAGATCGCGCTACAAGGCGCTCCAAACACTGTCACTTTAAAAAAGATCATCCTGTATTTTACATAGGTTAAATTTCATTTTTTTCTGTTTTAGGAAATGTCAAAACTTGTTTACTTTACTTTATAGTCAAGCAATAACCAACAAACTCACGCGTTTGAAACTCGGCAGCATGTCATCTAAAGGATCATACTTTACAAACATCATTGTCAATTGCTCATACTTGTTCTATCTCTGTGTCAGTGCTCGAAATTATCAGCTCACCCTCTTACAAAAATGGACGTTTTGTAGTTAGTAACATAAAGAAAGCGGGCGTACTGTATTCATCAAGGCATTGTTTAGCGTAAATAACAACTTTTAAAAATAATCTTGTTCAGGGCAATGTCTAGTAGTTGTATAAAAGCAATGAATATCAAATTGATTAAAAAAAGAGACTAATTTAGTCAGAATTAATGTAACACGTACGATTTGTGCTGATGTAAAAACACTGGCGGCGTACTCCATACACAGAACGAGCTCAGTGAATTAAAAATTCTTTTACAAACACAAAATTTTTCTAATGCTTAATGCTATTGCAACTTCATGAATATTACTGAAAATGAAAATAATTATATTAAGTGAAAGTAATTTGTCTTAAATACAGGGTGCAAAGAGTATAAATTAAGCATTGATTTAATTATTAAATGAACGTTGCTACATTTATAAATCAACACTGTTGTGAACGCATATGTTCCTATAAAAACGCAAATCTTTTCTAATACTTAATGTATATATTACTGAAAATGAGTATGGTTATTTTATTTCGAAAATAATTTAATTTAAATATACACGAAATGTAAACAGTTACAGCTTCTTCTTATTGTCTAGAAATAAACATTAATGCAGATTCTGATTAATCCTGAAAGCTAAGGAACTTCTAATGAAAAATCTTCTTACAAAAATGCAAATCTTTTACAATACTTACAAAGAGACAAAAGCGTTACTGTCTTTTCCAGAGATCTCATACTGAGAAATAGAGATTTATTCTCTATAGGGTATACGCAAAAGAGTTCCTTGAAGCACTTAATATTATTTGACTGATGATTAAAACGAACGAATTTGTACTTGCTATTATTTCATAGACAATCTGTTGTAATAATTAAAAAAACTGAAAGTAATGAAATCAAATGTTGTCTGTGGAATATGTTGTTCAGTATTGATTATTATAAGAGTTTTAGGTAGATACTCAAACATTTTTAGTAAAAGATTGAAAGGATTGTTTTTATTTATTTTTATTTATTTCTTTTTAGAAACACAGATGTTTTTAGTAACATAAAAAACAAGAACGAAAAATCATTCGTCAAGCATAGATTATTAACACTTTCCAAAAATTTGAAAAAAATTTACAAATCATTACCGTTTAATAAGGTGAAAGATGATATCTAAGTAAACAATTTGGAAAAAGTATAACATATTTTAAAACCGAATTTCAGGAATTATCAACAATAATCGGAAAAAATATCCGAAATCTCTTGCGCAGCCCTGGATACGGATCTATAGATTGGTATATATACTACATAGAATGCTCAATATTAGTTCACTTAGGAAACGCTTCTGGAATTTCCGTCAATAAACGGAAATGAACTTTTGTGATTCCCTATATACAGGGTGTTTCACAAAGGACCCCCTAACTTTAAAAATCAATAACCCGGAAACGGGGATAGGGAGAAACATGAAACCAGTGGTATGTTTATTAAAAAAATCGTAAGATTCTTATACATAAATCTCAAAATTTAATTAAAAATAGCGCCGATAGATGGCGCTGCGTATCAAAAGTTATTCAAAAGGTGCACCTTTTACACAACAGACTTATCGCAAACGAAGATGAAATTGTGATTGACTCTCTGCTGTATGTCACCAGTCTGTTTGTTGAAATTTTTTGAAAAGCTCACGAATTGTTTTCCCATCTAGGCCTTTTGCGACTTGAAATAGCGTTTGAAAACTTCTCCTTGTGGCAGTAGGACTCTGATTAAATCGGTGGTACTCCAACACAATAAACACACGTTCCTCCACGGTATACATCACTTTCCGAAGTATTTTCACTATAAGCGAATAGCGGTCAGATTTCAAAGGCGAAATCTTCAAAGGCTAGTCTTTCTATGCTTCTGAACTCTCTGTAGAAGGAGTCTTAACGCTCTCAGCGCCATCTGTCGGTACTATTTTAAACTAAATTTTGAGATTTATGTGTAAGATTCCTACGATTTTTTTATTAAGCATACCACTGGTTTTATGTTTCTATCTATCACCGTTTCCGGGTTATTGATTTTTAAAGTTAGGGGTCATTTGTGAAACACCCTGTATGATCTATAGAATTTATGCACGCCAAGTAACAGACATAAAACGACTTAAATTTAAAAATGCTTGTTCAGCAACTGAAAAAGCAATTCTAGAAATTATTGTTAACAGAGAGTAGCGAATAATTTTTTATGTAAATGAATGATAAATTTTATACACACTTGCAATTCTATACTAAACCTCTTATAATCGACATTAGTGATACATGTATATCAATTTATAATATGTTGGAAATAGTGAAACATTATTAAAATAAAATACAAAGGATTTTTTTTCTATAGTCCATACTGTAACGGAATTCTTTTGAGAGTCCCTGTAAAAGAAATATAAGTGCTATGAACAGCATATTCTATAGTAAGCCTCTTATAGTGCACTTCAGTGATATATATGAATTTCAATATGTTTGAAATTGTGTAACATCATAAAAATTAACCGCAAATGATTCTTCCCCATACACCCAGAAAAAAGTTTTGTTGGATCAACAAAAATTTGGTTGACCCAACAAAACTTTTCGTTTAAATATGGGTCAATGGAAATTTTGTTTGAATCAACAAAAAAAATATTGCTGATTGTTTTTGCAATTCCAAAAAAAAATTTTGTATCGGTAGCAAAAATATGTTTTGTTAATTCAAGTAAAATGGTTCAATTTTATTTGAATTAAAAAAATTCGTTTTGTTACATAGATATATGCTATGTGTTATTTTAACAATTTATTTTCTTTTTTAAACAAAATATATTTTGTTTGTTTAAATAATAACATATGTTATATTATGAACTTGTTTTGTTTATACTACAAAAACTTTTGCTACATGAACCAATCGAAATAAGCATTTTCAACTCACTTTAAACAGTGAATTACGCTTGTAATCCTTGTTGATAACAAATGAATTTTTATCCTGCATTTTTGCAAGCGCAAACCGAGAAAGTGAAAAATGCCTCAAGCCAGACTCGATCCCGGGTCTTCAGAACAGCGCTCTGAGGTTCTACCACGGAGCTACAGAGAACGTTACCCGAAATCGGCATTTCTCACTCTTATATATGTCGGACCGGCTGCAACCGCAGCACAAGATGGAAATGTCATCAGGAGCACGGAAATTTCTGGGGCAAACATGAGACAACAATACAAAGCCTAGCATACGGCAACACATAGTTAATTTTTAATTAATTTTCAGCAGTGAATTAAGCCTGCAAAAAGCAGGATAAAATTTCACTGGTTATTATTCAACGATTACAGGCGTAATTCACTGCTGAAAATGAGATAGAGCTATTGCAAAAATCACGAAAAATGCAACATAGCAGCGTCACCTGTTGCGCGATTTACACTAAAACTAATCAGCAACAATTTATATTAGCAAGTAACTGAATATAAAGTTTTATTAAATTCCGTGCATTAGTTCCTGAGATAAAGCGCTCATAAAATATTTGTCACATACAGACAAACAGAGTCATTGAAAAATCATTGTCTAAAAACAGTCAAATCGTGTTCAGGACCTTCTAAAATACGTCGGAAACCGGAAGCCAAAAATTTTCATGATTCCAATACTTTCTTCTTGTAGAAATAGAAGAAAGTAATAAATGGGACAGGGGGATTTTTAAAACTACCTTGGTCCGTCCCAATGAAAAAGAAATTTAACTATCCAAAAATTATGTTAATCCTTTAATTATATATCTATATAAGTCAAATAAATCGAGTTACGTGAGATCTATGACTACTACACAACAATTTAAATTTTGCAAAAACAACAAAATTTTGCTGGAATTACAAAATTATTGTAAAATTTAAAAAAAAAAATCAGATTTTGTTAATTCAAGTAAAATTTATGAAATTTTGTTAAAATTTAGTAAAAGTGTTAACAATATTTTTTTGTCCAAGCAACAAAACCAATTTTTTTACTTCAACTAAAAATTTTGCTAAAACAACCAAAATGTACTCAACGTATATTATAAAAGCAAAATTTGATTAGAAAATTCCGGTGTCACTGTGGCATTTAGGAATTAAAATTAAGTGGGATATATTATATCCCACCGCCCCATAGTGGGGCGTTTTGACGATCTAGGTATACAAAATTATTACGTTGGAGTTTAATTAGATTTTGTTTATTTTTCCAATGTATCACTAATAAAATGTTCAAACAGAGATAAATATTTGGTTTATTTAATCATTTATATTATTATTATTATTATTAACATTATTATTAGTATTATTTATATTATTATTATTATTATTTATATTATTATTATTATTATTTATATTATTATTATTATTATTATTTATATTTTTATTAGTATTATTTATATTATTATTATTATTATTCTTTATATTATTATTAGTATTATTTATATTATTAGTATTATTATTATTATTATTATTATTATTTATTAAAAGTGGTTTAAAAGTGGTTTAAAATTGACTAGTAAGATTTGAACAAAACATACTACATATTTACACTCTAAGTTAATATAACTTAATGATAAAATAATAATTAAAATAATAATAAGAAGGTTTCAATCATTGATCTACCAAGGTGGCTTTTATTTAAGACTTTTTCGTTTTCTATTACTTGATTAAAACAATCTGGTATGTGATAGGTTCCTTGAAACCAGGCGGAATTGTATTGATAAAAACGTTGTCTATTTCTTTCCGATTTAGACCATTTTTGTTGAATTGGAAAACAAAATGTCCGGACACCTGATTTCAGGTTCTTAAAAATGTCTTCAGTTAACTGAGGATTCTCCAGTTTTTCCAACAAAAATGAAAAGACAGCTCCGAATTTGCTTTCTTTTGGGTTGGAAACCCATAAGTCAACAACATATCGTCGAGAAATTTGTGTAGTCATCCTGAAAAAATAAAAGTTTAAAAATAAAAACATATTTTAAAAAATAAGCTTTTATGTTTTGTGTGACTCTGTAAAAAATATATGTGCTACCCAAATTATTTTCAGTTGAAAAAATGCTGTTGTGTAAATCAATAATCTATATAAATTTTATTGAATTTGAAATAAAATTTTGGCTTATAGACGGTGATGAATCCGAATTATTATTTGTGTGGTCCTTAAGAGAAATATAGCTGCTGCTCACGTTATTTTCACTTTATAAGATGGTATTGTGCATCTCAATAATCTAGATTAATTTTGTTGAAATTGAATTAAAATTTGTGTTTATAAATAACAATCTTTCCACAATCTTTTGTGTGTCCCTGTAAAAGAGGCATAATTGCTACGTTCCTCAAATTATAATAAAATTAAATTATCATGTAAAATAGACATATAAGCTAAGTTTCAGCTCAATCCGATAATTATAAGTGGATTAAAATTGATTTGCAAGATTTAAACTAAACTTTAGTGTAGCCCTGTAAATACAGTATAACTTCTACTTTCCTTAAATTACAATAATATTGTATTGTCATTTAAACTACACATGTATTCAAAGTTTTCGATTAATCGAATAATTGGAAGTGGTTCAAAATTAACTTGCAATATTTAAACTAAAATTTGTGTAACCCTGAAGAAACAGTATAACTTCTACGCTCGTCAAATTATAATAATATTGTGTTATCATTAAAACTACACGTGAATTTAAAGTTTCAGATTAATCGGATAATTAAAAGTGGTTTAAAATTGACATGCAAATTTTTTACTAAATGTAATACATACACTGAAAGTTAATATAAAGCTGGTTTATTGATAAAAACTTTACGATTCGCAATCTTTCGCAGGCGTTTTCTTAAATTTCTAATACTTTAGGAATGACACTTTTACTTAAAAAAATCTTATTACTTAATAAAGATAATGATGTATTAAAAGTCAAGGTAAAGTTTTTAAACAACAACATGAATCTTCCAAAAGTACAATTTCTGAAAAAAGGTTTAATGACGCTTATTTTCAAATAACAGTAGGTTAAACCTTACCTTGACAAATATGTAATATATTTTCAGTAAACTCGTGCTTTCACATTAAACAGAATAGTTAAGACGTGCTTTTGAACTTAGAGAAATAAATGCAACCGTTGAAACACCCTCAAACCGATTGCGCAAATGTCTCCTTTACGGTCGTAATTAATCGACACCACGAGTTTTTTCGACAAAAATCGTACGGATCTCGACAAAAGAGACATTTAGCTACCATAATATGCAGTCTTGTTAAATTCCGAAAATATCGGAAAAATGAATTTTGTCTACCTAGATCATCAAAACGCCCCACTGTGTGCCCTTCAATTGGGCTAAATCTGAGGCTAGGCGTTAGGGAAGTGGTACTTTAGTGTTGTCCGGAAGATAAATAGTATCATTCCATAGATGAAACTGAAACTGAAAGGAATGTAATAACTGAATGTAACAAAATAAATATGAGAAGAACTGAGGGAGAGAGAAACATTTTAAGTTGCCTTTGAAGAAGTGGCATAAACAGCTGCTTTTCTATTTTGCTTTTAATAAGTATTGAATCGGTGCCTGTCACTGAGGATTAACATCGAGTCAGTGAATGAGTGAGTGTTGTTGCTATGTTTAAGGAATGTGAAAATTTTGACTTGGTGTCATTCCAAATTTAAAGTAAAATTGCAAAGTCAAAATCTAATTTAATTTTAAAATTTCAGTTATTCAACTTTTTATTCTCTTTGAGCTCATATAAAATGAGTTCTTTCAGATAATTATTTCTGTAAAAGAACATCTGATAATCACATAAACAGCATGTAACTGCATTCATTCAACCTCCACTTATTCGCTTACTACCACCAATTTACCACTAAAATCTTTAAGGATCCTACTTCGTTAACTGGTATTACACATGAAGACTCATCAGTTCTTTTTTATTATTTTTTCGGAATGCGTTTAACCCTTTGAGGGGCGGTGGTATATGTTATATACCACCTAATTTTAATCCGATTCAAACCAGAAACTTTTAATTAAATTTTACTTTTTTAACTTTGACGAGAAAAAGTTGAAAAATTGCTTATTCTTATTTTGAACTAAATTCTTTCCTAAATTCCGGTGGGAATTGAACGTTACAGGAGCACAAGTGCTTGTCCCTGAAAGGGTTTTAAACAAAATCTAACTTGTGATTATGCAGATTATGTTTGGTTTTCCTTACAATTCCGGAATGTCTTAACTTACAGGTTTATTGATTTCATATCATATTTTAAAACTATCTTTCATTACAACTGTTGTCTTATGTGTAAATATTTGAAAACCTATTTAATAAAATTTTGAGTGATATATAAGTAAATAAAATAAGACTATCACCAGTTTTTTTAGAGTGTACTAATTGTATAAATTCAATCCGATAAGGTTTGAATGCTTCTAATTTCAGAGTGGTGTTTCGTCTGTCAAGAACACCAAGTTCTTATGTATCTAGGAACTTGGTAATAAATTTGTCATTTTATATTAGAAAAGAAATATGTGATAACAGTTTACAAGATAATAACTACCTAAATATTTATGAGATAATAACTAATAGTTAAATACATATGAAGTAATAAGTATTTAGATACTTACGAAATAATAACAAGTTTTTATTTAAATTCGTTTCTTGATCTAAAAATTAAAGGTAATGAGCGTTAAAAAATAAAATAGCAATATCTGATAACAATTTCACATACAGTCGCAATATGAATGAAATTAGGTATGAGATTTAAAAAAAATTAAATACTCATTAAAACTATTCGATTACCTGACAAAACTGGCGACTATTTTTATATTCCGTCGTACCAAAACTTGCAACAATTTTTCTTTCTGGTGTATTTCTCCTAAAAACATAATAGTATAAGTGTATAGTTAATATTATTTTTCAAAAACTGACATGAATAGAACATAAAACAGTCCACTGAGAATAAAGCCATTTTGTATTATGCATGCGCAGATAAATGCAAGAAATTTAGGGAGTGGAAAATGCCGCCACTTTACGGCTGATTGTATTCTGCCATAGAAGTAGGATAGTGTAACTGACAACGCTTTGAACAGCTCTGAAGCGCTCTGGAGCTGATGGTATAATAGATCAGCGCTTCCCAACCTTTTTTCTTTCACGTACTCCTTGCTTAGGCTTTTCCTTTCGGAGTACCCCCTATTTATCATTCACACACACCACCCCCTATCTTCTCCCACATAATATTAAAATCTTCATCTCCCATGAACGAAAACCCAGATTTCAAGAATTATGCATTATTATATTTCCTTTTCATCAAGGAAGCATTGATGTTTTCAGTTTTATTTAAAGAATTAGGTTTATTAGTATTTAGAACTGGCCTACTATCACAGCTACGCCCAGGTTCTCTTGCATTTCTAAATAATCAGATTGTTTCGAAGAACTTTTAGTTCCAGAATCATCAGGTTAATTTCAATCGCAGTTGCATTTAAGAATTCCGGATTGCAACGAGTTATCCAATTTAAACAGAAAACCAAATCATTCAAATAATAAGTAAGCATTTCAAGTTAAATACTCATTAAAGGGATGGAAGTTCTCCATTTCATATACGTTAATGATATAACTCCGCCCATTCGAAAACGAAAATAAGGGCTTTTCAACGCTTTAAAAATTAAAAATTAAAACCAACAGCTCTGACGTAATTTAGGCGTTTTGCAATTTTAAAAAGAAACAATAAGAAAAAAGAAGTGGGAAAAGAACATTGTATAATGATCAATGGAAGTTTTCGTGAAGATTGGAGAAAATATAGATGTACTCGTGCAATATGATTAGAAGTGGGCGGAGCTAATGACGTTGAATTACCCATGAATTATTAGGTCTACTAGTGGCCTTTATCCTCATTTTGAGTGTAACATATTGGACTTACACATGAGGCTAACTTTATAATTCAAAACTGTCAACTTTCTTTATGTATTTTCAGCTAAATCATTTTTGTGATTTCCGCCATTACCTATATTATTTTTACGTACCCCCTGCAGGCTCGCTACGTACCCCCAGGGGTAAGCGTACCCCAGGTTGGGAACCGCTGGTATAGATGGACCCCTGAACTGCAATATGTGGCAAAGACTCCTATGGGAGTGGCTGGCATAGGGTGAGAGAGAATAGGGCGTATGGCGTTGGTGGCAATGAAACTGGTGATTGGCGTTCCCAAATGATTAAAAAGGGGAACATCATAGATTAACAAAGTAACAATCCATCAAACGTTAAAATAGAGAAAATTTAAAATTTGCACTATTCCCCTCTTTTCAAGAGATTTTTGGGTATCAGATGTCCTGAAGTAAATCAAGTGACACCGAGTCTCTACGTACTTCTAGCCACCGCCCACTGAATATTAGGCCTCAGCGTTGAAATAAAAATTGATGCAGTCGTACGCGGAATTCTTCCAGCGTGTGTACAGTCACTTGAAATTCAATACCAATAATTTCTAAAAGTTTTCTCCGCCTTAATTTTCTGAGATTCAACAAGTGAAAGAAAACTGTTAGAAAATACTGAGGTGTAAAATTAGGGGACCGTACAAAGGTTTCACAAAATCGGCCTACGAGCGCTGCCCTTTTTATGGCAGCGCTCAGGCCTAGTATTCAGGGGGCGGTGTTCTAGCGTAACACAGCGTTATCTTTCTTCTAGTATATTCCAACTTCTTTGGTTCTTGCATGATGGAAAAATAAACAAAAACTAGAAATCTCACATACAAAAATTTTAAAATATTAATCGAGGCAAAGATTTGTAACTAGGACAAATGTCCAAATTTTAGTCACTGCGAAATGAACCGATTGATGAAACGTATACTTATATAATAATAATTATTTTTTATGTCAATCCATTTCATAATCTAAAAATTAAAATTAATAACGGTTAAAAATTAGGATAACAATATGTGATAACTATTTCATATATATTCTCAATATGAATGACACAGGTATGACACATATATATATATTATTTTAAACATTCATTAACCCTTAATTGCATAGTGATGTAAATTTCCATCACTTTTTATTTAACTTTTAATAAATAAATCAACTTCTTCGCCACCACTATATTTATATAGAAATATTAATGGAGTAAATTTCCCGTGAACTATGTTGCTGAACGAAATTAAAAATCTATCTTAAAATTTCTGGTGTCTCATATTTAATACGTGTATGAAAAACACAATTGTAAAAGAAAAACTCATGCAAAGAAGGGTTAATACTTTCATTAATGGCTATGACTGGTGACTATCTTTATATACAGTTGTACTACAATTTACAAAAAAAAAAAAAAAATCTGGTGATTTCAGGCTGAAAATATCCTAGTATAAGTGTACGGCAGAGATCATGTTTCAAAAAGAGGTACGAATAAAAATACAAAATTCAAAATAGTCCACTGGGACCAAAGCCATTATGTATTAAGTCTGCGTAGATAGATGAAAAAAAATAGGCAGTTGAAAATATAGCTGACTAATTGTGTTCTTGCATTCTGGAAAAAGAAAAGGATAAACCAGAAAGCTCACAAAGTGAAATTTGAAAATATTAATCATGACCGCAATAGGCTACTAAGCCAAATGTGCTCTAAGAAGAAAAACCATTGTTGTAAAGACAGTAGGTTGAATGGACGGTAAGAAAGGTTTCCGCTGTGGCTTTCCATAATGCGACGAATAATGGCAGCTATAAATTAATAGTAACTGTTTTTTGTAGCGAGCATCTGTGTTGACAATTCGCCGCGGGACAGGAAATTGGCGATCATGTATGCGAACAATTTACATGTAGTGCAAAGCCATTAAATAATAAGCCCAGTCACATAGTGTTAAATTTGTTAGCGACACACTAGCGTCAAACCTCTGCTGCGGAAGGAGGACAAAACAGAAGTGGGTCGCAGAGAAACGATACGATTTATTTATATCGATATTTTATACGATTTTTATCGATGTTTTGTTTTTGCACGTCCTTTAAAAGCTTGCTAATTATTGGGATCTTTTACATTAAAGCTAAAACTATAATGAAAAAAAATGTGGAAATTTACTGGATTAATATTTCTATATAAATATAGTGGTGGCGAAGAAGTTGATTTATTTATTAAAAGTTAAATAAAAAGTGATGGAAATTTACATCACTATGCAATTAACCCTTTCCGGCACAGACAAATTATGTTCGTAAAATGTGAAATTACTGACTGACAACGGAATTTACAAACGACTTTCTTAGAAAATATGAACTCCTTATTTTAAGCTTTAATTTTAGAAGCAAAATTTTATTAAAACATTCTTGGTGCCGAATGCAGCACTCCCAACCGCTAGATGGCGCTATTTTCAACTTGCGAAAAGTTTCCCATTTATCTGACTGGGCTTATTATTTAATGGCTTTGATGTAGTGCGTACGGTTTTAAGTCCCTAGCTCTTTGGATCTGAACGATATAGTATTGGGTATTCTTCTTTAATCGATAAATTCTTCGATGACATACTAAGAATATTGCTACATAAATTTAGTGGTGTACAAAATACCGGAAGACAATCACCCCTGCATTTAGAAATTTGTTTCTCTGTTTGTATTCTCTTTATAACAGTGTTCGAAAAAAAAAATCATGAAAATGGTCAAACATCTTCAGATAAATATACTTATTTTAGAGAAAAATAAGGCTTCCTAAAAAAAAAGGGTTGAAATGTAAAATGCGGAATATTTTGGAATCCGAAATGATCGTTTGAAATGATTTAAAAGTATGCTTATCCAAAAATTCTATGTTCTAAGGAAAATAGTCTTATTAAAAAAAAAAGTCACGCTCAGATATATCTTTAAATGTGAATAAATTATATATATATATATATATATATATATACCGGGTGTCCCAAAAATGACTGATGGATTTTAAAATTCAATAACTTGGAAACGGTAACAGATATTAAAATAATTCTTTCACGAGGGTTATGTATGTTGTCAGAAATTTTCTTACTGTGATTCTTGATTTTAGTTAATTTCAAACAATTGATGGCGCTGACAGCGATAAGCACTCAGTTGATGCCTAAAGGGACGCCTAGCAGCATTGATGCCCCTCCTCCTGAATACTAGGCCTGCGAGTTGACAACAATGGCGGCTGTCGCAGGCGGATTTTTTTCAGCGTTTGTACGGTCCCTCGAACTTTAACACCAATAATATCTAAAGTTTTCTTTGATTTATTTGATCTCAGAGAAACTAGGCGAAGAAAACTTAAAAAAATTCTTGGTGTTGAAGTTCGGGGGACCGTTCAAACGCTGAAAAAAAAAATCCGCCTGCGACAGCCGCCATTTTTAACAGGCCTAGTATTCAGGGGGCTGAGGCTGTATCAATGCTGAGGCGCGTCAGTTTCGGTCTCGACTGAGAGCCAATGGCTGTCAGGGCCATCTATTTTTTGAAATTCGAACTAAAATCAAGAATCACAGTAAAAAAACCTCCTGACGTCATACATAACCCTCCTGCAAGAATATTTTTAATACCTGTCACCATTTGCATGTTATTGAATTTTAAAATCCATCAGTCATTTTTGGGACACCCGGTATATATATATATACATACACATAAGAATTTTGACATTTTTTTTATGAGAAACTAGCTACCCGCCCGGCGTTGCCCGGGTCCGTAATATTAACAATCTCAGAGCAAGGCGTTAACTCCCTCTCTCCCCATACCTGCAAATATAACGAATAATTTGTTCAAGAAAACCACCTTCACCTACATTAACGCGATCATTAAAAAAATAATTATTTTTTTCTGAAAATTAGAGCATAACGAAGGCGCTACGCTAAAATAGTCTGCAGATGACATGACTTCCCATCCTCAAATTCAGATCTATATCTTAATTAGTTATCTAAATTTTTGTTCATTAGTAAAAGTTGCCAATTGTTGTGGAGTTTTGGGAGGCTGGGGAAAAATTCAGACGTGGTTTCAAGCTAACATTCATCAATCCTCTCATCTCACTGCATCACTTGCCATCAACTACTAGGTCCATCATCTAGTCCGGAGGGGAAAATCGTTCTACGGTCCAGAACTTCACAGTCGGAGTCAGTAATTTCACCTTCCTGAAGCATGTGTTTTATTCGAAGATAGCCATCACCGTAACTCAGAACACTACGACTTCTAACGACCGGTTTAGTTCAATATCTATGATCACTTCTGATGGTTAAGAAGTCATAATCTTGGAGCGCCACTACGCCAAAAAAAAAAATAGGCTACACATATCTTCTTCTTAATTTCTCGTTAACAGTTATAGATCCGCAATTCGAAAATGCCCTTATAGCCTCTTTTCATCATAACATCATGATTTAGGATGGTTAATGTAGGGCCATCAATGCCCTACTCTCAAAAAAAAAAATCTTCCAGAAACCTGTCCGCCTTCAACAACTTCGCGATCCAGCCCACAGGCTTCGAGCCCCGTAATAAGTCGAATTTTTTTTTACGAGTCAAACGACAGGTCTCTTGGCCAAGCAACAAGTGTCGTAAACATTCATTCTCCCGCGCTGCTTGAAAAACGGGACCGATCCACTCTGCCAGGGGTACGGGAATGGAAACAAAAGGAAAAATGGACTCATCGTGAAGACTACAGCTTGCCGCTCCACTCTGCCGGCCGCTTCATGGGGGAAGGAAACCATGCATCACCCCCATGGCGTGTGCTGAAGGGGGGTCCTGTTAACCTCTGTTTACATGGGCGCCAGCTATCCGCCTGATAGCAGAGCCAATTGAAGCCTGACGTAAACTTACAAAGCCTAATTGCGTGTATAGTACACTCATAAGATAACGTAATTCTTATACAGGGCGGTCGGTCATTCTTATATCAAAGTCAGACTAGATGACTCCAAATTTTCCACCTGTGCAGTCTACTGACAAAACATCCCTCCCTTGCTGTCTGCTTTTCGTATTTGAAAAACAGGAAGCTACGTTAGACTATAAACGCTGAAATTACTTTGCAAAAAGAAAAAGAAAGAAGAAAAAATAAAAACTGATTTTATTATAATTATTACAATTACTTTTATTTATTTAAATTTTTATTAGAAACAGAAAAAAAGAGTGCTTTTAAATAAATGTTGAGAAAGTGATTTAAATAATTAATGTAGATTAAAAAAAAAAATTTGTTGAAACCAACCGTAACAAGATTGCTCCCCCCGGCTAATTAAAAAAATTTTTTTTTGAGAAAACAAATTATTTTTTTGAAAGGTAACTTGGTACCACATGGCATGCTGGGACCTCAACACTGAAAAAACTGACCCACAAACACAGATCATACATCGATCCGGGACGGGATCCAGAGAGTTCACCGCTGAAATACCACCCTGACAATATATTCCGGATATATACAACCAGAGCTCGCACATCCGTAGAAACCATTACCTAAAATATTACCTGAAACATGACCATAAAAGAGTACTACCAGAGGAGGGACCACAAGGCTGATTTTACCACTAAAATGACCAAGATATTTTCTGCACCTGTAAAAGAACACATGTTCCACCTGATTGTGAAACCTCACTTCCCTACTACTGTCATTCCTACGCATAACTGCATCCTTCCTGAGACTTCTAGCAACAGAACTGTAAATAATACATAAATTGAATTTTGAAAAAAAAAAATTAGCCGAAAAAGAAGAGAAGTGCCCACTGATTAATTGTCACTATACTGCTTATATACATAACTTCAATAATTGGCATCACAGTATATTACAACACTACCTATTAATGTAAATAAGTACTAGTAATATCATAGTTACAACACTGTAAATGTCAATGAAATTTGTAAAACACATATTAATTCTATTATACAAAAATACACAAGAGCAACTGGTGACACACAAAAAAAAAATATATACATATACATCTGTAAGACACAAATTATGGTATCACAGACCATGTTAGAGAATTACGCACACAATTGTAACAATTTTATATGAGAACACATGTTTGTTTTCGAACACAGTCTAATGATTCGGGATATTATGTAGATTTTACAAATGCACGTACAAGTAATGTGCATGGGAAAGAGTATCTCTGCCTCTGTGCTACTTATAGCAAAAAGCAGTTTCGGGCCTTTTGGGCACTACAGGGAAAACATTCCACAAAATAAAATAAAAAACAGGGGTGGTGACATATATCACCAGGAAGGAAAACACACATTCCACAAAAATAGGAAGTAGAATAAATAAAATAGTTAATTTTAGCACTTTTAGCCACACACAACAACATACAGGCATGTACATGAGACAGTATGTACTAGAAAAAGAAAAAGGGCCCACACTCCTTAAAGTTTAAGCTCAAATAAAACCACAAACTGTATAGTAAATAATAAATCTATCTAGTTAAAATGTAGAAATTAAAGTAAACACATACTTAAAAAGTTATATACAAAACACTGATGCATTAAAAAAAACTGAACTAAACAGATCTACCTCGGCAAAAGGGCATACAAAACACAACATCCTAAAAAAATTTTAAAGTAACAAAAATTACATTCGTTTCTTTTTTTTTTTTTTTTTTTTTTTTTGCAAAAATATACCCAAAATCTACGAAAACGGGGTGCGGACGGGTATATACCACATAATCTACCATAAAACAGACAAAAAGCTTAAGTATAGGCATAAAAAGGGTTAAAAATGCCTACATGAGAGTATCAACACACAACCAAAACAAACCTTTAATACGCTAGAAAAACTAAGTTCCGTTTTAAAAATGTCAAAAAAAAATAATTAAATATACATACACATTAACTAAACTATAAATAAATACAAATAAACAAGGTAAAATTGAATAAAAATGCTTGAATAACGAAAAAAGGTAGTTAGTATTTATAACTCGGACGGTCTCTTCTATCCCGTAGCGAATAGTCGGTTCTAGAAATCGATATTGAACGACTACTTCTATTCGATTTAGCAGCTGGACGAATCGATGAACGAGACCTGCGCGAATCGCTGTGCTCAGCAGTTGAACTGCTTTCTGCCGTGGCTGAATTTTTACCTACGCGCATTTCACTGCCTTCTGCCGTTGCTAAATTTTTATTTACGCACATCTCGTTATTCTCTGCCGCTGCAATCTCCGGAGAAATGGGAGGTGGGGGAGAGGGATTTATGATTTCAGTCGCGTCGCTGTCTGTTTCCTCCACTTCCGGCGCTACCGGAGTTTCGTTATTGTTGACGTTCACTACTGCTGGTGCGCGGTTACTATCATATGGTGCCCAGGGAATGAATCGGTTACGCTTACACCTGCGTACAGGAGGAGAATCGCGCGGTTGGTGTGGTGAATCGATGGTCACGTTTTCAGTCGATCCCAGGCCAATTGTTTGTTTTGGTTTACTGGACCAGATGGGGAGTCTGTCTTTGAAAGAAGACAACCTGTCAACATGGACAACCTGACAATTTTTGGGATTAGCAACTAGCGCTATTTTAAAATTAACCTCATTTATCTTCTCAATTATAGTAAAAGGACCATTATTTTGCTTGCTTAATTTTTTTGTATTACCAGGGGCGACTGTGGGTGTAAATAACCACACAAGATCTCCTATTTTAAAATTTTTATCAACAGCTGTCTTTTCACGGTATTTTTCCTGCTGCTCAGAAACTTTAATTAAATTACTATGTACTTCAGTGTATACTTTTTGAAGAGCTGGGATTAAGAGTTCGCAAAAAGAGGGTGCATCATTATAATTAAAAGAAGGTGGTTGAGAAAAGAGATTATATGGTAGATTCATATTTCTGCCATACATAACTGCAGCTGGGCTAAGTTTAGTTGAAGAGTGGACAGCTGAACGCATAGCTAGTAGTGCAAATTTGAGTTTAGTGTCCCAGTCAGATTGATTTTGGTTGACTATGTGACAAAGTGCATTTTTAAGAGTACGATTCTGTCTCTCCACTTGCGAGTTGCCAGCCGGGTGATAAGATGAGGTCTTAATATGATTAATACCAAACATTTTATATACGTGCTCTATCGCATCTGAAATTAGATTCTTCGCGTTGTCCGTCGTAATAAAACAGGGCGCACCGTAGCGTGATATGAAATCAGCTAAAGTGTCCGCAATGACATCTGAAGTGGTTGAACTAACCGCATATGCTTCTGGCCACTTAGTAAATGAATCTATATATGCGACAATATACTTATTTCCCGAAAAAGTTTGCGGTAAGGGTCCAATGAGATCCAAATGAACCTTGTTCATGGGAAACTGGGGGGTCGGCATACGTTGCAGAGGGGCGAGCTGGTTCGCTCTATAAGCTCTCTTCTGCTGGCGACTAATACATGACTCCACTAGATGCTTGACATCTGACGACATTCCTGGCCAATAGAAGTGCTCACGAATGCGATCAATGGTCTTTTGAAAGGCTTGATGACAAGCCGCTAGGGACTCATGTGTTAGTGCAAAAACTTGAGTAACCAATTCTTTTGGCACGACTAACTTTACAGATTTATTCAAAATAGCTGACTCCCTTGTATCCTCACAAACTAAAATGTCATCTCTAAAAAAAAATTTCATGTATTTAGGAGCAATTTCTACACCTTGGTCTAGTTTTCTTGGAATCTCGCAGCATTTCTTGTCTGATTTTTGTAATTCACCAATTTTTTCAAGTAGATTAGAATGAGGCATAAAAGTAACTTCCTTTTCGACTTGTATACAAAAATTACAATTAACAGTATCATTGGAGTTATCATTGTTGACATACCTCGAAAGGAAATCTGCGACACTGTTACACTTACCTTTAACAAACTTGATTGTAAAATTAAAGTCTGAGAGAGTGCAGATCCATTTAGCCATGCGAGATGTAGGGTCGTGAATTTTTAACATAAATGTTAGAGGCGCATGGTCTGTATAGATGAAAAAATGGGTATTAGCAATGTAACATTTGAAGTGGGCAGTAGCCCAAACTAAAGCTAGTAATTCCCTTTCAGTGGTGGAGTAGCGGGTCTCAGCATCTTTCAATTTTCTGCTGGCAAAGGCAACAGGATGGAGCATGTTATTTTCATCTAATTGTGATAACACTGCCCCTAATGCTTCGCCACTGGCATCAGTATATAAATGGAATTCTTTCTCAAAATCAGGGAGTGCAAGACATGGTTTTGAAATAAGAGCCATTTTAAGGTCTTCAAATTCTTTCTGTGCATCTTCATTCCACGAAAATTTTCCTGTCTCTTTCGTTAAGTTGATTAGATTTTTAGCTCTCTTAGTAAAATCTGGTATAAATCTCCTATAGAAAGATAGAGTTCCAATAAATGACCTAACAGCCTTTCGGGTAGTTGGAGGTTTAAAATTTTCTATTACGGCAATATTTTTATTGATAGGTGATACTTGGCCACTACAAATCTCAAAACCTAGATATTGTATTTTATTCGAAAGGAAAGTGCATTTACTGGGCTTAAGTTTAAGTTTATGCAGTCTTAACCTTTCAAAGACCATGCTAAGCTTCTCAAAATGAGAATTAACATCACTGGAGGCAATTACAATGTCGTCGATATAAACAAGAATTCCAAGATTGCCTAAATCACCGAAAATAGCATTCATAAGTCTTTGGAAACTGTTACCTGAATTTGAGAGCCCAAAACAGTTACGGGTCCACTCAAAAAGTCCTTTGTGGGTGATTATAGCAGTTTTATGCCTATCCTCTGGGCGAATAATCTGTTGAAAAAACCCACTAGTTAAATCTAGCGTTGAAAAAAATTTAGCCCCACTTAAAGCATCAACAGAGTCGGTAATGTTAGGTATTGGGTAAGCATCTTTAACAAGATTTTTATTTAATCTTCTGTAGTCAACAGCAAGTCGATAGGAACCGTCTGATTTCCGAACCAGAATAACCGGAGAAGCAAATTCAGACATGGAAGGGGAAATTATGTCCGCCTGTAACAAAGTATTAAGTTGGTCTTCCATTTCTTGACGTAATTTGTAGGGGACTCTATAAGCTTTGCCTTTAACTGGTTTAATTGAAGTTAAGTTAATTTCATGCGGGATTGTATCACAGCCGGGTAAATCTAAGACCGATGCTGCAAATACATCTTTGTTTTTGTCTAGAAAATTTTGCATTTTAAGTTTTAATGGGGGTTCTAAATGATCTAAATTAATTTCAGAGCTCCAAGTGAGATCAGCGTGATCAAAGTCACCAATTGGAGGGGCCAAATTTATATTATAGGTTAATTTATTATCAGTTACGGGTATATTTGACTGGTCTACACATTTTTGAATTTTGGCAACAAAGGTTCCTTTATTTAAATGAATACTATTGTCTGAAAAATTTGCAAATGAGATATATAGGCCATGTTCTTTAGTGCAAATGGCTCTGGAGGTAAGGAGACCTTGATTTAAATTTTTCGCCAAAGGTTCTAACATAACAATATCATTTTCCTTAATAAAATTTTCCTTATAACTTTTAACCTGGGCTAACATTTTTGACTGCGGGGGAATTGAAATTTTGCTACATAACACAGCGAAACTTATATTTTTATTTTTATTGGTTTTATCACTACTGCTATCTTCATTGCTCTCCTCCTCGACTTCAGGTACCTTATCCTCTATACTTACCAAATCTTCACTTTCATCAATATTACAAATTTCAGTAGTCTCTTCAGCTAAATTACCCTGAGTTACCTGACTCGCTGCTGAAAGAATGTTGTCGACACTTTGAATACTTGAAAAATTTTCAGTGTTATTACCCTCAGAGCTACCGCCTGATGTTGTTTGCATGCAAAAGTTCTGCGCAACACTTTCAACTTCCTTATCCGACTCAGTTTGAATGACTATCTCAACATCTTTTCCCATATTACTCAACTGCGGGTCCTGAACTACCATATTTTCACTACTATGATTCCCATTTTCAATATTAACTGAGTCATGAACTTTCTCACATGCACAATTTTCAGGAGGGCTATTGGCATTACTACTTTTTGAATTCTCCCCTACTTTGTTGACACATTTTATATTTACAGAATTATTTTTAACACAATCATTATTTATACAATTATTATTAGAATTTACACTATATACAGAGTTAGAAATATTTACAGAATTAGTAGCAAGACAAGTATTACACCCTGAAGTATTACTTGGGGTTTCTACGCTTTGTTTACATTGGCCTGAAACTGGCACTTTAAGAGCGACAGCATTTGTATCACAATTTATACTTGCCCGGTACTCTTTCAAAAATGGCATTCCCAAAATCATATTAAATGCCTCTGCTAATTTACCTTCCACTACATAGAATTCAGCTTGACATTGAACATTATCAAAAACAAATTTTAAAAATACTTTCTTATTTAGGTGAACTTTCTCACCGGTGACAGTCATAATGGGGATATTGCAATTCTCCATTTCAAAATTCTCTAAACAGTTACAATCAGTACCACTCAGGAGATTAATTGCAGAACCCGTGTCACATAATGCATTTAGGCAAACTTTATTTATGTAAATTCTTGCAGTTGGTAATGTATATGATTGGGGCTGAAACATACTATACATAGTTGGGGGGTCCAGGGGCCTGTTGGGGATCGACTTGACCACATCTGATCCGGCCACTAATAGTTTAAAGCCTCACTTTCATTGTTAGCTACTGGGGTGTTATTTACCGCCTGCTCTTCATTTCTGTTCGCAGCTGTGCTCCTATTGTTTTGGTAATAACCACCTCTTCTTCCCCTATATCCGCCTCGCTGATTGTGGTTCCCTCTAGGATTTTCACCTCTGTTTCTATAATTTTGCCCACGGCTCCTGAAATTTTGACCACCTCCCCTTCTAAAATTATAGTCGACAAAATTTAGTGGACAATCTCTGGCATAGTGGCCTTGTACGGAGCACCTATAGCAGGTTACGGGTCTTACCTCTTGGTTTTTCTCCTGTACATCCCTAGCCCTAAGATCAACTAAACTGTCTATCTTAGCTGCTAAAACATCAATTTGAGATTTTAGTTGGTCTATCTCCTTCGTTTGTGAGCTATCTTGCTGAAAAACTGCAGCACAGGGTAGGTTTTGGGTCAAATTAGGGTTGAGAATTTCCTCGCGGTGGTTGTAGAAAGGGTTAATGCTCCTATAAGCCTTTTCCTCAAGAAGCGCAATTTTGAGGACCTCTTCTGGGGATTGTGGATTTCTCGCAATTACCCCCTTTCGCACTTCTGGTGTAAGATTGCTCAACAGCATGGAGTGTAGTAGAGCCGTTCGGCTTTTATCGACTACTTCACCCTGGATACCTTCAATTACAAGGGCTCTTAATGACATATCATATGCCTTGTCATAAAACTCCTGAACACTCATATTGGGTGGCTGTTTAAAATTTAAAAAATGACTGAGGGCAACATCTGGTGTGGCCTGTGAAGTATAACTCTCTTTTAAGATTTTTAATAGCTCATCAGATGTTTTTGCTTTGTGAATTTTTATTCGCCTAGAAGCAGCTCCTGATAATCTAGCTAACAAAACGAATTTTTTCTCCTCCTCATTCCAGTCGAATAATTTGGCAAAACTCTCAAATTTCTCAGAAAAATCTGAGAAGCAGACTGAGCTGGCCTCTCCATTGAATGGGGGAATGTTTGACAAATTATCCACTAAAGCATTTTTTCGCTGAATAGTGGCAATTGCTTCCGAGTGCTTATCAGCCATAGTTAGAGTTAGAAAATGACAAACAAACCAAAAAGAAAATGAAAAAAAGGGGGGGACAACTTAAAAATGAGAAAAAGAGAGGGGAAAGGAAAACCTTATAAATACATAAAACTTAAGTACAGGACTATGCTTTTTGTAAATAAGAAAAGGTTATGCTCACAAGGCATAATTTTGACTGGGAATTGTAGCTGACTAGCACAGAGAGAGAGCCTAGACCTCTTTTTACACTTGAACATATAAATAAAATTTTAATTGCAAAAACACCCAGTTGCTCTTTGATACATAAATACATACAAGTAAAAAAAAATCAATAACCCAGAGACCGAATTGTTACGGCTCCATTTGTTGTGGTGTTTTGGGGTTCTTTCTAAAACACAACTTACTTAAACTTAAAAAGCTCATTTATTACTCAATCTTCACTTGACAATTAAATATTTAAAAAAAAATAAGTATACCCTGATTAGCTCCACTGAAATCTGTTGCCATGGAAAAGGTAGCAAATTATATTAAACTAATCAAAATATCAAAACTTAAGAATCCGAATAGGTTAATACAACAATGATAATTTTGAACTCATCATTTTAAGACAATATTAAATGTAGTAAGGGGCAACAGATTTCTAAATCAAGTAGCATACTGGATTGCATAATAAAGAACACCCAACTCCACTCCAACCCGATCAAGCTCAAATCTCCATACACATTAAATTAACAAAAGTGTAATCATCATATAATTTGGAAAAATGCAGACAACCTGAAATTCCTCCAATATGAGGACCAAAAGGGGAAAGAGTTAAATCCGTTAATAGAATAGGGATATGATGATGTACTAAAATTTTAGAACAACCATAGAGATTCTGAACAAGATCCGATCGGTTAACCAAGAATCGTATAGTGGTGTATAATGACTGGATATTTTTTTTTTTTTTTTTTTTTTTTTTTTTTTACTTTTTAAAATAAAACAATTTTGGTGTATATTTTAGAAAAACAATGTTTCTGAAAGAGGAGAGTTAAAGCTTAATTTAACATTTTATGAAATTAAATTTAATATTACTGTTTCACTTATTAATCTATCCATCCTTAAATCAAGATCAAAAATACGATTGTATAACATTGAGTGAACTTCAATTTATGTTCATTAACACAGTCAGTTATGAATTTAAACTTAAGAAATTTTAAAGTCCTAATTTAATAAAGTTGAATTTTCTCTCCCTTTTTTTTTTTTTTTAATTAATCACAGAAAGGTTAGGCCATTCTTATAGGTCTACTGTGAATATAAAAAATTAATTATTTAGAGATTTATACAAAGAAAAACATACCATCTTTGATAATAAACAAAAAAAAAACACAATTTATTTGAACATTTAAAATAATGAAGCAACTAAGTTATCAAAAATAATCTTAATAAAACAATATAACAGCTGATCTTTTAAGTTGAAACCACTCACTGGTTACTTTTAAATTACACATCATATTTTTAAAATTACCATCATATTACCATTTAATGGTCGTTCAAACATACAAACATTATATATTAACCTACAGACTATTTCTGTTCATAATGTTTATTCTTATTGAAATTATCCAAAGATATTCATTTCACTTTTAAACTCTGGTATAGCAAACATATTTTTTTTTTTTTTTTTTTTTAAAAAGAGGTACAAATAAATAAAAAGAAAAACTATGCAAATAGTACTTACAACAGGTAGAGAGTTCTACAATTTTAGTCAATGGGCACTTAGGAGCATTTCCTCCTTTTTCAAAATCTGATGAAGCACTTAAGCTGGAGTATTCAGGCTGGGGAAAAATTCAGACGTGGTTTCAAGCTAACATTCATCAATCCTCTCATCTCACTGCATCACTTGCCATCAACTACTAGGTCCATCATCTAGTCCGGAGGGGAAAATCGTTCTACGGTCCAGAACTTCACAGTCGGAGTCAGTAATTTCACCTTCCTGAAGCATGTGTTTTATTCGAAGATAGCCATCACCGTAACTCAGAACACTACGACTTCTAACGACCGGTTTAGTTCAATATCTATGATCACTTCTGATGGTTAAGAAGTCATAATCTTGGAGCGCCACTACGCCAAAAAAAAAAAAATAGGCTACACATATCTTCTTCTTAATTTCTCGTTAACAGTTATAGATCCGCAATTCGAAAATGCCCTTATAGCCTCTTTTCATCATAACATCATGATTTAGGATGGTTAATGTAGGGCCATCAATGCCCTACTCTCAAAAAAAAAAATCTTCCAGAAACCTGTCCGCCTTCAACAACTTCGCGATCCAGCCCACAGGCTTCGAGCCCCGTAATAAGTCGAATTTTTTTTTACGAGTCAAACGACAGGTCTCTTGGCCAAGCAACAAGTGTCGTAAACATTCATTCTCCCGCGCTGCTTGAAAAACGGGACCGATCCACTCTGCCAGGGGTACGGGAATGGAAACAAAAGGAAAAATGGACTCATCGTGAAGACTACAGCTTGCCGCTCCACTCTGCCGGCCGCTTCATGGGGGAAGGAAACCATGCATCACCCCCATGGCGTGTGCTGAAGGGGGGTCCTGTTAACCTCTGTTTACATGGGCGCCAGCTATCCGCCTGATAGCAGAGCCAATTGAAGCCTGACGTAAACTTACAAAGCCTAATTGCGTGTATAGTACACTCATAAGATAACGTAATTCTTATACAGGGCGGTCGGTCATTCTTATATCAAAGTCAGACTAGATGACTCCAAATTTTCCACCTGTGCAGTCTACTGACAAAACATCCCTCCCTTGCTGTCTGCTTTTCGTATTTGAAAAACAGGAAGCTACGTTAGACTATAAACGCTGAAATTACTTTGCAAAAAGAAAAAGAAAGAAGAAAAAATAAAAACTGATTTTATTATAATTATTACAATTACTTTTATTTATTTAAATTTTTATTAGAAACAGAAAAAAAGAGTGCTTTTAAATAAATGTTGAGAAAGTGATTTAAATAATTAATGTAGATTAAAAAAAAAATTTGTTGAAACCAACCGTAACACAATTATGTCCTTTCATTTTTGCAAACTAAATGGAGGGATCGGCCAGAGAAACAGATTTTTTGTAGTTCAATTTTTAATGAAAACAGATCCCTGTCTGAAATTTTCTCGGATTTTTTTTCACTGACGCCGGCAGATTTTCGGTAGTTTTTTTGCATAAATTAAGAAAAATTACCGGCCGAATTTTTCAAAAATCACATAGTCGGATGCAGAATTTTTGTTACATATGCTCGGAAATTTTCAAATTGATATCTTAATTAGTTTTCTTAAAAATCGCTAATTAGTAAAATAATTTCGAATTCGTTCATTTCCGTTTGCAAATCCACAACAGCAGTTCTTTTCTTTAGCCATTTTGATTTAAAAGACAGCATTTTCGATGCGATGTTTAATGATATTCTAATTAATATCTTGAGTAATTATCAAATTATGAAAATTCTGAGACTCATTTGCACATGGTCAGACCGTGGACTATCCACACCTAAATTTTCAGACTTCTAGGTGGGCTAGATTTTACAAGCCATCGCCAACAGACACACACACAGAGCGAAACTTTATGTTATTACTACAGATTACGGTATAAAGAAGGAAGTGCTACGCATTTCTGTTGTACCGCGGCGTGTTTCTGTTTTGATACAAAAACCATCGATCATTTAGCAAGCGACCGATTGTCTTGATTTTATCCTCATGGGATTCTATCGGTTCACTAAAACTAAAAATTATTTAGATATATTTAAATGTACTTTGAAATATTTACGGTGTAGGTTAAATTAAAAATTTCAGCTGTTTTTGAAGCATTTCATGAATATGTTGAAAACGAAATTCGAAATTAATGAAATTTAATTCCAACAACGCCTTTCGTCAAATTTGGTTTTATTTGAGCTTTATAGTAAGAACAATTATTAAGTAGTTAAAATTATTTTTAACTAAACCCATTAAGTAAAACTTGTGTCAATTATTCAAAACTAGAAAAGTCGCAAATTTTCATTAAAAGTGGAATTAAAAAAATAATAATAATTATTTTTTTTTACTTTAAATGGCGTAAGCCATTTAAAGTTATTAACGTTTTTAGACTATTAAAAACTAGTTCTAAATCTCGTTTACAGTAAAAATACGAAAGCAGTCTGGATAAATCAGTTAAAACTAGTTTTAACGAGGCACCTCAATTAAAACTTTTTTGACTAGTGAAATCCCGACATCACACTGGAAATAATTACAAGTTTTTAATAAACACTTCCTTATTAACTAAAGCCTATAATAATTTAATACCTAATTAAGAAGATCCAGCATATAAATCTGATGAGCTTAGGTAAAAATACAAATGAAATGTTAACAATGAATCATGAAAAACATGAATGAATGATACAAAAGAAAATTCTTTGTTTATGTAGAAAATGCCATAGAAACGAATTCTTGTATTTATCTTTATGACTCTTAGACAAAAGAATTTCAACATTTTGTTTGTGAGTGATACGTCTAATTTAAACACTATCAGAAATATGAACTTATTTTACTTTTTATTGAACGGCAAACTCTCAATTCACTTCGAGATATAATGATTACTTTTCTTTTTACAGGAAAAAAGTTTTCTATCAGACGCAACGTGCAAAATCTTCTGGTTTTATTGCCATACGCAATTTGTGGATTTCAATTAAAATAGTATTCCCAGTGTTTAAAAAATTTACAGGTGCAGAAAATATGTAAGGTACTACTGTAATAAATTTGTGCAATGCCAGGTCAACAAAGTACGTTATAAACTATAGTTAAATGATACCTATGTATTCCAGACCATTTTCTACTACCCTTTTCCCCTTCTGTGTAACTTAAACGGTATTTGAGATTTAGAATTGAAGATTCAGAAATGTAATATAGTCGTCATTACTACTCCGGCAACTTAAATTTTATATACTTAGCTTTTATAGGATTTAGTATATAAAATCTCAAAAATCACAGATTTTATCCTTCACAAATAGAAAGAATATTAACCCGCTGCGTGACAAGCGTTCCGTAATTCATTAAATTTGAACACCAGTATTTTAGTATAGAAATTTCCGCCTTATTTAATTGCAAGGTTTCAGCGATTATTAAAGGCTAAAATTATAATATGGAAAAACTGGTGTCGAAGAATTAAAAAAAGTGTAAAAAGATGCTTGTCGTAAAGGGATTAACCTTTTGATTACGCAATTGGGACATCGTAGTTCCCAGTCAATATATTTGTATTATATTTGTATCACTTTTTGAAAACTATTGTCTACCGTACACTGACACGAGGATATTTTCAAGAGATATCTACCACAAAGAAAACATTTTTAAATTGTGGTACTACTGAACATAAACATAGACCTGGTCACTAATTAAAGTGTTAAGGACTACCTTCAGAGCCTACGCTAGTCACGCGAAGAACCGCTCAAGATTATGTTAAGTCTATAGGGAGGTTCTTGCGCGATTTCTCGCTCGCATTTTAATATTTTTAAATGATTTTTTTTCGGCATAGGATAGCTGAGGTCGATCTCTAACGTTGTTAGTTTTTACTTTTTTGATTTTGATTACAGTTTTTTTTATAAGAGGACATTTTCAATTTTGGAACCGGTTCTGAAAGTGAAAGTACCCTTATATAAAAAAAACTGGAACCAAAATCGAAAAAGTAAAAGCTAACAACGTTAGAGATCGACCTCAGCTATCCTAAGCAAAAAAAATCATTTAAAAATATTAAAATGCGAGCGAGAAATCGCGCAAGAACCTTCCCATAGACTTAACATTAGCTTAAGCGTTTTTTCTTATGACTGATGTAGGCTCTTCAACCAATAATTAGTTAACATGCTGAGTGCCATGTGTACCGCCGGCGGTCACACTTTATTTTTTTAGAGCATCATGTGTACTGGAGATGTGTTCGGGCTCTCTTTTTGGAGCCAGGGTCCACTCGAGCCGGAAACATATTGTGTCATCAGAGCTGGATACCAAAAGTATGCAATAGAATTAAAAAATATTTAAAAATTGTTTTAAAAATAATATCTTATCCCAAGATCATAATGAATTTTTTGGAAATATATATTCAATCTTTTCAAAAGAGAATTTGGTATCAAATAAGAATATGCTTCCTTAACCCCTTGGGAACGAGCGACACGTATACGTGACGCATAAGATTCTTAGAATCCTCGATTATTCCCACCAGTTATTTTTTATTGTAAGCTTTGCCTTCTTTAATTCTAGCATTTCAGCGATTCAGTTAGACGAAAATTTCTGTTTTGAAAAACCGGTGGTAAAAGATTAAAAATTCTGTAAAGGACTCTCGTCGCGAAGGGGTTAAAAGGATTCTCATATTTTTCTACCCCAAACAACCAAATGTGATGGACACATTAACAAAGTACGTTTTATGAATGCTTACCTAATATTTGCAGAAATTTTTAAATCGAAGAATCGAACAACGTTTTTCTGTTTCCTATAAAAGGTGTGCATCTTAAATTATAATAGATTCCTTCCTCAAAACAATCTTTCGTGATTCTTGTGTCACTGAAAATCAGGTTAAATTAAAAACGCCGTAGTTGGCATCGTTATCTGAATGATCCGATACTTTTATAGGAAAAGAGAAAACACTGCTCGATTGCTTTCTACCGGAATAACAATGCATGCGTATTACATCTACTTACGAATGAAAGTGACTTCGAGAATATGCAGAGCAGAGTTCATGATGAAAAATAGATACTTTAAGAATAGCTAACGGTATTTCCTTATGACTCGCAGACAATAGAAGACAAAAAATTTGCAAACCTTAAGCTAATGCTGGTTGAATAAAAACAAAATAAAATATTCTTTTCGCATTAGATCTCTAAAAATAATAAAATAAATAAACGTTCCAATTAAAACATTTCCTACTGTCACAAACGAAAATCGAACAACAAATTATTCGCGCTCTTCCCATTGTCGTCAACAGGTCGTCGGCGTGAATGCCAGACATAAATCTGCAAATATGACAAATTTTCTTTTAAAATAACATTCTAATGCTAGAAAAGAAAAACAATATTTCTGTTTGCCCTTCATTATGAACAAAATAGCATTAAAATAACTTGAACTGCAATAAGTAATTTTTAAGAAATAAAAATAACAGTTACTTTTCATTTTTCTATAGGAGAACAAATAAAATTGTCAGTTACAGAAAGAATGATCCCGAGCCCGTCCGAGCCCGAAGACCGGTATAAAAATAGAGCCCGAGCCCGTCTCATATCTAATGTGTATCCCGGCGGTCACACTTTATTTTTATTAGAGTGCTGTGTGTACGTATGTAAATCTAAATTTAAAGCATATTAATTTTGATGGCACTCCAGTAACATACATTACTATTGTACTATGACACCTAGATAAATCATTGTTTTCATATTTTTTAAATTAATTTCTAATGTTATATTTTGGATGAGTTAAAGAAGGAATAAAAAACATATTTTGGTTACAAATCAAAATTTTATTTCTTCACTTTCACTTTCATCAATCTTTTTACGTTTTCCACAAAAAAAAAAAAAAAAAAAAAAAGAAACTTTGATCCATTTTTATTGCTAATTCTTGTTATTACTAAAATAAAAACAATATTAGTACCATTATAAATTGAACAAAAAAAAGAGAAAAATTCCTTTAAAAAAAAAAGAAAAAAATACTTGCGTAAAAGCAGGGGGTGCATAAAACACATTTTTTATAAATTATATTCACACTTGTAATAAAAATCACTAAAGGTATTAGTTTACCACTAAATGCAATAACAGGGTGGCTACAGATGAGTTAAAAACACTGTCGAAAAAAAGGGATCCAGTATCTTCTTATATTAAAATTCGACTTATTTATCCTTCAAATAAACAAAACGAGTTTTTCCATAAGAAATTACTGGTGTTTACGTCTTTTTTTTTTTTTTTTTACTCTGTTTTACCCTAATCTGTCACCACCTTGAATAATGCAGTGATGGAATAGTGGCGCAACAGAGAATCAATTAACACCGTGAAATGGTAATCTTTGTCATATTTAACCCCTTCGCGACGAGCGTCCTTTACAGAATTTTTAATCTTTTACCACCGGTTTTTTAAAACAGAAATTTTCGCCTAATTGAATCGGAGAAATGCTAGGATTACATAAGGCAAAGCTTACAATAAAAAATAGCTGGTGGGAATAATCGAGGATTCTGAGCATCTTATGCGTCACGTATACGTGTCGCTCGTCCCCAAGGGGTTAAGGACACAGTTTCAGAGATTTTTTTAATTCGAAGAATACTATTAAAATTTAGTGAAAATAATAACCCAACTTTTTCATCACTGAATAATGGCATCCTATGAAAGCTTACTTCATATATATGGTGGAAATCAACGTTTTAAGGAAAAATCAAATTTTGAGCTGGAATATGGTTGACTAGGATTATTATTACACCACATTCTAAATTTCGTACCTTTCTCTTATAAAATTTCGGTGATGTAGAATTAAAAATATTACTCTTTTGGAATGAAGGCTGACGCAAATGTATATCCCTTCTTTGCATGAGTTTTTCTTTTACAATTGTGTTTTTTTATACATATGTTAAATATTAGACACCAGAAATTTTAAGATAGATTTTTAGCTTTGTTCAGCAACATAATTCACGGGAAATTTACTTTATTAATATTTCTATATAAATATAGTGGTGGCGCAGAAGTTGATTTATTTATTAAAAGTTAAATAAAAAGTGATGGAAATTTACATCTCTATGCAATTAAGGGATATAGGAGCTTCAGATACTTTACATATACAAAACATATCACATACTAGGCTTAGATATACAAACGTCAAACAAATAAAAAAATTATAGTGCATAAATTAGGAAACCCTTTTCAATATTATCCATATCTTACAAATTTAGAACAGCGAAAGATGAATTTGTTAATAAACATGTTGGATTTCAGCTAATAAATGCTCCTTATTTGTCATATATTTGACAGTTACGACGCAATGATCAAATTTTGTATCAGAAAATGCATTGAAATTGTGTAATATAAAAATCATAAGACAAAGAAGAATCGATAGGATTATAAACTTGCAGTTATTAACTAGCAACAACTCTAACTGTAAGAAGAAAATATCGTCGAAGACTCTAATTTCGATATACAGTGGAACTCCAGATATACGTTACCTGAGATGTTATACGTTTCGACTCAGTGGTCCCGCCCGCTTGCCATTAAAATTTAGCTGAGTTATACGTTTTGGGTTATACATTTCCCTCATTTATACGATACGTTTTTGCTTCCCCGGACGAAATTTTGTTTCATTTATACATTTTGTAATCGGAAACACTGATAACGCATCGGAGGAGTTTGATTTGAAAGATCCCACTCAAACGTCGGAATTGCTCTGAGGGCTTTTGCGTAGTAAAGCAGTTAGTCTGTAGTAAAAGCAGATACAAAAATGCGGCTGCATTATTAACAGAACTGCACAGTTTGCTGTTCAATGTCGGCTCTGCCGAAAAGAAACAATCGATGATTCGTGATTATTTCAACTAAATTTAGTAAACTACTGGAATGTCTTCTGATAAATGATTTATATGTCAAGACGATTACAATGATTTCTTTTAAGTACTCTATGTATATTAAAAATATTTTTAATAAAGCTTTTACAATAAAATAACTTCATGTGTACTTTTCTTATGTACCATTTTCTACTCTATTCTATTTCCAAAAATTTATGTCAGGGGGGCAGTAATACTTAGGAAACTTCCGTTTTCAATATAAAATGTACCAAACTCCTCAGCGGAACAAAGTTTTTTCGATATATTTAAAAAAAGTTCCGGTACACCATTAATTGAGTTGTACGTTTTACCGAGTTATACGTTTTGTTTTCTTGTCCCGGGCAAAACGTATAACTGGAGTTCTACTGTATTACTAACTGTCGCACAGTTCTTTATGTGTTTGTGCATGAATAATTCTTAGAGCTATTTAACACGCATTATCGTAGAAAGAATCTGCTAAATACGTGGTAAAAAGCTTTAAATCTTACGCTACATAAGAGTGAGCGTAACTATAATTAAAGGTAGAAAAGCGTTTAGGATAGGATTAATAATGAGAAATATAATTAAATTAAAAAAATATACATAGTAATAATATTTATATTTAAAAAAGTGAAACACGTCTGATAAAATGTTTAAATTTTCAAAACATTCGTGATTAAGGAGGAAATGCTGATGAATACGAGGCACTTTTCAATGATTCTTCACGTTGTTTTGCTTTTAGCAGTAACAGTATAGCTATAAAAGTAAGAAATAAAATATAATAATTTTATATTTGTATTTTTTTAAATATAAAATAAGAAAAAATATATAAGACGTTTAAATAATATGTACATTAAACAAAAAAGAAGAAGAAAACAGCAAAAGAATATCAGGTATTACCTTCAATCAATTTTGAATAACGCCTCTTTTTTTAACACTTTCCAACATTGTTGAAAAGTGTTTATGAATTCAGTTTGTCTATCTGTCTGTCTGTCCGTGCTCCAACTCCAGTAAATATATTCTGAGTGTCATGCAATTGATATGTGTTATTGATGTTTACTATGGCATGTCCAGTATTGAAAATGAAGTGTGTAGCACTTATATTTTTTTTACAGGGACACTCAAAAGGATTCCAGTACATTACGGTCTATGCGAAAAAAATCATTTGAGGTTTGTTTTAATGATGTTACACAATTTCAAATACATTGAAATTGATTTATATCACTGAGGTGCACTACAAGAGGCTTACTATAGAATATGGTGTGCATAGCACACCATATTCTGTAGTAAGAGTGTTTCTTTACAGGGACACTCAACAGAATTTCGTTACATTACTGTCTATTAAGAAAAAATTTTTGGGGCTAATTTTAATAATGTTTCACTATTTCAAACCTATTGAAATTGATATAGTATATCACTAATGTGTAATAAAAAAGGTTTACTGTGGAATATTTTGCGTATAACATTCATCGTTCATTTACATGGACACAAAAAATAATTCGATAATGTATGTTAATAATAATTGCTGAACGCGTTCCTAAATTTAACTCATTTTTTGTCTATTACTTGGTGTGTATAAATTCTATAGATCATATATAACGCAGGACAAAAGTTCTGGAGTACATTTCAGTTTATTGACGGATATTCCATAAGTGAAATTTTAAACTGTGCTACACTTTTTCTAATTGAACTAAAATTTAGCATTCTATGTAGTGTATGTACAAATCTGCTACAGGGCAGCACAAAAGAATTCCGATAGTTTTCCGAATATTGTTGGTAATTTATTGAAATTGGATTTTTAAATATGTTATATTTTTTCCAATTTGTTTACTTAGAATCATCTTTAATTTTATTAAACGGTAAAGATTTGTAAAATTATTTTAGAAGTGTTGGAAAGTGTTACATAATCTATGCTTGACCTTTAATTTTTCGTTCTTGTTTTCTATTGTTGCAGTCGGAGACATCGTAGTCCGACCTTGCAGCAATAATCTCATTGGGAGTATTATAGATTTTTTTTGCAATAATTTTTAGAAACGTTTTTGACCTGTTGAATAGAGGAAAAATGTGGTATCTAATGATGGTATTACAGAGGTATCTGAACCAATTTACGATTATTATTAAGTTTCTATTATTAATTTTAGTCAGATTTTAAATACTAGATTTGCATATAAGTACTAGATCGGAGACAAATAAGTCATGATAGAGAGAATGCAGGCTTTATATATTAGTATTGTATTGCGACTACAGACAGCATGATTTTTAAGGTGAGGTTCAAGATATTTGGAAGCTTTCGCAACCTTACCTTATTATGTTAACAAGTTGACGGACAGTAGGAACAAGTGAAATTGACACTATATGTTTTTGTAATTTTTAGAATAATAGAAGTGTAGTTTTACTCTTTCTGCTTAAATAAACTTAATTTTGATTAATTCAGCACCTTTAATTAGGTTGCACTACTACCTTCACAACCACATCAGAGTGGCTAGTGGTCAAGGAAAAATACAGTCAAAAAAAGTGATAAACACCAGTATTTTCTTATAGAAAAATTTATCTTGATTATTCGATCAAATAATCAATTTGAATTTTGTGGCATATCGTATTTTTGTGCGATCTTTTCACACATTTTTATTACTTTAATTTAAATATGCTTTTTCTCGTGGCTCCTTAAGATAAGATTCATAATTACTCATCTACAGGGAGTTGTTTTTCTCAAACATGGTATCCCATTGAACCTATAAACTGTTCACTGTTCACTGTTCAATTTGAATTTTTCTGTAAGAATATACTGCTAATTATCATTTTTTACTGTATTTTTCCCTGACCACTAGCCACCCTGCACGTGCATACTGAAGCTGCAACTCGTAAAACAGGTGGAAAGCGAACTTCAACCTAAAAAATTGTTTCCAAAACATGACACTGGGCTTCTACTTGTACGCCGGTAAATGCACATTTGTGCTGCTATAGCCGTAGTGTCTAAAAACGACCGTTTCGTTTTGGACGGCTATTGCCGTCATGCCACTTTGTGAACTTCGCTTAGACGGCTATAGCCGCAACTGTCCGTCAACGTGTTAAGAATATGTTTTCTGAAGGTAAGCATTTCATCAAGTAAAATTCCTAGGTATTTGGTGTTATTTTGCTCCGGATAGGGACTATTGTTAAGTGTTACCATATTGTGGTAAAGAAATATAGAAAAATAAATAAAAGCAGTTTTGTATTCATTAATTTCCACGCGGTAAAAGTTGCACCAGTGCAAAGTGTCTGTAAGTTTCTCTATAAAAAAGAAGGGTAGTTGCGTAAGTATACATCAACCGCGTATAAAGCAAGGTAAGTTAAAATTGTATGAGTAACATCGTTAAAAACTAATTCGAAAAACGACGTCTAAATACCGAAACCTGATGACTGAAATGATAAATTGGAATGTAGATAAGATGTTAATGCGGGCGTAAAATGTACTATCGCCAAATTAAATGTGTATGAAATGTATTATGTCCTCATCGGATATATAGCCGAAGCCAAATTAACCCTTTAAACATCATATTCAATTTAGTGATAGTATACTGAATACTATGTTAAATTTCGTCAAAAATACAAAAAAATTCAAAAATACAAAATTTACATCGGAAATTTTAAAAGAATAATTTTAATTTATACAATCACGAAAAGTCTGCGGTTATATAAAATACAAATTACTACTATAACTTTCTGGTATGAATTAAAAATTTTGAATTAAAAAAAAGACGAAACTTGCAACCTAGACGTACAACGATGTCATACAATATGGTAGCAACTGATTTCTTCTCGTTGAAGATATCGTTAAGAAGCCCACAAACACGAAATAACAACTTGCAAAATTGTATTTTCATATTTCGAAATATATTTTTTTTAAATTTAGGTATGAATTCAATATTAAAGCAACACAATTACTTACCCCTGAAATATTTAAGAATACAATGATATAAGTACTTCATGTGAACACGAAACATCTTATTAAATAACTTTTCTGGTTTAATTATGTTTATTTCACTTGTGAAATAAAGTAACAACCTTTAGAGCTATGCATTTAATGATTGCAACAAGACTGTGGCGTACTATTACTATTACTTGTATTTCTTAAAAACAATTACATTACCTGCAACTATTTTCTGAAATATACCATCCTTCAAATGTGCATCTTTAAGAGCCTGATATATTCCAAGGTATGCTGTCCGTGAGAGAGGGGTGACAGGAGATTTAATTTTTAAAAGCATTCCCTTTACACATTCATTTCTCGTACAATTCAACGTCTCAGAAATTTTATGTTTAAAGGACTGGTAGAGCATTATATATGATTTTGCAAACTCTGAGCCCTAGTGGTTAAATTTTAAAAGACAAACACTGTGTGAAAAAATTCCTGTGTTAAAAAATTGTCATTCTACAAAATTTCATCATAGAGCGCCTTATAAATCCCAAAGTATTGTTCCCCCCCCCCCCTCAAGAGGCAGGCAGGAGCCAGGTGTCATTTTATTAAAATAAAAACTCGTTTACAAACGTCTATATTCTAGCATAAGCCATCGCAAAAAATTATTCTATATGTCCCTGATAGATCCAAAAGTTTATCTTCTCCCTGCGGACAATGAGTTGAAGTAAAAAAAAAAACCTTTACACGTGCTTATTTTCTAAAATTTCACTTATAAAGGCCTGATAGATTCCGCGATATGGTTTTGCACTGTCTCGGGAGATAGGAGAGAGAAGAGTTTGAACATTCAAAAGACAACTCTATTACACATGCCTATGTGTAAGAAAATTCACCATACCACAATTGTATAAAGAAGAATCTGATAGATGATGAGATAGGATTTTGTTTACCTTCAGCGTCCAGGAGAGTCAAATATTTCAGTAATAATCCTTACTCGGATTTACTCGTGTCTATGTTCACAAATTCCCCGTCTCTCCAAATATTATGTTATAAGGCCCTGACAGACCCCAATATATAATTTTTCCCAGCGGTGTGTGTGATTTTTCAAAGCAACCCTTTTACCAGTGCCTGTATTCTAAAACAAAGGAAACAACAAATATTCATTCACATCTCCGAAATCTATATATAATGATGAAATAAATCCCAAGATGCCCGTAGCATATGCGGAATTTCACACATGCATTGTCAGTATCATATAAAAGTATACATCACTCACTATCGTTGTTCGCCGACGAAAACCGAATGTAAGAATGTACGAAATTTATCGTCCAGCCACAGAAATAATTCGCATCGCATGAATAATTCTTCCCTCTTTTCGAAAACAGTTTCGGCTGGAAGCATTCACACCGCTAGTAACCACAACTGTCTCCGACGCAGAAATACGGTAATATCACAGAATAGTATTCGCGAAAAACATTGGCATGACGATATTTGCAAATGACCGTTATGTAATTTTTTTTTAATATCGTTATCACTATTAGAATTTTATATCAGTTTCAACGATATTATAGATATATCACCCATCCTTAATCGAAGTAATGTCTAGTATAAAATGCGATAAAGAGTTGATTAAGTATAGATGTTTTTAATTTTGGGAAGTGATTTTTTTTGCTTTATTAATGCATTGAATCTTCATTAAGTACGTGAACAAAGTCATGGTTAACAGCTTGTAATAAAATAATAGAAACTTGCAATTACTCTAAAATATGAAATTTATTCTGAACGTGTTCTTTAATATGAGGGAAAAAGAAGAAACCGAGGTAAAATACAATTAATGCATAAACATTTGTAGAATTTCAAAATAAATGTAGACTCTAAGTCTATTACAATTCTTCAGCAAGCTTTACTTACAAGGGTGTTCACTACGCTAGGGATTGAATTTCCAATAAGTTAATTAGTTTAAGAAAAAAAATTAATAAACTTCATGACATATGTAAACTAGTCGTTGGGGGCCACCGTAATACTTACCCATCATGGATATGCATAATGTAAAATATTAAAATAAAAATGTGTAAACTACTTATAAAATGCATTGCAATTCAAAAAATAAAATCGTGGCTTGATGACGTCACAAACTTTAAAGGCTCGATTACTGAATTGCTTGAAAGAGGTTTTTCCTTATAACTCCAAAAATAATAATCCTGTTAACTAGCGGTTTATTGCATCTGATTAAGCGTCAAATTTCCAATTAAAATATATCTTTGAAGTGAAATTTGGATGAAATACAGGGTCATGAAAAATCGAAGAGTGTGGAAAATAGGATTCCAAATATCCCGGCAACTAATCATCCGATCGACTTCATGCTTTATTCAAAATTTATGTTTTTTTATTGTCTTTTATATTCATTTCTTAAAATAAACAATTTTGAAAATTTTTATATACCTTTCATCAGAACGAATATTTCGAGAGTCCGAAAAAAATTGTTCCGGTTAATCGAGGTTATTGAAATGAAATAGGCTTCTTCCCATTATTACATACTAAGTACATACCAAATTGCAAGTCTCTATCTCAATTTTTTCGGGAGATAGAGCGTTTACAGACACACAGACACACAGACGGACGGCAAATTTTTTTTTCTAAAAATATGTTTTTCGGAATCTCCAGTGTCTGAAACGTGTAAATCCGTCAAAAAATTTTTTTCGATTTTCAAAACGATTACAAGACTTACCCTATACTACGTATGATGGGTAAGTAAAAAGGGTAACAGTAAAAGTCTTTAAAATACGGTACAAATGACTTTACTTAACATTTTTATTTAAAAAAAAAGAAACTATTTATATTATTGAAAATTCAATTCCTAACTATATGACATGCACCTTAAACATCGTCCGAAAAATAGCCAGTCAAGTAAAAAGTAAATATTGAAGTTTATCTTTTTATAATACTGATATAATAATAATAATAATAATAACAAGATGGGAAAATTCTGCTATAAGGCCGAATATAGATTGCCACACACGGCTTTTATTTAAAAAATAAATAAACTAGCTGTAACTCAGAATAAAAATGCAATGACAACAAACAATTTTAAAATATCTAAATAACAAATAAAAATTCCCCTGTTAATGTGTTGAGTTGTTCAATAACCATTCGATTTAGAAAAATATTTTTCTACCACTGAGCAATTTTTTTAAATGAAATTTAATTCATGTTGCTATGGCAGCAGACGATAAAACGATATCTTTGGAATAAGAGAATAAATAGAAGAAAAAATTTTGTTGATGTTTGTGATCAAATGTTTTTCTTTATTTTTTAAAAATGTATATACATAATTCACTTTTATATTTTAACAGAATAATAAGTTTACTATAATTCGTTACTCATGCTATGGCCGGTATACACGATACACGTCGAGCCACAATGCCTTTATCATTATATTTTAAGCGTAAAAGTTTCGCTACGGTACTCCATTGTGAAGTTTTGTAATTTTTGAAATCTAATATTTGAAAAATGACATAATCATTAGATTTGAAATTTATATAAAAAAAATACAATTTTTTACCATTCTAAAGCAGTTTGTAAAACAATTTTGCGACAAATACTTTTCGAGTTATTAATTTTTTAAGTAACTTCAAATGTTTCATTTTCCGAGATTAATCTGTGGCAACGATGGATTGCTGTGACTTTTCATAAACATGAAAAATGATAGAGATTGAAAGAATAAGCCACCCTGTGTGTGGCTAATAATAATAACAGAAACTGAGAAAAATGATTGCGAATATGATGCATTTAAAAGAAAATGAATGCAGTAAGAAACCTTTTAAACATAGTTATAATCATCAGAAATTTACATAACCACGCCAAAGGCCTGATTACCAACGGGGCAAACAAGTAAAAAAAGAATAGAAAATTTGCCTTACTCATGACAGTAATTCTGCATGAATAAGACGTTTAATTCAGGCAAAAATGTTTATTGAAATTTACTTGTGGAAGTATGCTCCGTTGCGATAAGAAGGCTCTAACCACGTCATATTATACTAGGAAGGAATATCTAACTCCATTTTAAGTAGAAAAAATTAAAATTGATATCTTCGTCATTTTTCGCAAACTGTAAAGGTTAGCTAGTCCCTTGATACCGGAGAAACATTTTTTTAAGTATGGTTTTGAATTGAACTGTCTGTAAATAATGTTGTACACTTGAGAGTAGAAGAAGCTTATGCGAACAGTGTGATATGGCCATCACATTTTTTTTTCATTTTTAATCCTCAGCATGTTTTTAACACATTGACGGACAGTAGGAACAAGTGAAGTTCGAAAATTGACACTATGTGTTTTTGTAATTTTTAGAATATTAGAAGTATAGTTTTACTCTTTCTGCGTAAATAAACTTAATTTTGATTAATTCAGTACCTTTAATTAGGTTGCACAACTCCCTTCACAACCACGTCAGGGTGGCTAGTGGTCAGGGAAAAATACAGTCAAAATAAGTGACAAACACCAGTATATTCTTATAGAAAAATTTATGTTTATTATTCGATCAATCAATTTAAGTATTTCTGTAAGAATATACTGGTAATCATCATTTTTTGTACTGTATTTTTCCCTGACCACTAGCCATCCTGCACGTGCATACTGAAGCTGCAACTCGTATAACAGGTGGAAAACGAACTTCAACCTAAAAAAATGTTTCCAAAACATGACACTAGGCTTCTACTTGTACGCCGGTAAACGCACATTTGTGTTGCTATAGCCGTAGTGTCTAAAAACGACCGTTTCGTTTTCGGACGGCTATGGCCATCATGCCACATAGTGAACTTCGCTTTGTCGGCTGTAGACGCAAGTGTCCGTCAACGTGTTAAAAAATCCGTTCTTAGTTTTAAAATTAAAACAAACCCTTTGATTATGAATTGAGGCATGTACGTAACTAGTCAAAGCGATTTTATCTTAAAGCATGGGCAGTACGTGTAAATATGTTCGTATACATGAGCGCTACTTTTTTTAGCTGGGGCCAGTTGAGGGGGTTAGAATCAGGGCCTGATTACCGACGGGGCACACTTCCACCAGTAAAATTTAATAGAAATTTTCGTCTTGTTAAATGCAAAACTCGTCTTATTATCATGCAAAATTACTGCCATGAATAAGGGGAAAAAATCTATTCTTTTTACTGGTGGAAGTGTGCCCCGTTGGTAATCAGGCCCTGGTTAGAATAACAGTGGAGTAAGTCAAAAATTTTGAAAATCGAGATAATCATATTTTCACTGAACGTATATTAATGTCTGTTCAATGCGCCATTCAAATAAGTCATAGCTCCCTTAGGGAAGTCGCTAGAGGGCACAACAAGTTGGATCACTCAATGAATAGAAGTTAGTCGCGACACACCAGCTACCAATAAAGGTTTCATTAACCGTCGTTTATGTAAAACCACAGCCGAAACCTTTCTTACCGTCTATTCATCCCACTGACTTCACAGAAATGAGTGTTTTTAATCAAGGATGCACATTTAGCGTGGTTTTAGGTTGGTGTCTATCATTAAAATAAAATTGGTACCTCAATTTTAATAATATCGGTAATATCATTAACTAAATTATGTTGCTGTAATGTCCATAAATAAATTACATAGTCAATTTCTATTCACACTTTTAAGGGCGGTAGGATACTATTCACTTATTTTTAATCTCAAAATGCCACAATGGCACCAAAAGTTTTGAATAATATTTTGCATTTATAATGTACGCGAAGAAAAGCTTTTACATATTTTCAACTAAATTGTTAAATAACGATGGTGTCTATCAGAGATTTTAACTTTTTATTAACAGAAGTATTTGCCCCTGAAAGGGTTAAGTTATTTTTAATATCCATTATGCACTAATTACATACTAAATTATATATATATATATATATATATATATATATATAGTGTACATACTAGAACGCTTTTTTAATTAGATATTTTCAAATAATAATTGTTTTATGAAGTAATTAAAATTTTTCATGAATGTCGAACGGACCGCTTTTAAAGCCTTTTGGACCCTAGTTCCATTAGATGGTTTCGCAAGTGAAGACTTTTCAGATCTATTTTCTTAATTTTTTTAGAAAACGCTCGAACAGGATCTTCCTTGTAATTATTCAGATTATGTTTTTTTTCTTTTTTTACTTTTTCTGAATTATTTACTGGTCAATTAGTTTGATATTTTAGTTACTTTAATTTAAATCAAGTTTAAATCAAGTTAAATTAAATCAGTAGAACTTTTGTTTTACGTCTAAATTAAAAATAATAATAAAAACAAAATTCTAAATGATAATCTTTGTAAATAAAATATCATAAACACCAGTTTTCTTTCACTGTTTACTAACTATATAATTAATTTATCCTGACATAGTTCGTTCAGTATCCGAAATATAAGTTATTAGTTATTCCTGTCATGGATACCGAGTTCCTGTTTCTCTACGAACTTGGTAGCAAAAGAAGAAAATCGTTCAAATGTAAAGTGGTTTTGTCTTATATTAAACCGTGTGCACTTCATGTAAATTTTACCGCAGACTTACCGCTACAGAAGTTCGTCGCAAAAAAAAAAAAAAAGCTGTTAGTAATTCATAAATTCCTTTACCCGTCGTTTATGTAAAGCATCTGTTCAACTCACCGTCTTTACAGAACTATATTACAGATCATTCTTTCGATAAATATTTTTAAAAATTCTCATTGTCAGTTTTCTGGTTTAAACTTTTCCTTTTTCAGTATACAAGAACACAATCACTAGTAAGAGGGCGCTATTTTCAACGCGCAAAATTTCTCCCATTCATCTGCGGAGCTTTTTTGTATTCTATTCGTATCATACACGTCAACTTTCTACTAAACTTCCGTAAAATGAGAGTTAATTTGATCCAGGTTAAAGATTTTTAACCAGAAAATATATCTGAAAAAATAATATATATTTAGTTTCATGCTCTTAGATGGAACCTGTTTGATTGCATTTCTTAAAATATAATTCTAGTTTGAAACAAGCTTAACCTGGGTTAAATTAACCTACATTTTCCGGAAGAATAGAGCGATAATAAGGTAGAGGTTGGCAGGTGTGTCGTACCACTTTTTTGAAAAATAATCTCTGCCACATCCTACCTTATATTAGGATATTTTCATGAGAAATCTATAAGAAAGTAATTTTTTTTAAAGTCGCCAATCCTGGCCCTTAATCAAAGGATTAATGATTGTTTAAAATTAAATAAAAATATAATTTCTATGTCGTTAATATATGAGAAAAAGTTATCACATATTTTTATTCTAATTTTTAACCCCAATAAATTTTAAAATTTAGATTAGAAAAGAGATTTTAATAAAAAACAATTACTTTTTTGTAAAAATAACATTTATTAATATTTTCTATCTTTTTCTATATCTGGAATGGCTAAATTTTAATGCTGACACATTCAAATCGATACTTCTGAACTGGTTATCCGCAGAATATTGGTGTGTCATGTGGTAGACCTCAGATGTGTCTCCAAAAATTTCATTCAGATTGTAAATATCGATTTCAGAATATTTCATATTGTAACTTAATATTTCGCATCTTTCTTAATAAATATTTATTTTAATATTTATTAAAATTAAATATAAAAAGTTTGAAAATTCCAGTTTTATGGCTAGTTTAGACGTGGTATCTTTATACCCGTCTATCGATATAAAAGAAGTTACTAACACCATAGAGAGTCTGATCGATTCTGATCCTACGTTTACAGAAAACATTAAAAATACAGTCAAGTCGGGTTTAAATTTAATTATCAACAACAACGTTTTTGTTTTCAACAATCAAGTTTACAGACAAGTCAATGGGGCCCCAATGGGTTCCCCCATTTCAGGTTTGCTTGCAGAGTTTAAACTACGTCCTCTTGAAAATATAATTATGGAGACCATAAAACCGGGTCCGGATTGCTGGTTAAGATATGTAGATGATATTTACATTATTTGGAATCACGGAAAAGATGAGTTATACTCCTTTCTAGATAAAATCAATAGCCTAGACAATAAAATAAAATTCACACTAGAAATAGAACAAAATCAAAAGCTTGCTTTTTTGGATGTACAACTAATCAGAAATTTGGATAAACAGAATCTTGATTGCACGGTGTTTAGGAAAATTATCAGATCGAACTCCACCATCCCGCTTAATTGCAGTTCACCCATTAGTTACAAGTTAGCACCTTTCACTTTTTATGTAAAAAGAGCGTTTGAAGTTTGTTCATGCATTTTCCTTAATGAAGAATTAGATGTAATTAGAAAAATAGCAGCCAAGAATTCAGTTCCATCCCGTTTCATTGAAAAAATCATAAATAAATTTAAAGTGAAAGATGAAGAAAAACGGAATACAGGTACAATTAAAAGTTTGAAGTTTTGTAAAGTTAACTACATCCCACGGTTTTAAATCCCACGGTTTTTTGAAAGTATGAGACGTTCCCTCTTTAAGTTTGGCATTACATTAATCGCAATCCCTCTCCCAAAGTTGCGGGTTTTGTTAAACAGAAAAATTGACCCAATCCAGGCTATCAATAGATCAGGGGTATGTATTATACCATTCAAGAAAGATAACAAAGATTTTATGTACATAGGTATGACAATGAGGAAATTTCGGGACAGAATAAAAGAACATGAAGCAGATCTGAGATTAAATATACCCCACACTGCGTTAGCAAGATTAGCGCAAACTGAACCTATAAAAATTGATTTAAATAGATCCAAAATTAAATTCCGCACAAATAATCACCTGGAAGCAATCATAAGAGAAAGAAATCATCTCTAGAAATAATGTCTAAAAAAGAAATAGTCTGTAACGATGTATTATCATATGATATCCACGCAATCTGGAATGAATTAATGCATCATTGATTACCTTTCTCATCCCACCTTATTTCCAAACCCTTGAAGTAAAATAGTTTATTCCGGGCAAGCAAGAAAACGCAAAGAGATAACAACTCAACTCAACAATTTAGTTTTTCCACTGATGATGACCGGGTTTCGGTTAAAAATGCTTTGGAATTTTTAAAAGGACTTTAATGTGCTTTTAAATGTTTTTATGTATGTTTTTACGCACCTTCCAGCAATATATTTACATTTAGTTGTATCTTAATGAATTTTAGTTAATATTTCGCATTTCAATACACAATATTTCATATTATATGATTTATTTTAAAAGTTATGTGTCCTAAAATTGCTTTATTTAGAAATTTAGTTCACTATTTGCATACTCTTTATAAGAGTATGCTAGAAAATTGTGAAAATAGTTTCACATATTCAGATAAATTTACTTATTTCAGAGACATTTTATGACTCATGAAGTAAGAGAGTAGGGATATAAACTGCATATTTAAGTGCTACAATAACATCGAATAATAATAATAAAAAAATAAATAAAATAAAAATACGTTATAATTTTAGCAACATAAAACATCTAATTATAGAATTATTTTATTGAAGTTTATTTTTTTTAATTAAGTACTATTCTTCAAACATAAATTATCAGTTTATCTGTACTATTTCGTGCAAGTACGTAGTGTTAACGGAATTGTTTTATTATTTAATATCACTTATGAGTTATTTATTTATTTATAAATAAACTGAACAATTCTAAATGCAATATATATATATATATATATTCTAAAATTTACATTGAAAATACTTTTATGTTAGAACTTTAGCAAAAATTATTAGCAAAGTAGCAGAATTATTGATGTATTCGTGTTTTAAAATACAGTATGATATACTTCATATAGAAATTACGTAAATAAATGTAATGAATTATCTCTCTTCATGTTGCGTTATACGAGGGAAAGTCCTTAAGTAAGTCACAAAAGATAATTAAACTAGGACTTCCCTCAAAGGGATTAGTCTGAGTGATATTGCTGAGAACATAAAGTTAACAATTACGATATAAAGAAGATATCAACAAGAATCTAAGTGAATATACAGCATATGATAGACAAGAGATAGATAAAGATACAACATATGAAAAATAGCAAATTAAATGATATAATTACAAAATATCATATATAAATTCATATACTGTTATGTTTTCATATGCATTTTTTTATAACATTTGGCAAATAATCTCATTTTCTTAAGCGGGAATTGCTCAAAACTTAAAAAAAAAAAAACCGCCGGATCTTTTAAAACGATATTTTTAAAGTCACATAATCAGATTTGCAGCCAATAGCGTATTTTAGCAAGCGTAGTTTAACGCAAATTTAATTTAATTTTTGCAACATTTTCTTTGTGACAAATATCTAAATAAAATATTAAAAAATAAAATATTAAATATTGAAATATTAAATCAAATATTTAATATTTGAATTAAAAAAATTTCCTTTGTTTATTTGTATAACTATTTATAGAAACTCGTATACTTCAAACCACATTGATAACATGCTTTGCTACAAACGTGTCTACCAGTCTAACTACTCGTATGTCTTAGCTGTGTCTCTCTCCGAACTCATCTGTCTACTGTCTCTCTACTCTTCTGTATACCCGTCTCAGTATCCGTCTGTCTTTCTACCCGACTCTTTAATCGTGTCTCTACCTGTCTCGCTTCCCGTTACACTACTCGTCTATCAACACTCTGTCTGTCTATATACCCCTCTCTCTACCCGTCTGTCAATTCGTCTCTGTACTCGTCTCTCTATCCACCACGCTACCCGTCTCCCTACCCATCTCACTACCCCTCTGTCAACTCTTTTTTGCACCTGCCTCGCTACCCGTCTGTCTATTCGATTCGCTACCCGTTAGCTTATCTCTGTCGCTATCCGTCTCTCTACCCGTTTGTTTACACGTCTATCTATCTCTCGCCAACTCTTCCCAATATTTAAACAATTTAGTAAACGGAAGCCGTTTATCTGTTATTAAATGCAAACAGGAGTAATTTATCTAAAGAGTGTAATCAGATGCAATTTTTTTAAATACATACATAAACCAGCATAATAATTCACCAGTTTTATTTTCATAGTAGTTTATGTCATTTGACAGTAAATCTCAACTTCTTCAACCCGAACTGCGTCAAGCTTTTTAAAAAAGCCCCAAGGTCCGTATAACTGGGAAGGGGAATTGTCCTCAGGGCTATTAGATACATGTTATTAAGTTAAGTGAAAGTTTCGTAATCGGGTTCGCAGCCAATTTCTTATGTCAGAAAGGGTGGCTTCACGCCATTTTAAATTCATTTCTGTAACTTTCTTTTTCTTTTTTTGGTGGGTGGTTGGGGGGGGGGGGAGGGTTCCAAATATATGCACTTAAATTCAAACTTTTGCCCCCATGTTAATATTAGTGTTGTTCGTATTATCAATTAATACTTTGTTGATCGAGCTTCATTCGAAACAAATGTAAAAGACTTCTACAGTTTTTTTTTTCTAGGAGAAAGTTCCGTAATCGTGCCCTAAGCTAATCGGGGAATTTAATATCATTATTGTTTCTAACTCTTATAGAGTTAAAACAATATTGTTGCTAGCATTACTCTTGTTTGTGACCAACCTCTTCTGTGTATCTGAATAGGGAAAAGTTCCGTATCATGTACTGGTTGGTGCCAAAGGCAGTTGTAGAATCTTACAAATTTTTCTAGAGAACGGAAAAACATGTTTTTAAAATATTTACAAATATACGTTTATTAAACCATGTTTTTGAGCCATTTTAAAAAATTAAGTACGGTGCTAAAATAAAATTTTATTGCCATTTTCGATATTTTAATAAGAAATGAAAATACATAACAAACAAATTTAACAAAACTAAGCCATTTTTGGGTACTTCTCTATTATCCCGTCGACCACTTTTCATAACAAAAAACTATCGCCAAACTAAGATTAAACGCCAAAAATACAGTCCCATTTACTTGATGCCAGAAGCATTATACGTATGCCATCAAGTGGTTTTTAATTCGACATTTGCGTGTATTTTTCATTATGTTTTACTGATTTATTAGTTATTTCATTCATTAAAGTAACAATTGTGTCCTTAAATTCTTATATTTTATTTATTTTGATATTTCAATGGCAACGTTCTCCCGTTTATTTAGCGTTACAGTTTGGCGATAGTTTTTTGTTATGAAAAGTGGTCGACGGGATAATAGAGAAATACCCATTTTTTGTGATAAATAATTGTTATTGCCAGGGGGGGCAAATTGTAAACAATTAATAAGCGAACTAAAAAAATTATCGGAAAAAACTTGTGGGAATCTCAAGAAAGAAATATCTGATATAAATAGCATTTAAAATCTTAAAATGGAGAAGTGGTCCGTATAAAAATGCAAAACATTATACACCTGATATAAGAATTTTTTAATTTTTTTATATTTCCGAAAGCACAGATAAAAGGGTAAAAATACCGGCACAGATGCCATATACTCACCACGTTGGCGCGATTTTTCCCCCGCCCCTTTGGCGAAAACTGTTTGTTGTGTTTGTTTACTTTTATTTTTTATTTTAATTCTATAGATTATTTTTATATGTATATCAATATTAATTTAGGCACAGATGTCATATACGCACCAGATTGGCGCAATTTCCCCCCGCCAATTTGGCGAAAACTTTGTTTTTGAATATTAGTTACAAATACCATACAATAATATCACTACAATAATCAGCATGTAATTTTTATCTACCCTATATATATAAAATCCTAATGAAACGAATTTGTGAAACGATTTTATGAAACGAATTTATGAAACGATTTTATGAAACGACTGATTAAACGACTGATTATGTTTCAAGGCTATTTTTAATAAAATATTAAACGCTTGATGGTGAAATTAATACCAATTGTTCATAAAAATTCGCGGATGTCAAAACTGGTAATAGAATTTTGAAATTGGAATTAGTTTTCGAGATATTAATTTTTTTCTAATTTTAATGACATTTCTGTAATGATGGCAACTAATTACTCAGTTTTTTTGTGACAAAAAAGGGAAAAAAATTGAAAAGGATCCCGATAGAGATTATTGATTTCTTTTTATTCGTCATTTTCAAATTTAAATTGAATTTATCTTTTACTTCAAACGATAATGAAGATAAGATTGTGATTAAATTATGTTTTTCAGGAAATATTGAAAAAAAAATCACATTTCTATCGTCAGGATTCAATCGTCTGTCAGCATTTAATTTAATTTATAAACTGAAAATATTTTGAATAAATTCGTCCAAATGACGTCATTTAGGTAAACGCAAAAGAAAAGGAGGAAAAGGAATTAATAGTTATTATTATTTATTGATATCATTTTGTTATTTTTTTGTAAAATTTAACTAAACGAATTTATAAAATCATTAATTCGGATATTTGAAACTAATATATAAAATAATAATTGCCCAACTGAACGGAAGAATAAAATATCCTGCTTGGTTTTCTATCCTGCTTGGTTTTTTCCACCAAGCTTTTTAAAAAAGCGTCAAGACCCCTATAATAGAAAAGCACCAAAAGTTCATTGGGTTTATTTTCATAACTTTTGGCAACAAATCTATGTATATTAACGAATCTATCCCTTTTTGAAGCTCGAATTACGTCAAACCTAAAAGCAAAGGATCCTATAATTGAAAAGTACCCGATTTTCTTATGGACAATATTCAATTGACAGAAATATGGTGTAAAATTACCGCGGATAGCAAATTTGTTTAAATATCTCATCAATTGATGCCGAATAAATGCAGGCATGCATGCACAAAATATTTAATTAATTTTGTATGATAAATAATTATTAGAAAATTCGTATATACATATTAATTAAAAAAATAATTTACATATTTAAAATAACATGAAAATATGCAGGATGGTGCACTAAAATAGAAAGAAAATTAAAACCTGTTACTGAAAATGTCTATAACATAGTACTTTTCAATACCGTGGTTCTTAATGTTATTCACAAGCAGATGGAATTTTTCTCATCCTTAAACGCAAAGGAAGAATAGAATAGAGATTGTTGTTATAAAAGTCCGAGAGGTAGTCACAATTTAAAACTAACCATTTTATACAAGCTGGTTTTCAAGTAGTAATTGATTTTACTTATCAATCCCGAAAACAGTCGTCAGTTGTCGCAACAGCTGTGTATGAGGCCATGATAATCGAAAAATGTCCCATTAAAATGTTAAAAGCATGGCAACCCAATTACAGATTTACCAATATTTTTAAAATAAAGCACGCTGTCATGTTTTTAGAGGCCTCGAAGTCTGAGCGGGGGTTGGCGAGCGTAGCTCGCAGGGGGTAGTCCCCCCTAGTTTCAATATAAAAATAAAATAACGTAATAAATGAAATAGCTCCTATTATTCAAAAATGGGAAATAAAAATAAATAAATGATAGTTTGATATAAATAAATATTGATATATGTAAAAAAAACAATTTATAGAATTAAAATATAAAATAAAAGTTAATAAACAACAATTGAAACAAAATAACCGGGTTACCATGTGAGGCATAAAATTGCCATTTTGTTGCAATCGCGCCAATGTGGTGCGTATATGACATCCGCCCCTTTATTTATATCACACTATTATTTATTTATTTTTATTTCCTTTTTTAAAATAATAGAAGCTGTTTCATTTATTACATTATTTTATTTTTATATTGAAATAAAAAATCACGTGTACTATTTGTCACACTATTTGTAACTAATATTCAAAAACAAAGTTTTCCCCAAGCTGGTGGAGGGAAAAATCACGCCAACGTGGTGCGTATATGACATCTGTGCCTTGTTTCATTTCACATAGAGGTACTGCTCTATTATCCCGTCGACCACTTTTCATAACAAAAAACTATCGCCAAACTGTTAGATTAAACGCCAAAAATGCAGTCCCATTTACTTGATATCAGAAGCATTATACGTGTTTGTTACGTCATCAAGTGGTTTTTAACGTGACATTTGCGTGTATTTTTCATTATGTTTTACTGATTTATTAGTTATTTCATTCATTAAAATAACAATTGTGTCCTTAAATTCTTATATTTATTTATTTATGTATTTTGATATTTCAATGACAACGTTCTCCCGTTTATTTGGCGATAGTTTTTTGTTATGAAAAGTGGTCGACGGGATAATAGAGAAGTACCCACATATGTATTGGTACTTTTATGTTAACTTGGCGCAGTTGATAAATCGCCAAATATTTTTCTCATAACATCTTCATATTGCATTCATTTCATTTAAATATAAATCTTTCACTGATTTCATTTGAAATACATACATTAAAAATACACGTCTTTCACTCATTTAATTTAAAATACACGCCTTTCACTAATTCCATTTAAAATACTAAAAAGGAAAAGAAAATAAGAAATAATGCCACAAATCGAAACCTTTTATTTAAACATCAAAAAATTGTTCCTAACATACACATGCGAAATAAAAAAGCTGCTAATGGTGTGATTTACGCCAAATCTCTAATACTAATACTACTCTTACTAATCTCTAATACTTTTCAAAAAGAAAAAATTCCAGATTAACTTTCCATTTTTATTAAATTGAAATATATTTTATTGTGCTGAATATTAGTGCTTGCATATTTTTTTGCTCCATGTATTCCATGAACTTTTCAATTCCGATTGTCTACGAAAATCTCCCGCCGGTGAAAATGACGTACGCACAAAATTTAGTGACGTATGTACTTTAATTGTGCTTTTTTATCTATTTTTTTAATATAACTTCCAAACGGTTTGACACTTATTCTTGGTAATAAATAGACGACGTTGTCACCTTTATAGGTACCTGCTGTAAAAATTTGAACGAAATCCGTTAAATATTTTTTGAGTTATGCTTGACGAAAGGTTTTAATATCCATCGTAGCTATATATGGGGCAAAGTAATACTGCGCTGTGTATGAGTCTTCGTTGCACTCAGACAATAATAAGTTACAATGGTGTTGACTTCAAAACTATTTTTATTTCTCAACATATTCTCCATCAATATTTATGCACTTATATCATCGTTTTATCAGTGCCCTAACACCAGCTCCATAAGATTCTTTGGGTTGCTCTCTCAGCCACATTAGGACTTCAAGTTGAACCTTTTCATCATCTGTGAACATCATCTTGCAACTTCTTCAACATCCACCATACAGCTTCGACTTAGCCCCTAGCGATTTTCATCAGTTTAGTCCACTAAAAAACCCTCTTGGAAGCAAGATGATGTTGTTCACAAATGATGAAAAGGTTCAACTTGAAGTCCTAATGTTGCTGAGACAACAACCCAAAGAATGTTATGCAGCTGGTGTTGGGGCACTGATCAAATGGTGATATAAGTGCGTAAATATTGGTGGAGAATATGTTAAGAAATAAAAATAGTTTTGAATTGAATATCATTGTAAGTTACTATTTAATTATCATTTGTGACTTACTTAATCACTTTCCCTCACATTTTTTAATTTAGCATTTTAAATAAAGTACTGACAATGTTCTAATGTACATCATGCAAAACATGATATATATAGGTAATAATTTTTTTAATTAAAAAATCCGAATTCTTGCCGGAAATTGCGAAAGAAAAATAATTACTTAGTGTATTTACAAAATGTTTATCACTAAATAAAGTACAAAATTTTACTTGAACTTTCTGATGAGAATACAGAATTTCTGAATTTCAAAAAGGCCAAACTGCCAACTCTGTTCTCCGGCTTAGTACGTAATGACTTTGGTCTCAGTGGACTATTTTATATTCTATTAGTACCACTTTTGAAAAAATAATCTATACCACACAATTTTACTCAGATATTTGCAGGAGAAAAACATTATATATTATTGTAAATTGTGGTATGATTGAATATAAAAATAGTCTCTAGTCTTGGCCCCTAATCAAAGAGTTCATGAGTGTTTAAAATAAATATATATAAATGGCGCTACAAAAGATGGGAATTTACTTTTCACTTTGCTAAACAGCGTACAACCAACTGAGTGAAAAATGTGTCCGGACGGGAGATCGAACCCAGATACCTTGGTATAGCGCACCAAGTGCCATTTAAGCCATCTGAAGGACATCATTCTGGCATTTTTCACTCATATATGTTGGCAAGACTGCAACTTCATAGCCCAAGATGAATGTCATACATGAGCTGACTACTCAGTGGCGTACATGAGACGAATAATTTCAAAGCATTGGATAATATATGTAAATTTCCAATTAAATTTTCAGCAGAACTGAAACTACGCCATAAATCTTTAAATTGCACTACAAAGGATGTGAATTTTCTTTTCATGTTCCTAAACAGCGTACAACCAACTGAGTGAAAAAAGCCAAAGTATATAAGTGAAAAATGCCAGACGGGATCTCGTCCAGATGGCTTAAATGGTAAAGCACTCGGTGCGCTATACCAAGGTATCTGAGTTCGATCCCCGGGCTGAACATATTTTTCACTCAGTTGGTTGTACGCTGTTTAGCAAAGTGAAAAGGATATTCATAACCTTTTTAGTGCCATTTAAAGATTTGTGGCGTAGTTTAAGTCCTGCTGAAAGTTTAATTGGAAATTTAAACACACGTATATATTCAATCATCTGGAAAGTTCTACAGGATATTTCTATTCGGATACTTGAAATGCTTAAATGTCAACAGATTTTAGAAACGAATTTATTTCAAAATAAGTATAAGCAGTTTTTTCACCCCTAAAAGCAAAGTTTATTCCAAAATTCCGATGTGAATGTGGTCTTTATGGATGAAAAAAAAAAAAACATTCATAACTTTCAGAACTTTCAGATGACTTAATATATATATATATATATATACCCGCATAGCATGCATGGTCACAGTGACGTCACCGTGACGTCACAGTGAGTCACGTACGTCACGTCATATCTGTGACCAAAATACAACCACTCAGTGACGTCACATTGTGACTAAAATGTGAATTGCTTGGAAATCATAAAAAAATTGCAAGAACACTACAAAATATGTTATTCAATGTAAAAAAATATGTTTCTGACATTTTTTTAAATTTTTGTGACGTCACTGTGACGTTACTGCAAGTCACAAACACTACGTCACCTGTGTTATCAAAATACCACCATGTTGTGAAGTCACAGTTTGACCAAAATGTGAATTTTTAATATATTTTAAAATGATGAGAAATATATATTATTCAGGAATGCTTTAATGCACTTAAAGGGTCTGATTCTGACTGATTTTTATGATCCCTGGAAAATTAAGCTATATTGATTAATTTATTTACTGACCTACAGGAAAATGCTTTATAAATAGGTAATTTTCAATCAATATGCAATTATAAATTATAATACAAACATAATGCGGCATGTACTCCATGAACAATTTTTTTAAAATTAAGGCAGTTTCTCATTTGCTTTTCATATTAATTAACAACTTTTTTAAAACTGAGAGCAACAATCTATATTATAGAGCGCAAGCTATCCAAGAGTAACAATGACGTCATGTTAACAGCGGCAACAACTGAACAGTAAATTTCGCTTTTACAGTGATTTTTTTTAACTTCTAAATATTGCACAATTTCAATTTTTAACCGTCGAATAGGAAAAATAAAATTCTCTTTCAAATGCAATATGTTTCAAAACTGTACCTCAATTTACTATGGTAATTAAAGATTTGTTTGTTTGATGGGAGGTGGGTTGTGAAAAACAGACGCTTTATTATAATAAAATCAGTGGTGTACTTCCGATAACAATTGTTTTTCCTTAGTATTTAAGTAGATTGAGTACCTCTTCCAATATATATTTTACTGTTTGTTTCATACTTTGTAAATAAATTTAACATTTTCCGAATATAAAATGAAATTTAAAAAAAAATTATGCAAAATGTGTATGATTTAAATAATTATTCACGTGTCCGTTTTTCATTAAACACAAATTTCGTTAAAAAAAATATTGTTATTTTACAAGCTGTTTCTTCTACAGGACATTAATAAAGAAAAAAGGAAATTTTGAAAAAGGGAAAATGCCCCCCCCCCCCAACCTTTTACTTTTTTAGGATCACATTTTGCAATTATTACGATCTATGCAAATTTTACTTTTTTTATGATTTTGCATTCTTGTCCATTAAAATATTTTTTATGTACCCTAAAAATTTAAACAATATTTTATTTGATACGCCATAAATATTGATATTTTTTACAACTTACAAAGAAACCTATACAAGTATTATTATTATTGTGAAACTAATCGTAAAAAAAAGGTAAACTGCTTCAAAAATAAATCTTCAAATAAGAAATTTTAATTGGAGAGACTATAAAAAGAAATATTCTGCCTTTTTAACCTTCTACTCTAACATCAACTATATAAGAAAAAAAAAAGAAAAAAGATCATCTGCCCTGCTATTAAATGCGCGCAGGTGTTTTAAACGCTTTCAAAATTATCGTCTGCTTTTTTAACCTCAGAATAAGAAACGCACAACAGTGTATTTAATCTTTGGATGTCAGTTCGTTGGACAATACGCGTGTTATGAGCGTGTATAATTTCTACGTATTTAAAATTAAAAACCTGCACAGGATTCCGCAAATACAATTTTTATACGAATTTTCTTTCCATGAAAAGTACAATTCCTTTGCGTGGTTAAATTTGTTTTCCGCCAATGTTATTGTACTTCATTTGGAGGAATTTTGCCTTCTCAAGAAAGTTTCACTATTTTTACGTCAAAATAGAATATTGAAGATCACAAAGAAAAAGAGGTATGGAAAAATATTATTTTCCCTGTTAGCTTTGCATTTAGTTATATCGTGTTCAGTTACTTTCATGCAGTAATTTAAAAAAATTTAAATATTTCGTTTAACATTTATCAGTTAAGTTTATTAAATTTAATGTTTATTTTGTTAAAATAGTAACAATATGTCAAAGATTTTAATCAGATAATTACTTTCACTAAATTCATTTCCTGAATCATTTTATAGTTATAAATTTCAAAACATCTGTACACTATTATAAAAGAATTATCATTAAAGGGAAATGTTCTTTATAATTACCACCTAATCCTGTAAAAAAAAAAAAATAATAAACCAATGTGTGGTTCCATTTTATGTTGTTATCTGAATTTATATATTTTTTCATATTAAAAACTGGTTAAATATTTGAAACTATGTTTATAATTTATTATTTTATTGGGTTATGTAACTATGATTATTTACATTTCAAATGGACTTTATATCTAAAATTTTGGCCAAACTTTATTCTAAAACTTATACGGTAGATTTTTTTAAATCAGCTTGCTCTATTTATGATGAACAACAGATTATTGTGATTATTGCCTAGTCACGAAACATCGACCCAGATAGATATTTCATCGGCATCACATGATAAATTATATGTGTCACTATCGATGCATTTATTACAATTCCATAAATAATTGACAATAAATTAGTAACATATTTTAATAACCAAAATATTGTTTTAAAGTATGTTTTTTACTGCAGTTGCATACCTCTAAACATACCAAAAGACAAAGTTATTTTCAGCGGGGTTAATAAGATGATTTTCTTTATTACTGCTATCTTTTAACGCAGTAGTTAATATAAATTGTTTATAGAAACCTCAACATACGACGATACTGAGTTAATTTTTAATATCAAAGTTTTATTTATCATTTAAACAGTTTCATACCTTTATGAATAAAATTAACTTTGTTGAATTTAAAAGTCTGCAGATGTCCAAAAATAGATTTTTTACAAAGGTAAGTTCGTACACGTTACAATTTTGTATTAAAAATTTAACAATATTTATGAGAAGAAACTATATAATTTTTTGTTTATTGTAAATATGAAAAAGTATCTTTTAGTAAATAATTTTTATTTTTATGATTTTTTTTTTTTTTTTTACTTGTTTAAAATGATGTATGTCAGAGTAAATATTTTTCAAACAGATGTTGTCGAGTCACAAAGGGTTAAAACATAGTTATAAAATAAAGGTTCCATGTATGATAACGTATTTTGATCTATAAGTTAAATTTTCTTTTTCAAAAATGGCAACTTTTATGAAATATTTTTCAAAAATCTTTCTTAATAAATTAAAACATACAGTTATTTTTCTTTTAAATATGATTTAAAACCTGGACCCCGATGTGAATATTTTGGGGAATACATTATTCGAATATTTTCACTAGTTAAATATATAAGATACTGTTTAAAAACTATTGAAATAGTTAATAAAAATTACCCTTTAAAATTTCAAGGCTTAAAGACCTTATCACAGTTAAAATATTGATTATTTTATTATTATCTCAAATTATAGATCTAAACTTTTTATACACGTGGTTAAAAATTTCAAAACTGTATTTTTAATATGTACACGATTGCCATTCAAGGGTTTTTCACTCATGAAAACTAAATAAATGACTTTTTCTCAATATTGATTTTTTGTTCATTCTTATATTTTTTAAGTTCTTTACTTCCTTTAGTATTTCAGTTTATTATTTTTTATACATATTCTTTATTATGTATGTAATAAAACCTTGCAGGGAATTAGCATTACAGATTTCTTTTTGTTTTCTATATATGAAATCCCATGAAGAAGAGTTAAATTTCATAGTTCCTCACTATATAGAATAATAATAAATTTATATAAAATCTAATATTAATTGAAATAGAAATCCATGCACAGTGTTATATAACATATTTTAGTAATTGTGAAAAAAAAAAATAATAATAAAAAGTAAAGTAAATAAATTAAAAAAATATCAATACTTGTAAAAATAGCAGGAATTAAAGCATTAATTTATTTTAAATTTGTAAACATTTTAAATAAATGTATAGTTTTTTTTTCAAAATGTGCTTTTAACTGGACTATTAAAATATACTGCAATAACAATTTTTATCAAAATTCTTAAAATTAAAAATAATATTGAAAAGTACAGTTTCCCATTTATAGCAAAATCACATAGTACTTATTTGCTTTATTTAAAAGCATTTCTCTAAAATTTTTAAATACCGAGCTGAAAATACAAAAAATGTTGCATTTATATTATAGAACAACAGAATTTTAATACATTTCACCACTTTTATATAATAAATTTGAAAATCTGCAAATCCACCTTTTGCTATTTAATGTGTAAACAATGGTAATGATTTGGGTTCGTTTGAAATCGGGTTGTCTCACTCGATTGCAGGATTTTAAAAAAATCGTTTCAAAATCGCGTTACCCGACCTGATAGGGTATTCATATAAGAATCGGAGCCCAAGCAAAACCTTAACTAATTAGACAGAATAAAATAAATAATTTAAAACCCCGACTTAATTCCTGCATCGGGTTGGTTAATCCGATTTTACCCGCACCCGACATGACGTTCAGCTTGAGCCGAGTAAGAATAGCGATAATTGTTGTTGTTGTTGTTGTTGTTATTCTGTTTGGGTTAAATTGATTGTAATTTTTTCGGGTTCGGGTTGATTTAGGGTTGAGATTTTATTATTGCAGCTCGGGTTTGGATTAATATGAAAAACTAGAATAAAATAATAACTTGATCTAAAGAAAAAATAGAATATTCTTTCAAACCTGTAGAAAAAAAAGAAAAGAAAAGAAAGAGAATAAAAGAAAAGAAAAAATTAACCGACCCGTAATTTTCCTCATCGAATATGGGTAAAATATGGTCACTCAACCCGATGAAGAATCGTCACAATTGTCACAAACCTGCAGCCAAAAAAAAATATATATCTGAACTTTACGAGTTGGATTCGGGTAAAATCTGGTCACCCAATCCGATGCAGATTCGTCACAAATGTCACAAACGTCTAGCAAAAAAAAAAAAATGTCGATCCGAACAATCCGGATCGGATGCGGGGAAAATTTGGTCACCCTATCCGATGCAGATTCGTCACACTTTTCACATTGAAGTCGCACGGTGACTTCACAAAGTAGTCACATTGTGAGGTCACAGAAAGCCTTGAAAACGGCCATAACAACTTCACATTTAGGTCACAGTGACTTCACATCGACGTCACGTGACGTCACGACGACGGTCACAAAGTCACAGTGTGACTTCACATTGACGTCGCCGTGACGTCACCATGCCATACGGGTATATATATATATATATATAATTCAGATTGAGAATGCATGTGAAATATATATCTGATATTGTTATTCTAATTTTTAACCCTCCTTCATAATTATTATTTTTTTTAAATAATATATGTTAATAATTGTGTTTTCCTATTCACACTGAATGAATTTAATGCTTTCACATTCCAATGAATATTTCTTTCTTTCCTTTAACGCAATGATTTTTAAGTGGTGTACCGTAATAGGACCTCGGCGTGTCGCAGTAATTTTCAGTCAAGTCGTATCAACAGTTTTAGAATTAGCATAAATATCGGTACTATAACAAACAATATTTCTTATAATATGGTTTACTTTGACATGAGGTTTAGTCTCATAGACCTGCATTATATATAAAGGTATGCGTAAAAAATCATGAAAATGGTTTCATATCTTGAGATATATTTACTTCTTTAAGAGAAAAATTATTCCTCTTAAAAGGGTTAGAATATAAAATGCATCCTTGTAACAAGAATATTCTTATTAAAAAAACTCAAGCTTACATATTTCTTTAAATGCTAATGTATATTAAATAGAAATTAAAGAAATATATATGAGAATTTTTTTTAATTAGAAAATTTTAAACGTCACAAATCGTACAGTTGTAAACACTGTACGTCTGTTTATAATGAAGATTAAAGTGTTTGTACAACTAAACCACCGATTGTCTTGATCTATACACAGAAATCCAAAAAATAAGATTGCAAAGGCATGAAACCTAAAATTTTATTTTTAATTTTAACTTGTAATATTTACGGTATGAGTTCTAGTTAAAATTTCACCTGTTTTCGATGGAGTTCATCGATAAATTGAAATTAAAATTCGAAATCAAATAAAATTATTGCAACTACGCACCTTTTTCAAATTATTTTTGAGCTTCTCAGTAAGAACAAGTATCAGTTAGTTAAAATTACTTTGAACTAAGCCCATTAAGTAAAACTAATGTCAATTAATCCAGAATAGAAAATTAAAAAGTATTTCATTAAACTGGAACTAAAAAAATATATTTTAAATTATTAACAGTTTTTAATAATTAACCCCTTAGCGTTCGTGCCCGATAAGTTTAAGCTACTTTTTAAAATTCAGATTGTTTGATTGCCCTCACTTTATTGAAGTAGAAATAGTCACTTTATATAATAGCAGATAAAATAATGAGAGAATAAAGCCAATTGCACCGCGATGGCGGGTCAATTTGACCAGTACCAAATGAGTAGATGTTGATTCACACCAGAAATTTTTTCATAAAATAAGTTAAATATATGCTACCCATATATAACTTAAATAAATAAATTAAATAGTTTTAAATAAAATATCTGGCGTGAAATATTTTTGTAAAAATTGAGTAGAATTTCCCGTGGTTCTAGTGTTGAAAAACTGGGGGGGGGGGGGAATAAAGCAATCTGAATTGTTATAAAGTATCCTACACAGCCTATGAATATCACGGGAGCGAGAGTTAGGGGTTAAACTAGTTCTAATTATCTTGTTACAGTTAAAATACGCATGCATTTAAAATACAGATACATTAGGTAAAACTAGTTAATTTGACATTCCAATTAAATTTGTTTTACTACCCGACGTCAATTTGGTAATAAGTACAAGTTTTCAATAAAATATTCTTTATAAACTAAAGATTATAATCCCTAGTTAAAAGAAGGTATAAATAATTTACAACTACGCCCTTTTTCCAAACTAGTTTTGAGCTTCATAGTAAGAACACGTATAAAATTATTAAAATTATTTTTAAGTAAGCCCACTAAGTTAAACTAATGTCAATTAGTCAAAACTAGAAAATTCTAAGAGTATTTCATTAAAGTGGAATTAATAACAACATAAAAAGTGATTTTCAATTATTAGCAATTTTTAACACTTTCCAACCTAGTTGAAAAGTGTTTATGACTTCGGTTTGTCTGGCCGTATGGCCGTCTGCAGTCTGTCCGTGCTCTAACTCCTGTAAATATGGTCGGATTACTCTGCAATTTTTATATGTTATTGTCGTTATTTCTAGCATGTTCCCTATTTCAACAGAAGTGTGTAGCACTTATAGTGTTTTTACAGGGACAATCAAAAGAATTCCGTTACATTACTGTCACTGAGGGAAAAATCATTTGCGGTTTATTTTAATGATGTTACACAATTTCAAGCACATTGTAATTGATATAGATCACTAAGGTGCATTACAAGAAGCTTAATATGGAATAGGGTGTGCATAGCACTTATAGTTACTTTACAGGGAGAGTCAAAAGAATTCTGTTACGTTACGTCTATGGAGAAAAATCGTCTGCGGTTTATATAAATAATGTTTCACTATTTTAAACGCATTGAAATTTATATATATCACTAAGGTGCATTACAAGAGGCTTACTACAGAATAGTGTGTGTATAGCAGTCATCGTTCATTTACAGGGACACACAAAAGAATTATCTACTGTCTGTTAACAATAATGCCAGGAAGTTCGTTTTAAGTTACTGAACGCGAATTTAAATTTAACTCACTTTTTGTCTATTACGTGGTGTGTATAAATTCTGTAGATCCTATACAGGGAAGCACAAAAGTTCGCGAACACATTTCCGTTTATTGACAGAAACTCCAGAAGGATAATTTTAAACTGTGCTACGCGTTTCTTAACTGAACTAAAATTTAGCATCCTGTGTAGTATATATACAAATCTATAGATCATATACAGGGCTGAATAAAAGTATTCGGATATTTTTCCGAATATTGTATATGTTGGAAATTCCTGTAATTATATTTTTAAATATGTTATTCTTTTTCCAAATTGTTTACTTAGATGTTATCTTTCAGCTTATTAAACAGTATGATTTGTGGAATTATTTTGGAAGCGTTGGAAAGTGTTACATAATCTATGCTTGACGCATGATTTTTCGTTCTTGTTACTAATTAAAATTAGTTTTACATCTCGTGTTATAGTAAAAATACGAAAGCAGTTAAAATCTAGATACATTAGGTAAAAGTAGTTAGTTTGTCACTTCAATTAAATTTGTTTTTCTGGCCTTTATGGATTGAGAACGCACTTGAGAAGTTAGGATTTTTTTTCTTCTAAAACACCCCTTTCCCCTCCCCCCTTGGGGCCATTTTTAATGATATCTAAAATCTGTCATACATAAATTTTCGACCCTTTTCCTAAAAGTAATAATAACTTTAAACGGATTCGATACGTATCATAATTAAGAAATTATGGGTTTTTTCTGTTTTCGCAAAAAGTCACCCCATTCCCCTCCCCCCTGGTTCGATTTTCCCCATTAACGAACTTGACCGAGATTTTATGACCCTTGATTTTATGTATCAGTTTGGAAGATATTTATGCAGAATTTGTCCAGTTATCGTGTCCATAAAAAATGACATAGATAGATAGATAAAGTTTTGAACTGGGGGTGGTTTTGGGTTCTGGGAGTCATAATCGGCGTAGATCTGCAAAAAATTTTCAAAAATTCCAACTTAGGTGAGAATATAATAGGTAGTATTTCTTACGAAATCTACCTAAAAATAATAATACTTCTAAACTTAATTTTATTCAAGCATGTGAAAGTCCTCTAAATCACTCTCAGCAGTCTCGGTTTTTTCTGAATCACTCTCAGCAGTCTCGGTTTCTTCTGACTCAGAGTCGTCGGTATTAATGTTAAATGACAGTTCGTCTAATAGATCCTCTAACAGTCCATCTTTTTCCCAGTAATTATTTTCAACGTTTTCCACATATTTGCAATGCGCTGCCCATTCTGCCGAAGTAACCTCAGTGATAGCTGTTTGAAGTAGAGATTTTAGATTGTCCAAACTTGAATCACCAGTAACATTTCGTTCTTTTACTTTTCTTTTCACAGAGGACCACACAAATTCCATTGCGTTTAGATCGCAATGATAAGGGGGGAGTCGTAGAACTTCATGCCCTTCTATTAAATTATCGATTTTAAAGATGATTTTCTTTGGACGATTACTGTCTATGAGAGAGAACAGTTCCGCTTTCCGCATTTATTCGTCGCAGTATATTTTATTGTTTTTTAGCCAGTCTATCATAACTTTTTAGCTAACAGGCTATCAAAGCCTGAGAGCTTATGTGCCCGCCAGTTCTGTACGTATGTATGTACGTATGTACGTAACGCGATAACTCTTCATAGAAATATCCGTTTTCCTTCAAATTTTGTTTATAGGTTCACTGGGTTAAGACGCTTCCCTGATTAGTTTTCGGGATTGATTGGTTAAGTATAAAGGGGGGGAACGGGGGGTGCTAATCCCCCTTAATTTATATAAATATGGTTTTTCATGCAGAATTATTCCTTTTTCCTTCAAATTTTGTTTATAGGTTCACACTGTTAAGGCGCTTCCCTGATTAGTTTTCGGGATTGATTGGTTAAATATAAAAGGGGGGGGGCTAACCCCCCCTTAATTTATATAAATGGGTTTTTCATGAAGAATTATCCCATTTGCTTCAAAATTTGTTTATAGGTTCATTGGGTTAAAACGCTTCGCTGATTAGTTTTCGGGATTGATTGGTTAAGTATAAAGAGGGGAAATGGGGGGCTAACCCCCCCTTAATTTATATAAATGGGTTTTTCATGAAAAATTATCCCATTTGCTTCAAAATTTGTTTATAGGTTCATTGGGTTAAAACGCTTCCCTGATTAGTTTTCGGGATTGATTGGTTAAGTATAAAGGGGGGGAAATGGGGGCTAATCCCCCCTTAATTTATATAAATGGGTTTTTCAAGCAGAATTATCCGATTTTCTTCAAATTTTGTATATAAGTTCATTTTGATAATGCGCTTCTGTCAATAGTGTTGGTGGTTCATTAGTTAAGTATAAAGGGGGAAAGGGGGGGGTACCCCCCTAATTTATATAAATGAGTTTTTCATGCAGAATTACTCGATTTTCTTCAAATTTTGTATATAGGTTCATTGTGTTAATGCGCTTCTTTGAATAGTTTTGGGGTTCATTGGTTAAGTATAAAAGGGGAAAGGGGGGTAATCTTCTCTTAATTTATATAAATGGGTTTTTCATGCAGAATTATCCGATTTTCTTCAAATTTTGTTTATAGGTTCATTGGGTTAAAACGCTTCCCTGATTAGTTTTCGGGATTGATTGGTTAAGTATAAAGGGGGGGGGGACGGGGGTGGCTAATCCACCTTAATTTATATAAATGGGTTTTTCATGCAGAATTATCCCATTTGCTTCAAAATTTGTTTATAGGTTCATTGAGTTAAGACGCTTCCCTGATTAGTTTTCAGGATTGACTGGTTAAGTATAAAGGGGGGGGGGAACGGAGGGCTAATCCCTCCTTAATTTATATAAATGGGTTTTTCAAGCTGAATTATCCGATTTTCTTCAAATTTTGTATATAGGTTCATTGTGATAATGCGCTTCTCTGAATAGTTTTGGGGGTTCATTGGTTAAGTATAAAGGAGGAAGGGCGGGGCTATTCCCCCTTTAATTTAGATAAATGGGTTTTTCATGCAGCATTATCCGATTTTCTTCAAATTTTGTATATATATATTCATTGTAATAAGAGGCTTCCCTGATTAGTTTAAGGGGTTCATTATTTAACTATGAGGGGGTAACGGGGGGATGACTCCCCCTTAATCTATTGTCGATTTCTTTATTTTTCGATTGGCATTATTCTTTGAAAAAATAGCATAATATACAATTAGTGTGAATAGCCTGTGAGCTCAATGCCCTCAGTTTAACTGGGCAGTTTTCTTTTTATTTTGTAGGAGTGCGGTTTTTAACAGTCGTATGATACGGAGCATTATCCATACATACGGCACTGTTCGCACACACATCCATTTTTTGAAGTTTTCGTGGTTCATTTGCCCGATTTTACGTGCTTGCGATTTCAAGACTTCACCTTTCCTAAACTGAAAGGGCATCGTTTCAGTTTAACAAATTAGCAAAATTATTTAAACAAATGGGAACAAATAATTTAAAAAGCAAAATCAAAATTAAATCAAAAATAAGATAACGCGTGCAACTGCTGATCTGAGAAGAAGAATGACGGGGGGTAACCTTTTATTCCGCCAATTCCTCACACGCGTATTCCCCATTCGAAATGGATAGGTCTTCTTACTATAGCGACCGCCACTAACCAGACACCTTGGCGGGAGCTATTCTTGTTGTCGACAAACAGTACGAGTAACCGATTGTCTTGATCTTTACGCAGAAATCCAAAAAATAAGATTGCAAAAGAATGAAACCTAAAATTTTACTTTTTAATTTTATCTTATAATATTTACGGTATGAGTTCTAGTTAAAATTTCACCTGTTTTCGATGCAGTTCATCGAAAAATTGAAATTAAAATTCGAAATCAATTAAAATTAATGCAACTACGCACGTTTTTCAAATTATTTTTGAGCTTCTTAGTAAGAACAAGTATCAGTTAGTTAAATTTACTTTGAACTAAGCCCATTAAGTAAAACTAATGTCAATTAATCCAAAATAGAAAATTCTAAAGTATTTCATTAAAGTGGAACTAAAAAAATATATTTTAAATTATTAACAGTTTTTAATAATTAACCCCTTAGCGTTCGTGCCCGATAAGTGTAAGCTACTTTTTTAAATTCAGATTGTTTGATTTCCCTCATTTTATTGAAGTAGAAATAGTCACTTTATATAATAGCAGATAAAATAATGAGAGAATAAAGCCAATTGCAACGCGATGGCGGGTCAATTTGACCCGTACCAAATGAGTAGATGTTGATTCACACCAGAAATTTTTTCATAAAATAAGTTAAAGATATGCTACCCATATATAACTTAAATAAATAAGTTCAATAGTTTTAAATAAAATATCTGGCGTGAAATATTTTTGTAAAATTTGAGTAGAATTTCCCGTGGTTCTAGCGTTGAAAAACTGGGGGGGGGGGGGGGAATCAAGCAATCTGAATTTTTATAAAGTATCCTACACAGCCTATGAATATCGCGGGAGCGAGAGTTAAGGGGTTAAACTAGTTCTAATTATCTTGTTACAGTTAAAATACGCATGCATTTAAAATACAGATACATTAGGTAAAACTAGTTAATTTGACATTCCAATTAAATTTGTTTTACTACCCGACGTCAATTTGGTAATAAGTACAAGTTTTCAATAAAATATTCTGTATAAACTAAAGATTATAATCCCTAGTTAAAAGAAGGTATAAATAATTTATAACTACGCCCTTTTTCCAAACTAGTTTTGAGCTTCATAGTAAGAACACGTATAAAATAATTAAAATTATTTTTAAGTAAGCCCACTAAGTAAAACTAATGTCAATTAGTCAAAACTCTAAGAGTATTTCATTAAAGTGGAATTAATAACAACATAAAAAGTCATTTTCAATTATTAGCAATTTTTAACACTTTCCAACCTAGTTGAAAAGTGTTTATGACTTCGGTTTGTCTGGCCGTATGGCCGTCTGCCGTCTGCCGTATGTCCGTGCTCTAACTCCCGTAAATATGGTCGAATTGCTCTGCAATTTTTATATGTTATTATCGTTATTTCTAGCATGTTCCCTATTTCAACAGAAGTGTGTAGCACGTATAGTTTTTTTACAGGGACAATCAAAAGAATTCCGTTACATTACTGTCAATGGGGAAAAATCATTTGCGGTTTATTTTAATGATGTTACACAATTTGAAGCTCATTGTAATTGATACAGATCACTAAGGTGCATTACAAGAAGCTTAATATGGAATAGGGTGTGCATAGCACTTATAGTTACATTACAGGGAGAGTCAAAAGAATCCTGTTACGTTACGTATATGGAGAAAAATCATTTGCGGTTTATTTTAATGATGTTACACAATTTGAAGCTTATTGTAATTGATACAGATCACTAAGGTGCATTACAAGAAGCTTAATATGGAATAGGGTGTGCATAGCACTTATAGTTACATTACAGGGAGAGTCAAAATAATTCTGTTACGTTACGTCTATGGAGAAAAATCGTCTGCGGTTTATTTAAATATTGTTGAAATTTATACATTGAAATTTATATATATCACTAAGGTGTATTACAAGAGGCTTACTACAGAATAGTGTGTGTATAGCAGTCATCGTTCATTTACAGGGACACACAAAAGAGTTATCTACTGTCTGTTAACAATAATTCCAGGAAGTTCGTTTTAAGTTACTGAACGCGATTTTAAATTTAACTCACTTTTTGTCTGTTACGTGGTGTGTATAAATTATGTAGATCCTATACAGGGAAGCACAAAAGTTCGCGAACACATTTCCGTTTATTGACAGAAACTCCAGAAGGATAATTTTAAACTGTGCTACGCGTTTCTTAACTGAACTAAAATTTAGCATCCTGTGTAGTATATATACAAATCTATAGATCATATACAGGGCTGAATAAAATTATTCGGATATTTTTCCGAATATTGTATATGTTGGAAATTCCTGAAATTATGTTTTTAAATATGTTATGCGTTTTCCAAATCGTTTACTTAGATGTTATCTTTCAGCTTATTAAACAGTATGATTTGTGGAATTATTTTGGAAGCGTTGGAAAGTGTTACATAATCTATGCTTGACGCATGATTTTTCGTTCTTGTTACTAATTAAAATTAGTTTTACATCTCGTGTTATAGTAAAAGTACGAAAGCAGTTAAAATCTAGATACATTAGGTAAAAGTATAGTTAGTTTGTCACTTCAATTAAATTTGTTTTTCTACCTGACGTCTCACTGGTAATAAGTACAAGTTTTCAATAAAATATTCTTTATTAACTAATGCTTATAATCCCTAGTTAAAAGAAGGGATAAACATTTTTACATCAAATATATGGAGTAGCTTTGGTAAAAGAGGAAAAAATGACAATTGATACAAAAGATGAGTGGGTGTTATTCACATTCTTTGCATATTTTATATGCATATTTTATATGCTTGTTATTTTATATGCTTTAAGCAAAATAATTTCTATTTTTTTTTTGTTATCATTAATCTGTTAACTGGGTATGACGAAATATTTCGTCTGCTGCCGTAATATTTTGAATGCATTTCTCAACCAGTAAAAATGTAACAGAAATTTTGATCTTATTAAAACGCCCTATTCATGCAAAATTACTGTCATGAATAAGGAAAAAAATTCTATTCTTTTTTACTGTTGGAAGATTGTCTCGTTGGTAATCAGGCATATCACTGGAACATAAGTTTAATCTCCTGTTCATAGGTTAAATCTAATATTAGCGCTATCAGAAATATGAGTTTATTTTACTTGTTATTTACTGCACGGTAAACTGTATTTTCGCTGCGAGATACAATGATTCCTTTCTCTTTATATAAAAAATTCCCCGTTTTTTAGCAGACATGATGTATAAAACCCTGTGATTACGATTGTCGTTCAGAATTTTTCTTGAGTGATTTTGAATTCATATGTATGACAGCGTTGCCAGTCCGCTACTTTTTTAAATTGAGATTGTTTGATTGCCACCACTCTTTTGAAATAAGAATATTTACCATTTTTAATGACAGATTAAATAATTTGAAAATAAAGCTAATTATACGATTTCAAAAGAATGGTGGTAATCAAGAAATATGCATTTAAAATAAGTAACGGACTGACAACACTGATAAATAGACACATTTCAAATTAAATATTAGTTGGGCTGTCTAAATAATTATAGGTACAGAAAGTATGTAAAAAAAAAATGTAATAAATTTGTCTAATAGCAAATCCACGCAGCACGTTAAAAAGAATAGTTAAATGATCTAATTTTAACACAATTTCTACACTGCCATTCTGCGTAACTCAGAAGGTATTTGAGAATTAGAACTGAAAATGCACTGTTGTAATATATCGTTATTACTACTCGGCATCTTAAATTTTATATATTTACCTTATATACGATTTAGCATATCAATTTCAGAAAACGCAGACTTTATTCTTCTCAAATGGAAAGATTATTAACACCTTCGCGACGAGCGTCCTTTACAGAATTTTTAATCTTTCGCCACCGGTTTTTCAAAACAGAAATTTTCGCCTAAATGAATCTCAGAAATGCTGACATTAAATAAGGAAAATTTACAATAAAAAAGTTACTGGTGGGAATAATCGAGTATTCTGAGCACCTTATGCGTCACGTATACGTGTCGCTCGTCCCCAAGGGGTTAACACCTCCGCGACAAGCGCTTACATGTGTCATTTTAAGGTGTACGGAATATTTAAATTTTAGCACCAGTATTTTAGTACAGATTTATCCGTATTATCGAATCTCGAAATTCAGCGATTAAGTAATGCAAAAAAATATTATATGGAAAAACCTGTTCTAAAGAATTAAAAAAAAATGTAAAAGACACTTGTCGCAAAACTGTTAAAGACTACCATCAAACCATTAAGTAGCTAAGCGTAAAACTCAGATTTTGTGCTGGAATATTGATAACATAATATTAGTAATATTACACAGCCTACTAAATTTCGTATATTTAACTTGTTGAGATTCGGAGTTGTACAATGAAAATTATCCCAGTTTTGGAATCACGACCGACTCAGATATGGTGCGGCCCTAGGCTTTTTTTTAAATTTGTACCACGTGCATATACAAAAATCAAAGAAATAAAACATTATATATCTCATATATTATGAAACAATTTCCGGTATTGCGGATACCTTAATCTTTTAACACCGAGAAATTTGTAAATAATAATGTTGGTTTTCACTCAGAAAGTTCTACTTATCGAGTTTTACTTGGTACAAGTTTGACAGTCACGACGCAATGATAAAATTTTGTATCAGAAAATAGATTAAAATACTTTACGTGCAATTTCTTTTCAGCTAATACAGTTCTGGTCAAACCTATACAATATATTTACCTTACAATAATTCAACTAGGTCTAATAGCGCCTTTACCGGCTATTATTCATTTTATATACTTGCTTCACAACAAAAATTAGAAGACTGGCTCTTTGCCAAATCTCGTGATCCAAAATATTTACAACTCGCGCATTTAAATCATGGATAATAATAGTACACTAGAGTGTCAGTTCATTTGATGATCATTTACGTGAAGTGTTCAAACTGAAATCCTACATATATATACACATATATGTTTAATACAATAAATTACAAACATTATAAACTTGCAGCTGTTTGCTAGCAACAACAGTTGGAAAAAGAAATAGGAAAAATCACCGAAATTTCTAATATCGTCATAATACTAACTCACCGACTGTTGTAAAGTTCTGATTTGGTAGTAATTTAAACTCTACCTGATTTTGGCCATTAAATGAAATTTATTGTTCAAATATGTTTATTTGAACGAACGTCTCCCGTTAATAGCTGGAGTATTGGCAAATACGCATGATATATCTCTGCCACAAATGATTAAATTATTCGAAAAAGAAGCATTTAAAAAAAAATTCCTTTTTGTAATACGCATATTTTCATATCGAAAAAATATTTGTCTGTAAGAACTGCATAGAACTGCATACGCATATTGCCTTACGTTTTTGAGAAAAACAGATTGAAATAAAATTTTCCTGACATCTGAACTAATTAATATTTATTTGTAAGTCGTTGGGTCAAAAAAATAATATTTACTCCCAAAATGATAAAATAAAGAGTATCTGCTGTTCAGCCTAATAATTGAAAGTTAAGTTCAATATTCTCTTAAATGAAATTGAAGAATTCGAACTTATTTTTAAATAGCTGTTACCGGTGATTTCGTTCACATAACATTAAAAGAGAATAAATGCACTAATTTAGCAAAACATTTCATTCGATAATTAAAAACATATATAATTAACCAAATCTTTATCACATTTTACATGAGACAATCAGTATTTCCTTGCTATAGGGCCTTGTCATAACTCAGTGTTAAAAAAGAGAAATTTCATGCCAAATAATATATACAATCGCGAAAATGAAACTGCAACTGCAACCAATGAAAAAAGGAGGGCCAAAGTAAAATCGTTGAAATCGACGAATCCCTCTTCGTTAAAAGAAATACAACACTAGAAGAATTCTGCTACAACAGTGCACTTTAGGTGGTACTTGCTGTGAAATTTGTTTCTGCAATGCTAAATGGTCATCAATATATTGCTTATTTGTATAGACATATGTTATATATTTCTTACTACACCAGGGTACGAAATTTCCGCTCGCCAGCTCGCCATTGGCAAGCAAATATTTAAGGTTAGCAAGTAAGTTTCATCTTTTGAAATGTTGTGCTTCAAATAAAACTGTATACGCTCAGAACATCGTGCCTCAATCTAGCGACACGCGGAAGTGCTTTAAAATCAAGCGAAGGCATTTGTCTTCCAAAAGAAGAAAAAATTCGGCGTCACCCACTTCCATTTCTCTACTACGGAGGAACGAACTTCAACCGTCTACATTCCTTCCCTTGCTTTCGCACGGCGAAGCGCCAAGGCTTTTTCGCTTCCGAGGCCGAATCTGATCGCTCTTCACTCCTGCGAGAAGTGAATCAGATTTCGTCACCTAAGCTCAGCTGCTTGAAAAACGGTTAAATTATTCGCTTTCTCCCGAATTTTTAACATTTTAAAAATTATTCATATTTTTCATGAATGTAAAATATTTTGAATTTAACAAACAGCTCCTTTTAACAGTGGTCAATTTCAATTCAGTTTGTCATAAATAGTTCATTTTCTGGGCAGGTCTGGTGGCTGACGTTACTGTCTGAATGAATGTAAAATAGTGGAGGGCAAAAATTTTAGTCTGTCTAGTACCTTTTCAACTGAAATTTCTTGCCCTGTACTACATTATTTTTTTATGTCTTGTTTATGTATAAACAGAGCTCCCAAATGGTTCGCTTTTTAAATACCGGTATTTTCTTAGAAAAAAATTATTTGTTGATTTTTCTTGCAAATTTTGCAGAAACCACCATCGAATGTAAATTTTTGTGGAAATGTTGTAAAAACCTACCATGAAATTCTCTGTTAAAATATTTTGGTATTCAGTAGGCATTTTGAGGCACATTTGGGAGTCCTGTATATATTAAATAAAGTGCTTCTCGCTAAGTGACGTGAATAATGAAAAAACGGCTTGTCGATTTTATAATACATTGATAGCTATTTCATAAAGATATAACAATCTGATGCGATTCTAAAATGTAAATAAAGGTTGTCAGAAAGTACTTTAAATTCTGCCCAATTTAACCTCGATATTTTCTCTATCGTGTCAAGGACACTATAAACAAAGAAATACCGACAACACTAATCTGATGATCTAAATTTACATATTTATGTTAGTATATATAGGATTATTTTAATTTATTTCGTGTGTTTGAAAATTTTTATGCTTTTTCTAGGGTTAAGTGTCCAATAAATGTACTTTCTTCTTATTTTATTTTGTCATTTCTATTTATTATATTTTCCATTCATTCCATTTATGTAAATTGATTTAATTTATATATTCGTGCCAAAGAATATTGTTTAAAGTGATTATTAGAATTAAGATAGGATAAGATTAGAGTTAGAAAAGGGAATAAAAATTGGACGACAATGGTACACAGATTCAGGTTTGAACCAGGATGTCTATTTATATCATGAAGTAATAAGACAATTGGGAGAATATCGGCTGATTATTTTTAATATGTTTTACAGTCATAGATGGCATCAAAAGTGAGCGAGGAAATGATCATCTACAATACCATTAAGTGTTTACCACGCAAAAAATCTGATTATAGCAATGTATTTACTTTTGCGCCAAACTTCGCTTGATAAAAATATCAAATTGGCTATGGACCCAATTACCGACGCCATCCTTTCTTTTCTAAGAAATTTTCTACCTATATGTGAAAAATTTTCTACTATATACAACGAGCTTTCACATTTATAATATTAGGAATTGGCACGAGCGGATTGTTCAAGTTCACACAATTCGGCTGAAAGAGAAGTTTCATTAATTTTTTATTTCTTCTTTACTTTTGCATTATGCGAATTTCTCGATAAAATTCATTTTCGTTTCGATAACATTGCTGTTTTTTAAGTTTTTAAAAATATTGTAATTTTACTTAAACATTGCTTTAAAATCTATACCATTTTACTCATCCTACAAGACTTTACAAAAATCTATTTTGAAACAGCACATTAAAAAAGCTATATTTAAAAATGAGAATAAAGTTTTTACTATTTTAAAGCTGAAAGAAATGTAAAATTAAATTCCGGTTGCAAAACGTCGATTTACAAATGTGTTTCGATGGTGGGAAAATGATAGAGGAAAAATGCTGTTACCTCGACGCAATCATGTTAAATTTAAAGCTTTTATGAAAAAAGGCAACTTTTAAAAAAAAATAAAGTTATTTTTATTAAAATTTTCTGTTTGCATATTATGATATGCGTTGCATATCATAGATGTCAATATCAAATATTGACATCTGCTATCCCATTTTTCAACCATTTTTTTTTACTTTTTAAATTTTAAATGAAAAATATAATACCTTTATGTTAGCCGATAAACCGCCAAGTATTATTCCTATCACCATCATTCGTATTGAATTCATTTAAAATATAAATATTTCACTCATTTAATTTAAAATCCAGAACTTTAATTTACAACGCATACATTTAAAATACATATATTACATAGATTTAAAATACATTCATTTCGTATGAAATAGGAATAGAAAAAAAGAAAGAATTTAATAATAAATAATTTGATAACCCAAAATAATTTTATTTCAACATCAAAGCATATCTGTTTTATTTTCAATATATGACATCATATTCGCATGCTTTCCCTACTTAAAAGTATTTGTGCACTTTGTATTATTGTCAAATACTTGAAAATGCCGGTTTTATTTCTAATATGACGTCATTTCATATTTTGTTTGATTCTTAAATAATTCATTTCCTTTTCCTTCTCCACATGGAAATTTTTCATTTGAAAATAAATTGTTGAGTAAAAAATCTTACTGCGGGATTTGATTTAGTATTGGCAACGATAAAGCATTAGCAACGATAAAGTAAATTTAACCATTTTAAAATTTTATCGAAAAAAAAGTCCATTTATTCTCCATGAAAATAATGAAACTTTGAATTAATAAAAAAAAATATTTTAATAAAATAAACAAAATCTAGCCTATGTTCATTTTCGGATTATAATCCATCTATATGCAAAGATACAGGGTTAAATCTCCGTTTAACTTAGGATTTAATGAATTAAATACTCCGATTTGACGTTTATTTCAGCCAAACATTGACACACACAATCGCATTTATAATGTTATTAGGATTATGATTACATGCATATGAGTGATAACTGCAAATAACCAAATATACACATAAACTGGGTACGTTGTCATGTACGAAATATCTTGACGTAACTGTAACAAATGTAAAAGCTTAAAAATCTACAATCTCAATTAGTACACGTTATTTATTATCGTAAACTGTACATTCCTCCACAGAAAAAAAATTGCAACCACAGCAACATAAGGTAAACCTAGGAGAGTCTGCGCAAAATTCAAAAGAATAACAATAACAAATCTAAATCTAAATTTTTTGCTAAACTATCCACAAAATTTTTAAATTCATTTGTTTTTTTATGCATTTCCATTGCTATTTTGTTGTTATGTTGCAACTTAATAGAACAGTAGTATAATAAAACCAAGAAAGTTATTTTGAGCAATCTGTCCTTGTGTGATTGCGCACATGGGTAGGAGAGATTGTTACTAATAATAACTACATTTAAATTGTTAACACTAATAATTACACTTAATGTTTTTTGTAAGGTTTTTGTGAACAAATATTATTGTATTACGAGTGAATATTTCAACCTAATGATTAAAGAATCAGAAAAAGGAAATGATTTTTAAAAAGATTAAAAAATTTTAATTAAAGGAAATTTTTATTTAAAGAATCAGAAAAAGCAAGTCCAGATAAGATTACAAAATAACATTAAGTTACTTGATAACACGTTTAACTTAAAATTAGTCCATTTTAATTTTTCATTTTTTATGCAAATTTACCCATAAACTGCGTAATCTCTCCTAGCATGGAAACTAATGGGAACAATGCGCCATCTCTTCTAAGTAGCAGATGCGCAAACTCTCCAATTTCGGTAGGAGAGATTGCGCGGCCTTTTATTTAAACATGGCCGCTACTAAAACGAACCGTTGATGTTCACGTTGTTAGTCTAGTTTAGTAGCTTATTAGAAATCGTTTAAGTTAAAAATATTTTGTACTACTGACATTGTATAGAAATTCTGATGAATAGCTATGAAAATTCAAGCACGTACTTTGGGAAAACAAAACAAAACTGCAATGCTTTATCTTTGACGCTCAAAACAATCAACTTTCACTTTCAAGTAGACACTCCACTACTGCTGTTTTACAACTACCTAGAGTCACTGCACGCTCTCTCTACTCCTCCCCCCGAACCTCTATCTGCGCAATCTCTCCGACCGCGCCATCTCTCCTGGCTTTACCTTATCATTTGTTCATTTATATGACGAAATATGAATATTTACAAATAAAAATGCAGTTTTAAAATCTGTTATTCAACATTCATCGCTACCATTTGAACTTTATTTTATAACACCTTTTTGACATATTATTAAATGGTTTAATGGAGAAAAATTAATTAATTAATAAAAAAATGCAATTAATTGGGCAAAACTTGAATTTTTTTTAAACATTTAACTAAACTTAAAATCTTAATTCTTCTGCAATTTTGAACACTTTAAAACTTTTTTTGAATATTTTTCTAACAAAAGGGTTTCTACACTCTAAAATTGGAAGGAGTGAGAAGTTGACTCTTTGGAAGAGTGAGAGGCATTTTCACTCTTTTAGGAGTGAATTTTATAAATATGCACTCTTTAAAGAGTGGAACTTTCCACTCTCTAGAAAAGAGTGAAATATCTCACTCCGTTGTCGAGAGTGACTGTTCACTCCGTTGACAAGAGTGAGATATTTCACTCCGTTGAAGAGTGAGGAAAAACAGTTTTTTCCAATAAAATCACAAGATGGCGCCAGCTGACGGATGAGAATCCGAGTAATCTCCGTTATCGAAACGAAACACCTAAAATGAAATCATTTATATATAGTAGCACGATTTTAAAAAAAACTGAAAAAGGCATTGAAATAATAAATGAATCGATAGAATTATGGACAGGAAATATATTTTATGCTTTACAAATTGCAGGATTTGCCAATGCTAAGAAAAGTACAGGGAAAATAAATATTTGAAGTAAATTTATGCTTAGCTGCAACACAATTTTGCTTCTATTTTATAAACAGAAATTTAATATCTCCGAATGCTAATTGTTTTCCTCTTTATTTAAATAACCTATTCTACATATTTTATATCATTTCTAACCTCTTTATGAATATAAACAAAATATAACTATACAGATTAAATTTTCTGTTATTTTTAGCACGTTTGAAATTAAACATAAGAGAAACTTAAAACTTAAAACAATCACCATGCCCCACTTACTTAATAAATTGGATACTAAGCTTTTTAGAAGATAGATACGTATCCTTAGAAGAAAACGGCATTAAAGTAACAAAACAAACATTTGGCGGCTTACCACAAGGCAGCTGTCTGGGACCACTGCTGTGGCTGCTAATAGCAGATACAGCCCTAAAGAAAAACTGGGGTAAAAATGTAAGAATACAGGCCTTCGCAGACGACTTTATTTTAATAATAAAAGCAAAAACAAAAGAACAATTAGTAAAACTAGCAAACAAAATAATAAAAGAATTTTATGAATGGGTAACGGAAAATAACCTAACGCTTAATTGGGACAAAACAGAACTACTGTACCTTAATAGAACACACACAAGAAACCTACCAACAGCAGACACATATAAAATTGAAGGAATTAAATTCAAAGAAAGGGAATTTGAAGGAAAAGAAAACATTAAGTATCTAGGTGTAATCATACATAAAAACCTAAATTGGGAAACACACTGCCAAGCACAAACAGCCAAAGTAAGGAAAGCGTTTTGGATGATGGGACAAATGGCCAAACGGGGTTGGGGATTGAAACCAAGCATCTTAAAAATATGGTATAGAACAGTAGCTGAGAAAACACTGACTTACGCAGCCTCAATATGGGGACATAAGCTAAACCAAAGAAGTAAACAAGTACTAACAACATGCCAAAGGCATTTTTTGCTGGCTATAGTTAGGGCATATAAAACTGCCCCAACAGCGGCCCTTCAGGTACTTGCTGGCCTGATTCCAATTCACCTCCAAGTTAAATACGAGGCAGAATACGGCACAATATCTCGTTTAAGAGAAACGACAGAAATACACGGAACCACTATCCACCATACAGACTATATAAAAAAGATTAATGTATGGGAAACACATCCCGCGGACACCATAGAACCAAGAATAGGCCATAATTACAAGGACATAGTAATATATACGGACGGTTCAAAATTGGAAACAGGCGCTACGGGTTCGGCATTCGTAGCTTTCAAAAATGAACAAAAAATAAAAACATGGTCAGCTCCATTAAGGAAGTACAACAGTGTTTTCCAAGCCGAACTACTGGCTATACTAAAAGCAGCAGAATGGGGAAATAGCACAGGGAAGGAATACAGCATTCGCTCGGACTGCATGTCAGCCATCCAATCACTCAGTAAACCCTTCAATGTAGTAAAATTAATCGATACAATACAAAAAACAGTAAAAGACTCAAACAATAAATTCAAAATTAGCTGGGTCAAAGCACATGTGGGTATCCAAGGAAACGAGGATGCCGAAGAATTAGCAAAAAAGGCTGCAGAAAACCAAAGTAAAGAAATTCCATACCATCTAGAAAGACCGATATCAAACTTAAAAAGAAAACTAAAAGAACTCACTATCAAACAATGGCAGTTCGAGTGGGATTATGGGGAAACGGGCAGGAAGACATATGAATACTTCCCAAAAGTAGATTCTCGCAGAATCATCAGCTGCAATCTACTAAGTCAAATTTACACGGGTCACGGAGCATTCCCGGACTACTTACACAGGTTTAAGCGCAAAGACGCACCAAACTGCTCATGCGGGGAGTTGGGAACCCCCAAACACTATCTAACAGACTGCCCACTAACCCAAACACTACATCTGATCCACATCACACCGAACAACGAAAAAATATGGCACAACCAGTTAGCGAACAACAAACAAGTACAAACAAAAGGAAGAGCAGTGATGAGATGGTTAGTAGAAAACATCGATCTCATATCACAATAAATACACCTTCCCAGCAGCGAGATTCCTCAAAAGCATATCCCACTCTCAAAAGCCATCCATTTGGTAAGTATATTTTCTAATATATCTTTAAAAATTAAAAATTAAAAAAAAAAAAAAAAAAAAAAAAAAAGTAGCAATGGAACCTCTTTGCTACGCCAAAAAAAAAATCGATTTTTTTCAGCACTAGTGAGAAGTGGAAGTCATCTGTGACGGACTGAATTTCACCAACTGATGAAGGCAAATAGCCAACAAAAAGTGAACAAAATAATTAAATGGTGAATGCACAAAGCACACCTGCCAAAGAAAGTTAATGGGGAAAAAACAGTGTCAAATCAAGTGAATACAGCCTCATAGATACATGACGGACTAACGGCCACGGAACAAGCCCCACTCCATTAGTGCGACAAGTTTCTCAAACAACAAATCAACAAGTTGCACAAAATTCAAAAGCAGTGATAACAGCCATTAGGATTCAATGGACTGATCGCAAAAAGCGTATTCACGAAGGGAAAAAAAAATCAAAATCCCCAATGCTTGGGTGAGATAAAGTGACAAAGACAACAAAAATGAGTGTGCAACATCCAGAAATGTGACAACCACCAGTAACAGAAGTTACAATGTGACAACCACCAGTAACAAAAGTTACAATGTGACAACCACCAGTAACAAAAGTTACAATGTGACAACCACCAGTAACAAAAGTTACAATGTGACAACCACCAGTAACAAAAGTTACAATGTGACAACCACCAGTAATAAAAGTTACAATGTGACAACCACCAGTAACAAAAGTTACAATGTGACAACCACCAGTAACAAATGTTACAACGTGACAAAACCCACGATAGTGACATAATAACCAGTGAAACTCTCGAAAGAAGACCAAGATTCAAAATGGGAAAACCAGCTCTAGCACAAGCTAGAGGTAAAAATATATCAAGAAAGAGACAAAAAACCAATGAATGATAGACAAAAAACAACCCACAACAGGGGCGAGCCTATAAAAACGCCAAAAAGCCTTGACAGAGACAAATACAACAAGAAGGGAAATCAGCCCATAAAAGAGGCGATAAACACTACAGCGACAACCCACCATGAACGTGACAAGCCAACAGACATGGTAAATATGTAAATCTATGTACGCTAATGGCACCTGGTGCATGTAAAATCCGTCGTGGGTGCAAAGCCCTCCAAGTTACCTGTGAATAATACCTCTGGGGGTGCCTAGTCAGGTGAAGGTCTCGTCACCTGATCAAGGTTCTAAATTACGAGACCTATTAAATCTGTCAATTCAACAAAGTTAAACAGAAACCTTGAACCGGCAAACAAAGATAGCGGTAGCAAATCACAAGAGAGCAAGCACAGCAGCGATGTGAACAAATCAATAGTCAGGTGGATCACAGCCATGCTGTGATCAGGCGATTTCCGCCCCGCACCCAGGTACTAACCCGTTAAGCTAGGCATTCATGCCGGGCAGGTAGGGGCCTGGTTAGCGGTATAAAAAAAAAAAAAAAACATAAGAGAAATGAAAAACGTGGCATTTAATCACTGATTTTATAACATTTATTATAGAAAAAAAAAAAGAGTATAAATGTGTCGGAAATAATCTTAGGAAAAATTTAACAGCTATAATTTAAGAAAAAAAAAACGTTTTTTACCCTGACTAAAATTTCCCCCCTAAAAATTAGTTTTGAAAAGTAAATTTGGGGGCCCCTTTGTACTTCAGTGAGTAAACTTCGGCTTCACGGGCCTATTTGGTAAACAGGCCCTGGGCCTCGGACAATCTTAATCGGGCTCTAATTATGTAAACATTATTAGCAAGAAAAAAATGAATGAATAAATAAATAACTGCTTTGTTGTAACGGAATTTTTGTCCTAGCGGAAATGTACAGACGGGTGTTCGCACATTTTTTAGACGATTTCGGTGTTGTTGTTTTTAACGTTTAAAATATGAATATTGCTTTCTGAAATAATCTGTATGATAATCTTGTTTCTTGATTCTAATTCTGCATAATGCTTTCGATGGATATCGGTGGATGTTTTCGATGTAAGATAAATTTGCGATAGTCATAAATCCTTACATGAAACTTCGTTTTCCGCCTTGAAATGGGCTCTTTTTTTCCCTGTTTTTTTTTTTTTTTTTTTTTTTTCATCTGATATCTTTTTACTATGTATATGTACTGATTTTTGGAATAGCACTTTCCAATCAATTGTTATGTTTATTTCGGACTAAAAAGTTTTTATATTATGCGCTTTGCAATCATTTTAGACTGTGGAATTAGCATACTTCTGTTCGGAAGAAGAAAAAAAAAAACGCTAACGCATCTTCCCCTTCACAGCTTTTTTAGCATGCGCAATCTTGAAATAAGAATAAATTTGAAAGTATCAGACGATAATATAAATTACACATAATAAGTTGTTGTCAGAATTTTTTCCTCTAAAAGAATTCCATCTTTTTAAATAATTTATCAAATTTGTCTAAAAAATGTGCGAACAGTCTGTATTATATGATACAAAAAGAAGGTTTCAGTTTCTTATTTACACAGTTGAGAAACACCGTAGATATTTATGATTTCTACACAAATTTAATAAGCGTGTTCGAATATCACAAAAGAAACAAAGCTAAAATAATGTAATAAGAGCTTTTTAAATTGTAATCCGCTGTAGCAAGCTGTAGGTACCAGTTCTCGTCCGAGCGCAGAAGTCAAGCAGCAGCGAGCTCGGTTACTAGTTGGGAGGGTGACCGCCTACGAACAAGCGTGTGTAAAATGAGTTTCTCTTTTTTATTCAAGAATTTTAGTCACTACTGAAAGAGTGACTATTTACTCCTATCAGGGGTGAAAAAACTCACTCCTGAAAGAGTGAGTATTCACTCTTTCAGGGAGTCAAAAATTTCACTTTTTCCTAGAGTGAATAGTCACTCTAAAGAGGTTGGGCAAATTTTGACTCTGCGATAGAGTGAATATCCACTCCTCCGGAGTGAATAGTCACTCTTTCTTATTTAGAGTGTATAACGCTAGGAATTGGATTTGCAATAAATTAATAAATTTAAGAAAAGGCTAATAGAATGACATGACATACAGTAAAAATGACTATTTACTAACATTCTGTAAAAAGAAACTATTTGTATTATTTTAAATCCGATCCCTAATTTTATGAAATGAACGTTAAAGGTCGTTCCAAACAACGAGACGCTTCTAAAGTAAATGTTGAAGCATTTTGATCATACTGATGTATTGAAAATACACAAACTGAGAAAAATGACTTCCACCCGGGAGCAGTTGTGGCGGGTATAATATCCCTAGGATGTGTACGATTTTTAGCAGTTTCCAACATAGCTAAAAAGTGTTTATGAATTCGGTTTGTCTGTTTGTCTCCCCGTGCTCTAACTGGAGTATATATATTCGAATTGTCAGGCAATTGATATTTTTCATTGAGGTTTACTATGGCATGTTCGGTATTGAAAATGCACTGTGTAACACATATAGTTTTTTTACAGGGACACTCAAAATATTCTGTTACATTACGGTCTGTGGAAAAAAAAGTTTGCAATGTATTTTAATGATGTAGCACAATTTCAAACATATTGAATTTCATATATATATCACTGAGGTGCAGTACAAGAGGAATGTGGTGTGCATAGCACTTATGGTTCATTTACAGGGACACTTAAAATAATTCCGTTACATTACGGTCTATGGAGAAAAATCGTTTGCGGTTTATTTTAACACTGTTTCACTATTTCAAGCATATTGAAATTTATATATATCACTAAGGTGCATTACAAGAGCCTGAATGTAGAACATTGTATGCATTGATTCATCTTTAATTTTCCGGGACACAAAAAAGAAGTCGCTACTGTCTGTTAACAATAATTGCTGGAAGTGCGTTTTTAGTTGCTGAACACGCTTGTAAATTTAACATTTTTTTGTCCATTACTTGGTGTATAAATTCTATAGATCTTCTATAAGACAGCACAAAAGTTCTCGAGTACATTTCCGTTTATTGACGGAAATTCTAGAAGGAGAATTTTAAACTGTGCTACGCGTTTCCTATATCTGAACTAAAATGTAGCACTCTATGTAGTATTACAAATCTTTAAATCATATACAAGGCTGAACAAAAGAATTCGGAATTTTTTCGCATATTGTTGGTAATTCCTAAAATTGGGTTTTTAAATATGTTATGCAATGTTAAAGATTTGTAAAATTATTTTGGAAGTTTTAAACGTGTTACATAATGCTTGACGCGTGCTTTTTCGGTCTTGTTACAATTGCCACCACTATATTCCGAGAAGTAATCTTCAAATTACTTTATCGCAGAATTTGTAACAATTGTCTCCGACTAAATAGGATGACGATTATTACATGCATTTATACCTGACAAAGTAAAAACCATTCAAATCCTGAGTATGTGCGATGTTTCCCGGATTGAAGATTCCGCCTCTGATACATTTACAAGGAAATGTTTGCCAAGAAAAGGCTTTTTTGCATATTTATATTCAACAAGTTCTTACGTAACAATGCCAGAAAATACTGCGGATGTCTCAATTCGTTTTAAGAAAAAATATGAAGAAATCATCTATATTCGTCATTTTCCGCATAGTGAAAGGTTAAATAAGTAGTTTTAGAAGTCCACTGATTAGCTAAAAACAAATTTTATGTATGAATTTGAAATGTACTAGCTGTAAGGAATATGCGACACTGAAAGTAGTAAATTAGGTGACCAGTGTAATATAGCCATTAATTTTTGTTTTCATTTTTAAGCGTCATTAATTTTATTTATTTGAATACTTTTTTAATTTAAAAATTAAAATTAACCCTTTGATTCCGGTTTGGGATATATACGTACCAGTCAAAGCGGTTCTATCTTAAAGCATGCGTACTTCATTTAAATTTGTTTGCATACATGAGCACAAATTTTCTCACTTGCAGCGAGTTGCTAAAAGAGAAGTTCGTCGAAAGTAAAGCCACAGCCGCGACCTTTCTTGCCGTCCACTGAACCCTCTGACTTTACATAAGTGTGGATTTTTTAATCTAGGGTGCACATTTGGTCTGCTTATAATTGGCTAGATTACTATTTTAAAATTTTTCATTGTGAGTTTTTACGATTTAAGCTTTTCTTTTTCCTGCATGCAAGAACACAATTAGTCGTAAGAGGGTGCTATTTTATACTCTATAAGTTTCTTCCATTCATCTGCGCAGACTTAATACATCATGGATTTGGTCCCAGTGGACAATTTTACATAATATTCGTAACACTTTTGGAAAAATAATCTCTGCCATGCACTTATACTGGAATATTTTCAAGAGAAATCAACTAGACAGAATTTGTTTTCGTAAATTGTGGTACGATTGAATGTTCAATAGTCGCCAGTCTTGGCCGATAATCAAAGAGTTAATGAGTGTTTAAATATATATATATATGTTACCGTTAAAGCGTATGATTTTTTTATTTCATAAAATACCTAGTTATTTCAAGAAATAACTAACCAAATAGCTGAAAGTGTGTAAAATTATTGGATTCTACGATTTAACTAGTTATTTTATAGAATAACGATTGCCGAACGATTACAATTTAGCGATCTTTAAAGTTAAAAATGAACAATTTGACATTAAAACAAGTCCGTTCTTTTATAAGTAACTGATTATAAATAGTTAAAGTCCCTCGAGAAACACATTTTATATTATGAATTATTTGATAATTAATAAAGACAAACGGAATATATAATATAATATTATTCTTAGATTAGTTAAACAGTAATAATAAATAGCAGAATAACAGTGCAGCAATAGTCATATTGAAATTTTTACAACTTATAAACATATAAATTATAAGGCTACTTCGTCTTGCTGGCAAAACAACTTCCGATGTTTATAAAATATTGCAAAAATTTTATCCAAAACGTCAAATATAAATAATATGTTTATAATACAAATAATAATAATAATAATAATAATCTTAAATATTATTTAAAAAATTGGATGCTGGGAGGAACAATTATGTTACTTAATATAAACATTGCATAAACTTTTTTCAAAGTAAAAATGTTAGAGCATATTAATTTAATGTTTATGAAATACCTTCAGTTTACTTTCCATTATTTTTTTTAACAAGGATTGCTGTAATGACACTTGAAAAAACATATTATTTTTTAAACAGGCACACTTTTTATTACCACACAGTGATTTACACGAAAACTTTTTAAATCATTGTCCAGTGCCGCTACTTCTAAGCACGAAACATGGATAAGCTGCTCACATTTACAGCAAGATAGGCTCTCTTCGCAATTTTTTGAACACACAACACACAATTTTACAGTTTCATTAGGACATGTATCTTCCATGGAAACGGCATTGTCATAACGCTCGAAGGATACTTTTGCAGTTTAATTCAAAGATGTTTGTTTGGCAAAAACAACGTCATGTTCGGACGATAATAACTATTTTCGCTAAGTTTTTGAAAATAATAAACAGAAAACACGAGACCACATGTTAGACCACAGAAAATAGTTTATTTGCCATTTTCGATCTGGAAGAATCTACCGTTTGAGTTTACGAAACATGCCACCTTTTATTAAAAGATATTTTAAGCCTTTTTGTGTAATGTTTTTATCACTTTAAGCAGGGGTGCAAAAATCTAGGCGCCAATAGGCTGATTCCCACCACTAAAATTTTAGTATTCTTCGCCTAATAAGAATACTGATAAAATTTAGACGACGTATATAAATAAAATTTGACGAATAATACTAATAAAATTTAGTAGTGGGAATTAGAGATAAGTTCGGGCTCTCTTTTCGGAGCCCGGGCCCGCCCGAGTCTGACGATTTTGAATCCGAGCCCGCCAGAGCCATTTTGTGTTATCAGAGCCCGAGTCCGATACAGAAAAAAAATTCATAATATTTAAAAATTGTTTTAAAAGTAATATCCCATTTTTAAAAAACTTTATACATGAAAATAACTGTTAATCCCAGAACATAATTTATATTTTAGAAATTTACATTTAATCTTATCTAAAGAGCAGTTTCTAGCAAATAAAAATATACATCCTTAAAAGGATTCTCATATTTTTTTTCCCAAGAAGCAAATATGATGGACACATAACGAAGTGAATTTTATGAATAAATGCATGAAATTAAAAAAAAAATACTATTTCTATGCAGAAGAATCGAACAACGTTCTTCTACTTCTCATAAAAGATATATATCGTAAATTATAATTGATTCCTTAATTAAAACAATATTTCATGTTCCGGAAAATCAGCTTAAGTTAAAAATTTTACGCCGTTATCTGAAAGATCCCATGCTTTTAAAGGAAAAGTGAAAACACTGTTCGATTGCTTTCGATCGGAATAACAATACATGATAATTATATATATTTACCAATGGAAGTGACTTCGGGAATATGCAGTGCAGAGCTTTAGCAAGAACAGAGTTCATAATGAAAAATAGATTCACTAACGTTATTTTCATATGAAGAGCGATTATGACTCGAACACAATTTTATACTAAAAATTTTCAAACCTTAAGCTAATGCTGATTGACTGAAAATAAAAGAAGATGTTCTTTTCGCGTTAGATCTCTGAAGAAATAAAATAAAATAAACTTTCCAATTAAAAAATATCCTGTCACAAACGAAAATCGAGCATCAAATTATTCGCGCCTCTTCCCACTGATGCTGTATCACCCAGTCGTTGTGTCGCGTCGTCGCGTCGTCGCGTCGTCGCGTCGTCGCGTCAATGCCACACATAAATCTGCAAATACCACAATTTTATTTTTAAAGTAGCATTCTAATATACTAGAAACATTTCTTCTATTCATTTTGATCAAAATAGCATTAAAATGACTTGAAAAAGATTATGCATTTTTTTAGGAGAAAAAGAAAGTTATTTTTATTTTTTGTATATAAGAATAAATAAAATCGTCAGTTTCAGAAAGAATGAGCCCGAGACTGGTATAAAAGAAGACTGGTATAAAAATCGAGCCCGAGCCCGTGTCATCTCTAGTGGGAATCAGCCCATTGGCACCTAGATTTTTGCATCCCTGATTTTAAGCATTGGTTACATCTTTAGTTTAGCGTTAACAAGTGATTCTATTATATTATTTGAATAACATTCTTATTAAAAAAGTCAAGCTCAGATATAGAAATTTTAAAGTAGAATTGGAAATGTTGCACCTCCGTTACGTAGAATGGATTGTTTGTATTATTAAACCATCGACCACTGATGAGTATCAGATTGTCCTGAATTTTGGCATTAACTTTTCTCTTCTGATTTATATTAAAAAGACGAATTTTATTAGTAATTATATTTGTAATATTTACGGTCTGCGTTTTAGTTAAAATTTCGCTTGTTTTCGATGAATTTCAAGGATAAAATGAAAACAAAATTCGAAATCGCTTAAACTAAATTGCAACTACACACCTTTTTCAAACTAGGTTTGAGCTTCTTAGTAAGAAAAATTATCAATGAATTAAAATTATTTTTAAGTGAGCCCTTTAAATAAAACTATTGTCAATTAGTCCAAACTAGAAAATTCTAAGATATTTCATTAAAGGTGCGATTACCGTAATTTCCGGTGTATAAGCCGCAGCTCAAATAATTCTCTTTCATACCAGAAATTTTATTTTATAAAAAGTAACTTCTATCTACCTTGATCTTATTTTACTTTTTTTAGAAAATAAAATTTTTGGTTTAAAATAGACTTGTTTGAGCCGCGGCTTATACGTCGGAAATTACGGTAATATTAATTTTCAAGCGATGTGCCGTAATAAGACTTCAGGTGTGTCGCGAAAATTTTTAGTCAAATCATATCAAGAGTTTAGGAATTAGCAGAAGTATTGGTACTATAACGTACAGCACTTCTTATTATACGGTTAAATACATTGAATTGATGCTTAGTGTCATAAAACTGCATTCTTTTTATGAGTATGCGAAAAAAATCAAGAAAATGGTTTTACATCTGCAGATAAATGTACTTTTTTCACAAATCATACCTTTTGAAGGAAAACGGTTGGAATATAAAATGCATCCGAAACTTCTGTATTCTGACATCTTATTAACCCTTTCAGGGGCAAGCAATTGTGTTCTTGTAACGGTGAATTCCCACTGGAATTTACTAAAGAATTTAGTTCAAAATACGGAAAAGCAATTTTTTAACCTTTTTCCCATCAAAGCTAAAAAAGTAAAATTTAATGAAAAGTTTCTGGTTTGAATCGGATTAAAATTAGCTGGTATATAATATATACCACCGCCCCTCAAGGGGTTAAATATGTCAGTTTCAGATATTTTTTTAATGCATTGAAAATATATATATGAGAATTTTAATATTTTTCGAAATTTTAACCCCTTAACTGTTGGAGGTTTTTTGACACCATAAACTAAAAATAGGCACAATACACCACTTTTTCCGTACTAAACTATTTGCCTTATGTAATCGAAAAATGTCTGCCGATGAACAAAGCGAAGATTGCGTTTAAAAATTACTGGTGAGCAAAAGCTTTTTGTAACAAAACAAGCAAACACAATACTTCCCGAACTGAGTTCGGGATACACAGTTAAGGGGTTAAAGTACAGTTGGAAACACAGACGTATATTGAGGATATAATGAAATGCTTCTGTTATTAAACTATCGATCACTTATACGTAACCGACTGCCTTGAACTTCACTCTACTAATATGTTACATGTTACAACTTGTGGAAATTAGAATTTTATATATTATGGTACTTGATAATATTTACGGTATAAGTTTTAATTAAAATTTTACCTGTTTTCCATACACTTCATGGATAAATTGAAATCAAAATTCGAAATCAATTAAAATCAAGTGCAACTTTTCCAAACTAGTTTTGAACTTCTAAGTAGGAAAACCAGCATCACTTAGTTAAAATTATTTTTAACTAAGCCCATTAAATAAAACTAATGCCAATTACTCTAAACTGGAAAATTCTAAAGTATTTCATTAAAGAGGAATTCATAATAACATAAACAAGAACGAAAAATCATGCGTCAAGCATAGATTATGTAACACTTTCCAACGCTTCCAAAATAATTTTACAAATCATACCGTTTAATAAGCTGAAAGATAACATCTAAGTAAAGGATTTGGAAAACGCATACCATATATTTTTTTATTCAGAAATTTTCAACATATACAATATTCTGAAAAATATCCGAATACTTTTATTCAGCCCTGTATATGATCTATAGATTTGTATACAAACTACATAGGATGCTAAATTTTAGTTCAGTTAGAAAACGCTTAGCACAGTTTAAAATTCACTTTCTGGAGTTTCTGTCAATAAACGGAAATGTGTTCATGAACTTTTGTGCTTCCTTGTACATTATCTACAGAATTTATACACACCACGTAATAGACAAAAAGTGCGTTAAATTGAAAATCGCGTTCAGTAACTTAAAACGCACGTCCCGGAATTATTGTTAACAGACAGTAGATAATTCTTTTGTGTGTCCCTGTAAATGAACGATGACTGCTATACACACACTATTCTGTAGTAAGCCTCTTGTAATGCACCTTAGTGATATGTATAAATTTCAATGCGTTGAAAATAGTGAAACATTATTTAAATAAACCGCAGACGATTTTTCTCCATTGACGTAATGCAACGGAATTCTTTTGAGTGTCCCTGTAAAAAAACTATAAGTGCTACACACTTCCGTTGAAATAGGGATCATGCTATAGATAACGACAACAACATATAAAAATTGCAGAGTAATCATATTTACGGGAGTTAGAGCATGGACAGACGGCCATCCGGCCAGACGGCCAGACTGCAATACGGCAGACAAACCGAATTCATAAACACTTTTCAACTAGGTTGGAATGTGTTAAAAAGACATTTTGAGTTATTAACTATCTTACTGTTTGAAACTAGTTCTACATCTCGTGTTACAGTAAAAATACGAAAGCAGTTAAAATCTAGGTACATTAGGTAAAACTAATTAATTTGGCACTTGAATTAAATTTGTTTTTCTACCCGATGTGTCGCTTCTAATAAGTACAAGTTTTCAATAAAATATTCCTTACTAACTTTGTAGCTTTGGTAAAAGAGAAAAAAAATAACAAATGATACAAAAGATGAATGAGGGATACTTAAGAAAATTCTTTGTGTGTATATATATATATATGAAAACTCCATGAAAGCATATTTTTGAAGGTATTTTATGGGCTTTATGCAAAAGAATTACAATATTTTTTGTTATTAAATCTAAAATTAGCGCTATCAGAAATAGAAGTTTGTGTTATTGTACGACAAATTGTCTTTTCGCTGCGAGATACAATGATTCTGTTTCTTTTTACATAGAAAATTCTTCATTTATTAGCAAACGTGACGTACAAAATCCTGAGATTTCAATTGCCGTACGGAATTTGTCCTGGTTGATTTTAAATGCATAGCTATAGATACATTTCAATTAAAATATTGTTCGAGCTGACTATATAGTTGCAAATAGAGAACATGTGTAAAGAAATATTTCAGTAAATTTGTGTAATGGTAAATCTACACAGCACGTTATAAACCATAGCTAAATGGTCTATATTTATGCTATTTGCTACACTCCCCTCCCCATTCTGCGTAACGCAGAAGGTAAGATTTAGAACTGAAGATGCACTGTTGTAATATAGTAGCCATTACTATTCGGCATCTTAAATTTCATCTTATACATGGTTTAGGATATCAAATTTCAGAAAACGCAGAATTTATTCGTCACATATGAAAATAATATTAACCCCTCCGCGACGAGCCGTTTAAGGTGCTCGAAATCTTTAAATTTCAGCACCAGTATTTTAGTACAGAAATTTCCGCCTTATCCAAGTTCGAAGTTTCAGCGTATAAGTAAGGAATAAAAATATTATTTGGAAAAACTGGCGCCGAAAACTCGGTAGAAATGTAAATGACACTGTCGCAAATTTATTAAGGGCTACTATCAAATCTTTAAATAATTTAGGGGAAAAATCATATATTGAGATGGAATATTGTTGACACAATTGGAAATGTTATTACATAACATTCTAAATATCGCACTTTTCTCTTATAGAGATTTTTAGATTTACAATAAAAAAATCACTGTTTGGGAATCAGGACCGCTACAAATGTACCGTGCGGCCTTAGACACTTTCTTTAATTTGATCCCTGTACATATACAAAATTCAAACAAATATTAAAATTATATCTCATATATTATGAAATAATTTTAAATATTATGGATATCTTACTTTTCTAACAAATGAAAGAAGAATTTGTCAATAAACATTTTGTTTTTCATTCAGAGTACTCTTTTTGGCAAATTGTTAAAAATCACGACAATGGTCAAATTTTGTTTCAGAAAATGCATTGACATTATGCAGTGCAAAAACCATAACACAAAGAATCACAGAGATGAATTATACACTTGCACCTATTAACTAGCAACAGCTATACATGTAAGAAAAGTGGAAATATTGGCAAAATCTCTGCGATAATTCTAACTTATCCACTGTCGCAAATTTCTACTAAATGTACAGGTAAGTATTAAAGCGCTTTAACACACATTTTCGATAAGAACATCTGTAAATACATGCTAAAAGGCTTTAAAACCTATTTGTTTACTTAACCCTTCTTTGCATGAGTATTTCGTTTAAAATTGTGTTTTTTTATACATATATTAAATATTAGACACCAGAAATTTTAAGATAGATTTTTAGCTTTGTTCAGCAACATTGTAAACAGGAAATTTAGTGGATTAATATTGCTATATAAATATAGTGGTGGCGAAAAGTTGATTTATTTATTAAAAGTTAACTAAACAGTGATGGAAATTTACATCACTATGCAATTAAGGGTTAAACTTTATTTTCTTGTTTTGAAGAGAAATGTTTGTGTCTTTTCCGGTCCCTGTGGATTGTAGATGATTGATTTCTCTAATTTTTCAAAATATTTAAGGTTAAATGTTGTCCCCAATTCCCGAAATTCATCCAATGTAGGGGTCTTGTTTTTTAAACAGTTTGTCACCACAAATTGACAAAGTAATATTCGTCTTATTTAATTGCGGACGTGGGTTTTCAAACTCACCTTAACAAAAATTTAAAATATCGTGTTTTCTGTATCAGTCTATTCTACTGGTAAATCTGCACCGAAAAAACACTACACTCCGCAGAAAAATTAGTTTTAGCGTGTATTTCTGGCATTGTAAAGTCTTGGTTTACAATGAAAATCAATGGAAGCAGGATTAGAGGTTTTTCGGGATTTCCCCAAATTTAATTTTCTGGATAAAGCAAGTTTTGAAACTTACGTCCTCAATTGAAAATTTTCTGTTATTAAATAAATCAAATTTGTTCTAATCTAAAATAGCGGCAGTTTGAAAAAAAAAAGCGTTAGGAATCTATTCATCTAATGTTAATGTTCGCGAAGAGATGTTGCAAGATAAATTCTTAATATATACAGTGGCGGTCAAAAGTTTCCGGCCAGTTAGTTTCTGTTATGTGTTTGGCGGAACGAAAGCCGGTTTCACGAGAAGCACAATTGCTCCAAAAGTTAGGAATATGCAAATGACCTCTGACCACGTGATCATTTTGATTGGGAAGGTTCCGGCCATTCGTCATTCGTTAGTTTTTGCTATCGGTAAAGTGTTGTTTTGGCCTTGTTTGTAAATTAATAAACGTGAATAACGTAGTTGAAATTCAAAAATGAAGTTCAAGAATTATTGTTCGTAAACGAGGATTTCTTTGTCGCTAAACAACCAATCCTCTCGTGAGATTCCGGCAAAATTATCGATCGGAAAATCTACTGTGAACGATATTTAAGGGTTCTCAGGACTCTTAATCCTTCAATTATATATATATATATATATATATATATATATATATATATATATATATATATATATATATTAAATTCCTATCTTTCCTGAACATTTTAGTGTAAATGGTTTCTTGAAATTAACATTAGAACAGACGTTATGGCTTTTAGAATTATACCCACTCAAAGCTGAAGCATACTCAAAGCTGAAGCAAAACATCATTTTTCTCAAAATGATGTTTTTGGGCACAACGGCATGATATCTCAAAAACGTATGAATATTTTTTCATGAAATTTTCCAAAAATATGTGTCATGTTATTCTACATAAATTGAACCTAAAATTTCATTTTTATTATTAAAAAAATATTTTTTAAGTTGTTATAATGTTGAAAATTAAAAAAAAATTGTATTAGCTCAATACAACTTTGCATTAAAAATATAAAAATGCTTTAAATACTAATTTATTGAGGTTCAGTGTAATTATTACAATATGAAGTATAATTAGACTCCAAAAGTTTTATTCTAGATGCAAAAAGTATTTTGTAATCGTGCGCGTAAGCTGTCATGTCAATTTTCTGCTCTACAAATGTCTGACAGTGTGAAGCCCCCTTTAAATATTAATTCTGTATCTTGTAACTTTTTTAAATAATAGTGAAATGAAAGAACACGCTTATATCTTTTCATCCCAATAAAAATTGTGTTTTTAAATCATATACATTTGCAGATATTAAATATTAAAAATGGTCATTTTTTTTCATTTTTTTCCAATTTTAAGAGTTCTGAGACCCCTTAAAATAAATATAAAGATGACCATGTACTTCAGGCAGTGGCGTAGCCAGGGAGAGGGTCCATACGCTCTGGATACCAGAAATATTGTAAAGTTTTCGTTGCCTTTATTATCGCAGAAAGTTCTCCGATTACATAAGGCAAATAAAACTTTACAAAATTATTGGTATCCAGAGCATCTGGACCCCCACCCTGGCTACGCTACTGACTTCAGGATTTGCCATGGTCCGGGAGACCCCTGAAAACGACTATTCGTGTGAACAGTATTATCAGGAGAAAAGCAGTTGATGATCCGCATAAAAATGCCGCTGCAATATCCCGCGATTTACGGAATGAAAATATTGCTGAAATAAGTAGGTCTACCGTGTCAAGACGCTTACGTGACGTATGTCTTTATGGAAAAGTTGGTGTTAAAAACCTTCATAGGTAAAAAAAAAAAAATCAGAAGGGCCTGACGGGCGTTTGCCAAGGAACACAAAGACTGGTCAAGTGAAAACTGGAAAAAAGTACTATTTTCCGATGAATCGAAGTTCACCTTTTTGGGAGGGATGGCAGACACTACGTCCGACGACCTAAAAACAAAAGATATGATTCGAGATATATTATTCCTACAATGAAGCATAGTGGATGACACGTTATGGTGTGGGGAGCATTTTCTGGAAAAGGTGTCCGTCCATTAATTGAAATCTGCGGCAAGATGAATGGTGCAATGTTTAAGGAGTTCTTGCAAAATCATTTGCTACCTTATTGGTGGAAAAATTGTGGCCGCAGCTATTTGTTTTAGCATGATAGCGACCTAAAGCATACATGCAAGCTTGTCAAACAGTGGCATTCGCACAAAATAATTTCCGTTTTTGAAATGGCCAACCAAATTACCCGATCGGAATCCCATAGAAAATATTTAGACCGAACTTGACAAAGGTGTGCGCAATTATAAATATTCCAATTCAGCAGAATTTTCCCAAAATTTGCAAGAAGTGTCGAAAAAACTTACCATAGACGATTTTCAACCGTTCATTGAATCGACGCCACGTCGCTGCGTCACAGTACTTATTGCTAAAGATATGACGACAAAATACTAATTTTAAATGTTGTTGATCACTGTTATTTTCTATTATAACACCATTTTCTTTTCCAAACTTGCCAAGATGGCCTGAAACTTTTGAGAACATGCGTTTTCCTTCGCAATTAATTGTGTCAATTAAATTTATTGATATTTATTTTTTACTCCATAAATAAGTTCTTTACTATTATGTCAATAAAATGTATTAGTATCACTTTGAGATTCCTCTTCATATGGGTATACTTATAAATTAACCAAAATTTTTAATCTGGCCTGAAACTTTTGACCGCCACTGTATATATATATATATATATAACTTAACTTTCAAATAGTTTCTCTCAACTTCACTATTATAATCATGTATGAGTTATTTCATGATAATCGCCATGTGGACGTGTTGGGATCATGAAAACATTGTGATAGTTAAGGTATTTTGGAAGGGAATTGTGAGTAAAATATTTCATCTACTCTTTACAGTTTATTTATTTCCAATTTTAAAATTTAAACTGTTATCTGGTAATAATTTAGTATTGTGTTGTATAAGGTTTTATGGATAATTACTGTGAGTAAAATATTTTATCAATTCTTTACGGATTCTATTTCACATGTTATTATTTCTAATTGTTTTCTGGTAATAATTCAGTATACCTGGGTGCTTCTACTGATCTTAGCATATATGCCAGTAGAATTATGAAATACTGAATTATTTTTTAAAAACACATGTGGGTACATCCAGGCTGAAGATTATATCTACATGTGTTTTTTTCATATCCAATTCTGATTTTATTCTCTTGTCAAATTTTCCATTGTATTTGGTTCATATTTCATTTCTTAATCCATTTTTATTCAATTGATAGCAACTCCAAATTATTATTTATTTTTTTATCTTTCTCTCTCTCTTTTTTTTACATTTTCTTCATGTTTTCAGTATTTTTGGCCAATTACCATTGGAGCATAAGCTATGGTAATATTATGATTGCACTAGTTAAACTATTAGCTATGTGGTATTCCGTCTTCACATTATCATTAATTATCTCTTTCGAGATTTAAGAAGAACTTGATATGTTTTTTGAAATTCATAGATATTATAATTATATATATATATATATATATATATATATATATATATATATATATATATATATATATATATATACATAATAATCTTAATTAATTATCAGGGGAAGGGGGGGGGGGTTACAAATTGTGCTGATAATACATTTTTTATTTAATTCTGCTACATATTATCTGTACCCAATGCTTTAAAAATATACTCGCTCGTCTGTGAATATTTTTGCACATATGTATGGTAGTTTTGGTGCTTACGGGTAAAATTTTAGTTAAACAACAAATAAAAAATGTTTATTAATTTTAGTAATCAACCATCTTCTCTATACAATGCTTGAAAAAAAAAAAATCTGCAACATCTGCGCATTGTTTTGATGTATACGCGTGGGATATTATACCATTGAAAAAGGTATTAATTAATGTGAGAAATTCAGGAGCGTAAATACAATCTTCCATTTAAGCACAATTTTTACCCAATCTTATAATTACTTTCTTTCAGCAAACCGTCGTTTCTACGTAATGCTGGGAAAACACAAAAATGTGCCTTATTTGCATATGTTGTTTATTCTTTTGTACGGGGTGTTAGGAAAAAAGATGCCTTTAAAAAACTAATCATAGACACTCAGGTGCGTAAATTATATCGGTCAATAAAATATAGTTTTCCTATACATTTTTATAAATATTTTAAGTTCCTGCTGCTATTTTTATACTAACATTTTACATAATTATTCGGTACCTTAAATTCATTACAATAACGCTTGTTAAAACCAGGCTGTTTACACACATTTGGTCATTTTCTACAGCATGACAATTATGAAGCTGGTTGGGAAACAACTGGTCATTTTCGATTTAGTCTAACGCTGCATAGGCTCTTTGTATTAAGCCTGAAATTATCATAAATTGAAAAATGGTAGATTATTGTCCAATTAGCTTGAAATTCTAGTCCTACAATGCTATCCTGAAATGACTGCTGTATAACAAACAGTCAAGGCTCTCGAAAAAGAGCCGATTATCTCAATTTGCCTACGACATATACTTAAAAAATGGAAAAATGGAAACAAGCTAAAAAAATAAAATTTAAAATGTGTAATTTTCAAAAATTGTTTAGAAACAGTGTTGTTTTAATTTTAAAAAATGTAATTACTTTTGTCGCTTAAAAAATAATAAGAAACCTCCAAAAACATAAAAATCAATGCTACCGATCTTCAAATTAATACACAGCTAGTTTTCGTTAAAACGAGCGTTTGTTTTTTCCATAGTATTTAAAATATTTGCTTAAACGGAACTAAAATTTTTCGTTTCTGTAATTTTTTTATGTTTTAAAAAAGATGAATAATTATTTGAATTACCGAATTGCTGTACATACATGCATTAAAAAGTATAATAATGCATTCAAATAATAAATTGTTAAAATGTTATATTAATTTTTAAAACGAATTATGCATTACGAGTCGTGCAACTTTTTCTAATATAATTTCCATATATTTTTATGTTATAACTTATGTTATAGTTTCAGTAACTTAAAACATCTAATTGCCAGAAATATTTTATTAAAGTAGTCATTAAAAAAAAAAAATTAAACATTGTTATTTATATACAAATTACATAAATAAATTATAAGTTAGGCTGTACGATTTGGTTTTGAATTAAAATAATGTTAATGAAATTGTTTTACTATGTAATATCACTTATAAATAATTTATTAATAAATAAACTGAATAAATCTAAATACAAAAACAACATTTTTAAATTGACATTAAAAATGCTTTTATGTTAGAACTTTACTAAAACCTATTAGCAAATCGGTAGAGTTTAATTATTACAGTGTCTATGTTTCAAAATACAGTATAATTCATATAAAAATTACGTTAGTCAATTTAATAAATTATCTTTATTTTAGTTTTGTTATAGTTTTAACATTTAGCATTTTTAAATAAAGTACTGTCAATGATGTATAATACACATGAAACATCATAGAAAACATGAGAAATAAAAGTAATAAGGTACGAGTTGCAACACATAAATACAATGTATATTAACAAAGTATATATTAATATATTAACAAAGATTTTGAATTAAGTTCATTTTATTTTATTACTATTATTTGAAAATGGCATATTTTGAAATAAAATCACTTTCGTGAACATTAATCACAATTCCCAATGTTTTATGCCCAAAATATGAAAAGTCGCCAATATTAACTCGCTATCCAGGATCCCAGCGTACGATCCAATGAAAACGCTCAGGTACTTGGAATAAGGTGGACGCTGAAATCTACTACTTAATTATATTATTCTTTTTATTAAGAAACTTTTTATTTTTTAGTTAGAGTGAGTATTTGGCTTCAACGAAAGCGCTTTTGATGTAAATTTCTTTTATTAAAGTTAACCTTTACAAGGACGGTAAGATATTTTTTGTGCCACTTAATTTTAATCTTTAAAAGCCACATTTGCACTGAAATTTTGCAGTATAATTTTTCTTTTATTATGTACGTGTAAAAAAGAAAAAAATATACTTATTTTCAAATAAATTAGTTCGTAAATTCTGACGTCAATCTAACATTTAAACATTTTCGCAAAAGAAGAACTTTGCAACTGAAAGGACAAAGTTTTGTCGTGTACGACGAACTGATGGTTTATATATTGTACTTGCGTATGTAAAAAAATATAGCCAAGACTTCTTACTATATTTATAAATACTTGCTAACAATCTGTTTTATTTTTATTTTTTATTTTACTTTTTTAATACTCAAACATCATATACATTGAACTAGACATTTTATTTATTTCAATGTGTCTTACTTCTATGTGGTAGTCATTTAAAATCGACTGCAAGTCGTTCATTAAATGTAATTTCTGGTTTGAACCCCATTTAACCCTTTCAGGGGCAAGCAATTATGTTCCTATAACGTCGAATTCACACCGGTATTTACGAAAGAATTTAGTTCAAAATAAGAAAAAGCAATTTTTCATCTAAATTTAATTAAAAGTTTCTGGTTCGAATCGGATTAAAATTAGGTGGTATATAATACAGGGTGTTTTTTTTTTAACTGAAGCTATTCAGAGCCGCCTGTAGCTCGTTTTAATAACTGGATTGATACAAAATTTTGTGAATGGACTAAGAAAACCATGGGAAAAAAGATTCCAACAACAACAAAAAATTAGTTCCAATCACCGCCGATAGGGGGGAAATGTGGAGCTGTACATAAAAAAAAAACATCAGAAACAGACAAAATTAATAATTTGGATAAAATGCCATGTTTTATTCATCATTTACACTTTTCCTTTCGTTGATCGCAGTTGAAACACCCATTATCACTTTTTCTGCCACCGGTTTACGTCCTCTGCCAGACCGAACTGCTAGCGAGCCTGTTTCTTCGAATTTCAGAATCATTGCTTTCAATACATTAAGGGATAAAGGTCCTTTGCGTAATTTATGGCGTGTTCTAAGTAAACGAAGAGCGGCTGGTGCATTGCACTGGTTATAATAGTAGAACTTCACAAGTAACGCGCGCTGCGGTAACGTGAGATTCATTTTCAACATGAGCTGAAATTGTTTCTCGGTGTTTTTCGCATGCATTTATAACTTCAACTATTGGCGCTACTGTCGCTTGCGTAAGTAAAAATTTGCATTTTCATTTATTGCCCGTATTTTATGCTAATTGTCAGTTGCATAAATTACCACAGCGCCACATTTCTCCCTATCGGTGGTGATTGGAACTAATTTTTTTTGTTGGAATCTTTTTTCCCATGGATTTCTTAGTCCATTCACAAAATTTTGTGTCAATCCAGTTATTAGAACGAGCTACCGGCGGCTCTGAATAGCTTCAGTTAAAAAAAAAAAAAAACACCCTGTATATACCACCGCCCCTCAAAGGGTTAAAAGAGGGAGAGTCGATAAATACGCATGATATATATATCACTGTCACATATGAGTAAATTATTAAAGAAGAAACAATTTTTAATCTATCTTCCTTTTTTAAATATAAATATTTTCATATCGAAAAAATATTTTTGTGTTAAAACCACATATCATGTGTTAAAACACACAAATTTTCGAATATTTTTGAGAAAAATTGAATGAAATAAACTGACTGACCAAAAAATATCGATGAATACGCGAATTCCTAGACCAATATATGAATTTCTTTTCTCTTCTCCTATGTTACCAATTTAGTGAGATTTTTGAATTCAGATATCTACCACAATTTACGAATACTAATAATCGCCTTATGTAATGACAGATTAATTAAGGCTAGTATTACTAATCGGAAATAGTGGTAGATATTTGAATAAAAAGTCCCGCTAAATTGGCAACACTGCAACTCTTCTTTGGCTTTTTCTTCGTGTATGTTTTCACTGAAGTACTGAAAGATAGATGAATTTTGTATTTTTTTGTGCGGTGTATGTTGTCCATTCTTTTTTTTTTCCTCTCGTACACTGTAGTAAATAAATCCTCCCTAGTACTGTGTGCTTTAAAACGCATTTGAAGAGAAAGGAAAATGTTATACTATTTATCAGTTACTTTTTTCTTATCTGTGTCTGCTCCTATTTTATTCATGGCCGTCACAGTGAGGCAGGAAGCCTCCAAAGTTGGCAATAAATAAAATTTACTTTGAACAAAAGAAGCACATCTTACATTCTTTTATAGACTTTACGTAGTAAAACATAAAACTTTACATAAGCTTTGAGTAATTTATTAATTAATTTACAAAGCTTTTCCAAATATTTTCTGTACTAAAAAAGATAAAAACAAGTAATTAAGATAGTTTTACACACATTAAATTTTTATAAATCATCCATAATATCGCATTAAAAATGCGAAAAAAAAGCGAAAAAAACTGGTGTTTCAAATACAATTAATAATTTTAACGATTCTGAAGCACACCTTAAAGTGAATATCAGCGACTCGTTTTGAGGGAGTGAATCCCGCTTTCCCAAGCAAAATGTATGTACTACTATCAAGACAGTAAAAGCAAAACTGTTTCTGCTGCCTTAGTAGTAGCACACACTTTTTGTCTGAAGAAGAAGTTTTCATTCCTTCGAAACACGTCGTTAGTAATAATTTTATAGTGTGTTTTAAACATTTTAGAATATTCAATCCATCCTATCATCTGAGTCATCATCACTGTCACTATCTTGATGACCAGATACATTGAGAGATGGAGTTTTTAACAAATGTAGGGCTTCTCGTGGCAGATGTTCTAATTTTTACTTTCTTTTCATTTGTTTGCTAGTGATTACTGGATCCGAACTTAGAAGTAAAAAATTGAAAATATCTCGGTTAGTTTTTTCTCGGGTACACTTTCTCGAGTATACTTTCTGTATCTTTTAAAGTCTTTATTTCTGGTTTCTTGTGCTTCCTCAATCATCTGTCCTATGGGCAACAGAGCCGAACTTATAATTTCTGGTCCGTTAATTAAATACTTGTGTAATGTCGGAAGTGTGTTGTACCATGGATACTTCTCAATACAAATATCTGGCTGTATCATGCACAGATATACGATAGTTTTCTACATGTATCTCATATGTACTGAATATCACTATCAAGATAATATGTAGTTTTTTTATCAAATCTACATCAATTCCTGTGATCTGAGCAGAAAGTTCTGGATTTTGAAAAAATCTTCTGGCAGTGTTGCCATCATTTTAGTTACCGAACCCTGGCTCAGGTTTGTCCACAATTAAACCACATCGGCTTCTAAATTCTTTTTGAATTCCAATTTTATTTTGAGCTACGGTTTCTTTTTTTCTTTTTTGACAAACTTGCCATTTTTTAACGTGTAGCTTAGAAGACATGTGTAAAAGACATTGGAATATACATATCCATCCATGGAGCACTGATAGGCCGAATTATAAATTCTCAGTTTTTATATCTCTGGATATCATTTTATCAATTTTGTTAAATTGTTTTGACGTTGCGCCACATATGAAGCATGGCATAGTTGAACTTGTTTCTGTCAGAGCGTTACAAACTTTAAAAAAGTAGGAAAAGCTCATATGAACAGAGTGATATAGCCATTAAATACTTTTTAAAAATTATTAAACCTCGTTAATTTTGTTTAATTTAAATTATCCCTTTGATTACGGAATGGCATACATACGTTTCTGTCAAAGCACTTCTGTCTTAAAGCAAACGCACTACATGTACATTTGCATACATGAGCTCCAAGTTCCTCAGTTGCGGCAAGTCATACAAAACAGAAGTTCGTCTGTATATACCTGCTACTAATAAATGTTCTATTACACGCTGACTTTTGACCAACATTAGCAATTTGGCAATCAGAAATAAAAAACGTTAGCCAAATGAAAAAAAAAATAGCAAAATAGATTCGTCATGAAACATTGAAAAACCGATCTTTAACCCCTTAATGTACCATTCTTTTTTTCAGTATGTTCTAAAATAACCCAAGTTTTTGTAACTACTTATAGATCAGTTATCTATCTAAATTCAACTATCTGCTACAAAAACTATTAAACATATGTAGATTTTAAATGCCTTGAGCAGTCAAGAAAAAATTCCAAACCCAATTTAACTCATTAAAATGTTATGAAATAAAACTTCCAACCCATGATAGTTAAGGATATTAAGATATATTTAATGAATTCTGAAAATTGAAAATATAAACAACAAAATATATGTCACATTGAAAAAAAACTTTATTTTTCTAGAATTCGTCGGCTTTTCATCGAAGTCCATACTTCAAAGGCTGTTTCAAAATTGTACTGTTGCCTGTTAGGCCAACGCCCCCTAGATAAAAAAGCCTTGACACTCATCACGAAAACGTCATACCAAGCAGGCAGTGGCGTATCCAGGGTGGGGGTCCAGATGCTCTGGATACCACTAATTTTGTAAAGTTTTCTTTGACTTGTCTAACTGGAGAACTTTCTGCGATAATGAATACAAAGAAAACTTTACATTATTACTGGTATTCAGAGCATTTGGTCACCCTCTTCCTGGCTACGCCGCTGCAAGCAGGCAAAACAAAGAAAAAAATTCGAACAACTCGCATGTTTCGATTTTGATGGCTCGTGGAATTATTAACTATTAGTCGTAAACTATAATTATTAATTCTATGAGCCAATGAAATCGAAACATGCAAGTTGTTCGAATTTTTTTCTTTGTTTTGCCTGCTTGGTATGACGTTTTCGTGACGAGTGTCAAGGCTTTCTTATCTAGGGGGCGTTGGTTATGCCCGTTAACGCATACTGAAATGACATTTTGCACATTTTTTATATTTATTCGATTTCTCAATTTAGTTTTTGTTGCGTTCATTACACTGAACCCTCTTTCACAGTCCACTGAATGTAGTAGCAATATTCCAGAAAAATACAGCATATTACCTGTTATGGGATAAAGCTGCTGCAGATCGTTTTTTTTTTTTCGAATGAAATCTATGGAATCTTCTAAATTTCATGGTTCTGCAACGAGAACTCAAGAAACTTTTAAATAATTTCCATTCCGACAATACATCAGATAAGGAACTGCGTGTATCATCCAAATGCATAAGGTTGAAAATTGATTCAATTTCTTTTATACCATAGTTTTTAAACGTGTCCTTTAGTAACGCGAATAAGAGTATCACTTGTACACAGACACACACGCGTGCACACACACAAAAAATTGAACACTCGCAATTTGACGAGTTTAATCGTTCGTTTACTCGCCAAATGAAGCATTTTGTCGCGATTTGGCGCAATGGCGAGCGGCAGCGAGAACCCTGATTACACGTCATTTATCTAAAGCCACATCCGAAAGCTTTCTTACCGTCAATCGAGCCCACTGACTTTATAGAAGCTTGAATTTTTCCTCTATTTTGCACATTTGAACTAGTTACATGTCTTTTTCCAGCATTTAACCCTCTAAGCGTGTAGAACGTAATATTCCGTTCACTAGGCTCCAGGTTTCACTGCAATGTATGCAATGTTTAAGATAATATAATTCTATAGATTTAATGAATTTTCAAAACATTGAAGAATGATTAATACTCTCAAGGGTTACATTCATATTTGTAATTAAGTTTTATTTATAATGATGAAAGAATCATATTTTTTTAGCATTTAAAACAAAATGCAGAGAAAACAACATTACAATTTTACCCTTTTTCAAAACGCTCAGAGGGTTAAATAAAATTGATACTTCAATTTGTAATAGGTAATATGAAAAAATAATTTTTTTTTTCTGTAATGTCCATAAATACATTATTTCACTACAGTATCCATTTATATTGTCATTTTAGTACCCATTATATACTAAATTATATCTATCTATCTATCTATTTAACTCTCTCTATATATATATCGTATGTACCAAAACGTTTTATAAATAATTAGTGTCTGTAGTATGCACCAGGCGGTGGTACATTCAGGAGAAAGTCAGTTAATAAGTTGGCAATTACCGCGGACGTTTTTACCCATAGACTTTCTCTGGATTGTGAGGTCTGAAGTATGGTAAAGGGGTCTTCATTTCTCTTTTTTCTGCAAGAATGGAAGTAATCCAATTGCCACCATTTAGAAGAAATTTCATAAAACACATTTAAAAATTAAAAAATATATATAAAAATGGGAATATTTAAAATAAAATAGCTAGTACGGATGCATCTACAAAAAAAAAAAAAAATAAATAAAAACAGCTGTTATTTAAAAACATAATTAATAAAATTGGTTCAGTAGCAAGCTTAGGACAAATGATTCATTTATACTGTTGTTTCATCAGTCTTTTCATAAATTCGTTTCATTAGGATTTTATATACATAGGATATATTTAAATATAGTATATTTTAATATAGTAATTGTTTTATGAAATACTTTAACTTTTAATGAATGTCCAAGGAACGACTTTTGAAATCTTATGAACCATACTTCGTCGACTGGTTTTACACATGAAGACTCTTCCGTTCTTCTTATTAATTTCTCGGGATGCGCTCAAACACGATTTTACTTGTGATTAGGCAGATTATGTTTTATTTTCTCTACAATTCCGGAATATTCTAAACAACTGGTTAATTGATTTGATAATATATATTAAAACAAGCTTTCAATACAACTGTTATTTTAATAAAATTTTAACACTAGAACCGCGATGACGGGTCATTTTGACCCGTATCATATAAATAATTGCCAATTCGCACCAGAATTTTTTTTAAAAAATTAAGTTAAATATATACTGCAAAAAAAATAAGTTGAATAAATAAGTTAAACAGTTTTAATATAAATTCTGGTGTAAAATATTTTTGATAAAACTTGAGTAAAATTCCCGCAGTTCTAGTTTTAACCCTACCACCTAATTTTAATCCGATTCAAACCAGAAACTTTTAATTAAATTTTACTTTTTTAACTTTGCCGAGAAAAAGTTGAAAAATTGCTTATTCTTATTTTGAACTAAATTCTTTCCTAAATTCCGGTGGGAATTCAACGTTACAGGAGCACAAGTGTTTGCCCCTGAAAGGGATAGGTCATAATATAAGTAAATAAAATAAGACTCTCACCAGTTTTCTTTTAGAGTGTAAAAATATGTATTCAATGAGATATATGTTTAGATATAATTGCTTTCTTCAATATTGCATCCGATTGTCAGGATCACCGCGTTCCTGTATCTTAAGGAGCTTGGTAGTATAAGAAAAAATTTGCTGTTGCTTTGCAGGGTAGGGCGTTAAAAAGATTTGTAGAGTTTTGTATTGTACCCCACCAAACGATTTTGTCGTGCTTCCCATAAGGTGAGGCGAGTAAAATATTTAACACACAAGAGCTACAATTTAGTGATAAATGTGGTGCCTGCCTCTCCCTTACTGTATGCTGTTAAATCGGTGGCTAGGCGTGAGGGAAGTGGTACTTTAGTGCAGGGGTGGTTGTGTTCCGGTATTTTGTACACCACTAAATTTATATAACAATCTTTTTCTTTGTTAATCGATAAATTCTGCGATGACATAATAAGAATATTGCTATATAAATTTAGTGGTGTACAAAATATCGGAACACAATCACCAATGCTTTAGTGTTGCCAGGAAGTTAAATAGAAGTATCATATAGTTTTCAGAAAAGAGAAAGAAAAGTAGTGGACGGTGAATGAATGCAGTTACATGCTGTTTATGTGATTACCAGCCGTTCTTTTACAGAAATAATTAGCGTGTAGAAATATACAATTCTACTTTTACGGAATAAAAAACGACTTTTAACAAAATAATTAGATAGGAAATAATGCAAAACTTAATACGTATCTTAAGTTAAATTCTGCATTACTCAGGGCAAGAAGCAAAATTTTGTAAATTTTTAGGGAAGAATGTCAAGAATATTACGCAACATTTTAGAAAAATTGCTGTGAAATAAAACCACACGTTTAATAGTTATTATATGTCTGAAAAAATATACTCGCCAAACTAGTTATGTGTGTGCGGCATTAAAATACATCTATTAAAAAAGAAAATTCAATCGACTTTAATGAATTTGATTTTGATTAAAGTCGATAGTCATACACCTTTGCATTTGTAGCACATTATGGTTAGATTATTTAATTATTTTTACAGCCAAATAACGATAAGGACATTATAAAAAGAAAAGGAGAAAAAAAAATGTTTTAGGATTTTTAACTTGTGTGCTTCGGCAGCAGTGTGGGGAGGGTGGTGGGATGGAGCTGTTGGAACAAGAGGATTTAGAAGGTTGTTTCTTGACCGTTAGTTAAAAGTAACATATAAAACAGAAAAATGTTACAATAAAAAAGCATTTTAACGATTAAACTATGTTGTGTGTGATGGCGGTAAGCTTAGAAGATTGACTATTTATTTTTATTGAAAAGTAAGAAATGAGACAGAAATTTTCACATAAATTAATAAGTTTTAAATATCTTAATCATTGAATCTTAGGGGAAGAGGAGAGAAGTAGGATATTGTAAATTTAGGGGTCGCTTTTAAAAGAATCATTATTTATTGTTACTACAAATAAGATTAAAAGGTTTTCGAATAAGATAAAATTATAAATATTAATAATATTGAACGCTGGCAGGGGCAATAGTGGAACTGAAAATTTCGCGAAGAGGGGAAAGGGATTTAAATAATTCCTTATTTTGCAGGAAAATAACAAACGGGGAAAAAATAAAAAATAAAGCTTTATAGATCTTTAATTTTGTGTGGTGGAGAAAGAAAGGGGGGAGAGTAGCAATTTCCAGTTGGGGGATTGGGGTGATGGAGTTAAAATTTTAAGAGAAACCGAAATCTGCTGAAATGTAGACGATTCTCATCTATGCAAGGGGAGCAATCAATTTTAATTCAATATTCGATACACTTATTAGAAAATGAAGTACGCTGTTTGATTTCAAAGAATTTGAATTTTTATCTTATAATTTTTTTTCTTTGATCATAAAATGACTTCGTGTAGTCGAGAAATTTCCGCGTTCGTGATCGGGGATTTCTTTTTTTACTTTCTCCCCCCCCCCTCAGAACGATAAAAAATATCCGAAAAGTATTTATTTATTTATTTATTTTACTTTGAAAAATAATCTTTGTTTTTGAGAAACTTTGACATGTGTTAAATACATTTTTATTTATTTTATTTTATTTGTATGTTTTTTTTTTTTTGGTAGAAGTTTCACAATTTTTACCTGTGTGTGCTGTAGACAAACTCATTAGCGTCTAGTGCTTAATTTAAAATAAATAAAAACAGTAAAACAGTCGCAAATTATTCTATAAATATGTATTCTAATAGATGTTTTTTAACTTCGATTTTCGGGTTCGAGAATATTTTTATTTTGCCATGTTCGGGTAAATTTCAAACGTGAATTTCGGGTATTTTCATGTAATTTTCATGCGACTTACTTGCATTTTTACAACTTCTAAGTTGTTATTATTATAAGGTGATGTATTAACGTATTAAGAAAAAGGCTGAAAATGGTATCTGAATTAATCACTTAATCACAAATCTAAAAAAAATCAGATATTATCTTTGTTACGCTGAAAGTTTATAACAACTTTCTTTTCTCACCCAATCTCTTTTTCTTTTTAAAGATTGTAATTTTATATTAAGCAGTTAGATATTTGTAATTAAAAAAAGGTTTCCTGAAAAGAGAAAAAAATCATCTAAATTAAAAAATATATATGCTATTCTGTAATAACATAAAAAACTGAAATTATAATGGTTCTACATATAAAATACAACCTAACATTATGAAACGTAAACATGTTTTATTATTATTATTATTTTTATTGTGTCTTTTCAGTAAAAGATACAATCTAAAATAAAAGATGTAGACAGAGAAAACTGAGAGTAGCAATTTTGGATAAATGTATTAAGGGTATTAAATAAGGGTATTTATCAGAGCTAAAAAAATAACAAGTTGGAAATTGTACGTCAAACGTTACAAACGAGGTGCGTTCGTACGCACGTTTTAGAATTAAATTCATGATATCCCGTGCATAGAACGGGTTAAACAGCTAGTTAAGTTTATATTTTATGACACTGTTCATACAAATATCTTAACTAGTTATATAAATATTCAGATATATATGTATCAGCTAGTTATATAAATATTCAGATCTTGATGATTTTTAATTCTGTGAAATGAATTATATCGTCTGCAGATTAATTACTGTATTAAAATAAGTATCTCGGTCGCTTGACGATTTAACATCCATCGGAAGCTCCTATAACAAAAAAGCACCGATTAAAAAAAAAAATCAAATTTCTTAATAAATATTTTTATTAATATCTCCTAAAGTTTTGATTCGATTTTAATAAAATTTGAAATGTCTCGACAAAATTCTGCAAAGATAATATATTTTAAATTGCAAACCATTTGGTTGGGTAGTTTTTGCGTTGTTATATGCGGACAGACAGACAGACGGACGGACAGACAGACGGACAGACAGACAGACAGACGGACGAACAGACGGACGGACCAAACGACGACTATAGGTGCTACGTATTTATATAATTACGAACGCACCTAAAAAAGTGGTATAACGTAAATTTAAAAATAAAATTACAATATGAATTTGTAATTTAACTTTAAATTTGGAATGACATCAAGTCAAAAACTCGTATATTGACACTTGCATACTGCACAAATAAATTTCTGTGATAGGAACTGCAAATAATTTATTCACTGACTCGATGTCAATCTTCAATGACAGGTGTCAATTCAATACTTATTAAAAGTAAAAAAGAAAAACTTCTCTTTCCGCCATTTCTTCAAGATAATGTAAATATGTTTTTTTTCTCTCATACACTCTCCTCCTTGCTATCGTGTTACTTTATTTCCCTTCAGTTTCACACTTTTTCGAACTGAAAACTATACTTCCACTCTGATTCTACAGACTGACACATTCATTCATTCATTCTGAAACAGCTCTCATCACCTTAAATAGAGTAAACGTGACAAAACTTTGGATGTACTTCAAATCCAAAATTGGAGGTGTTACGACAAATTAGGTGCCTTTTGTGGGAGTATATCGTTCATATCCAAAGCGATTCTGTCTTAAATCGTACACACTACATGTAAATTTTGCTCTCATAGATGAACGCCATTTTCCTCTCATGCGGCGATCGTCAACACTGTTTTTTTTCAACAAGCTGTTTATTTTAATTCATTTTTTCTTTATTTAATGACCACCAATATACACAAAAAAAGGTTCCATTAATCATCCTTTATGTAAAAGCCGAAACTTTTCTAACTGTCCATCCGACCCAAAGCCATTAAATAATAAGCCCAGTCAGATAAATGGGAAACTTTTCGCAAGTTGAAAATAACGCCATCTAGCGGTTGGGAGTGCTGCATTCGGCACCAAGAATATTTTAATAAAATTTTGCTTTTAAAATTAAAGCTTAAAATAAGGAGTTCATATTTTCTAAGAAAGTCGTTTGTAAATTCCGGTGTCAGTCAGTAATTTCACATTTTACGAACATAATTTGTCTGTGCCGGAAAGGGTTAATTGCATAGTGATGTAAATTTCCATCACTTTTTATTTAACTTTTAATAAATAAATCAACTTCTTCGCCACCACTATATTTATATAGAAATATTAATCCAGTAAATTTTCACCATTTTTTTTTTCATTATAGTGTTACCTTTAATGTAAAAGATCCCAATAATTCGCAAGCTTTTAAAGGAAGTGCAAAAACAAAACATCGGTAAAAATCGTATAAAATATCGATATAAATAAATCGTATCGTTTCTCTGCGACCCACTTCTGTTTTGTCCTCCTTCCGCAGCAGAGGTTTGGCGCTAGTGTGTCGCTAACAAATTTAACACCATCTGACTGGGTTTATTATTTAATGGCTTTGATCCGACCCACTGTCTTTACAAGAATGGATATTCTTTTATTTCTGGTGCACATTTGGTCTAGCTGGCCGCGATTGTCATGGTTAATATTTTCAAATTTCACTTTGTGAGTTTTCTGGTATATACTTTTCTTTTTTCAGTATGCAAGAACACAATCAGTCGTAAGAGGGCACTTACTTACGCACCTAATATATATTACAAAATTAAAAATTTTCCGCAATCTGCTAAATTGTTCTATCAATTTTTTCCATTTAGTAATGTTCCGTATATGACCCCGGCTTATTACAATAAGTCTTATTCTTAAAATAGTCCTTCACCCATATGTAAAGCCATTTTAACCTTATTTCCTTAAATTATTTCTTATATTAAAGTAGTAAATGTCTCCTATTATGTATCAATACTTAAATATTTATCAATTTTAATTAGTGTCAATTATTAAATTCCCCCCCCCCCTGTATTCTAAGAGATCGTCTGCAGTCAAAGAATATATTTTATTCCCAGAGCCGTCCTTAGCGAAAGCGAGGCCATATACAAGAACTTTTGCGAGGTCCTTCACAGCTATAGTTAATACCTCAAATTTCCACCAATATTGATTATTTAGCTGTTTTTTAATTCATTTTTTCTTTATTTAATAGCAGACCATCCATGATTAAATAAAGTAAAGGTAATTCGGAAATTCCGGAAATTTGTTGAATAAAAAAAATATACTAATTTGGCAACACTTTTTGCCACAACGCAATCGCCTTTTGAAAAAGCTTGCATGACATACACAGTGACGCACCAAGGATTATGAATTTTTGGGAAGAGGGGATTGTATGTTTTAGTAGAGTAGAGATTTATACAGACTCGCACCAATTTTCTTTCATAATACTCGGACTGAAATAAAATCATATTAAAAAAATCCTGAATTATGATCGACATTAATTTGCACAGAAGACGAACCATAATTTGAACAAAAATGGGCATTTACAACTCATTCCAATCATTAGTTTTCGAGATATAGATAAATTTTACTTTTTGATGGCCTAATAAAACTGGCTCCTGTTATCATCAAACCATTCACACACGAACAATAAAAAATAGAGATTAACTGGAAAAGAAATATATTACGGCATTTCATTAATAAATTATATATATTATATATATATATATATAAAGCGAGTTTGGTGTGCACTAAAAAAATCTGTATAATTTTACTGGGAACTAATTGAATGTTCTCAAAACATCTCCTTGTAAGATATTTTTATTTTTCTAAATTTATGGATAATTTCATAACTCGTTTTTTTTATAATACTATGAAGATTTAAGAAAGAGTATATAGCTAAATATAAGTCTATATATATAGCTATATATATAGCTAAATGTATAGCTAATACAACAATACTTTCTTTCGGCCTGCCTTAAGAAAAAAAAATATTTTATCAAAAGTGGGTATTATCATTTGGAAAATTAAAGTTGATGCACTTTTTAATACGTAGACACGGCTTTTAATTCATTATTTATTTTCCTATTCGGAAAGTAGACAAAATTCTAAATCGGAAGGTACCCCTCACATTCTCCTCAGTTTTGCCACTAAAAAATATGGGGGTTCTACTTAGAACTACTATCCCTATCTCTCTGTTTTTTTTTTTTTTTTTTTTTTTTTTTTTTTACTTTATTGTACATTTGTTAACGAATTCTGTAGAAACTTATTTTGGCTTTATAAATATAAAAACTTTTTTTAAATCTATTTTTTTCTTTTAGGGATATAGAGCCGTCCTTCCTAGAGCGCTTCAAAATTATGACTTTTTTAATCAACCTGTTATTTCCTTCTAAACTATTCAATTTAAATGAGTCTTGTATTGAATGTCTTATGCGATCATGACTGTTGTAATTCCGTATAACATGGTTTTCGGACATATTATCTAAAAAATTCTATACTTTAAAATGTTTGCTTACATATGTATGCAATGTTATTTTAAAGAGTTTTAATTGTAGGATAATGCTAGCTAACAAATATCGGGAATTTTTGTAGGTATTGGGTTGGGTCGGGTCTGATTTTAATGATTTTCGCTCAGCTCAGGCCGGGGCCGAGCTGTTAACTTTTATAACGGGTCAGGATAGTTTCCTCTGAATCGGGTGGATCTCGATCTGAAAGTTTCGGCCCATGCAGACCTCTAACGTTGCAATAGTGAGCAGGCGATCAGTGATCAAACAAATGCCAATGAACATTATGCAAAAATCAAGCAATTATTAAAACAATTTGATGGAGAAAAAAATTAATTCGTTTCTGATGATTTAAATATAATCACAAATAAAAAATAATGGCTAAAATATGCATGTATTTGAATACAGAGAGACATATACGTTCCACGAACCGATAGCACGGCTGCCACTTATCGAATATTTTAATATTTAGTTTGTACTACTATTTAGAAAAAAAATGTGGCTTTTGAAATTGTCATAGACGTTTACGATAAAGGTTATTTTTAAAAAAATGTGCTACGAATAATAATAAAAAAACATACTCGCCAGTGGTAGATATTTCTATTCAAAAATAAATTTGTCGTGAAAGTATTAGTTTATTAAATTACTCGATCAATCATCGTAACCTGTTTAACGTTTTTCATTTAATTAGCAAATATTAACCCTTACAGGAACATAAGATGTCCAAGACTAAATATGCCAATACAATACAATATTTTAGCTATTTCGGGTGTAAAGTAAGAGAATAGCACCAGAAAAACATAGCAGGGTGTATAGGTTTCCTATAATTTCATGGGAAATATTTTTCCCTATGGATCATAAAAGTAAATAAACGAAGTGGTATGTTTATGAAACCACTTAATTTTAATTCCAAAACGCCTTAATGACATATAAAACAAGTTCGGAATGCTTAAATTAATCTTTTCGAATTAAAATAAAAGTGTACACAAAAACATGTGATTCACATTACCTAAAATATGATTAAAACTTTAATTAGATTTTAAATTTTAATACATTAAAATCGAGCACTTTCGGCTGTGAACCCAGCCTTCATCAGGATTTATAAAAACATATGTTAAAGCACAAACGTCTAGATCACATTTATATAACAGTATGTTTGTGTACTGCGAACCTGCAGAAGAGTTCAAATCATTCACATTCGCCAACGGTCGGTCGATACCATTGCAAAACAGGTGAGGAAAGAAGGAGGTAGGGGGAAAAAACAGATTTTACTGTTCCTTGATTAAATTAAGCCAAATACTCGGAATATTGTAAGACAGTACATCATTGCACACTTTTCCTTGCTTATTTATAATTTCTACAGATTCTCGAATTATTAAATCTTAGTAATTTCTCATAGGACATATTACTTTAGCATTATTAAAATCTATTTTAACGTTTCGGGTTTGGTGAAGTCTCGATAGAGCAGTGGATGACTTGTTAAATTTTAGATCGCTTTTATGTTCTTTTATACGGTCTTTCAATTTTCTTGTTGTCATTCCTATATATTCTAGTTGTTCATCATCATCGGTGTTAAATGGAATGACATATACTCCGGACACTTCATCTGGTGGGATAGGATCAATCTTCGCGGCCAGTAAATTCTTCATTTTAATTGGGAGTTTAGCTATCAAATTTATCCCATAACCAAACAGAGCGTGCCGAAGTTTCTCAAAAAATCCCGGTATATAATTTATATTACAATATTTATTTTGCGTTAAGTTATTCTTGGTTGAATGCTTGTTACTTTGAAACGAACAAATTAATCTATTAATAATATATAAGGGGAATCCATTTTCAAGAGCAATGTTTCTGATAGCGCTAAGTTCCATTTGTAAACGATTATTGGAACAAACCATAAAGGCTCTTCTTACATAAAAATTATACACTGAGATTTTATAATTAAATGGTGAACTGCTGTCATATGAGATAGTTTTGTTCGACTTATGAATTTTCCTATATATTGTGCGTTCTAAATTCAGGCTTGACAAATTTTTGATTAACTTTACATCCAAAAAATTTAATTCGTTATTTTCTCCAACCTCTAAGGTAAACTTAATATTTGAATCCATATCGTTAATTCTATCAAGAAAATTATGAAGCTCTTGTATTCCATAATCCCATACAATGAAAATATCATCGACATAACGACACCAAAAAGAGGGGATAAAACCAGTACTTTTCAAAATTAATTCTTCAAAAGGTCGCAGTTTAAATTCTGCAAAAATCCCGGAAATCGGTGAACCCATTGGCGCGCCATTTGGTTGGTTATAAACTGTATTGTTAAATAAAAATATATTGTTTCTTGTTATCAAATTTAATGCAGAAATAACTGTAGTTTTCATCTTTTGACTTAACATTTGTTCCTTATCTATAAGTTCTTTAATTGACCCCATAACTTCAACCATGTCAATACATGGAAAGAGGGATACAATATCTAAACTTGCCAAAATGCTTACTTTACTGATCTTTAGACTATCAATTCTCTTGACGAAATCATTTGTTGAATTTAAACTGTATTTAGATGTCCATTTAATATGATTTTCCATTTAATATGTATGTGAAATATAGCCTTTTTCTTATTTACAAACAATTTTTTTTGTAAATTCCGGTGCCAGTCCATTTTCAGACGCATTTTCTCGATTTTCATTAGAAGGGAAAAATATTTCCCTTGAGCGTGAAAGGGTTAAACACGTTAACATTTTTCATTTAATAAAAAAAATTAAAATAGGGGAAAATCTGATTCAAAATCAATATTTCCCAGGCTTTTCTTTTCTCTAATAATTTTTAAAAACTTAATCTTTCATAACTTTTAGAGTTTAAAACTTCAGTTTAGTCTTGTGGTCTGGGGGAAGGAGTTTCATCTCCTTTGCCCCCCCCCCTTCCCCCGTGGTGTGAGGAACATCATATTTGTATAATAAAAATATAAACTTTATTGTACAAGAATGAAAGCAAATCAGTGTTGTTACATTACAAATAGTCATTAAATTAATAGCAAGCAGTTTGTCAGAATTATCATCAGCACCGATCGCTTAACAATTTACATTCCGTCGATGTGCTTGTCTAGATTTATTGTATGGGTACTGCTTAGGCTAAAGTTTAACAATGCCTGCAGATTGAATATAAGCTACATAAAACTATTCTCTTCTCGAACGTCCACTACTTGGCCGAACATTTTAGTGATAAAATATTTTACATTTTATGAATATAATTTTTACACATACAAATTTTATTTTGAAATAATACTCACAACAAAGGTAATAATAAGTATTTAGCTATTTGTATTAAACTTTGTTTTTTCGGGCGCGAGATCTTTCTAGGCGCGAAGGCCTGTGCCACCGCACCTGTCGCACACCCCTAAGGACGGCTCTGTTTATACCTATTTTCGAAGCTAAAATATTACTTCATTTTACCGCATTTTTAAAGCATCTCTAAAATTCCAGTTCTAACCAGAAAAATCATTTGGCGCCAATAACATCCCGAAGTCTAATCACTACGATACCTCTACGGCCAGAAATTGGATGAATTCCTTCAAATTCAGACTACGATTGGCTAAAACAGATCACATGTCGCGTTTGTATCCTAGCGCCTAGTTCTCTTAAGATCGCTTGCACTGCTCGGAGACACAGAATTTTGACGGACTCTCTCGCCCTCGAAGTTCTTGATAAATAATTCTGGAGTCGTAGTGAGAAGAATGGAAGTCCCTGTAGTATTCTCGTAACCTTTAAAATCATTTAAATTCAATAGCGTCTAATTTTAAAGATTATTTCCCTCATATGTTTGATATGTTGGATTGAATAAAATAACTGAAGCGAAGCCACTGTCTGCTTATTTCCTCTATTTTTAATTTCACGTCAACGAATATGATTTCCGAATGTGAACGACTGGAATTACCTGTGCCTATTAATCGGGGCCTAATTAATCCAATTATTAATCCAATTACCTATTAATCGGGGAACACTGCCTTGATCACTCCAAAACCTTCTAAAACGTCTCATATGCAGTGTCATCGAAAAAGGTTGGATAGATTCGAAAAAATTATAACTCTAACAGTAATTGAGTAAACGGAATAATTTTCTTTCCAAGTTACTCGCTAGTTTTCCATGATTTGTTAGTTGTAGCTGTTTTAAAGCCGTGACATTTAGACGATGTGGATAATTGATGATCCGAAAACCACACATTCGCGATTTTCAGTTTTAACTTAGGCTATTCGTGCACATAGTGGATCCTTCCTTATACTAGGATATTTTCAGGAACAATCTACCAGAAGCAAAACGTTTTGAAAATTGCGGTACGACTGAATATAAAAATAGTTGCCAATACTAGCCCGTAATTAAAGGTTTAATGAATGTTTAAAATTAAAAAAGAAATCATATCTCATACCTATATCTTTCATATTGAGAATATATATGAAATAGTTTTCACATATTGTTATTATAATTTTTATCGTTATTAATTTTAATTTTGAGACCAAAAAAAACGGATTGAAATAAAAAATAATTGTTATTTCTTAAGTATAACAATTATTAATATTTTCTTTTCACAGTGGTTAAATTTTAATGCTGTCATGTTCAAATCAATATTTCTTTCTTTCCTCTAATGCAGTCGTTTTTAACCAGTGTGGTCTAAGACTGCATTAGAGCTGCGTCTCAGCTGTGTCTTCAATATTTTCATACAAATTGTACCAAGGTATGAGGTTGTATGAGGTTTGGTGTCATAGCATGGCAATATTTAGAAATTTATTTTACTGTTTGCATGCTCTTTATAAGAGTATGCGAGATAATCATGAAAATGGTACATTTTCGCGTAAATTTATTGTGTTGTTCGGAAAGTTTGGAAAAACCAATTCATATCGGAAAATTCTATCCGGCAATCATTAGACATTAGATATCGGAATTAATTGCTAATAATTAAAGGATAGAATATTCCGGTAAGAACGGTAAGAACCAACTTTCCCAAACGGAAGGAACTTTCCGAACAACCGAATACTTCTCTCAGAGGAAAATTGTGTTTGAAACATTGTGTTAAAAAATATATATATACAGGGTGTTTTTTTTAAACTGACGCTATTCAGAGCCGCCTGTAGCTCGTTCTAATAACTGGATTGATACAAAAGTTTGTGAATGGACAAAGAAAACCATGGGAAAAAAGATTCCAACAAAAAACTTAGTTCCAATCACCACCGATAGGGGGAAATGTGGCGCTGTGGTAATTTATGCAACTGAGAATTAACATAAAATACGGGCAATAAATGAAAATGCAAATTTTTACTTACGCAAGCGACAGTAGCGCCAATAGTTTAAGTTATAAATGCATGCGAAAAACACAGAGAAACAATTTTAGCTCAGGTTGAAAATGAATCTCACGTTACCGCAGCGCGCGTTACTTGTGAAGTTCTATTATTGTAACCACTGCTATGCACCAGCCGCTCTTCGTTTACTTAGAACACGCCATAAACTGTGCAAAGGACCTTTATCCGTTAATGTATTGAAAGCAATGATTCTGAAATTCAAAAAAACAGGCTCGCTAGCAGTTCGGTCAGGCAGAGGACGTAAACCGGCGGCAGAAAAAGTGATAACGGATGTTTCAACTGCAATCAACGAAAGGGAAAGTGTAAATGATGAATAAAACGTGGCATTTTATCCAAATTATTAATTTTGTCTGTTTCTGATGGGTTTTTTTTCAATGTAAAGCGCCACAACCCCCCTATCGGCGGTGATTGGAACTATTTTTTTTTTTTTGCTGGAATCTTTTTTCCCATGGTTTTCTCAGTCCATTCACAAAATTTTGTATCAATCCAGTTATTAGAACGTGTTACAAGCGGCTCTGAATAGCGTCAGTTTTAAAAAAACACCCTGTATATAAGAATTTTATATTTTTTATTCCAAATATTAAAAGTACGAGCACATGTTCCATAATTATCGCACAGCTGGAAACGCTATATGCCCGTAATTCTGCGAAAGTTACTTCTATTTTTATTTATACCATCGATCACTCATGGGTAACCGATTGTCTTGAACTTAAAAGCCAAGACGTATTCAGGGTACTTACTTCATGTACAACTAAATTATTATATTTAGCAAAATTTTGAGATATTTATGGTGTCAGTTTAAATTAAAATTTCAGGTCATTTGGTTGCATTTCATGGATGTGTTGAAATCAAAATTAGAAATCAATTAAAATTAATTAACAATTGTCAAAACTAGTTTTACTCGGGCTTCTTAGTAAGAACAAGTACGAAATAGCTAAATTTCTTTTTAACTAAGCTCATCAAGTAAAACTAGTGTCAACTAGTCAAAACAAGAAAAATTTTACGTGTTTCATTAAAAGCGAAATTAACAAAAAATAATGAAAAATTCCCAGTTTTTAACGGTTTTTACGAATTAAAAGTAATTTTAACCCTTTGTGGGGCGGTGGGATAGATTATATCCAACCTAATTTTAATCCGATTCCACCCAGAAACTGTCAGTTAAATTTTACTTTTTTAACATTGACGGGAAAAGTTGAAAAATTGCTTTTCCTTATTTTGAACTAAATTCTTTCGTAAATACCAGTATGAGTTCGACGTTACAGGAACAAAATTGCTTGCTCCTGACAGGGTTAAATCTCGTTTTACAATAAAGTTGCGGCAAATTGTTACATCAAGATACAATGATGCTTTTCCATTTTACTTACAAAATTCTTTGATTTCTATCAGGCGTGACATACAAAACTTATTGATTTGGATTGCCGTGCGGTATAGACCGGAAGGCGGCAGCACAGACAATCACCTCATCCAGTTCATGGCTCAAATTCAAGAATTAGTTAAAACTCTATTCGCATATTAAAACGCAATCGGTCTGCCTAGTCATATCTTGGTGGAAAATACGGGAACACCCGATTTTAGTGGTTAACTCGTAGGTTTACCATTGTGTTTTCCTGCACTCAGTTCTCCATGTTTTCATACTTTTGGGTGCAGGAAAACACAATGGTGAACCTACGAGTCAACCGCTAAAATCAGGTTTTCACGTGTTTTCCACCAAGATATGACTTTGCAGACCGATTGCGTTTTAATATGCGAATAGAGTTTTAACTAATTCTTGAATTTGAGCCGTGAACTTGGTAAGGCTACAACTTCTGCAGCGCAATATGGAATGTCAATCATGAGCACAACTTCAGTAGCATGCATGAGACTAATTATACCCAGTATCAATGAATATTTATATATATCTGTTTACATTTTCAGCAGAGCTGAAATTACGCTGGAAATTGATGAATACATTGGATATGAATTATCACTTTACTATACAGCGTACAACCAACAGGGTGAAAAAAATGTCCTGACCGGGGATCGAACCCGGATACCTTGGATACCTTTGGTATAGTACCAGGTACTTTTGGTAATACCAAAGTAACCGGGTTCGATACCCGGTTTCGACATTTTTTTCACTCTGTTGGTTATACGCCGTGTAGTAAATTGATAATTTACAACCAATGTATTCAGGATTATTATTACATAGCATTCTAAATTTTGAATATTGCTCTTGTAGACATTCGAAAATGTAGAATTACAAATATCGCAGTTTTGGAATGAGGTTTGACTCAAAAATACATAGTGCGGCTCTATCACTTACTTTCTTTTTTCCATACAAATTTACATTTACAAAAGTCAAACAGATAAGAAATTTATATCGCATATACTGTAAAACACTTCCCAATATTATCGATATCCTAATATTTCATCACCATTCAAGAGGATTTTGTAAATAAACGTTTTGGTTTTCACTCAAAGAGTGCTCTTTATTTGGAAAATATTTGACAATTATTACGCAGTGATCAAATTTTGTATGAGAAAATGCACGCAAAGAATGTAGTACAAAAAACAAAAATAAAAATAAAACATAACACAAGAATCACAGAGAATATCAGCTTGCAGCTGTTAACTATCAAGTACACTAACTGTAAGAAAAAATGGAAATAACGCTGAAATTGCTAATATTACGATAATGCTAACTCACCGACTGTACCACATTTCTGTACAAATAATAATTAACGCGCTTTAAATTAGTTTTTAATGTGAACATCTGCTATATGCTTGTTAAAATGCTTTAAAACTTATTTGTACACTTAATATTTATTTTCTTCTTTCGGTGAAAAATGTTTATTTCTTTACAAAGATGGCAACCGTCCATTGTTCACAAAGAAAAAAAAATTCAGTACAGTAGAACTCCAATTATCCGAACTCGAACTATCCGAATCGCTGATTATCGGAATCGCTTTCAGAATTTCAGAAAAAACAAATGAAGACGGAAACGTACTGCGATTCCCAAAATAATCATTCTGTCTACGCGCGCTACTGTCTTTCCCGCCGCGAAGACCTGGTTTTCAAAAAGAAGATGACCTCAATGGCGAAGTCGAAGCATACACGGGACAATCAGCTAGTGAAGAATTTTCCGGGCTTGAAACTTTCATATACAGTACGGTACGTACATACTGTACTAATGTACAGCACTTGTAAATACGCTTAACATGTAATAGCCTTTTTATTTAATTAATTAAACTCTCTTTTTCTTTAAAAATATTTTTTTTCTCCTATTTTCAACATACATAGAGTAATTAATTAAAATATACCCCTTTATTGAAGAAAACCAACTATCCGAATTTTTGATTATCCGAATAGGATCCGGTCCCAATTGATTCGGATAATTGGAGTTCTACTGTACTCAAAAATGAGTAAATCGATGTACGAATTGAGTATGGTTGGAAAAAAATTAACCTATTCTTTCTCAATTGTAAAACACCACATGTTATCAAACTCGAGCGAAACGATAATTTTGTACTTTGTAATAATTTATTTCCTTCATAGCGGCATAAAAGATGTTCATTAATAATAAAACAATGTAATATATCCTGGAAATAAGGGAATAATATTACATTTTTATTCCTCGGAAAGAACTATAACTTGCGCCTCCATTATAATGCGTAAGGTTACATTGCCTTGTTGTTATGAGTGCTTCGTATATTCATAGGCAATTGGTCCGGTCTGTGCGCCGAGTGACATGGATATTTGTAAAAAAAAAAAAAAAAAAATAGATTCAAATTATCTCCAACAGCTTTTGAAAGTAAATGCTCTCTGTAAAATATTCAATACTTTTTTTCTTATTTTATGTAATCTGGTATGCCTTCTGGAAATATTAAATTAATGTAAATATTAAATTATGCACAGTGGTTTAAAATAATTTAAAAGTGCTTGAAGACAATGCTCTTGTCATAAAAATATCTGATTTGGGAATCTTGATAACAATTTTGTTATTTTTCCTAAATAAATAATCAATTAAAAGTTGCATGTTAATACTCTTGAGCGGGAAATATATGTTAGTATATTTTTACTTTAATCTGTAAAAAACGAGCGGGTGTGTGTGTGTGGGGGGGGGGTTGTTCAAAGCAGAGCCCCTTTGACAAATATTTTTTTTTCCATTTAACTTATTTTAGTTTTGAATGTGCTTATTAAATGTCGTTTGGCCCATGTTTTTACCTAAATTTTGGTTTCCCACATATTACTAATCGGCCATCTTGGACGCCATTTTGTTTTACTTCCAAGAACATTGTTTCGAACCAAGAGCATTGTTTCGAGCACTTTTAAATTATTTTAAACTACTGTGAGTAATTAAATATTTACGTAAATTTAATAGTTAGAGAAGGTACTGCTGATTGCATAAAATAAGAAAAATAATGTATTAAATATTTAACAGAGGACACACAGAGTTTATTTTTGAATACATCCACGGGATCAAAAATGAGTACATAATGGTTCATATTTGGTTCATCCATGGAATCAGATGTAGTGCATATGTTTCTCAATGAGTACACGTGTTTCTCAATTTTGAGAACATTTGGATCGGAGCCATTTTGAGTATATGACTTATTTAAAATTGAGTACTTTTTACTCAATTTTGAGAACCCATTTTTTTGTGTGGGCAGTTTTTTAATTAAGTTTATTTTCAACTAGAAATATTACTTTTTAAAAGAACAATCAAACAAGTGCTTCAAGTAGACAAGACACATTTCAGTAAATGATTTTTCTGGTTTAAAATATTATCATTTGACATAGAAAAGAAAAAAAAAAAGTAAAATATTGGCAGCTATGCATTTAATGCTATCCACAGCTATCATTCTTCTCACGTATTACTATCATCTCTAGATGTATCGTAAAACCAAGCAAATATTCTCTTCCATGAAATATTTATTCTTATCAGGAGGTCTGCTTATGTTAATGAAACAAACAAGGATTATCTCATTTGAAATGCATGAGAGAGAACTGAAATAAAATGAATTATATTGGAATAGCAGCTATATTGCTTTTACATGGTAATTTTTAGGGCACGTATCACTTCCTTCAACAGATCAGTAACTTTTTTTAACATTTTTATAGAGATAATACAGATGAAATTTAATTCTTCAAATAACAGAATTCCTCGTTGTTGTAATCTACTCGAAAATTATTGTTTAGAAATAGAGGTAATCAAAAAAGTGATCCTTCTGAACTCTGAAAATCTGACATCAAGGCAACATCTTGTGTTTTCTTTTATACACATTTTAATTTATTTATTTAATCTGTTGAAATTTTTTTTCAAAGATCGTTTTTTTTTGTTTGTACTATCAGAATTTTATTCAACTAAAAAATATCGATTATCGAAACTGATCTAGTTTTCTAAAATAATACCGATTCTGCAAAATAAAATAAAACAAGTTCCGACGATTCGTAAGTTAGCGTGAAATAGAAGTTTCTTCTTAAGCAGGTTTCCCAAATGGTCCCCCAACTGAATACCAATAATTTTTAACAGAAAATTTCATGGTAGGTTTCTACAACATTTTCGCAAAAAATTACCTCCAAAGGTAGTTCTTGGAAAATTTGCAAAAAAAAAAAAAAAAAAAAAAAAATACTGGTATTCAAAAAGCGGACCTTTTGGGAGCCCTGCTTAAAGTACTGTTTTTTTTCTCCTTTTTTGTAAGTAGTGGGAAAACGACAGTTCTGGCTCAGCCGGAGGCACTGAGGCACCGTGCCTCCGGCCGGAGGCACGCAGCTGCAGCACTGAGGATCCGCTCCTCCGGCCGGAGGCACCGCTCCTCCGGCTGCACCGATCCTCCGGTGGGGAAAAATAATTTTCTACTGTAACATGAGGGGATGAAAATAAGAACTCTAAGAAGAAGTTAAATGAACAAGATTATCATACTATAAGATGAATATTGATTTTATATACTAATTTTGAAAGACAAACACCTTATAATGAGTATCACTAATTAAGCGAAACAATGGAAAAATATTAATTTTAACGAAAAAAGCGGATTCCTGAAGAATTTTTCAAGTATAAGATGACGATATCAACTTATATGAAGAAATTTAAACTTACATTTTAGTTTTTGAACAATCATTACATTAATGAATACTGATAATTAGACAAAATATTCATTTTTAACGAAAAAAGCTGATTTCTTACAAATTTTTCAACTATAGAACGAGGATACCAAACCACAAACCGAAGATTAAACATATATATTAATTTCGAATAACAATCATCTTAATGAGTATTACTAATTACACGAAACAATGAAAAAAATATCAAATTTTAACGAAAAAGCTGATTTCTAATAAATTTTTCAACTATCAGATGAGAACATCAAACTATAAGATAGATTTTAAACTTATATTATAGTTTCTGAACATTGGACACCTTAATGAGTAGAATAATTAAGCAAAATAAAATAACAATTTTAACGAAAAAAGCTGATTTCTTACGAATTTTTCAACTATAAGACGAGAATATAACCATAAGCCGAAGATTAAACATATATTATAGTTTATGTACAATGAGTACCTTAATGAGTATTACCAATTAGACGAAACAATGGGAAAATATCAATTTTAAGGAATAAAGCTGATTTTTTCAGAATTTTTCAACTATAAGATGACGTTATCAACTTATAAGAGAAAATTACACTTATATTTTTAGTTTTTTAACCGCAATACATAGAAAATATTCAAAATTTGAATGATTTTTTTACTGAATTAATTGATTTTCCGCACAAAAATAGGAGTTTTAACAACCAATTAACTAAGTTTACTCTGTATACTTGATTTAATTCTGTTTAGACGCTCGTAATATAATATTTTTACATCATTTAGACTTGAAATAACCGACCATATTTAAGTAAAAAACCTGTTGTTTATTTATTCTCAATACGCAATTTTTTTTTTCTTTCTTTTTTTTTTTCATTCGCAAAATGTAGCATTTGTGAGGGGAGATCCAACCCCACATTCTAAGAAAAGGGGAAGATAACAAAAGATCGTGTAGGGTCCTACTTTGAAGCGATGCAAATATTATTCATTTTTAAAGTTTTCAAAAAATCCACGCTCTAAAATAAAATTGTACTATATTTAACAAAGTTTACCTTCCTCTATCTTCTTAAAGAGTGCTAATAGTGTGCATTTATTTTTCTTTATACAAGTTGTTATGTATTAATTTTAACAAAAACAGCATAATTTAGTATTAATAAATAGATAAAACAAAGGAAAGTATCGACTTTTATGGGAAAAATGTTAATTTTAATGAATTTTACACAAGTTTTCTATATTATTGTACACTAAGATGCATGATTACCATACGTCTCATACCGCATAGATGACCACAGTACACAGAAATAGAGAAAATATTTACGTTTTAGATTACTTTACATGAAATTTCAATAGTAATTATATAAACTCCTGTTTACATCACAATTTACATATGAAAATAAGGATTTATAGGATAAAATAAATAATATTAGCTTACACTTAGCAATTTTTACGTAATTCCAAAGATTATATACCATGTTTTTCATAAGTTTTATATTAATTAGTAATTTTATATTCAATATTTTCCGTGATAAAATTAAATCTTTTCTATCACAGAAACACCACTACCTAAATTTTCACTTAAACTCATATTCTAAGTATTAATATTCTCTTAAAGTTATACTTTTCTTCAACTTTTACCTGAAAACATGGAAACGTATGGAATAATTAACCTGTTTGCACATATCAAATTTAGTAAACAACATTTTTTTCTACATGAATACGAATACTGTCTTTTAAATTTTCTAGTTTTAACAGAATATACACGAATATAAACTTCAATTTTATTTCAAATTGCCTCGTTTATGAAAACGATAAATATTACCAAATATTAGACAGCATTTTAACATGAACTTAGATGCTGCTCACATAGCTATTTTAGCACAACTTAGATGATGTAATTGCATTTCACCCATTTCTTTCAGAAACATACATATAAATATATGGATTTATCGAGTAAATATCCAAATATATGGATTTATCTAGTAAATACCCAATTTTAGTTTTTATTTAGTGATTTTTTACACCATTTGAATGATTTCAAGCTATTTTATATCACAGAAACGGAAACATATTTGAAGATAAACGACAGTAAAATAATATTTGAACTGTGGTTCCTATTCAAAAATTCAAATCACATATTAAAATTTATATTCTATCACTTATCAACTATATATCCCACATAATTTTTACCATAGAAACATCATAGAAATTAAATATACGTTAAATGAAAATAATAAATTGTAAGTATCTAAAAATATTAAACACAAAAGCTATTAATCAAAAATTAAAAAAATTAAAAAAAATTAAAAGTTTTAAGTTAAAAAAGAAGTTAAAAAATTGTTTTTACAAATTAAAATAAATTACAAAAAAAATATATATATACAAAAAAAAGTTTTTACAAAACAAAATAAAAAAAATTCACAAAATCTAAATAAAAAAGTTTTTACAAAAAAGTTTTACAAAAAAATTTTAAAAAGTACAAAAGTTTAAAAAAAATTACAAAAAAATTTACAAATTACATATTCAACTACAAACATTACCTCTATCACATTTGAAATATAATAATCTACAATTTACTAGAAAATATTTCATTAATTAGATAAAATTTTGAACTATTAAATGAAAAAATATACTTAAGTACGCATGCGCGCTTTGTCACGTGATCAGTGCAATCGGTGATAATATAAGTATTCGATAAGTAGCACTATGTTTCTCATTCCCACTGTTAAACTCTTGAGGGAGGGTAACTGTGTGCAGCTCTGATAATTTTTTCAGATTTTAATTCAAGTGAGGAATCGGTTTTTTAGTAAAGGAATAAAGTAAGTTTTAATATATCATTATAAAATCAATAACAAATTATTTATCCTTTAAATCTTTTCTAAGTATATAATTATTTTACTGTGTAGATATTACAACAGAACAACTCAAAACTGCAGAAATGGACATTCCGAATGTTTCGTCGTTGACACATATAAAGTTAGAGAATAATAAACATGTGAGTACTTATATCTGATATATTTAGAATACATACATTAAGCATAATGAGTGTAAATTTACATTAAAATATTTTACCACATATTCTTTAAGAAGTATTTTTCACCTGTAACATTAGAGTGAATTGTAATTGTTTACATTTATTTCTCTTGCAGATGTGTTCTATTTGTGACAAATACTTTTCATCTAATTGGAATTTAAAAGAACATATGCAGATCCATACCAATGAAAAACCATTTACTTGTGAAGATTGTGGAAAAGCATTTACAAGAAAGCGTGAATTAAAAAAGCATATGATGACGTATGATAGTGTATCACCTGTTGTATGTGAAGTTTGCAAATTATCCTTTACTAGAAAATGTGCTCTAATAACTCATATGCAGATTCATACCAATGAAAAACCATTTACTTGCGTGCATTGCGAAAAATCGTTTGCAAGAAAGCGGGGATTAAAAATACATATGATGGTGTATGATAGTGTATCACCTGTTGTATGTGAAGTTTGCAAATTATCTTTTACTAGAAAATGTGCTCTTTTAACTCATATGAAAACACATTCATGTAAAAAATTGTTTAAGTGTGAAAAGTGCGAAAAAATCTTTGATTGCCGTTATAGATTGAATAAACATATTCTCATTCACAATCGACCACAATTAGCTTGTAATGAATGCGAGAAGTCGTTCTCAAGTGAATATAGATTGAATCAGCATTTGAAAGAACATCAAATCATACATAAGCCACAGTTACCATGTAACGAATGTGGGAAATCGTTTTCAAATGAAGATAAGTTGAACCGTCATTTGAAAATGCACCAAGACCTACATTATACATGTGATCACTGTAATCGAAAATTTTGTCAAAAATCAAATTTAAATCAACATTTACGTACACACCATACTAAAAAACCTCTTGTTCCTGTTAAAGTTGAAATACCACTACCTAGTGTAGAGTTTAATAGGTTAAGACATCAAGCATCAGCTTTCGGCATGTTTAAAACTCTAACATTTCATCCTGAGAAACATGAGGAAGGCTGCTTAATAACTTTTGAAAATAATTTGAAACCTGAGTTACAATACAATCTTCAAATTGAGGCGAGAGAGAAAAAAGCAATTAAATGGAATATGATTACTAAAATCATGTTTCAGCGTGAAAGAGGTGAAGATGAAATTGAAACAATCACATCTTATTTTAGAAGTGGCTGTTATGTTGATCTTACTGAAAATAGTATTGCAAATCATATTGATGAAGGATATTCAAAAATTAACCAATCGTTTGAAGAATTTAACAATCAAGGATCAGATTGGACACTCCAAAAAATTGAATGTATAGAGCTCAATATTGCAAAGTTTAAACCCTTAGCTAGAAATTGACTCTACATAATGAAAAAAGATACGTTCTTTAATCATTGAATTTAATTATTCTATTATAAAATTTATGATTTTACAACATTTATCCAAACTACTCATACAACATTATAGATTTGACATATGATCACCAAACGTGAAATTTGTAAAGAATTTTGTTAGTCAGAGTTTTTGTAATTGATATAAATGTAGACAATATTCACAATGTATTGTTTAAATGATCATAATAAATTTTTTTATCTGTACATATCTGTGCTTATTTTATAAAACATATTTCATTGTTAAAATATATTGTATGATTTTTAACATGAAATTTCTCATGATAGTAAATAACTAATTTTGCTTTACGTAAGACTTGGGATACATCATAACTTGTTCAACGAAACAACATTTCCACCAATGAATATCCAGTTTACACACGTACATGTGAAAATCAACTTTTGATAGTGCTACGCATCAGATTAATGAAAAAATATATACAAGTCATTAAAAAAATATGTTTTTGCAAATAAAAAATAAAAAAGATTTTACAAAGTTTTAAAAAAAAAGTTTTTTACAAATTAATTTTTTTTTTTTTTACAAATTTAAAAAAAAATTTACAAATTAAAAAAAAGTTTTTAAAATTAAAAAAAAAAGTTTTTTACAAATTATTTTTTTTTTTTACAAATTAAAAAAAAGTTTTTACAAATTAAAAAAAAAAATTTACAAATTAAAAAAAAAGTTTTTAAAATAAAAAAAAAGTTTTTACAAAAAAAAAAATTTTTTTTTTTTGCAAAGTTAAAAAAAAAATAAGTTAAAATTTAAAATAATTAACAAAAAAAATCGCAAAAATTTCAAATTTTTCTAAAAATATTTACATATTAACAAAAATTACGCAAAAGTCAGGACCAAGCCTATGTCTAACATAGCATTTTTTCGACTTCAGTTGTGAAAATCAGTGTTAGCACAGTGAAAATACAAAATAATACCTTTAAATGATACTATTTTTCAAATTGGATCCAATATCTGGTATATTAAGAATCATTTGTGATTTGAACAAATTAAATATGCATGAGAAAACCATTAATTGTATCAGCAGCTGATGGGACTTATTTTGCTGATGTTATATCAATCAATAAATCTGAAAGTTACCAACAGTAACAGTAACCAAAGACTAACAGATAGAGATGTTTTAAGGGTGTTGGCATTACAGACATATACAAGAAACAATTTATATCTGACTTAATCAAATAAAAAAGCTTCATAGTTTCCTTTAGACTTACCTACTGAAGTGTGAATAAATGAAAGCATATCCGCTGGTTCAGAAGTGACTCATATAACAGCAAAGGATACAGATAATGGGTATAGCAGACTTTTAGTTTATGTTATCGCTTCAGATGATGAATACAGTTCATTTCGGATAGATATGCTTACAAGTAAATTATATATTGAGTCGAAATTGTACTGAGAATTCATATCGGAGTATAACTCAAACATATGTATCTGCTTATGACCTGAGAAATTCACGACAATCTACAACGAATGATTTCGAATTCATGACATTCTACAACGACTGATTTCAAATTACACAACCAATAAAATATTTACCTTCAAGGAAAGAAAATGAAACCCCATTCAACTGTTTCAGATATCCAAATTGATCACGTGATCGATGTTGAACAGCAGGATCAGGCCTAAATCTAACATCCCATTCTTTCTCGATTTCGGTTGTTTAAAGTTCTTATTTTAAAGAAATGTACAATGGTTAGGCAACCATTATACTACTCTTTAAAATAACACTTTAAACAATCGAAATCGAGAAAAAATGGGATGTTAGATTTAGGCCTGATCCTGCTGTTCAACATCGATCACGTGATCAATTTGGATATCTGAAACAGTTGAATGGGGTTTCATTTTCTTTCCTTGAAGGTAAATATTTTATTGGTTGTGTAATTTGAAATCAGTCGTTGTAGAATGTCATGAATTCGAAATCATTCGTTGTAGATTGTCGTGAATTTCTCAGGTCATAAGCAGATACATATGTTTGAGTTATACTCCGATATGAATTCTCAGTACAATTTCGACTCAATATATAATTTACTTGTAAGCATATCTATCCGAAATGAACTGTATTCATCATCTGAAGCGATAACATAAACTAAAAGTCTGCTATACCCATTATCTGTATCCTTTGCTGTTATATGAGTCACTTCTGAACCAACGGATATGCTTTCATTTATTCACACTTCAGTAGGTAAGTCTAAAGGAAACTATGAAGCTTTTTTATTTGATTAAGTCAGATATAAATTGTTTCTTGTATATGTCTGTAATGCCAACACCCTTAAAACATCTCTATCTGTTAGTGTTTGGTTACTGTTACTGTTGGTAACTTTCAGATTTATTGATTGATATAACATCAGCAAAATAAGTCCCATCAGCTGCTGATACAATTAATGGTTTTCTCATGCATATTTAATTTGTTCAAATCACAAATGATTCTTAATATACCAGATATTGGATCCAATTTGAAAAATAGTATCATTTAAAGGTATTATTTTGTATTTTCACAGTGCTAACACTGATTTTCACAACTGAAGTCGAAAAAATGCTATGTTAGACATAGGCTTGGTCCTGACTTTTGCGTAATTTTTTGTTAATATGTAAATATTTTTAGAAAAATTTGAAATTTTTGCGATTTTTTTTTGTTAATTATTTTAAATTTTAACTTATTTTTTTTTTTAACTTTGCAAAAAAAAAAATTTTTTTTTTTGTAAAAACTTTTTTTTTATTTTAAAAACTTTTTTTTTAATTTGTAAATTTTTTTTTAATTTGTAAAAACTTTTTTTTAATTTGTAAAAAAAAAAATAATTTGTAAAAAACTTTTTTTTTTAATTTTAAAAACTTTTTTTTAATTTGTAAATTTTTTTTTAAATTTGTAAAAAAAAAAAAAATTAATTTGTAAAAAACTTTTTTTTTAAAACTTTGTAAAATCTTTTTTATTTTTTATTTGCAAAAACATATTTTTTTAATGACTTGTATATATTTTTTCATTAATCTGATGCGTAGCACTATCAAAAGTTGATTTTCACATGTACGTGTGTAAACTGGATATTCATTGGTGGAAATGTTGTTTCGTTGAACAAGTTATGATGTATCCCAAGTCTTACGTAAAGCAAAATTAGTTATTTACTATCATGAGAAATTTCATGTTAAAAATCATACAATATATTTTAACAATGAAATATGTTTTATAAAATAAGCACAGATATGTACAGATAAAAAAATTTATTATGATCATTTAAACAATACATTGTGAATATTGTCTACATTTATATCAATTACAAAAACTCTGACTAACAAAATTCTTTACAAATTTCACGTTTGGTGATCATATGTCAAATCTATAATGTTGTATGAGTAGTTTGGATAAATGTTGTAAAATCATAAATTTTATAATAGAATAATTAAATTCAATGATTAAAGAACGTATCTTTTTTCATTATGTAGAGTCAATTTCTAGCTAAGGGTTTAAACTTTGCAATATTGAGCTCTATACATTCAATTTTTTGGAGTGTCCAATCTGATCCTTGATTGTTAAATTCTTCAAACGATTGGTTAATTTTTGAATATCCTTCATCAATATGATTTGCAATACTATTTTCAGTAAGATCAACATAACAGCCACTTCTAAAATAAGATGTGATTGTTTCAATTTCATCTTCACCTCTTTCACGCTGAAACATGATTTTAGTAATCATATTCCATTTAATTGCTTTTTTCTCTCTCGCCTCAATTTGAAGATTGTATTGTAACTCAGGTTTCAAATTATTTTCAAAAGTTATTAAGCAGCCTTCCTCATGTTTCTCAGGATGAAATGTTAGAGTTTTAAACATGCCGAAAGCTGATGCTTGATGTCTTAACCTATTAAACTCTACACTAGGTAGTGGTATTTCAACTTTAACAGGAACAAGAGGTTTTTTAGTATGGTGTGTACGTAAATGTTGATTTAAATTTGATTTTTGACAAAATTTTCGATTACAGTGATCACATGTATAATGTAGGTCTTGGTGCATTTTCAAATGACGGTTCAACTTATCTTCATTTGAAAACGATTTCCCACATTCGTTACATGGTAACTGTGGCTTATGTATGATTTGATGTTCTTTCAAATGCTGATTCAATCTATATTCACTTGAGAACGACTTCTCGCATTCATTACAAGCTAATTGTGGTCGATTGTGAATGAGAATATGTTTATTCAATCTATAACGGCAATCAAAGATTTTTTCGCACTTTTCACACTTAAACAATTTTTTACATGAATGTGTTTTCATATGAGTTAAAAGAGCACATTTTCTAGTAAAAGATAATTTGCAAACTTCACATACAACAGGTGATACACTATCATACACCATCATATGTATTTTTAATCCCCGCTTTCTTGCAAACGATTTTTCGCAATGCACGCAAGTAAATGGTTTTTCATTGGTATGAATCTGCATATGAGTTATTAGAGCACATTTTCTAGTAAAGGATAATTTGCAAACTTCACATACAACAGGTGATACACTATCATACGTCATCATATGCTTTTTTAATTCACGCTTTCTTGTAAATGCTTTTCCACAATCTTCACAAGTAAATGGTTTTTCATTGGTATGGATCTGCATATGTTCTTTTAAATTCCAATTAGATGAAAAGTATTTGTCACAAATAGAACACATCTGCAAGAGAAATAAATGTAAACAATTACAATTCACTCTAATGTTACAGGTGAAAAATACTTCTTAAAGAATATGTGGTAAAATATTTTAATGTAAATTTACACTCATTATGCTTAATGTATGTATTCTAAATATATCAGATATAAGTACTCACATGTTTATTATTCTCTAACTTTATATGTGTCAACGACGAAACATTCGGAATGTCCATTTCTGCAGTTTTGAGTTGTTCTGTTGTAATATCTACACAGTAAAATAATTATATACTTAGAAAAGATTTAAAGGATAAATAATTTGTTATTGATTTTATAATGATATATTAAAACTTACTTTATTCCTTTACTAAAAAACCGATTCCTCACTTGAATTAAAATCTGAAAAAATTATCAGAGCTGCACACAGTTACCCTCCCTCAAGAGTTTAACAGTGGGAATGAGAAACATAGTGCTACTTATCGAATACTTATATTATCACCGATTGCATTGATCACGTGACAAAGCGCGCATGCGTACTTAAGTATATTTTTTCATTTAATAGTTCAAAATTTTATCTAATTAATGAAATATTTTCTAGTAAATTGTAGATTATTATATTTCAAATGTGATAGAGGTAATGTTTGTAGTTGAATATGTAATTTGTAAATTTTTTTGTAATTTTTTTTAAACTTTTGTACTTTTTAAAATTTTTTTGTAAAACTTTTTTGTAAAAACTTTTTTATTTAGATTTTGTGAATTTTTTTTATTTTGTTTTGTAAAAACTTTTTTTGTATATATATATTTTTTTTGTAATTTATTTTAATTTGTAAAAACAATTTTTTAACTTCTTTTTTAACTTAAAACTTTTAATTTTTTTTAATTTTTTAAATTTTTGATTAATAGCTTTTGGGTTGGGTTGGGTTGATTATTGACGGCCAATTATCGACACTAGGGATATAGGCCCAGGGGGAGTGCCCTTCGTGGGGGTCTTTCTAAGGGAACCTAATCCGTATTTACGCATGGAGAAAATCCACGGCTCGAAAGAAAACCACGAAAACTCCGAGCGATTAGGCCGACGGGCGCGATTGGGATCGAACCCAGCACCTCCCGTCTACCAGCTTCGAGAGCACAACCTCTCAGCCACTGGTGGGGCTTAATAGCTTTTGTGTTTAATATTTTTAGATACTTACAATTTATTATTTTCATTTAACGTATATTTAATTTCTATGATGTTTCTATGGTAAAAATTATGTGGGATATATAGTTGATAAGTGATAGAATATAAATTTTAATATGTGATTTGAATTTTTGAATAGGAACCACAGTTCAAATATTATTTTACTGTCGTTTATCTTCAAATATGTTTCCGTTTCTGTGATATAAAATAGCTTGAAATCATTCAAATGGTGTAAAAAATCACTAAATAAAAACTAAAATTGGGTATTTACTAGATAAATCCATATATTTGGATATTTACTCGATAAATCCATATATTTATATGTATGTTTCTGAAAGAAATGGGTGAAATGCAATTACATCATCTAAGTTGTGCTAAAATAGCTATGTGAGCAGCATCTAAGTTCATGTTAAAATGCTGTCTAATATTTGGTAATATTTATCGTTTTCATAAACGAGGCAATTTGAAATAAAATTGAAGTTTATATTCGTGTATATTCTGTTAAAACTAGAAAATTTAAAAGACAGTATTCGTATTCATGTAGAAAAAAATGTTGTTTACTAAATTTGATATGTGCAAACAGGTTAATTATTCCATACGTTTCCATGTTTTCAGGTAAAAGTTGAAGAAAAGTATAACTTTAAGAGAATATTAATACTTAGAATATGAGTTTAAGTGAAAATTTAGGTAGTGGTGTTTCTGTGATAGAAAAGATTTAATTTTATCACGGAAAATATTGAATATAAAATTACTAATTAATATAAAACTTATGAAAAACATGGTATATAATCTTTGGAATTACGTAAAAATTGCTAAGTGTAAGCTAATATTATTTATTTTATCCTATAAATCCTTATTTTCATATGTAAATTGTGATGTAAACAGGAGTTTATATAATTACTATTGAAATTTCATGTAAAGTAATCTAAAACGTAAATATTTTCTCTATTTCTGTGTACTGTGGTCATCTATGCGGTATGAGACGTATGGTAATCATGCATCTTAGTGTACAATAATATAGAAAACTTGTGTAAAATTCATTAAAATTAACATTTTTCCCATAAAAGTCGATACTTTCCTTTGTTTTATCTATTTATTAATACTAAATTATGCTGTTTTTGTTAAAATTAATACATAACAACTTGTATAAAGAAAAATAAATGCACACTATTAGCACTCTTTAAGAAGATAGAGGAAGGTAAACTTTGTTAAATATAGTACAATTTTATTTTAGAGCGTGGATTTTTTGAAAACTTTAAAAATGAATAATATTTGCATCGCTTCAAAGTAGGACCCTACACGATCTTTTGTTATCTTCCCCTTTTCTTAGAATGTGGGGTTGGATCTCCCCTCACAAATGCTACATTTTGCGAATGAAAAAAAAAAAGAAAGAAAAAAAAAATTGCGTATTGAGAATAAATAAACAACAGGTTTTTTACTTAAATATGGTCGGTTATTTCAAGTCTAAATGATGTAAAAAGATTATATTACGAGCGTCTAAACAGAATTAAATCAAGTATACAGAGTAAACTTAGTTAATTGGTTGTTAAAACTCCTATTTTTGTGCGGAAAATCAATTAATTCAGTAAAAAAATCATTCAAATTTTGAATATTTTCTATGTATTGCGGTTAAAAAACTAAAAATATAAGTGTAATTTTCTCTTATAAGTTGATAACGTCATCTTATAGTTGAAAAATTCTGAAAAAATCAGCTTTATTCCTTAAAATTGATATTTTCCCATTGTTTCGTCTAATTGGTAATACTCATTAAGGTACTCATTGTACATAAACTATAATATATGTTTAATCTTCGGCTTATGGTTATATTCTCGTCTTATAGTTGAAAAATTCGTAAGAAATCAGCTTTTTTCGTTAAAATTGTTATTTTATTTTGCTTAATTATTCTACTCATTAAGGTGTCCAATGTTCAGAAACTATAATATAAGTTTAAAATCTATCTTATAGTTTGATGTTCTCATCTGATAGTTGAAAAATTTATTAGAAATCAGCTTTTTCGTTAAAATTTGATATTTTTTTCATTGTTTCGTGTAATTAGTAATACTCATTAAGATGTTTGTTATTCGAAATTAATATATATGTTTAATCTTCGGTTTGTGGTTTGGTATCCTCGTTCTATAGTTGAAAAATTTGTAAGAAATCAGCTTTTTTCGTTAAAAATGAATATTTTGTCTAATTATCAGTATTCATTAATGTAATGATTGTTCAAAAACTAAAATGTAAGTTTAAATTTCTTCATATAAGTTGATATCGTCATCTTATACTTGAAAAATTCTTCAGGAATCCGCTTTTTTCGTTAAAATTAATATTTTTCCATTGTTTCGCTTAATTAGTGATACTCATTATAAGGTGTTTGTCTTTCAAAATTAGTATATAAAATCAATATTCATCTTATAGTATGATAATCTTGTTCATTTAACTTCTTCTTAGAGTTCTTATTTTCATCCCCTCATGTTACAGTAGAAAATTATTTTTCCCCACCGGAGGATCGGTGCAGCCGGAGGAGCGGTGCCTCCGGCCGGAGGAGCGGATCCTCAGTGCTGCAGCTGCGTGCCTCCGGCCGGAGGCACGGTGCCTCAGTGCCTCCGGCTGAGCCAGAACTGTCGTTTTCCCACTACTTTTGTACATGATAAAATAGGATTTTTAATTTTCACAAAAGTGTAACGAATATTTTGCAGTTTCGCTAACGTTTCTACTGTTTTTCTTCCTTGATAACACAAGAAGAAATTTGTGTTATGAAAACTCAAGTTTGAAAAATAAATTAGATAAACACTATTTGGTTTTTCAAAAAATTAAAATGCAGGAAAACTCAATAAATAAATAAATGGATAAAAAAAAAACCAAGTTGGAAATTGTACGTTAAACGTGAAAAACTTAAAAAATGAGGTGTGTTCGTACCATAACTAGTTTTATAATGTAAAAAAAATCATCGTTATTATTTCCTTGAAATGAATTTTATCGTCTGTTATAAGCGAAATGAACATGCATTTTTTCGTATGCCACGTTTACAGATGCAATTTTTTTCGACACCAGACAGAGCTGCAAAATTCACCTCGGAGTTCTTGCTTTGCGAATGATTACCTCCATGGTTTAATATTTCTATGACTCACGAAGAACGAATCTCTTGTGTTTATTTACTTTAATGGATTGAGATATTCGTCTTTTAACACATTGACGGACAGTAGGAACAAGTGAAGTTCGAAAATTGACACTATATGTTTTTGTAATTTTTAGAATATTAGAAGTATAGTTTTACTCTTTCTGCTTAAATAAACTTAATTTTGATTCATTCAGCACCTTTAATTAGGTTGCACTACTCTCTTCAATACCACCACGTCAGGGTGGCTAACGGTCAGGGAAAAATACAGTCAAAAAAAGTGATGAACACCAGTATATTCTTATAGAAAAATTTATGTTGATTATTTGATCAAATAATCAATTTGAATTTTTCTATAAGAATATACTGGTAATTGTCATTTTTTTACTGCATTTTCCCCTGTCCACTAGCCATCCTGCACGTGCATACTGAAGCTGCAACGTGTATAACAGGTGGAAAACGAACTTCAACGTAAAAAATTGTTTCCAAAACATGACATTGGGCTTCTTTTTGTACGCCGGTAAATGCACATTTGTGCTGCTATAGCCGTAGTGTCTAAAAACGACCGTTTCGTTTTGGACGGCTATTGCCGTCATGCCACATAGTGAACTTCGCTTTGACGGCTATAGCCGCAAGTGTCCGTCAACGTGTTAACCTAATTTCCACTGAAGTTATCTCATAATCTATAATATTTGTAATGTAACATGTAACTCGTCTCTCAAGCAAACAATTTTTTTGAACGATCATTCTAAAAATGTAACTGTTATGCAATTTCATTCGAAAAAATTATTTTGAATAAAAATGGCCACTTGGTATATTAAAAAAAAAAGTGGTTAGCTCGTATTTATTTTTCTCGGTCACATGACGTGCGCTTTTATAGTATAGATTACGTATAATACAATTTAATAGAATGAAGAAAACTGTTATTAATATCTTTTAAGTTTAGATTCGATTTTCATAAAGTTTGAAATGACTCAACACAATTCTGCAACGATTATACAGTCGACGCTCGTTATAACGACCCCTCGTCTGCCAAGGAAAATGGTCGTTATAATGGAAGGTCGCTATAACGAAAGTGAACGAAAAAATAATAAACTCTAATCAGATGCAAAATAATTAAGTTTTCAAAGGAAAGTCTCCAATACAATATTGTTACAAATTGTTATTTACTTTTGTATCATATAAACATTGACAATACAAAATTATAAAAAAAAATCAATTTAAGAGAATGATGACGTATTTCTTAACTAAAATATAGCGTAAATGTTAAATCACACACAAAAAAAGTAGTAGTTATTTACGTATTGACATTTCTTTTTTTTAGAAAAAATAATTTGAAACTGTTCTTTTCTTTTTGTTGATATTTTCTTAAAACAAAATTTTCCATCTATTGTCTTTCAAAAAAATGTTTTAAAGTGTCAATAGTATTTGAAACGTTTTTACATTAGGTATCGGCGGTAACTGCATACTTTCAGCATTTGACTATTCATTTTCATCTTGTATAGAATAGCGACAAATAATGTGATTTACCACACAGTATACACCAGTCAATCATGAGGAAAGAAAATGGTAATTTTATTTCTGAAAAAAATCGGAAGGACAGGACAATTCGGTCGCTGTATTGGGAAAAAAGAAGCAGACCGGTCGTTATATTGGATGTGAAAATAAATTAGCAAAAATGGGATATATTTCGGGACAGTTTGCATCGGTCGTTATAATGGAATGGTCGCTATAATGGACGGTCGCTATAACGAGCATCGACTGTATGTATTAAATTTCAATCTCTTCGGTTGGGCAGTTTTTTCACTCTTATATGCGGACGGACAGACAGTCGGACGACCACTAACAGCACAGTCGAATGACGTGAAAGTTCTTTTGACAACACCAATTTTATTAAATAGACTATATGAAGAAAACAAAAATGAACTATAATAGTAGATAGGCAAAAATTAGTGATGGGCATAACGATTATTTTGATTATGCGAATGAATCATCCGGGCATGTGCAGAAATATATCTGTCAAACTTTATTTTTTTATTATTATTATTCAATTGCTACCAGAAATTTTGAAAATGAAAAAAAAAGTTTTTAATAATCAGAAACTTTTTTTTTCTTCAAAATTTCTGGTAGTAATTGAATAAAAAAGTTTTTAAGTTTGACAGATATGCTGCTGCACATACCCGAATGATTCATTCGAGGAATCAAAATAATCGATATGTCCATCATAAGTAAAAATGCGTAAAATGATAAATTATTTCTTTTACATTCTGTACATCTGACATGGGAACGAAAAACAGGATTTGTATGACTTACATTTTAGCAATCTTTTCCTTATTAGATGGCAAATTTCTGCCACTTTTAAAGACAAATATTATTTTTTTAACTATCGGAAAGAATCCTAATAGCAAATACACCTAAGCGGACTATATAGGTTAGGAATTTCCTATGAAAGCATCGCTAAAGGGAAGCAACGCTCCTTACAGACTTATGTAGAGGTTATTGACTTAAGATTTTTTATGGTATGTATATACCTTTGAAGGCTTTTTACTGAGTTCTGTTGTATTATTTTTCTTCACTCTACAATTTTTCAATCAAATGTAAGAAATAAAAACGAAATTATGAATATAAGTAACTATTGAAAAAAAAGTAAAACTGATTTCAAGGAATGATTTTTAAATTTCGTAATCGTTTATTGTTATCATCGTCTAAATCCAAAAAAGGTTTTCAAAATGTTAAACTGAATGTAGAAATCTTGCAAACCAGTCATGTTAAAAAATGCATATATTATTATTATTAATTTCATTTCAAATTGAGATTTTGGAAAAAATCCAAGTAGTTTTCATGTAGACATTTTTTTTTCTTTTAAATAGAAAGAAAGAAAAATTAATAAATGATAAGTTTAATATTTGGCAAGATTAGTACATATTTCACACAACTTCACTTCCCTGTTGAAGACTATAGTTTAGTTGGTAAATTTCCCACTATGTTCAACATTTCAAAAAACATAATTTTTAGAAAAAACACATTTAAAAGTTTCGGAAGTAGACCGATACATGATGCAAACAGAATCCATTAGAACTAAAAATTTTTCCCTTTTTATCATTGAGCAGTGCGGCGCTTCAAACGGAAAAAATCAGTGTGTTGCTTAGCCTATATGACACGTCAGTTGATATTTATCTGTGAATTTGTAATTGCTTAGAGCCAGACTGAGCTGTTTTTGAATCGATGCCGTTTTACTTGAAGAAAACAAATTTCTTTTAGTTGCAGATTTTAACTCATTGTTATGAGTGAGAAATGACACTTGTTATTGAAGAAACAGGATATTAGTAGAAGATAAACTCATGTACAGGGCTACGCAAAGAACCAGATATACTGCCGTGTATGGATGATAATTTCTGAAAATAGATTTACAGATGTTGTGTACGTTTCACAGTGGGCATATGGCGAATTTAGCAGTCCAAAGATCAATTTTTCAAAACGAGTTGAAGAGAGTAATATGTACACTATTAAAAATTTGCAGCAAATTATCCATTCATTTGACCGTTTTTATAGAAAACGGTTACATAACTGCAATTTAACTCTATTCTGGCCATATAATTGCCCATATTATGGCCAGAATAGAGTTAAATTACAGTTATGTAATCATTTTCTCTGAAAACGGTCAAATGACCGGACAGTTTGCTTTTTAACAATGTAGCTAACTGTAAAAGTAAATACTTGGAAAATTATCGTACAGGACAAATGCAGTACAAATTTTCCCATATGCGAACTAATTAGTACGAGGCAAGTTAAAACTTGCTTATAGTACTAAGTAGGTTGCTTTTCTGTACTCTCAACTAAGATTTTGTGATTGCTAATTTCAATGCTAATTTTTTTTCTCCAAAATTTTAGTTATATGAAATAGTTATGGACTGTGATAGGCCAGTTAAGTATGTTTATTTTTCACATGAATATGTTAATATTTGTTTAATGAAATGATATGATAAGGATACATGAAATGTTAAGCACAGTCAGATTGAGGACGGACCTTACTTTTGACTACCACTATTTACCATTACTAAGCTTCACCTTATTAAATAATGGAATTTGTAATTTTGCTCTGTGACTAAATAAGGTTATTTTGAGTTAGTGGTATTTAAAATGTGCGCAGTAACATTAGGACGTTACCTTCTTAAAAAAAATTACCTTAAAAGGAATAATCATAATTGAGCATGGACTTTGAACATGGTGCGATTTGTTCCAACCAGATATCAATGTCTCTCCGTGTTTTCGGCGGCAGTATGTCATTATTAACCGCTTTTAGACCGTCCCATGTATGAATTTTATGCGCATTGCACCACTTTTTAATGCCCTAATTAGATAAAGCAAATATTACCTTTCTCTATTATTAGTACCAAAAACAAATGCTGTAGGAAGTAGTTTTTGAATATGAAAATAAGCACTCATTGTACCCAGGGCTTAAATTCTAAGGAAAAAAGTACCGGAACCCTAATATCCTGAAGTACTAACACCCGTAGCGTACCCCTCCCCATTCCGCCGTCACTCATATCTTCATGTGTATATTTAATACATTATTTTCAAAATTTAAAAGCATTGTTTTTTAATTTAGCAAAATAAAAATTTTACCTACATGCATCTGCATATACTTAGCTATCAACTATTTCACTTTCTTGTTATTACTAGTACTTCCAAATAAAAACCTTTGCTTAATCTTAATGTTAATGAATTGCAGAATTCTGCGATTCAATAAGCTCACGATTATGATTCGGAAAGCCTGTTAACACAAAAACTGAATAGTTCGCAGCTATGCAGAATAGAAAAAAGACTATTTTTCTTTACTCTTTATTTTGATCAAAATAGCATTAAAATGATTTAAAATGGAAATAATTAAAATTTTGAATTTAAGACAGATTGAGCTCGGGCCTGCCCAAACCCGAAGACTGATATGAAAATCGAGCCCGTTTCATCTCCATCTCTTACGTGAGTGACACATTACCTTACTTATAACTGTTTTGATACAATAGAAGGCAAAATATTGGAAATGGGAGGGAAAGGAAAGAGTAATTTTGGATTCGTGTTTCGAAAGCGTTATTGCAGTGGGCTCTGGAACGCAGTGATTATGAGCTCCGGTGAATTCTGGGCAAAATTTAAATATTTACTAAAACAGAGAAGTACCGGAGTTGAGCTCCGGTGGGCTCCGGCGCAAATTAACCCCTTCGCGACGAGCGTCCTTTACAGAATTTTTAATCTTTTACCACCGGTTTTTCAAAACAGAAATTTTCGCCTAATTGAATCGCAGAAATGCTGTCATGAAATAAGGAAAAGCTTACAATAAAAACTGGTGGGAATAATCGAGGATTCTGAGCATCTTATGCGTCACGTATACGTGTCGCTCGTCTCCAAGGGGTTAAGCCCTGATTGTACCGAAAGATCTAATAGACATTAAAGCTCGAGATATTTTTTCTTTTAAAGTGCAATGTCAGGAAACATTGTCATTAAAAACATACTTTTTATCATATAATTACAGTATGTCAATAGGTGTTCTACGTTCAGAGATTACTGTCGCCATGAGACAGCGTCATGCAGACATATCCATCTTCGCGATTACTTAGTTTAAATCTTGAAGGACACGTAATATCCAGCGCACCATGTTTCTGAAAGGATAATTAATTAGAGAAATGCGTATAGGATGTTCTAAAATGAACAGAAAGTGTTTAAATTTTAAAAATAAGTAAATGCTGACAGCTATTGCAATTGAGGGACCTTCTGCAATGCAAGGGCAAAAATGGATTTTTAATCTACAAGGCTTTGAAATTTACTTTCAACATTTTAATTTAGAATATAAGTTATTTGCATATATTCCTATTATGATGAATTTTCTAGCATCTTTTGTTTGCTTATGATCATAAAATTTATATTTCCTTATATACTGAATAATACATTACATAAATCTGAAAATTGAACACTTACCTTGCATACCCTATGATTTTGGGTGAAGAGAAAAAATATATTTGGAACACTTAATGACTTTTATATAGTGAACACAAGAGTTAACAAAATATGAAATCATCTAAGCGTTTTTTGATTAAAAAAGTCCTTCCGGCCTGTACCGGGAGGAAAAGGTAGCTTTCCTATATCTTCGTTTTAAAATTTTAGCTAATGTTACTCGAAAACAGCAAGTTAAAATGCAAAGAAACATTTACAAAAGACTCGTTAATACTGAATTTGAATAAGAAATCCACCAAATTATTCAGCAATAGCCAAATTGGCTTCATTTATGAAGACTAATTTTGGTCGCCAAATTTAGCGATATTTCGCCAAATGTCGCCAATTTTGGCGAGAATTTGGCGCTAACGGATATGAATATATAGTTTTATGCGTATGATTGGGAAAATTATTACCACAAAGAAAGAAAATAATTTGCGAGTAATCGCGTTAATGTGGTGTTTTGTATCAAAATGTCAGCCACCCCAGAATTTCAAACTGCTCTATCTCAGCCATTATTTAAGATAGAGGTAAACCAAAAAATGCTCTGGAATCCTTGTATCAAGGCCTAACACGTAATTAAAAAAATAAATTTGAATTTTTAACTTTTTTGTATGTTTATTTTAGTTTTAAATTTTTAAATGGCCGCCATCTTGAAACAAAATGGCGGACCAAGCTGGCCAACGAACTCGGTTGAGACATTGGTGAGGTTAATACACACAATTGGTTTCATTGAAATCGATTTATAATTAAAAGTTTCATCAAAATCGATGTATAAATACGGGCGTTATCGTATGACATCGATCAGATATATATATATATATATATATATATATATATAAATCAAGATTTGAACGGAGGGTGGTTTTGGGGTCTGGGGGTCATGATCGGTGAATATATATCAACATTTTCCGGAACTGCTTTCCTCCGAACGGCTGCAATAGGTAGCTTTATACTTTTAGGTAGCTTTCAATACAAAAAAGTATAAAGCTATCTATTGCAGCCGTTCGGAGGAAAGCAGTTCCCGAAAATTTCGATATATTTTCACCGATCATGATCCCCAGACCCCCAAACCACCCTACGTTCAAATGTTGATTTATATATATATATATATATATATATATATATATATATATATATCCATATATATATATATATCCATATATATATATATATATATATGATCTGTGTCATACGATAACGCTCGTATTTATAAATCAATTTCGATGAAACCAATTGTGTGTATTAAGCTCACCAATGTCTCCACCGAATTCGTTGGCCAGCTTGGTGCGCCATTTTGTTTCAAGATGGCGGCCAATTAAAAATTAAAACCAAAAAATTAGAGACACCCCTTATTTGAAAGTAAACCAGTCTGACAGCGACGTACAATAACGTAACAACGCAGAGTTGCTTATATAAGGTACCCTCCGCGTACAACGTAGTTAGCACGAGCGTTACTACAAAAATGGGTAAGACTAAAGTTTTAAGTAACTTTGAACGAGCGATGATCGTCGATGCAAGAAGAGCTGGTACCAGCATCTCTGAAATGACGGCTGTTTTGGGATTTTCTCGCCAAACAGTATCTCGGGTGTTTAGAGATTGGTAGTTGAGAAAAAACTTCCAGAGATTAGGACGATTCTGGTCGAAAAAGACTGGTGAACGAGAGAGGTAAAAGGCGATTAGCACTCATATCACGCAGCAACAGAAAGGCAACAACACCGCCAAATTACAGCTCAAATCAATTCAATAGCATTAGCATCCCAAAGCACATCCCAACGCACAACAGGACGGACGGACTTTGCAAGGAAGTGCTTTAGCAGCAGGAGACCATCGAGAGTGCGTTTGGTATTACAGAAAAGTAGCAAATGGCGCCTGTTGTAGGCAAAGGAACGGCGAAATTGGTCACTTGAAGATTGAAAAAAAAAATAGCCTGATCCGATGAATCTTGTTTCCTGTTCTATCATGCAGATGACGGGATCAAAATATGACGTAAACAGCACGAATTGAAGAACCCCTCCTGCCAAATGACAACTCTTCAGGCTGGTGTTGGTGGAATTATGGTATGGGGAATGTATTCCTGGAATACAATTGGTCTTTTGATATCTGTGGACTCAATTTTGAACACTACAGCTTACCTCACCATCGTTGCCGATCACGTGCACTCGTTTATGGCTATAATGTTCACTTATGGGTACGGCCACTTTCAGAAAGACAATGCACATTGCCACCGTGCTCAATCGGTGTTAAATTGATTTGAAGAACAACAAACAGGGTTTAACCTGCATCCATGGTCAGCTCAGTCCCCTAACCTCAATCCTATTGAACATTTGTGGTATGAAGTTGAAAGAACTCTCAAAGCTTGGAATCAACATTGGAAGCACCATCCAATCACAAATGGATAGAATATTGCCTTTTAATGTGCGCGAAATCTTTAAATTTCGGCACCAGTATTTTATTACAGAAATTTCCGCCTTTATCTAATCTCCAAAATTCAGCGATTAAGTAAGGGAAAAAATATTATATAGTAAAACTGATGCCAAAGATTTAAAAGAAGTGTAAAAGACGAAAGTGTTTTGGAAAACCATCAAACTATTAATTAGCTAAGGAAAGAGTTGGATTTTCAGCTGGAATATTATTTACATAAATAATAGAAATTTTATATCACTGTTTTGGAATTGAATTAGGACTGAGTCAAATATTTAGCGCGGATATCGCACTTTCTTTAATTTGGGTCCTCTACATAAAAAAAAAAAATCAAGCAAATAGGGAAAATATGTCGCATATGTTATGAAACATTTTTGAATATTTTTGATATCGTAATCTTTTAACGCAGTGAAAGAGAAATTTATTAATAAACATGTTTGTTTTCACTCAAAGAGTGCTCTTTATTTGACCAATACAGGGTCATTCATAATTCCCTCCGGGGTTTCGAAACGTTATAGTAAAAAAACGAAGACGAATATGAAAAAAAGAAACATATGAAATTATTCCGAAACTATTCAAGTTTTACTTACATACATTACAGGTGTTCTATGTGTGAACCCTTGGTCACACGGCATACATCCATGCGATAGTCCAGTTCCTGCCATACTCCGTTTCTTTAAATTTCCGTTACCACACATGAATTGTTTTGTCAGTTGGTCCCTGTTTTCGATATTTATTACGAAAGGCCCGTTGAACTGACACCACTGATTCAGATTTAAAGAAACGGAGTATGGCAGGTACTGGACTATCGCATGGATGTATGCCGTGTGACCAAGTGTTCACACATAGAACACCTTTAATGTATGTAAGTAAAACTTGAATAGTTTCGGAATAATTTCATATGTTTCTTTTTTTCATATTCGTCTTCGTTATTTTACTATAACGTTTCGAAACCCCGGAGGGAATTATGAATGACCCTGTATTTGACAATGATAAAATTTTGTATCAGAAAATAGACTAAAATAGCGTAATACAAAAAAAAAATCACAGAGATTATAAACTTGCTGCTGTTAGCTTGGAACAACTGTTGTAAGTAGAAATGGAAATATTACCGAAATCTGTAATATCCCGATAATACTAACTCACCGAGTGTCGCACAATGCTATTTGTTGTGCAAAGAATCATAAGAGCCTTCTCCCCTCACACGAAAACACCTGCTCGTTAATATTAATCCAATGGGGCATTAGTTTTCTAATATCTCGTTTGTATTTCAATATTTTTAAACGATTTGTTTTGAATTGGCAATCTCTATTTTCGCCGTTGATTACTTTTTCGATTTTGTTTGTGGATTTTTTTACGAAGATCCTTCCACTTTCGAATCCGGTTCCAAAAGTGGAAGTATCTTCGTAAACAAATTCCGCAACGAAAATAGAAAAATGAATCAACGGAGGAAATAGAGATTGATCTCAGCTATTCAACGCAAAAAAAAAAAAAAACAAGTGGGTAAGTGTGACCGAAGATCGCTCAAAGGGTTTCGTTTAATATTCCTTTCAAAACACTTTATCATTTCTTTAATAAATTCAAACAAATTTCATTTAGCAAAAAAAAAAAAAAAAAAAAAAAAAAAAAAAAAAAAAATCATGTTTTTTATAAAGACATGTTTTTTATAAAGTAAAAATTTACCGGTCTATTTTTTTGTTTTTGCGATATCTAAACCAGCCGGATAGCGGGCCAAGCCCGCTATTATATTCTGTCATACTAATATTCGTCATACGGACTAAATTCAATATTTAAAAAATTAATTTCAAAATTAAACAAACTGTACACTTTCAAAATGTTAAAATATGCGAATATTTCCATAATCGGATTTTTATCATGATTCAATATGTTTCTCAAACTCATATATTTGCTATTCTCTATTATTTATATTGATACTCGCTTTGTATTATTCTCAAACATTTGAAAAATTAGTTAAACTATAAACTCATATGACGTCAGATTTTCTTTTTAATTCTCTAATGACGTGATATTAATCTGCTTTGTGTACTTTCACATACTCATACTCCTTGTATTATTGAGAAATCTTAGACATTTTCCGTTTTATTACGACTATGACGTCAATCAATTTCATTTCATATTAATCTTTTTTTTTCATTTGGTGAAACTTTTTATTTCATTTTTCACGTGGAAATCGTTTAATAGAAAATTAATTATTGTAGAAAGAATTTCATCGTGGATTTTTAATTTTTGGCATCGACTATAACGAAAAATGTTTACATTTAATAGGGAAAGGCTGTTAGAATTTTGGTTTTTTATCTCTTTTTGATAAAATAATACAAATTTCTTAAATTTTAATATTTTGAGCTCTTCACAGCTGATATTCAGATTTCTACACCTCAGTTTCAACTCTGTAAGTTACATACTTTTTGAGAATAGCTCTGTGACTGACAGACAACGGAGCGGGAGTAATAGAAATATATTTTATATATATTAAATATTAAATATATTTAGTGAGATGAACGAAACCCTAAAAATCGTTTAAAATATTGAAATGCAGAAGAGGTATTAGAAAAATAATGCCCCATAGGATTAACATTAGCGAGCGGGTGTTTCCGCGTAAAGGGAGAGGACCTTACCTTCTCACAGCCGTGAACTGATATATCTGTTCACTATGCTGTTATAGGTTTCACTGCAATAGAAGCATTGTTTAAATTGATATATTTCTACAAATATAATGAAGTTTTAAAACACTGAGTAATGATTAATACTCTCAAGGGTTATACTAATATATGTAATTAATTTTTTTATACCCAGTTTGAAAATTCATCTTTTTTTTAAATATTTTTGATTCACTACAGTTAAAACAACATTACAAAGTTGCCCTTTTCTTCGGCGGTCAGAGGGTTAACCCTTTCAAGGTCGTGGTACATCTATGAAACCATTAAATTTTAATTCCCAAATGACACAATGACACCAGAAATTTGGCATAAAATTATCCGCTTATTATGAACGTGAAACATAGCTTTTTCCTGTTTCCAAATAAATCTGTTCGTAAATTCCGGTGTGACTCACTCATTTCCACATTTTAGGAATGGAAGTGCTTTGTCCCTGAAAGGGTTAAAGCACTTTCGCACGTATTTTCGATGAGAACATGTGCTAAAGCTGTTTAAAAAACTTATTTCCACACCTAATATTTGTTTATTTCTTGTTTTGATGAGAAATGCTTGTGTCGTTTTCGGTTCCTGTGGGTTATAGAATCTGATTTTCCTAATTTCTACAAATAAGTATTTGTGATCAAATTTTGTTTCTAATTCCCGAAGTTCATCCAAAGTAGAGATCTTTCACCATTTTGCCTAAAAGTCTTTTGCTACCACGAATTTCGAAAGCTAATATTCACTTTATTTAAACGTCATTTTTTGTCATTAAATAAACAAAAAATGTTCTAATCGAATATAGTAGTTGCTTAGTGGACAGCAGACTACTGGTGGAAGACCAAACGGTACCATATCGTTCAATTAATTTTAGGCATTCAACAAAAATGCCGATAAAATTGCCGTAATTTCCGGCGTATAATCCTCGGATCAAACAATTATCTTTCTAGCCAGAAATTTTATCCAATAATTAAAGTCAAATAATTACAGCGATTTACTAAGTTACATTTTGAAAAAAAAATTCTGGGTCGAAACATGATTGTTTAATCCGCGGACTATACGCCGGAAATTACGGTGGTTTTACAGCAGCTATAGCTTATGTGCGGGAAAATAATTTTTGACATTTTTTATCAATAAAATTTTCACAGGCGGTTCTACACTAATGCCAATTTTCCATTGTTTATTTAGTTTTTTTAAGTCTAATGAACATATTTTAAACCAGAATTATTACTATTATTACTATTATTACTATTATTACTAGAATTAGAGGTGGGATATCTTTCATAATACTTCATTTTAATCGTGATTTGCACCAGAAATTTTTAATGAAATATTACTTTGATAAATTTAATAAATGCTGGAACAATGTAATTAGCAGAATAGAAACCTAGTTGCGTACCAACTGAACTTCCAGGTTACATGTAAGCGACTTACGAGGCAAATTGGGAGCCGTGAGAAATATAAAAAATTAAAAATTAAATAAAAATACTTAACAGTAAAAAGTTTAACAAAAAAAGTAAACAATCTGTAAAATTGCTTTTTCTTATTTTAAAATAAATTTATTAAAAATTCTGCAGAGTATTTCAACATTACAGAAACGCAATTACTTGGAGGGAGGGGGGTTACTTACAACGGTTACAAAAGCAATGTAATAAGTTCTCATATAACAAAGAAAAATTTTAGTAAATAAATTTTCTGGTTTAAAACATGTTTCTTTAATTTGGAGAATAACAAAAATATTCTTGGCAATAGGTGTAACGATTTCCATACTATTTTTCTCATGTGCTAATGTCGTCTACATGTTCTGTAAATCTAAAAAAAATGCTCACTTCTACATAATATTCATCTTCATCAGGAGGTTTACGTATGTTAATAAAACATACAAGTGTAGTTACATTTGCACAGCATGAGAGAGATCTGTAATGCAGTGAATTCTATTGTAATTATAGTTATATTTGATTTATTTTCTTTCTGTAAACTCGTTGATCGTTTCCTTTAAATCATTAAAAAAAATCGTATTTTTTATGAGTGTAATGTATATATACTGCTTCATTTTTAATACTTCAAATATTCTTCAAATTCTTCAAAAATATTCTTCAAACAATTCAAATATTCAATCTTCTTATATAAAAATCTCTACAAAGAATATTGTTTGGAAATAGAAGTAATCAAACAAGTGACCGCTCCGAATCTTAAAAATCTGAAACCAAGCAACAATTTTGTGTTTTCATTTTATAATCATATTCATCCATTCATATTCTTAAAAAAAATTTTCAATAAATTTTTTTTGTGTTATCTGCAATCTATTCACCTGAAAAATATCGATCATTGAAATCGAGCTTGTTTTCTAAAACAATACTGATTCCCCCAAATAAAATAAAACAATTTCCGACGATTTGTAAGTTAGCGTGAAATAGAAATTTCGCTTGAAGGGACTCGTTTTATTTCTTTTTTATTCCTACGTAATATAATGAGATTTTAGAGTTTCGCAAAAGGGTACACAAAAGTGTTGATGTTTCTTTAACATTACATCTGATAACACACGAAGAAAATTGGATTTTAAAAACTTATGTTTGAAAAATAAACTAGATTTTACCATTCGTATTTGCCAGAAAATATTAAAATTCAGGGAAAATAATACAATAAGGAATTTTAAATGGGTAAAACAATAAAAAATAGTTTAAAGAATAACTAAAATTTAAGTGTATGAAAAGAAATTCACACACAAAGTTTAATTAATTTGTTCAGATAATTTATTTTCATTACTTTTGAATGATAAAATGTAAAATTAACAACATAATATAAATTAAATGTGCATGACCAGCAGGAAATTTAATTGCAGAAAAAAAGAGCATATAGCTGATATTAAATGTAGAGCCCTGGCAAGATTATATCAAGAAGAAACCATCCAAATAAATTTCAATGAAAGTAAAATAATATTTCCCTCCAGTCTATACTATCCATCCATAATAAGAGAAACCATAGAGATACTCACGCGCAAAAATACAATATGTAACGATGCGGCATCTTTTAATTTACCGAAACTGTGGCTAGAGTTTCTCCATGGTCAAAGATATGAAAATAAACAATCAAGTAAAAAATAATAGATAACGTGCATAATTTTTAAAAAAGTACATGAAAATAATAACTTCAAAGCCCGTGCAGCTTTAGAATATTCTAAATTTGTTTTTGAAAATGACTCGGAAAGAGTCGAAACATGTAAAACAACTAATAAGAGTTATTTTATTTTATATTATGTTGTTATTTTTACACCTTTAGCATTTAAAAGTAATGTATTATTACAAGGTGTTGTAATTTATTATATTGAATTTATTTTCTTTTGAGTTTCGTCGGATTTTAAATTCTTTAATATTTCCTTTATTATTGGCGCTTTAGGACATATTTCGCATTTATTGTTGAATTATTGGCGGATTTTTGCTTGGCTTGGTAATTTGCCTGACAGTTAAATAAAGTGAAAGTTCATGGGACAGCACCAGATCTAATAAATAGACTGTACGCAGAAAACAAAATCGAAATGTAATAATATACAGGGTGTCCATAATTAAACGACTCTACTTTAAAGTTGTCTACAGACGAAAATATTGGTCAGAAAGTTGTGAAATTTTGTGAAGGACTTAATGAAAGGATGGGAATTTTTTTGAGCAAAAAAAAAAAATTGTTCAAATTTTCGCCACCAGGGGCACTCTTTAATGTATTACACATTTAGCATACATTTATGATTGTTTAAAATTTTTATTACATCATGTTTCACATGATGGCCATCATTTTCATCTACCATCTGGAATCGTAAGGTAGCATGTTCCACATTTGACCGCAGTGTGTTTTGGGATATGCCATAATGCGAAAATGTCGTGAAAAAAGTTTTGTTGAACATCTTTTATTGTAATAAAATTTGTAAACTATTGCAAATGTATGCTAAATGTGTAATACATTAAAAAGCGCCCCCTAGTGGCGAAATTTTGAAAAAAAAATTTTCGCTCAAAAAAAATTCCCATCCCTTCATTATGTCCTTCACAAAATTTCACAACTTTCTGACCAATAGTTTCGTCTGTAGACAACTTTAAAGTAGGGTCGTTTAATTATGGACACCCTGTATATAAAAAAAAGTAGCAGAATTATATATAGGTCATTTCTTTTACATCCTATGTATCTGACATGTTGCAAAAAACAGAATTCGTACGATTTTAACTTTTAAGTACCACTATTTTGAAATAGAAATATTTTACTTAATAAATCACAAATTTTTGCTCTATTATAAGTCAAAAATTATTTTTTAAATTAGCAGAATTAATCCTTAAAATATATGTTGGCTAGAAACCCTGCCACTTTCTTATAGTATGTGACCGTTGAAGGTTTTTTATTGAGTTGTATTATTTTTCTTTAATTTTTACTTTATTTTACTTTAACCCCTTGGGGACGAGCGACACGTATACGTGACGCATAAGATGCTCAGAATCCTCGATTATTTTCACCAATTACTTTTTACTGTAAACTTTGCCTTATTTAATGTTAGCATTTCTGTGATTCAATTAGGCGAAAATTTCTGTTTTGAAAAACCGGTGATAAAAGATTTAAAATTCTGTAAAGGACGCTCGTCGCGAAGGGGTTAATCTGATATCCATTACTCAGAGATGCCACGCTCCAACTTCCGCAATATGTAGATTAATTTGACCCAGTTTACCAATGTTTCGAGCCAGAAAATCCTTATATATTATTTCTCCTGTCAACATCCCTTTTACTCAGAAAATATGAAACGCAGAACAACGAATGAGGTACCATATGAAAGGTTTTAGAACAGGCTTCTGACATAGCCCACTTAACAATTCGTTAAAACATGTTTTTGATTAAAATTTGCTGAAATTAAAAAATTAAATCGGCATTGTTTTCATGAAAGAAATGAAAGGTTTTCCTGAAATTATTGTTGCCAAAAAAATAAAATACCACATTATATTATGCTCATAGCAATTATTATAAAAAACACCGCACGGGTTTATTTTATACTTATGATTAAAAAAAAGTAAATTGAAATTGAAATGTTTAGATTTATATTTCTAAGTCCCATGGTTTTCACGAAGCGGATGACGTCATCCTCTAATGCAGTCAAAATACGATTGTTAATTTTTTTTCTCGCGCGTGCCTTTAGAAATCTTGGATCAGTTTTTAGTCTAACTTTGATGGAATAAATTAGATGATATTCTGGCTTGACTAACAACTAAATGTTGTTTGCAGATATTTTTATCCTTGCTTTTTCTTTAGAAGTTTAAACCTGCATCTAATAAATATTACATATTGATAAAAAATTATACTTCTCTATTATCCGGTCGACCACTTTTCATAACAAAAAACTATCGCCAAATAAACGGGAGAACGTTGCCATTGGAATATCAAAAAATAAATAAAATATAAGAGTTTAAGGACACAATTGTTATTTTAATTAATAAAATAACTACTAAATCAGTAAAACATAATGAAAAATACACGCAAATGTCGAATGTAATACCACTAGATGACGTAACAAACACGCATAATGATTCTGACATCAAGTAAATGGGACTGCATTTTTGGCGTTTAATCTTACAGTTTGTCGGTAGTTTTTTGTTATGAAAAGCGGTCGACGGGTTAATAGAGAAATACCTAAAAAATATTAGATTTCAGTGCGAAATCTTCGCACGGGCCCTCTGGTTTATTTCATGAATCTTTATTTATTTATTTTCAGATTTCTATGTGGAATATATTTAATTTAATTTCTTAAAAAAAAAACAGGTGCGAAACGTATTAAATCGCATATCACGGAAGATTAGTGAGAGCTTGGCACCTGTGATTACATATGTTATTAACCCCTTGAAGGGCACCGGTATATTATATATACCACTTAATTTTAATCCCAAAATTCCACAATGACACCAGAATTTTATAATCAAATTTTGAACTTATAAGGTACATGAGAAAAAGGCTTTTACTTATTTTAAAATAAATTCGTTCGTGAATCCTGGTGTCAATCAATCATTTCAATATTTTAGCTACAAGAGTACCTTGCCCCTGAAGGGGTTAAATGTAATAACAACCAGTTTCTGTACAATTGTATTATATTTCTGCACCATATAGAAACAGCATTTGAATTTTTCTTCTAAAATGTTTTGGAGGATACCGGTGTAACCAGAGGGATTATACTTCCAGCGTTCAAAGAACGTATTAAATTTGTTAGTCCACACTCCTCTTCTGAGGCCGATTATAAAAACAGGTAATCGTTGCAGGGAAACCAGATAGTAGCATTTCTTACTATTTTTATAGTTTGAAGCAGTGCTTTTTTTTCGCGTGTCCCCCGTTAAAAGCGTTTTTAATACTGAAAGGTCAATACAAATAAATGCTCTAACGAAAATAAAAAGATAAATTAAAAAAATAAACTATGCGGACTGATTAATTTTTAATTGCAGATTTTAATTTTGGCTAACAAGAAATAATATTTTATTGGTACGAATAAATAGTTTACGATAGCTCGATAGTGGGACATCAAATGCGAAGTGTTGTACTATTGGCTGCTACAGGGAGATATCTTAAAATCGATAAAGTAATAATTTTTTACATTGATCTGCACAGGCTTAATAAAGGATTTTGATTGGTAGCTATCAGGGCTCCCAAATGGTCCGCTTTTTTAATACCGGTATTTTCTTAGAAAAACATTATTTTTAGATTTTCCTTGCAAATATTTCAGAAATCAGCTTCAGAGGTAAGTTTTTGCGGAAATGTAGAAACCTACAATAAAATTTTCTGTTAAAAATTATTTGTATTCAGTTGGCGGACCATTTGGGAGCCCTAAGCTATGTATTTCTCCAGAAATTTCGGAAATTTTAAAAGATTTCAATTAATCATAAGTAAATTTTAGAAATGTTTTCATTTGTTTAATAATTGACGGACAGAATTTTCCTGTACGAATTGGTTCCCCCAAACGGAAGGAACTTTCAAAACAACCAAATAGTTTTTAACCCCTTGGGGACGAGCGACACGAATACGTGACGCATAACATATACTCAGAATCCTCGATTATTCCCACCAGTTATTTTTTATTGTAAGGTTTTCCTTATGTAATCATAGCATTTTTGCGATTCCATTAGGTGAAACTTTCTCTTTTGAAAAGGCGGTGGTAAGATTAAAAATTCTGTAAAGGACGCTGGTTGCGAAGGGGTTAAAAGAACATTCCCTTCTAACTATTTTACACATATGCGGTTATTCGAAGAAACATATAATCAGGCTATATCACTACAACCAATGACATTTGTTAAGCGTAGACCAACATTTTGATAGAACATTTATTAATATCCGTCCAATTCTTCTCATTTTATCAGGAAAGTAAGAATTGTCCATGCGCAAACACTTTACCCTCCTTTTCGCCGAGAAGTCTGACATATAAAGGTTTTAAACGTAGATTGATTGCATTCATTTAAATACCACTAAACCTACGCTTAAAATTTTGAAATAAAAAATAAATAGAAGAATAAATTCTCAATTTAAATGAAACATAGTAATTCCAATTTCTTCGTTTTCAAACACATAATCAATGGACTTATTACATAGAAAAGGAACAGCGAATCGTAACAGCTGTCAAAAGTTTTAGCTGTATAATTTACGAGAAAGATTAGTGGAACTTATTTAAATTTCTTCGAAATTAAATATGCTGAAAATCAATACCTGAAGTGAAATGCTTAGCTTGTATTGCATACGTAAGAAATGCATTTTGAGATTAAATATTATATGTACTATTTTTAAAACCAAACAACTTGTGGATCTCACATAATTTATTTTTTATTCAGACTTTAATTTAATTGCAAGTGATGTATGTTTAATAAGTAAAAGTATCCCTGTAGTTAATACATTAAATGTATCCGTGCAGAAATTATTAATTTGCATTTATTTAGCAAAATACAGAGTGCATCAAATCTAACCAAATATCTTATTTCAAGATAGGTAATTATAAAGTGTATACAGAAAACAATTAAGTTAATATATACTTAATAAGTTCAAACGTCAGATTACCGATGGGCCATTTCAGAGACTATATATATATATATATATATATATATATATATATATATATATATATACAGGGTGCATCAAAAAAATGTATACATACACTGTTTAACGGGTCATAACTTTCTATTTTTTCTTTCTTTTCAAAGTATAATTAATTGGAAATAATGAGTAGACCAAGATTAACTTTTGAAAAAGAAAATTTATTTTAAAATACTAACACATGGGCTGATAAGTTCCCGTTCTAATAAAGAAAACACAAATTTTTTACTTAACTTTTTAACTTTATAACTTTAATAAATAACATAACTTTAATAATAAATAATAATAATTTAATAATAATAATAATAATAATATTAATAATAATAATTTAAAAATAATAAATAAATAAATAAAAATAATAGTTTAATAATAATAAATAAATAAATAAAAATAATAATTTAATAATAATAAATAAATAAATAAAAATAATAATTTTATAATAAATGACATAATTTTATAACGAAAAAGCTCCAAACAGTGCTCAGAATCATCGACTCGTTGTTTTTGGTCAAAAGTCAACATGCTTTAGGAACAGGCACCCACTTTGACAACAGCTTTTTCATAGACAGATGTTCATTCAAAATAAAACCTACACGTTCCTAGGATATCTTCAGAGTCTGAGCTATCTCCTGCAACTTTACTTTGCGGTTCCCCAAAATGATTTTGTGGACTTTTTTTATGTTTTCCGGTGTATTCACCTCTTTTGAGTGGTGCATCACTGGTGTCCGTACGATCACGTTTAAATTCAGCAAACCAGTCAATAATGGTTGATTTACCCGGTGAAGTGTCCGGATAACGCTTATCAAGCCAAGCTTTTGTTTGAACGGTACTTTTTCCCATCAAATAACAATTCTTGAAATTCGTGTTTATCCATTTTTTTGTTTATCAACAAAGTCGTTCAACTAAAACCACTCTAACGTTTTATCCACACGGCGAATCGTCATAAAAATTTTTCTGCTACCTTTTAAAGGTTAGTATTTACTAAAAAAAAGCATCGGTTAGGTGATTGGAACGCCATTGGTGTGCCAGACCGGAAGATTTTCAGCCCATGTGTTATTGTAAGTATGAAAACGTAGCAGAAGTACCAAAAACAATATCGCAGGGAGTTTCAGGCAGATACATCTATGCGACTTACGGATAAAAAATAAGTTTTTAACGAATGGATGTACATAGACAACGTCCCGGAACCGCAATTGAGTGTGTAATTGAATGCGTGAATTGAATGTGCCACAACACCAAATGAATTATTTGTTGAAGTTTGTAAATCAATAGCCTACCGTTATTAGCAATGTATTGACCAGAAAGGTAATGATTTTGAACATCTGCGGTAAGAGGATAAGTTATACATTTTATGTAGATCCTTTTGCAATTTAAATATTAATTATATGTAAATAAAAACTGGAGTTATAATCATTCAAAGTGTGTATACAGTTTTCTGACGCACCCAAACGAGAATGTCCCACAACACCAAATGAAATGTTTGTTGAAGTTTGTGAATGAATAGCCCATCGTACCGTTATTAGCAATGTATTGACCAGAATGGTAATAATTTTGAACATCTGCGGTAGGAGGAAAAGTTATGCATTTTATATATATTCTTTTGCAATTTAAATATTAATTATATGTGGATAAAAACTGGAGTTATAATCATTTAAAGTGTGTATTCATTTTCCTGACGCACCCTAGCGAGAATGCCCCACAACACCAAATGAAATGCTTGTTGAAGTTTGTGAATGAATAGCCCATCGTACCGTTATTAGCAATGTATTGACCAGAATGGTAATAATTTTGAACATCTGCGGTAGGAGGAAAAGTTATACATTTTATATATATTCTTTTACAATTTAAATATTAATTATATGTGGATAAAAACTGGAGTTATAATCATTTAAAGTGTGTATTCATTTTCCTGACGCACCCTAGCGAGAATGCCCCACAACACCAAATGAAATGTTTGTTGAAGTTTGTGAATGGATAGCCCATCGTACCGTTATTAGCAATGTATTGACCAGAATGGTAATAATTTTGAACATCTGCGGTAGGAGGAAAAGTTATACACTTTATATATATTCTTTTGCAATTTAAATATTAATTATATATGGATAAAAACTGGAGTTATAATCATTTTAAGTGTGTATTCATTTTCCTGACGCACCCTAGCGAGAATGCCCCACAGCACGAAATGAAATATTTGTTGAAGTTTGGGTATCAATAGCCCATCGTTATTAGCAATGTATTGGCCAGAAAGATAATAATTTTGAACGTCTGCGGTATGCGGAAAAGTTTTACATTTTATGTAGATTCTCTCGCAATTTAAATATTAACTATATGCGAATAAAAATTAGAGTTATAATCATTCAAAGTGTGTATATATTTTTCTGACGCACCCTGTACATACAACGTTTCTATCTCTATTAAGACATAAAACGAAAATATATTCTTATCGAACACAGAAAATAGGAAGGGTACTTAGCACAGCCTCTTATCACGATTCGTTTTGACGAGCGGACAAGTAATCACATTTTCTTATTATGTTACTTGTAGCAAAATAAATGTTCTATAGTAATATTTTTCTTGGATATATGTCAACGACTACTGAAATAATATGTCATAGGATTGAAGATAATACAAAAGAACCATTAACATATTTCAACGAACAGAAATGAAAAAATAGTTTCTTGATATGAAAAATTGTTTTAGTGTTTACTTAATACCAGAGCTAGCAGCGTTCCTAAATTTTTTAATCTTTACTACCACTATTTTAAAACAAAAATCTTCGTTGTACATTCTTTTAATATCTGCAATAGAAATAAACCATAAATTTTACTGTTTCGTAATAGTGGTAGCAAAGGTAGAAAATTTTAGGAATGCTGCGAGCCCTGTAATACACTTAATTAATCGGAGAGTTTTGCGATTAAATAATGTGGAAATTTCACTTTGAAGTTAATGGTGCCGAAAAATCATAGAGTTTGGCAGCTATGCATTTGACGTCCCATCTCATAGTTATCATATTTTCGCATGATTCAGCATTTTAATGATTAAAATACAGACACAAATGCTTAAGTGATGAAAACAGAACAGAAAAAGGCGTATAAAAACCTTTTAATATAATGATTGAAATGTTTTGAACACACAAACGGCGCTATTATCAAAATCTACACGATAAACAAAGTATTGTTTCAAAAATCCTTGAAAATAAATTTGAAAAACATAAACCACGAGATCATATGTGTAATAAAAGTAAAAATAGTAAACAGTATACGTCGAAATTAATATTTTCTTATTGATTTTTTAAAATTGAGAAACACCTCGTGCCAAATTTTAGGTACATATGGCAGCGCACATTCCACAACTTAACAATACTCGCCCTCCTTAGTTCGATTAAACGAATGAGGATGGATAGACGAGTATTGTTAACTTCTGGAATGTAGTCTGCCATAGTTTGGACAAAACCTGTGCATACGCATTGTACGTCTTTTGACATTGTTATGTATAAAGGCATACTACTTATTCTATAACTTTCCAGAAGCAGCGCCATATATGAGAAATATTTTGAACTAATTTTTGTATTTGCTTAAACACAATTTCAGATCATAAGAAGCATATTCGTCCAAACCGCACTCTTGTACGCCAATTGCTTGATCTTTTATTGTATTTTAAAATGTGTCAAGGACTTTTGGGTATAATTATGTAATCGTTCATCACTGTCATCCTAAAAAAATTATTGGTTTTAGAACGTCGGAAAAAGTCCTCTTAAGATTAATCTATACTAATTAAAGAAATTTCCCTTTGTGTGTGTGTGTGTGTGTCTGTCTGTGCGTCTTCGATGGCCAGCGAAGTCTGGCGCACCTAGAAGTCTGAAAATGTATATTTAGGTAGTCCAAAGCCTAATCTGATACACCTGAGACTCAGGATTTTAATATTTTGATAATTACCCAAGCTATTAATTAGAATCTCATTAAACATCGCATCGAAAATGCCATTTTTTTATCAACATGGCTAAAGAAAAGAACACCTGTTCTGGATTTGCAAACAGGAACTAGTTTGTGTATGAACATCGCCCCCTGAATACTGGGCCTGAGCGCTGACACAAAAATGGCGGCGCTTGTGGGCCGATTTCGTAAAACCTTTGTACGGTCCCATATTTTTACACCCCAGTATTTTCTAAAAGTTTTCTTTGACTTATTGAATCTCAGACAAATAAGGCGGAGAAATCTTTTAGAAATTATTGGTATAGAATTTCAAGGGACCGTGCACACGCTAAAAAATTTCCGCCTGCGACTGCATCAATTTTTATGTCAGCTCTCAGGCATAATATTCAGTGGGCGGTGGTATTAAGAAATATTTCGTCATACCCAGTTAACAGGCTAAACTTTTTAAATTTTGATTTCAACCTCTCAAAAGTACCTTTCAAATAAGGGAAAGGCAATATTTTAACTTTAGAAAGCTCATCCCTTTTATTGAAATATCAAATTAATGTCCGTTTTTCTCGTTTTTTATTATCATTCATATAATATAATTGATCAATTTATTGATACTACGTTTTCTTATATCCATTCAAACCTACTATATTACAAAACTTATCCAATTCATCAGTAAAAAATTTCTCTGAGGAATTTTACTCTGAATCTGTCGTCAGTGTTCAGAATTACAGTAACGCAATTGAGGCGATTTGTCTGCAATAACAATGCAAGTGAAGTTACCTTGATTCCTGCAAATCATCTAAAAAGGCTTGTTGACCTACCTCGCTATTCCTTAGGCTCTATTTCGTATTCGAACCGTCCCTCATGGCTTGTAAAAAAATTTTCAACTCTCACGTGTCTCATTTTCCCAATTATGATTATAAAGGGGCGTCTAAGGGCGTAGAACTGTTTTAAAACAAAAAACGCTAAGACGATTTCATATTTTGTAAACTCTTGTGAACACTATATAAAAGTAGAAGAAAAAAAGTCATAATGTGTTCATATGTACTTTTTCTTTCACCCAAAACTATAGGATATGCAATAATAAGGTAAGTGTTCACTTTTCAGATTTATACAATGCATTATTCATCATATAAGGAAATATAAATTTTATGATCATAAGCAAAAAAAAGATGAAAACTCATCTTAACAGTAATATATGCAAAGAAGTTACATTGTAAATTTAAATGTTGAAAGTACATCTAAAAACCTTGTAGCTAAAAACTACATTTTTCATTAGCATTGTTATTGCAGAGGGACCTTCAATTACTTATTACCGAAAGGATTAAAATACGACTTAAAATTCACAAAAAAAAATACGCAATAAAATTCGTAATAATTTTTTTGAACATGGAAACTATCATGATTCTTATGGTTATGTCATTTTTCTTTGAATCATTTGTACCCGCTTGCATTACTTGATGCGTTATTCATGTTTAAATATTTCATGCTAGTCATAAACTGTTACGAGGGTATATTGTGTACTTTGGATATATATGTGCATATCTTATGTTCCTCCTTATATATAAAAATGAAAATGGGATTCTTATCTGATAGAGAAATGGCAAGGGAGCTTAGTCTCTTATCATGTGTTGTTATGAAGAGCGAATAAGTAATAAACCTTTGATTATTATGAGACATGAAAAAAATGAAATATGTTGCGTAGTAATATTCCTTATAGTGTCTATTAACATTTACAAAAATATTACATTGTAGAGATTTTAGATAGTTGAAGAAATATATATTTATTAGATATGTTATAGGAATAGAAATAAACAAAAACGAAAAATCATGCGTCAAGCATAGATTATGAAACACTTTCCAACACAGCCAGAAAACTGTAACGAAACTTCACCGTTAAATAAGGTGACAGAAGATATGTAAGTAAAAGGTTTAAAAACACATAACACATGAAAAAACATAGTTTTTAAAATTACCTTCCAGTGACAAAAAAGTAGTCGAATTATTTTGTGCAGCCCTGTATATGATCAGCAGATGTGGATATATAGTATAAAATGTAGTTCATTTAGACTATTCACATTTAGCAATTTTCATCAATCGATGGAAATGCACTCGAAATCTTTTGTAAAGCCCTGTATATTATCTGAAGACTTTTGTAGACACCACATATTAAGCTAAAAGGCAACTTAAAACTCACTTGCAGCAATTACCAAACGTAAACGACAATGTATCTTTTCTTTTCGTAGCCCTGTATATGAATTTATTTATATTTCACAAACTTCTATTAGTCTACTAAATATAGTTCAGCAGGAAAATCTTAAATAATTCACTCCCATAGTCTATAGTACTTACGAATTTCCTTGTGTAGCCCTGTATATGGTCAACCGAGTTTATAAACATACACGTACTATGAAAAAAAAATTAAAAATGCAAACCAAAGTTGAAAAAGCACTTATCACACCTAGACTGTAAATATCGCACATGTACTGTAACAAATATATTTTGTGTGCCCCTATAAATAAACGCAATGCACACATGAAAGCAATTTATAGTGCACCTCAGTAATGCATATAATTTCACTAAATTAACACTGCAGACTATTTTTCTCCATATGACGATATGTAAAAGAATTCTTTTGTTTGACCCTGTAAATGAATAATAAATGCTTTGCACCCCATATTCTACAAAAAGCATGTTTCAATACGCTTCATAATTATATAAGAATTTCATTATGTTTTAAATGATGTAGCGTCATCAAAATGCGCTTGAACCGATTATTCCCCATTGACTGTAATGTAACGGAACACTTTTAACTGTCCCTATAAAAAAAACTGTAAGTGCTACACACTTCTGTTGAAATAGGGAACATGCTATCGTAAACGACAATAACATAGAAAAATTTCAGGACAATCGAAACATATTTACGGGAGTTAGAGCACGGACAGACGGCAGACGGACAGACAAACCGAAGTCATAAAAACTTTTCAACTAGGTTGAGAAAGTGTTAAAAACATTAAGATGATTTCATATTTTGTAAACTCTTGTGTTCACTATAGAAAAGTTGAAGAAAAAAAGTCATTATGTATTCCAAATGTTCCTTTTCTTTCACCCAAAACCATAAGATATGCAATAATAAGGTAAGTGTTCAGTTTTCAGATTTATATAATGTATTATTCAGCATATAAGGAAATATAAATTTTATGGTCATAAGCAAAGAAAAGATGCTGGAAAACTCATCATAATAGGAATATATCCAAAGAAGTTATATTCTAAATTTAAATGTTAAAAGTAAATCTAAAATCCTTGTAGCTGAAAATTCCATTTTTCACTTGCTTTGTTATTGCAGAGGGCAGTGGCGTATCCAGTGTGGGGGACCAGATGCTCTTGATACCACTAATTTTGTAGAGTTTTCTTTGCCTTATGTAATCGGAGAACTTTCTGCAATAATAAAACCGAGGAAAACTTTACAATTTTACTGGTATCCAGAGCGTTTGTACCCCCTTCCTGGCTACGCCACTAACAAAAGGTACCTCAATTACTTATCACCGAAAGGATTAAAATATGACTTAAAATTGTTCGCTCCTGACTTGCTATTTACAAAACATTTAACGTCATCTAATTAATTGAAATCTATTAATAAAACCCTTTGTACATTATATTAAGATAATATTAAAAGTTTTACTGGTTTTAAATCCTATCCTAATCCTAATAATATTATAAATCTGATTGTGTGCAAATGTTAGGCTGAAGCCAGCGTCAAAATCGAGCATTTAACCCCTTAATCGTCGCGCTCTTTAAGTGTAAGCTACTTTTTAATAATTAAGATTGCTTGATTACCACCAGTTTTTTAAGTAGAAATATTCGGCTTATTTAATAGCCAGATAAAGCAATGCGAGAATAAACCCAATTATACTATTTTTAAAAACTGGTGGGAATGAAACATTCTGAATAAAACAGACGTCGCCTACACTGCCCGTGAATGTCTCGGGCACGACGATTAAGGGGTTAATGATCCTGTATATTTGCATATAGGTGGATTATAACCCTCAAATGAACATAGACCGGTTTTTGTTTATTTTATTCAAATATTTTTCTTAATAATTCAAAATTTCGTTATTTTCATAGAGAATAAAAGGACATTTTTTCGTAAAATATTTTAAAATCGTTAAATTTACTTTATCGTTGCCAATACTAATTCAAACCACGGAATAATAATTTTTACTCAACAATTTAGTTTCAATTGAAAAATTTTCACGTGGAAAATGAAAACGAAAAAAAAAAAAAAAAAGAATTTTAAAGAAGATTAAATAATATTATTAGAAATAAAACGTACTTTTTTTAGTTTTTGATAATAATACAAGGTTTCAATATGCGTAACCATAGGAAACAGGCCAATATGACGTCATACATCGAAAATAAAGCGGTTATTCTTTGATTGGTGAAATAAAATGATCTTGGGTTTTTTCTTCACTTTTTCTCTTTTTTTCTTTTGTATGGTAACATTACTTGGCATTTTACCATCTGCGCACGGCTAATATAACTATACCGTATTTTTTATTTAAATTTTTAAAAAGTAAAAAGAAGTTTGAAAAGAAAATGGTTAGCAAATGTCAATAATATGCCCCACAAAATTATCCATGTCGAAAATGATGTCATGGATAGCGAAAAATAGTTATTTCATTCTTAAAACTAAAAGAAAGAACTCGATTACCTAAAAAAAATGACGAATGTTAATAGTTCCATTTTTGTTGGTAAAACCTAAAGATTTAATATTACTTCGCTAAAGTAACATAACTTCCCCTATGCCAGTATTGAAATTAATTGCCTGGAAAAGAAAATTAATAAGAATTATGTTATTAAAAAGGGATTTCTCTGGGGAAAAAGAGACGTCATATTTGAAATAAAACGGGAATTTTCCAATATATTTTAAAATGAGTGTGAATCAATTCCTTACATTAATTTTACAAGGTAAGTAAAGAAAGTAGATGACTTTCACGCCATATTTATAACGAAAAATTTAAATGTTTTTTTTTTATCTGTACTGATTATTAAGCATGAGTATCCGTTATATACAGATGAGTTTTCTGCTAAAAATCACATCATAATTTTAAGAAAAAGAAAATGAACACGAATCTATTATATTAAAATCTGACCGTGTGTTCGTATTTCGCAACTACTCCTAGACTATCGAACGCAAGGCAATATACTTAATACCGGTTAACATTGATCCGAGGATGTCAAACAAACTTTCAGAATTTAAAAAATTAAATTAGATGCTAAGATTTTTTTTTTTTTTTTTTTTTTTTTTTTTTTTGTAAATTTTAACGAAGTGTCTCTAAAAACGGAAAGTAAATTACTCCATATTTGTGTATAAAAAAGGAGAAATAAAAGAGATCAGTATATTTTTTACACCATTTTCACATCAAAACTGAAAAAACATAATTTATTTTCACTTTGAATAGATGGTGAAAACAAAATCTTGATTTCAGTAAATTATCCGAAAAATAAAAACATATTTTCACATATTCAAACTTTATGAATTAATTTATTCTGGAGCACAAAAATTGCCATTCAAAATACTGCCATTTAGAAAACAAGATTTGTGTCAGTTATACATTAAACCAAGGAGGCAGAATTGCATTTAAAGAAAAAGCATATACTATTTCCAATTAATGTTTTTTTGAAGGATGGATGTTACAACGTTTCACAAAGGCGTTAATAGTAAAATTGTTTATCAGGTAAAATTGACATTTTTTTTACCCAATACGTCTATTTCCACGATTTTATTTGGCCCTCCTTTTTGCATTGGTTGCAATTTCATTTTCGCGATTATTTGTCACAAAATTTCACTTTTTTAAGACTGAGTTATGTCAAGGTCACTATAACAAAAAATACTGTATTGTCTCCTATGAAATGTGATAAGTAGTTAGTTAACTATTAGCGTTTTTAATTATCGGGAGTTAAATATTTTGCTTAATTAATGTATTTATTCTTCTTTTAACATTGCGTGAACGAAGTCACTGGTAACAGCTAGTAATAATCCGATTGTGTGCAAATGTTAGGCTGAAGCCAGCGTCAAAATGGAGAATTTAATTATCATGTATCTTTGCATATAGGTTGATTATAACCCGTAAATGAACATAGGCTGGTTTTTGTTAATTTTATTCAAATATTTTTCTTAATAATTCAAAATTTCATTTTTTTCATAGAGAATAAATGGACATTTTTTTCGTATAATATTTTAAAACGGTTAAATTTACTCTACCGTTGCTAATACGTCATCGTTGCCAAAACTAAATCAAAATCTGGAATAATAATTTTTACTCAACAATATATTTTCAAATGAAAAATTTCCAAGTGAAAAATGAAAATGAAATTAATTATTTAAGAAACAGAATATGAAATGACGTCATATTAGAAATAAAACTTGAGTTTTCAAATATTTGATAATAATACAAAGTGCATAAATACGACTAAGTATGGAAAGCAAGCGAATATGATGTCATATATCGAAAATAAAACAGATTTGCTTTGATGTTGAAATAAAATTATCTTGGTTATCAAATTATTTGTGATTAATTTCTCTATTTTTGTTCTCTTTCTATTTCACCTGAAATTAATTATTTGAAATGTATGTGTTGTAAATTAAAGTCCTGTATTTTAAATGAAATGAGTGGAAGATTTATATTTTAATACAAATTCAATACGAATGATGGTGATAAAAATAATACTTGGCGGTTTATCGTTTGCACACGGCTAACATAAAGGTACCATATTTTTAATTTAAATGTTAAAAAGTAAAATGTCAATAATATGCACCGCAAAATTATCCGTATAGAAAATCAGAAAATCTTAATAAAAATACCTTTATTTTTTAAAAGAAAGTTGCATTTTTTCATAAAAGCTAAAGATTTAACATGATTGCGTCGAAGTAATAGCATTTTTCCTCTATCAATTTCCCACAATCAAAACACATTTGTAAATGGTCGTTTCGAACCGGAATTTAATTTTACATTTCTTTTAGCTTTAAAATAGTAAAAACTAAGTTGTCATTTTTAAATATAGCTTTTTTTAAAGTTCTGTTTCATAATAGATTTTTGTAAAGTTTTGTAGGTTGAGAAAAATGGCATAGATTTTAAGGCAATGTTTAAGAAAAATTACAATATTTTTAAATACTTAAAAAACAACAATGTTATCGAAACGAAAATCAATTTTACCGACAAATTCGCGTAATGCAAAAGTAAAGAAGAAATAAAAAAGTAATGAAACTTTTCTTCCAACCGAATTATGTAAACTTTAACAAGCCGATCGTGCCAATTCATAATATTATAAACGTGAAAGCGCGTTGTATACAGTAGAAAAGATTTTCACATATAGGTAGAAAATTTACGAGAATAGGAAGGTTAGGGATATGTAATCGGGTCCATAGACAATTTGCTTTTTTTATCAAGTGAAATTTTGCTCAAAATTAAATACATTGTTGTAACCAGATTTGTTTTTGCGTGGTAAACAATTAATGGTATTTTAGATGATCATTTCCTCGCTTACCTTTGATGCCAACTATGACTGTAAAACATATTAAAAAATATCAGACGATAATTTTCTAATTTCTTTTTACTTCATGATATAAATATACATCCTGGTTCATCCTTTAAACCTGAATTAATCATACCATTGTCGTACAGTGTATAATCTTAATCCTAACCCTAATCGTATCATATCCTAATCCTAATAATAACTTTAAATAATATTTTTTGAAAAGAATATGTAAATTAAATCAATATCCGTAAATGCAATGAATGGAAAATAGAATAAATAGAAATGGCAAAATAAAATAACAAGAAAGTACATTTATTCGACACCTAGCCCTAGAGAAAACGTAAAAAATTTCAAGCGCACGAAATAAATTAAAATAATCATATATATACTAACAAAAATATGTAAATTTAGATCATCAGATTGGTGTTGTTGGTAGTTATTTGTCTAGAGTGTCCTTGATACGATAGAAAAAATATCTAGGTTAAATTGGGCAGAATCTAAAGTACTTTCTAGCAACCTTTATTTACATTTTAGAATCACATCAGTTTGTTATATCTTTCTGAAATATCTATCAATGTATAAAATCCACAAGCAGTTTGTTCGATATTTACACCACTTAGCGAGAAGCACTTTATTTAATACTAGCAAGCTACGCCCGCTACGCTGGTCAATTTCTCTTAACGCACCTTTTATCAAACGAAATATTTACCTTGAATTTGACCTCGTGTTTTAAAACCATATGGACCTTTACTTGGAATGTCCTTCTGCATTTCTCAAACGCCATTGCGTTATTACATTTTTAAAATGTCAGATAAAATTTGGGCTGTTAAGGACAAACTCTTTTAGTTGATGATTTACAATAGGATTTGGTAAAGAACGATAAAACCATATGCTATATATTATAATCCTCCTTGAAAACTCATCTAACTAACACTGAAGGTTACGTCAAAATCCATTCGGCAGAATATTTTAAACAGCCTAAGCTTTCATAACCGAGTTCATCTGATTATAAAACCTCCCCCCATAATTGTATAACTAAGAAAAGTAGAACAATATGCGAGATACAAAAATCATCTCTGATAAATTATATAACTAACAGTGCAAGTTATGCCAAAATCCATTCCGCAAGGTTAATAAACATTTATTTTTTGAATCAGTGAAAAATGTAAGTTGTAACTTAATAAAAAGAATTTACGATTCAAAAAATAGTAAATTAAAATGTTTTTTATGCTTACGTTTAAATAATAATTAAAAAAAAAAGAGAGAGAGAGAGAGAGAGAGAGAGAGAGAGAGAGAGAGAGAGAGAGAGAGAGAGAGAGAGAGAGAGAGAGAGAGATTTGCGTTGAATAAATAGCGAGTTACAGCGCTTGGCACGGTTTGAAATAAAAAATATTTGTGCATTCAGGGTTGAAATAAATGGCGCATTAGCATGCATTTTGGCATGATGTTGGTATAACAGAAAAGTACCGAAAGATATCCAAAACACTTCGTTCCAAATTACGCCAATTCTCTGTACTCTATTATGGAATAGGTCAGCTTTAAAAAAATTAATAATTGTATTACATTATTGTGTATATGGGGTTTGCATTATGGAGTCTATGGAGAAAAATCATTTCCGTTGGATTTTAATGAAGAAACAATACTTCAAATATAATGAAATCGATATGCTTCACTCAGGTGGACTAGAATATGCTATTTCTTGAGAATTAAATAAAAATCATGCACTCGTGACATCATAATTAGCTTTTATATTTTAACAGAATCTCTATAATAAAACCGTATGTCATGTGACTGTCCTCAACAGTTCCGGAATGTCCGTTTCACTGTTTCATATGCCAGGCAGCCATTTTTATTCAAAATTATTTTTTCTAATAAAACTGCATAAAAGTTACATTTTTAGAAAGATCGTTCAAAATAAATTAATATTTGAGAGATGACTTACGTTCAATTATGTATACATTCTGCAATAACTTCAGTTTCAATTAGGTTCGCTGTTCAAATTCTCTATCTATGAAAGTAAACAAAGAAAAAAGATTCATTCGTTGTGAACGTTTAAAATATTAAACCATGAATTTTTGGACCGCTGCCTGGTGTAAAAAAAAAATAATCAGCACCAGTGAGACAGTCAAAGTTTACCATAATTCTGTTCCATACAACTCAACTTCCTTCGGATCGTTTCTTGATGTAAGTTGAACTCCGTGGTTGAACTCATGTAATAATATTTAATGGATCAAATTTCGAAACAAATTGTCAGCTTTTATTTTTCGTGTGTATTAATTAGAAACGATATTTTAATTTTGAAATCAAATGTTTTGATTTATGATAATATTTCTTATTTATCTATTTTCTATTTTAAAGAAAAATGTGAACGTCATGTATTTTAAATTGGAACAGCTGTCACGGACGCACCAGGGTTGGCGGAATTTTTGTTTTGCGCCATTTTGGCGAGAAAATCCCATTTTCAGGTACCTATTAGAGATTACTAAAACAGCATATACTTTTATTTTATTATGAAATAGTTTATTTTATATTAAACACACACACACAATGATTAATTTATTATAAAGTGGGTTAAGCGGTTTTTGTCAAGAAAGATGAAATACATAACAACAAAAAATATGCGAAATGCCACCACGATCGCAAAAGTTCTTGATTTGTCCATTAGATTTTTTCGGTTTGGCGAAGGATTAAGGAAAAAAATAAATTATGAATAAAAATAATTTGTTACAATGCTTAACATACATTTAAGGGCGACCAAACTGGTCGCCAGTGGCGGCTAGTTTAACAGAATAATAAGTCTACTATAATTTGTTAATCATAGCCAGTATACACGATACACGTCGGGACACATTGCCGTTATCATTATCGTTTTACACGTGAAGGTTTCGCTGTGATACTTCATTGTGTATTTTTGAAATTAGAAGTTTGGTAATTTTTGAAATTCAATATTTGAAAAACGGCATAATCATTAGATTTTAAATTTATATAAAGAAAAATACAATTTTTTACCTTTCTAATGTAGTTTTTATAATAATTTTGTGACAAATACTTTTCGAGCTATTAAATTTTTCAGTAACTTCAAGTGTTTCATTTTCCGAGATTAACCTGTGGCTACGATGGATGGCTGTGACTTTTCATAAACATTAATTTTACTGTTGCCTGAAAGAATAAGCCACCCTTTGTGTGGCTAAAAAAATTGTCACTCATATTTTATCTAATCAAATTATCAGATGCATTTTTGTTAATCTGAAGCAAACGATAAATATCCAAATATTGACTTAATACAATCTAATGCATTGCAAATATTTTTAAGCATTACAAACATTCCTTTGGGATTTAAATTAAATATTTTCGATTTATAATATTACCCCTCATTAAAACAGCTTTTTTTTTTTTTTTTTTTTTTTTTTTTTTTTGAGAGAGAGAGAAAGGGGGAATTTTAAATAAAATTAATAACATAATTTTTCTTTTACTTTTCTATGTGTTTGCATTATTTTCTGATATAGCCGTTTCCATTCTTTCGCCAACGATAATGGTCGCCAAAAAAATGACCTATAGTAACCTTATAGTCTAAAAAAACAGAACTTTCCATCATAATTCTATAACTAATCTACGTAGAATTATATGTTATATACTAAAACCTTCCCTGAAAAATTATCTATCCAACAGTGCAAGTTCCATCAAAATCCATTCAGCGGAACTCGAGTTATAAAGGAACGGAACGAAATTTCCGTTTGTGTTTTATATATATAGTAGATATGCATAAACAAGACATAAAATAATATGTAGTAAGAAATACATAACACATGTCTATATACAAATAAACAATATAATAATGCCCATTTAAAAAAGAATACATATACAAATTTCACACCAAATACCACCTAAAAGGCACTGTTGTATAGAAGAATTCGCTCAGCGTTATTTTTCGTTTTATGAAAAGAGATTCGTCGATTTTCACGATTTTACTGGGCCCTTCTTTTTTCATTGGTTGCAGTTTCATTTTCGCGATTGGATGTATTATTTGGCATGAAATTTCACTTTTTAAAGACAGGGTTATGTTAAGGCCCCTATAGCAAAGAAATACCGATACCGTATTGTCTCCTATAAAATGTGATAACGATTTGGTTAACTATATATGTTTTTAATTATCGAATGAAATGCTTTGCTAAATTAATGCATTTATTCTTTTTTTAATGTTACGTGAACGAAGTCACGGGTAACAGCTAGTAAAGAAATAAATCATCTTGAAATTTTTCTTCAATTATAAAGGATAAATTTTATAAATTTCATTCTTGTATAAAAACTATGCATGCGCAGTAAAATTCGTAATAATATTTGAGAACATGAAGACTTTCACCAAAAAAAAAAATCACCTTGAAATTTTTCTTCATTTATAAAGGGGAAATTTTATAAATTTCATTTTTGTAAAAAAAGATGCATATGCAGTAAAATTCGTAATAATCTTTGTGAACATGAACACTATCATGATTCTTATGGTTATGTCATTTTCTTTGAATCATTTGTACTCGCTTGCATTACTTGATGCGTTATTCGTGTTTAAATATTTCATGCTAGTCATAAACTGTTACGATGGTATATTGTATACTTTGGATATATATGTGCATATCTTATGTTCCTGTTTATATATAAAAATGACAATGGGATTCTTATCTGATAGAGAAATGGCAAGGGAGCTTAGTTTGTTATCACGTGTCGTTATGAAGAGCGAATAAGTAATAAACCTTTGATTATTATGAAACATAAAAAAAAATGAAAGATGTTGCGTAGTAATATTCCTTATAGTGTCTATTAATTTTTACGAAAATATTACATTGTAGGGATTTTAGATAGTCGAAGAAATATCTATTTATAGATATGTTATATGAAAATAAATAAAAAAGTGTTAATAAAATGGTCGGTTAACCCTTCTTTGCATGTGTTTTTCTTTTACAATTGTGTTTTTTATACATATATTAAATATTAGATACCAGAAATTTTAAGATAGATTTTTAACTTTCTTCAGCAACATAATTCACGGGAAATTTACTGCATTAATATTTCTATATAAATATAGTGGTGGCGAAGAAGTTGATTTATTTATTAAAAGTTAAATAAACAGTGATGGAAATTTACATCACTATGCAATTAAGGGTTAATTCACAGAATCGAACTTTATAAAATAATATTGGAGCATATATTTAACAAATATATGCACTGTAAAACAATGTTTCCAAAAATATTCTGAAATTTAATATGGTTTACGAAAATATATAATATAGACTCCTCCGAGATATCCGCTATTCCGCTAAAGCATTCCTTTCGAAACCTCGGAAATCAACAGATTTTCGATATTTAAAGAAGGATTTCTGAAACAAAAGTTTATTTTGCTGCCTCTGATTTTCGAAACGTTCCCGCGTTAATTTGACAGTGTGTTAATCAGTTTTCTCAACACGAAATATTGATTTTTTGGATGCAATCAATGCTTAAGTAAATAATTTCAGCAAATATGTTCAACAGAAATCATAGAATAGTGGTTATAAACATAGAACAGTGGTTATAATCATAGAACAGCGGTATGGGTCGTGACCCACTAGTGTGTCTCGGCGGGATTTTAGTGGGTCGCGGAACAATCGAGTTTTACCACAAAAATATATCTTTTATTTCATTTGTTTTAAAAATATAACAAATGCTACACTATTTTACAACTGCAATAATCACGAAAGCTATTAGCTTAAACTAAAACTTCGTGAGAAGATAGTGTTTTCTTAAACAGTCAGTCGGTATTATGTTATTACCTCGTTGTGAGAAATAGAAAGCAGTCGCGCAGTAGTTATGGCAACTCTGGATCCCGGCTCTCGAGTAGAAAGTGACTTGGTAAAAATTCTATCGATTAGAAAGTGACTAACCAGTTAACCAGTTTTAACCCTGATATAGATATCCTCATTGGTAAAAACCTGTGCCAGAAATCTCACTGATTGTAAAGTTGCGTTTTGATAATACGTATTTTTCATTATCTTTGTAATATGTGTGTTGCTTTAATTATTATTCCACTTAAATATATTTGGATTAACAATTCTTGTTTTTCTAAAAATGATATTCAGTTGCTTTAAACTGTGTAATTGAGCCACCACATTTTAATCTGATTGAGACGTTTAATACCTATTTAAAATTTTGCTTCTAAACCTTTATTATTTATGTGAAAAATTATCTTACAACTTAACATTAGTTTTATTTTTAAAATATTACATTAAGCTATAACAGGGTTCATACGCTTTTGCTACAATTGTTAATAAAATTTTTCGCCTCATTTAAATAAAGAAAAGTATTACAAATCCTGTAATTAAACGCGGCGTTTACAATTTCTACTATTTGAATATTAAATAGAAATTTTCTATCAAAGTGGTTTCTAATTAAAGCGGTTTTCTAAAAAGTGGTGCTAGACTAATTGGAAATTCCACAGGGTGTACACACCTTGATAAAGCGAAAGATTCTATTAAAAATTTCTGGTAAAAGCGTATATGTAACCCTGTATAACCCTGTATAAATTTTCACCTCAATCTAATAAAATAGATGTTTGAAATATATTTATACAAATATTTTCTTAAAGTATCTTGTAATCAGGGTTCAAACGGAACAGGGTATTTTCCAGAGTGTCACCAGTATTTTCTTTTACAAAAAGAAATCTGGGTAAAACTTGCGAAACTACGCCTTTTTTAAGCAGAGATTTTCTGTAAGAAAATACTGATATCGAATAATTTCCTGGTCACAAAATTCCAGGAGCCGTACGAACCCTGTGTAATAAAGAACAAGTGGCTAAGTGTGATCAAAGATCGCTCAAAGGGTTTCGTTTAATATTCCTTTCAAAACACTGTATCCTTTCTTTAATAAATCCAACTAGATTTCATTTAACAACAAAAAAAAAACCTCATGTTTTTTTGTTTTTTATGAAGAAAAATTTTCCGATCTATTTTTTCGTTTTTTCGAGTATCGAAACCAGCCGAGATAGCGGGCGAAGCTGGCTATTATATTCTGTTATAATAATATCTGTCACGCGAACTAAATGCGATATAAAAAAATAATTTCAAAATTAAACATGTTGAACACTTCAAAATGTTAAAATATGCGAATATTTCCATAATCTGATTTTTATCAAGATGCAATATGTTTCTCAAACTCATATATTTACTATTCTCTATTACTCATATTGATACTCGCTTTGTATTATTCTCAAACACCTGTAAAATTCGTTAAACTTCCAATAGGACTAATACGAATTTTTCAAATTTTAATATTTTGAGCTCTTTATAGCTGGTATTCATCTATATACAGAAACTTTAAACCCTGTAAGTTACATAGTTTCTGAGAATAGCTCTGTGACAGACAGACAACGGAGCGGGAGTAATAGGGTTTCGTGAGATGAACGAAACCCTAAAAAAGAGAACTGCTGTTTACAAAATACTACTACTGTTTTACTATTTTACTACTACTGTTTACAAAAATATTTTGTTGAAAACATCTGCTGTAGTTATTTTTATTCACGTATTTAATGAATGTGTGTTATGTTTTACAGGAAAAAAAAAATCACATTTCTATCGTCAGGATTCAATCGTCTGTCAGCAGTTAATTTAATTTATAAACTGAAAATATTTTGAATAAATTCGTCCAAATGACGTCATTTATGTAAATACGTCATTTATGTTTATACAATTTATTTAATATAAAGAAGCCATTTATCTCTTTTTATGTACAAAAAGAGGTACATTGAAAGACAATTATAAATAAATTGTATATATACATATAAATACATGTATAAACAAGCATAAAAGTTCGGTGCTTTTCCAGTATATGACGAAACAGAGAAAATAGCCTTGGCGGAAAAGGAAATTTGGCAACATACTTTCTGTCAACCTATTTACTTTGTCATTTCGTATACAGAAGCATTTTTTCAATATTTATACAATTTGTTTAGCGTAAAATGTCATTTATCCTATTTTATATATAATCAGAAGTAATTTGTATAGAAAAAACAATAATAATATACGTATAATTAAAATTGCATATAAACAAAAAAATCGTCGGATTTGTTTCCATGGCTGTTTGTCATTTGGCACCAAATCTCACTTTCTAATGCTCGAATTGCGCCAAGCTTTTTAAAAAAGCGTCAAGACCCCTATAATAGAAAAGCACCAAATGTTCATTGCGTTTGTTTTCATAACTTTTGGCAACAAATCTATGTATATTAACGAATCTATCCGTTTTTGAAACTCGAATTACGCCAAACCTAAAAGCAAAGGATCCTATACTGGAAAAGTACCCGATTTTCTTATGGACAATATTCAAGTGACATAACATGGTGTAAAATTATCGCGGATAGCAAATTTGTTTAAATATCTCATCAATTGATGCCGAATAAATGCAGGCATGCATGCACAAAATATTTAATTAATTTTGTATGATAAATAATTATTAGAAAATTCGTATGTACATATTAATTAAAAAAATAATTTACATATTTAAAATAACATGAAAATATGCATGATGGTGCACTAAAATAGAGATAAAATTAAAACGTGTTACTGAAAATGTCTATAACATAGTACTTTTCAATACCGTGGTTCTTAATGTTATTCACAAGCAGATGGAATTTTTCTCATCCTTAAACGCAAAGGAAGAATAGAATACAGATCGTTGTTATGAAAGTCCGAGAGGTAGCCACAATTTAAACCTAACCATTTTATACAAGCTGGTTTTCAAGCTGTAATTGATTTTACTTAAAAATCCCGAAAACAGTCGTCAGTTGTCGCAACAGCTGTGTATGAGGCCATGATAATAAAAAAAAATTGCCCGATTAAAACGTTAAAAGCATGGCAACCCAATTACAGATTTACCAATATTTTTAAAACAAAGCACGCTGTCATGTTTTTAGAGGCCTCGAAGTCTGAGCGGGGGTTGGCGAGCGTAGCTCGCAGGGGGTAGGCCCCCTAGTATAGCTATACCAAAATTTAATCAAAAACAATTTTTATCTTGATGTAATCGAATATGAAGTTGATCAAATTCGGTTGGTCAATTCTCGAGGCATAGCTATAGCGAAATTCTTGAAAAACATACCATAGCATCGCTGTTTATTGGACGATGTATACGAAATATAATATAATCGGCACGAATGTATGTCAAAATCTTACTGAATATAACATTTTATGAAGTTCCATGCGTTAGTTCTTGAGGTAGGGCGGTCACTAAATGTGTGAAACATACAGACATAAAGACATTTTCCAAAAATATTCAAATTATATTAAGGACATCCAAAAAACAGTTAAATCCACCAAAAAAAAAAAAAAAGTTAGTACTTTCTTTTTATGCATGAAGAAGAATATAACAAGAAAATCATTGTTCTTAATATTCTGATAAATTTGTGATATATGATTTGAACATTTTGTAACTTCTGAAATATCAACTAACACACGATGTTACTTTAGTGTGATAATGCGTTTAAAAGTTCATGAGCTCTTCTCACTTGAGAATAACGAATGGGGTTTAAATTTAATGAAGTGCCAGATCTTTTAATCGGTCTTATAAAGAACTCAGCCTGAAATCACGGCATTCGATATCAAAGCATTTGAAGTTTGAAATTGTAATTACAATAAAGATTTAAAAATGAAATTCACTTTTTGAATAGATTTTAGACTGACGAATTGATTTGAGAATTTATTTAAAGTACTTAGTATATACATGCATATATTCTGACTTCCATACTTTAAAGTATTTACATGTTATGGGATGTCTTGAATACAATATGACAATTTTTGATGTATTTTTGCCTGTATGTTTCACAAACCTTATGGCCGGCTTAACTCAATAATGCACAGAATTTCATCAAAATTTATATACAGTTAGAATTTCACCTAAATTGGTGATGAATATATTTTAGTGTATACCAGTGTATAGTGTATATCAGTATTTGGTATATAGTGTATATTTAGTATATAGTTTAGTGTAAGATATATTTTTGTGTATTAGTTCCTTAACACGTTGACGGACACTTGGGCTATAGCCGTCAAAGCGAAGTTCACAATGTGGCATGACGGCTATAGCTGCCCAAAACGAAACGGTCGTTTTTAGACACTACGGCTATAGCAGCACAAATGCGCATTTACCGGCGTACAAGTAGAAGCCCACTGTCATCTTTTGGAAACAATTTTTTAGGTTGAAGTTCGTTTTCCACCTGTTATACGAGTTGCAGCTTCAGTATGCACGTCGTGGTTGTGAAGGGAGTAGTGCAACCTAATAAAAGGTGCTGAATTAATCAAAATTAAGTTTAGTTATGCAGAAAGAGTAAAACTATACTTCTAATATTCTAAAAATTACAAAAATATATAGTGTCAATTTTCGAACTTCACTTGTTCCTACTGTCCGTCAATGTGTTAATTAGGTTTGTCACAAAATGTGTGCAACGTACACATACAGACATTTTCCAAATACAGTCAGGACATCCCAAAACGTATACATCCATCAAAAGATGGAAGTCGAAAATGTTCACTAATCCAATACTTTATTTTCATGCATGTACAAGTATGTAAAAATAAATCATTGTTCTTAATATTCTGATAAACTTGTGATATATGATTTGAACATTTTATAACTCCTGAAATATCAAGTAAGATACAATGTTACTTTAGTGTGATAATGCTTTTAAAAGTTCATGAGCTCTTCTCACTTGAGAATAACGAGTGGGGTTTAAATTTAATGAAATCCTAGATCTTTTAATCGGTCTTATAAAGAACGGAGCATGAAATCACGACATTCATTTTCAAAGTATATAAAGTTTGAAAATGTAATTACGATAAGGATTTCAAAATGAAATTCACTGTTTGAATAGATTTTAAACGGATGAATTGTTTTAAGAATTTATTTAAATCATGTGAAGTACAATAAAGAATGTCTGTACTTTGTACACCTTTTTATGCAATCAGCATAGCTATTTTTGCCCAACAAGATTTATGCTCAATTAAAAACAATTTAAACTTTTTAAATGAAGTGTTCGTCAACGATATTTGTAATAGAATAAATAGCAAATTGTAGTTTTTGGCACATCTTTTTACATTCATCTCTTTCTCTCTCGGTATAATATATATATATGTAAGAAGATGATATGTAAATAGTCACTTTATTGGAATTATATGACAAATAATCGATGAACAACAAAATACGAACTTTAATTTCAACTAATACACTTTTGGTCAAACCTATACAATAAATTTACCTTACGATAATTCAACTAAGCCTAATAGCGCCTTTACCAGCTATATTCATTTTATATCTTGCTTCATAACAAAAATTAGAAGACTGGCTTTTTGCCAAAACTCGCGATCCAAAGTATTTACAGCTCATGAATTTAAATCATGGATAATAGCATTAGAGTGTCAGTTCATTTGATGAAGTGAAGTGTTCAAACTGAAATCCTACAAATCGGTCATCCTGACGTGATGGCGTCTCGACATCAGCATCTTGATCTGTTATGTTTTTTCATGCCTATTGCTTCTAGAATGATAAGAATTTAAATAAGCTTCTCGTCGACTATAAGCTTCTTTAAATCCATGATGAGAATTATTTTTATGTGATGGTTGTGAATATTTTTGTTCACTATAACTAGCCTTGTATGATCGTTGGCCACCATAATTATAATTATTTTGACCATGATAGTAGCCTCTATTCATGTATCTAGGGGAAAAATTTGGATTGTACCTTGCTCTTGAATTACGTGAAGTATTTTCTGTTATGTCTTGAGGTTTCAAAGAACTCTGTTTCCCATATCTATATTTATTGCAATTTCCACGGTTAAATGACTGTTCAAAATATCTCTGGCGATATCTATTATTGCTTCTGTTATCAAATGGTCTATTAAAATTTCTATTCTTTCCCTTATGATCGAAATTCCTATTGCGATCTTTCACATAGTCTTTTCTACCATGTGCAGGACTACTACTTTCATAATTTTCTTCTGGAGATGGATAGTCAACATTCCATTCATCGGATAATCCTGTATCTTTTGTTTTATTCGGCTTATATGGTTTTATTAATTTTCTTATTTTCTTTCTGTTTTCTTTCTAAATTTGTAATATGAGTCAAATTCACCCCGTCATTTACGCAGTCGATTTTAACCATATCTTCCCAACCTCGATTATCGTTGTTTATACTTGCTTCATCAATTTTTGTCGGTATTTCGTTAATTTTAATGTATCCTACTCGTACTCTGTTGCCGCTTATTATTCTAACACCATCTTCCGTTACTTTTAACGTCATGCGTTCTACTGCTTTTCTACCTATTATTACATCGCAGTCCGTCTCTTGTACCACGTAAATTTTATCCTGGATTTCTGTATCGTCCACGTAGGTTTTATGTCAGAAAAAACCTGTTGGCTTAATTTTTTTTTCACCTATGCCTGATACAGATATATTGTCGCTGGTTAGTTTTGGCGCGTTTATTGCAGTATGATATCTTGAACTGGCGATTGAAATATCGCTTACTGTATCGATTATTACGTTTGTTTTTATTCCGTTGATATCTAAGATTCTTCCTTTTTTACCATTTAACATTCCCATATTAACTATTTTTCTTTGCGTGTTTTGGGTCTCATTTTGGTATTTTGTTTCTCGCCAATTTTGATTATGTTGCGGGTAAAAATTTGAATATTCTCGTTCTGTATTACTTGCATGGCACATTTCGCACTCACGTGACCAGGTTGTCACACGCAAAACAGATTATATGCGACTCTTTGCTTTCGTGACCTACATTGTGCCTATTATCAACTTGGCGTCTTTTTGAATTGGCGTAGTCAGCCACTCTCGATCTTCTGTCAGAAAAATCGCCGCTTGTATCCTTAACTGATTGTTTATTGTAAACCCTTCGTGCTGTTTCGTAATTATCTAATTTATTAACTAATTCATCAATTTTCTTTATTACTAATAAATCCGCTATGAAATGTGTCTTTGTTTCCGTAGGTAAATTATGCCTGATTTGATTAACAAGAATTAATTCTGCTAAATCTTCAAAGTTATTTATTTGAAAACTTTCAATCCATTGTTGAAAATACACCTTTATCTCATAAGCGAAATCTCGCCAATTGGCCGATGTCTCCTTTTTAGATGAGAAAAATTTCAGTCTAAACTCCTCTGGTGATAGTTTGTAGCGTTTTAGTAGAATATTTTTTATGTAATCATAATCGTGAATTTCAGGTTCGTTTTCCCTTGTTATTATATTGATCACATCTAACGGCATTAGATTAATTAAATAATTTACCCATTCTTTTTTATCAATGCCCGTTTGCGCCATTTGCCTTTCGTACATAGCTAAATATAAACTGATATCATTCGATCATATTTAGTTAATAATCTAAGCAATTCAAATTGCTTACCCTGATTTGTCCTTGGGTCTTCATTAATGTGTTCTCTTGAATTTTCTTGTATCTGCAGTTTCTTAATTTCAAAATTTTGCTCCGATTCTATTTTCCATTTTCTCTCTTCCATTTCCATTTCCATTTTCAATTTCTTTTCTTCAATCTCTGCTTGTAATTTCTTCTCTTTCTCTTTCTCTTCTATTTCTTCTTTCTCTTTTCTACTTGCTATCACTACTTCCAATCGATCTCTTATAAAATCTTCTTCGTAACTCTCCCAACTCTTGATCAGCTTTATTAGGACAGGTAGTATTGTCGGTTTTTCTGGTGCTTCAATTCCGCATTCTTCGCAGAGGTTTATTAGATCAATTCTCTTAGCTTTATTTAGAGTTCCCATCTTTCAAAAATTGTACTTGAAGTGATACGATTACGGTTTCAGCTTGCTAATTGGTAACCCAACTTTTGATACTGGCGTTTAACAACATTTTACGTTTGGTTTCCATTTCACTACTAGTGGCTTTTACTTTTAATAATCTTGGCATCCGAGCCCCCAAAAATGTAAGAAGATATGTAAATAGTCACTTTACTGGAATTATATGACAAATAATCGATGAACAACAAAATACTAACTTTAATTTCAACTAATACACTTTTGGTCAAAACTATACAATAAATTTACCTTACGATAATTCAACTAGGACTAATAGCGCCTTTACCGGCTATATTAATTTTATATCTTGCTTCATAACAAAAATTAGAAGACTGGCTTTTTGCCAAAAATCGCGATCCTAAGTATTTACAGCTCATGCATTTAAATCATGAATAATAGCATTAGAGTGTCAGTTCATATGATGAAGTGAAGTGTTGAAACTGTAATCCTACATATATATATATATACATATATACATTCTTTCTCTGTTGTTTATTGGTTTTTCATTTTTCCTGGAATTTGTTGTGTGCTATTGTTTTGTGTTAAGTTATTTAGTTGTGATTTCTAGTTCTCTGTTTAATTAGTTTTTTTTGTTTTCTTGTTTTGTATTTATGTGGTTTATAGATTTTAGTTTGCTTTTGTGAGATTGGTTCTGCATGTGTTTTTTCATTGGAGTTTATTACTATATATAAGAAAGTTTTGGATTTCTGAAAATTTCCTACTTCCATCTTTTGATGTACTTACACGTTTTGTGATGTCCTGAATACAATTTGACAATTTTCGAAAAATTTCAGTCTGCCTGTATGCTTCAGAAATATTATCCCATCTATAACTCAAGGAATGATGCACACATTTTCATCAAACTGATATACACTTAGCACTAACATAAATTACGGATGATTACATTTTAGTGTACATAACACAACAGGTGTCGCAGTTATGTTGTGTTTTTCACTATTTCTATTACATATATATGTCGGCATCCATTACATTTAATTGAGCCAAATTTAATGTGTAATTTAACATGCACTTTCAGAAAAATACTCTGATTCAAGTTCGGCTTTGAGCACTCAACATGAGTCACTGCTATTATATTTCTTGGGGGATGTTTTATATTCCAATCCACAACCAATAGGTGCAAATTTAATATTGCAAAATATTAGATCTATGAATTTTGCGACGAACATTATAGCTCTACCACAGTTTCTATGGCGTAGAATTTCCCCAATTTAAATATTACAGATTTTTAATTACAATACAGTGAAACTTCCATTTAACGAAGTCTCATCGTTACTCTTAAAAACTTCGTTATGAAGAAAATTCGTTAAATAGAAATGAACTTAAATTCATGAAATTTTTCCTTCAGTTATGACAAACAGATGATGTTGGATTCAAAAGCATTTGATTCTGTTTCAATTATGAAGCCGTCTGTGAGGACTGCGCATGCCTTTTCTTGCTCTAGTAGCGCCCCCTTCTGGAAAAACAAAAGATCGCGGCAGTAGAACTCAGAATGTCAGCTAGTAAGAACGTCGTCTGTCATATTAGAAGCCAGAATAGTATGAAAATGGCCGTGAGTAAATGTTATCGGTCATGAATATTGAAAAATATGATTAATCCTCTATGTTTATTTAATGTCGTGTGAAGTACCTGTCCTCGTCATTTTTATGTCAACTGTACGTCATCTTATTAAACTTGTGTTCGTCATTAGTACAGCCTGTTTCCTTTAGAACACTCCCACATTCAGAAGAGTCTTCACACTGATGTCAGAATTAATGGATGAATTACAGGCTATATTACTTGATTAGTGACTGAAATATTGTAGTGAAATATTTTGGATAACCTATATAAAGGTAAGGTACATTTTTTCTGTTTAAGCATGGCCGATCAATTAACTAAGCTTAAAAAAAAACTAGAGGCGTGATAAAAGCATCTATTACCTCTATTGCTAAAAAGATTGAAGATGCATGGGTTTTGGAATCACCGAATTTTCAGGAAATAGAAGAAAATTTAGCTCAGCTGGAACAGAAAGGTGTTGACCTCAAACGGCAAGATGCCCAAACTTTATCGTTAATTAATGATGAGGATGAAATCGAAAAAGAGGCAAAAGCTTTCATCGAATATCATGAAAAAATAACTTTATGTAAATTTAGAATAAACAAGAAATGGAAAAATAATAGCAAAAACGAAATTTCCCCCGTAACTCACGTCGATAATAAGCATGCGGAAGTACTTTCGCAATCTGTTAAACTCCCTACCTTAAGGATTGAGAAATTTTACGGCGAAATAAGTAAATTCCAAAATTTTTGGAACTCATTCAAAATAGCAGTACATGATAATAATTCACTGTCAAATATTGACAAAATGAGCTATTTGCAAAGTTATTTAGGCGGTAGCGCGTATAATTCCATCTCCGGGTTTGCGTTATCAGATAAAAATTATTTGGAAGCTATCCAAATTCTGAAACAACAATTTGACCGAAAGGAACTCATTGTCACGGCACACATAAATACTTTATTATCTTTGAAACCCGTATTGAAAACAAATGACGTAGTCGCTCTACGAAAATTATTTGATACCATTCAATGCCAAATAAGAAGTCTCAGGTCTTTGGACATTGAATCAAATGGATTTGATAACCTGTTGACACCTAAAATTCTTAAATCCCTGCCAAATAATCTTTCGATAGAATATAATAAGCAATGTATAAAAAATTCCAGTGACTCGCAATCAAGCATTGATGATTTGTTATTATTTATTCGTACCGAAATAGAGTCGAGAGAAAAACAAAATTATTTAACTGGTAATTTAGATAACCCAAGGTCAAAACAGTCGTATAATAATGATTCGCCTGCATTTCGTAGACAAATGTTCGCTAGTGATAGAATTAATTCTGAAGTATCTCATATTTTAGCCACCTCTGAAACCTTTTGTATATTTTGTTCGAGTAATAGTCATTCGACTGAGAGTGCAATAAATTACCCGTTGAGCAGAAAATAGCTAAATTAAGAGCTCAAGGGCGCTGTTTTTTATGCTTAAAAAGAGGTAAACACGTCGCTAAAGATTGTATCATAAAAAATAAAAAATGCACTAATTGCAGTAGATACCATAATGTTACGATATGTAGTTATTTATTTGGCAATGCCAATAAAGTTGATAGGGAAGATAATTCGAATTCAAATGAAAAAGCACTCACTGCTAGAGTCAAATTGGATGAATTATTTATTTTGAAAACACCGCGAAAAGAAACGAAATTAATTAAAACATTACCGACAGTAGATATCGAATGTGGTAATAAAATATTACATGGCGAATTAGATTCTGGAATACAAATTTCTATAATAAAGACTGATTGTTTACCCGAATACTTTAAAAATCCTTGTGGTACCATAATATTGCAATCTACATTCGGACACCAACTGCAAGCTCCTTTAATAAATATCCCATTGAGTATTGCAGTTGATAAATTAAACCCCGAGATATATCTTAATATTATGATAACATGAGCTGTGGTTGATAATTTAATTAATGATTTATTACTTTTTCTTGATACATATCATATAATGCATTAAATAATTTGAATAAATATAATGAAAATGAAAAGGCATTAAATTGTAATGTTGACGCGATAAGTGACTATACGAAAGAAACCAACACTGTAGACCTGACTGCTTCAATTTTAGACCATGTGTCAGTTGAAAATGCGAATGCAAACGAGAAAATTGACCACACACCTGGCGACGACTCTAATATTTGTGTAACTGATTCAGAAAAATTTAAATGGCAACAGAAAAACGATCCTTCGTTAAATCAATGTTGGATTGATGCCAAAAACAAATGCAACAATTATTTTGTTCTGGATAATCTGTTATATCATCGAGATAAATTAATAGGCGAAACGGTAACCAATTGCTCGTACCCGAGCCACGTAGGAAACAATTGTTAGAACTCGCACATTCCAGTCTTTGGGGCGGTCATCTAAGAAATAAGAAAACTGTACAGCAGTTGAAATATTCATTCTTTTGGCCAAAAATTAAAAAAGATGTTAACGAATTTTGTGAACGATGCCTATCATGCCAGCTCCGAGCAAAACCAAATAAGTTTGATAACACACCTATAACTCCGGTTACTCGTCCTGACGAGGCAATGAAAATTGTAAACATGGACATAATCGGCCCAATTGAACCACCTAGTGGAGGATACAAGTATGTACTCTCCGTAGTAGATCAGTGTACTCGTTGGCCGGAAGCGGTCTGTTTAAGAAATATATCTGCTAAATCTACATGCGATGCCCTGTTACAGATCTTTAGTAGAACAGGGATTCTAAAATTAATTGAGAGTGATCAGGGACGGAATTTTACTTCTGATCTCACACGAAAATTTATGAAACGTTTAGGAACTACTCCACGTTTCTCTGTACCTGGATATGCGCAATTTAACTGTTTAGTTGAAAGATGGAACGCTGTTCTTAAAGGAATGATACACCATACAATAAGGGAAAATTCCGGAAACTGGCACAAGCACATACCTTTCCGTTTGTGGGCATGCAGGGAAGTACCGAACGCTACAACCAATGTTAGTCCATTCCAAATGTTATATGGTAGACGTCCGACTGGCCCCCTCTCCATACTGAAGTCATCATGGACCAATGAAACACCTTTGCCATGTGGTCAATTAGGCTCAGTTACAAATTATTTAAATGATTTGAAAATAAAATTGGAAAAGGCAGCCGGACACGCCGGAATTTCCTGCATAGATAAACAGCGAGCTTACGCCTATTACCACAATAGAAGAGCAAATCACAAAGAATTTAAGCCCAATGATCAAGTTATTGCTTTGATTCCTGACAGCAGTCACAAAGTATATGCTAGGTGGACAGCACCCGCCACTAAACTTGAAAAAAAATCTCTGTATAGTTATTTGGTACAGTTACCAGACAACAGTGTCAAACATTTGCATGCCAACAAAATCCGAGATTTAAGAGCCCAAACTACACACATAGGAGTAATATACGATGCCGATATAGATTTCGGCGAAATCGAGAATATCCCCAGAATTGACAAAGAAAATCCTACTATAATCGCTAAACAATTGCAGCTAAAACATTTATCACATGAAGAGAATAAACAACTATCCGACCTGTTACGTAAACATCCAAACCTGCAGTCTGGAATTCCAAAAATTGCCAATGTAGGTGAACATTACATTAGATTGAAACCGGGCAGCCAACCTTATCGTCAGAGACCTTATCGAATTCCTGAGGCACTCAAAAATTGAAGTTGACCGACAAATTGAAGAATTACTTGAGTTAGGTCTCATTGAACATTCCGAGAGCGAATATGAGCATCCAATTGTTTGCGTATCTAAAAAGGATTCGTCAGTACGACTCTGCGTCGATTATAGATATTTGAATTCCCAAACCGAGATTGATTCATTCCCAATGACTAATGCAACCGATCTTATATATAAAGTAGCTCCGGCGAAATTCATTAGCCTGTTGGATTTACTTAAAGGATACTGGCAGATCCGTCTAAACAAAGAATGTAAACATCTCACGTCCTTTGTCACGCACCGTGGACAGTACGCTTTTGTAGTCATGCCTTTTGGGCTACGCAACGCCGCAGCCACTTTTCAGAGATTTATGAATCGTATTTTAATCCAACATAAAGCCTATGCAGAAACATACATCGACAATGTAGTGATTTTTTCACATAATTGGCTGGATCATCTTAAGCACCTAGAAGCGGTACTAACTACCCTCGAAGAAGCCAATTTTACAGTGAATTTTAAGAAATGTGTATTCGCACGGCCTCAGATAAAATTTCTAGGTCATGTGGTAGGATCCGGTATACATGCACCCGATCCCGACAAAGTATCAGCGATACAAAACTTAGAAGTTCCCAAGTCAAAGAAAGATGTCAGAAGCATATTAGGTCTTTTATCTTACTACCGATCCTGTGTTCCTTCATTTTCCGACATAGCTCGTCCATTGATTGAACTTACCAAGAAACGTGCCCCTAATGAATTTACCTGGTCTGAGGATTGTGACAAAGCCTTGTTTGAGTTGAAACAGGCGATCAGTAAATCGCCCATCTGTTATTCCCCGAACTTTCAGAAACCTTTCGTTATACATGCAGATGCTTCTTCGTATGCGATAGGCGCTTGTCTATCTCAAAAAGATGAAAATGAACAAGAGAACCCCATTGCTTTCACAAGTAAAAAGCTCTCCAAATGCCAAGAAGGTTATGCTACCATCGAAAAGGAAGCTTATGTTGTTATCTTCGCCCTGAAAAAGTTCGAACACTATATTTATGGTTCGCAGGTAACTGTGGTGAGCGATCATAATCCTTTAAAATTCCTCACAGACTGCGCACCTCAAAGTGGGCGCCTTCAAAGATAGGCCCTTGCACTTCAGCGCTTTCAAGCCCAAATAACGTACCGACGTGGGAAACTCCACGCGAATGCTGACTCTCTAAGTAGGCTATATGCCTCACATTGGACTTAAAAACTTTGAACATTTTTTTTCTGTGTATTGCAAGTCTGAACTTTAAAAACTTTAACTTTATCCTAGAACTTTAAAATATTAATATATTAGTGTTATAGTGTATTCTGTTTGTTTATTTTCTATGATATTCTTTAAGTGTTTGAATTTTTATATTAATATGTTTTACTTGTTTGTTTAGATATTTACTAGATATTGATTTGTCTCAAAAGACTAAATCAAATTCTCGAAAGGGGGAGGTGTGAGGACTGCGTATGCCTTTTCTTGCTCTAGTAGCGTCCCCTTCTGGAAAAACAAAAGAGCGCGGCAGTTGAACTCAGAATGTCATCGAGTAAGAACGTCGTCTGTCATATTAGAAACCAGAATAGTATGAAAATGGCCGTGAGTAAATGTTATCGGTTATGAATATTGAAAAATATGATTAATCCTCTATGTTTATTTAATGTCGTGTGAAGTACCTGTCCTCGTCATTTTTATGTCAACTTTACGTCATCTTATTAAACTTGTGTTCGTCATTAGAACAGCCTGTTTCCTTTAGAACACTCCCACATTCAGAAGAGTCTTCACACCGTCTTTTTCTTTTACAAATCAGTTGTGTACGGTCGATGAAATCACGTCACATTCCCAAGCTTTTATGATATCTGATACACAGGTTCTCAAACTAACGTTTTCACTAAATTGTCTTTTTTCCGTCTTTTTCGATAATGTACTGCAATATTTTTTATTATTCTTAGACTAATGGCTGAAGTTAAGTTGTATTGGCAGGAACACAAATAACTTTGATGTTCTTCGATTTGCATTTTGAAGCAGATTCTTGTGGATATACTAAGCAATTGTCTACCAGCGATGGACGGCCAGAATGGTAACTGTCTGACTCTAATATTTTCTGCTTCAATGTATCTGACGCCATTGCGTCAATGCATCTTCTATATCATTGAGTTTAGAAAGGGGATTTTGACTTCTCCCAACTGTCAGCGCTGAAGTCTTGGTGTGGGAGAGTAATGATAACAAGCGTTTTTCTTAGTGTGAAAAAGAATTGTTTTATTTAGCACCAAGCAGAATGGAAATTATTTAAATGTGTTCATTTTCTTACAATCCGATGAAATAAATTCGCATATCCATCGCAACAGCAACCTTTTAGTTTGAATTCTGTACAAGTACAAAAGTGGAGTAAATATATGGAGTGTTCGTTATATAGAATGTATTTTTCGTAATATGGAGATTAATTTATATGCTAATGGTGTTCAAAGTCAAAGTTCTGCAGAACATTTCTTTAAGTAGAAAACTTCGTTAAATAGGAATTTCGTTAAAGGGAAGTTCCACTGTATATATGTTGATCAAATTTTGGATTTAGAAATCAAGAGGAAGGCAGTTGTGCAATTCAGTTTCTTTCATATTAATCTTCAGTTATCATCATAATTTCGTGATAAAATCAAAAGAATGCACTATATTTCATTGTCATAATTGTTTGTGTATTCCGCAATCTATATATTTAAAAGGCTAAGCGATTTCTTTCGACAATCCGTGGGAACAAACTACTGTATCAAATTACATCATTCTTTTTTTAAATGAAAGATGTTTAGACACAGATTTGTTATCGTGCATTCGTTTGTTCGAAAATTTAATTAATTAACCGTAATTTTCAATTAAACTTTTACGTCTGCTAATGACGTCATAATCGGATAACGCCTACTGTTCCGAAGCACAGAGTTTATTTTCTAAACTCTGTGGTTGAATAAAAGAGAAATAATAAATATTAAAAGCACGCGGTTTTAAGGCCGAATTTGTTAATTTGCAAGTTAAATTTCGGTAAAAATACTTATCCGCGTGTTTTATAAGCGAATAAAATTCATATTTATTGTGACGTCACGGGAATATTGTCCATTGGGTTTATTTTATCATTATGCATTATAACTTTGTTGATGCCATTTTTTCATTACAATTAAATACAAAATATATTTATATTTGTGTGCATGGTGTTTAAGCATTAATGTAAGGTATATGAAGTACGTGTGAAAAGTTTGCGCCGGTGAAAATGACGTTATGCTTAGCTTGAAGTGCATTTTAACATTGATAAAACTAAAGAGAAAAATGTATATGATTGTGTTAACATAACATAATTTTACTGATTTTTGCATTCATAATTATAAAAATTAGAATTGGAGCCGTCATTGATTTCTTCATCTTGATTGCATACCTTGATTACATGTTACCAATTGCTTTTTTTTTAAATTATAGGATAGAAGATTTCCTTTTTTAATAAAAAAAAATCACAAAAGTAAAGGATTTCAGGAAATTTAAAGTTATTAAAAATAGTGTTATGGTAGAAAAAAATCTTGAAATAATTATTGTACTTTTAGCTAGAATAAACAATGTAAGACTAATATTTCATAGGAATTATTTTGGTAGATTTATTATAAGTTCATTTAACAGTTCCTTATTAGCGCAAAGTCCTATTTCTTTCACTGTGAATTTCTCTTTCGATGTCAAAAATTGTTTTACCACTTTTGGACGCCAGCCAAAATACAGTGGAAATTTTTAGAAATGTACAACAGTTGTGACAACAAACGCGCTATGGCTTTAGCTTTCATTGCGCTTACATCACTTCGAAATACTACAAATTTCTATTTTTTACTACATTTTACAATTTCAATTCTTACGTCATCAATTAGAAAAAAAATTAGCTTTCGATTGAAATTTATTTGTAAACTGACGATTAATTTAACGACTTTTTAAATAATTTTCAAGCATGAAAAGTTTTTCAATTCTATCTTATCAATGACCACCAGTTTACTTCAATAATGTAAAATAGCCCCTGGGAAAGTGGCCACAATTGAAAATAGATTTCCCTAACCATCATAAAAAGTGACTAATATATATTTTTTAAAAAGTGATAAATCATAAGATCAGATTATCCATAAGATGGCGCTAAACAAAAATCTGTCAGGACAAAAAAAAAAAAAAAAAAAAAAAAAAAAAAAACTATTTTTAGTTTATGTTGAACATAAAATTGATATGTTGAATTCGTTGATGAATATGTTGAATCAAATATCAGGATATGCTAGGAATTGCATTTTTTTATTTTTTTACATTTGCCAACTGTATAAGAGGAAAAATATCCCCGACTGTGATGGAAAAGGGATAATCATCCTGATTATGTCAAGGAACCGAAGAAACCATACAAATAAATTACACTTGAAAACATTAAAAATCTCCCTCATCTGCAGATAGATTTATTACTGTAACAAACTTCTTAATCTTTGCATAAAAATTGATTAGCTTAAAACAATAGATGCGTTTTAAAAGATATGGATTTGAAGCGAACAATGATTAAAGAAGACATTTTAAAACTTTTAATTTAATCATTTAAAAACTTTTTTAACGTCGAATTTCGAGGGTGCTTTTGGGCAGATGCAATGCACATGCGCATAGAAGCTCATTCGGTTGCATTATCACAGAGTGGGGGGAGATGTGTGCTTTATTTACTATATTCTGTTATTTACTGAATATGATATGAACGTAGGAATATACTATTTGTATATACTTTATAGGTCCATGAATTTTTTTTCTTGCCGTGAGAAATATGGTGGTAATGTCAAACTGATTTGCATTACACAGTTATTTACGGATTGTTTGTTTGGATTTTGCATCGAAAATAGTACTGTATTTGACTGGCTGGGGAATTTTTGTTTTATAAAATATTTGAAAGACTATTTTATACGCACCCCTTCATAAATAATAAAGAAGCTTATTTTACTGATATTGTTATAGTATTTTTTTGCGTCAAGTTTTGACGGGTTCCATCTAGTTTAAATTAAGTTATTAGAATGATATAGAAGATGGCAGCAATATACTAGTTTTATTATTATTATTATTATTATTATTATTATTTATTTATTTATTTATTTATTTATTTATTCATTTTTGTATTGTGATTATAATTAATTATTTAGAGTTAGTGAAAAAAGTATACTTTTGATGATATCTGTTCACTGCTTATGCATAAATGGATTTTGATAAAAAGGTAAAAATGTTTATCTTCTATTTCTTGATGTTTATAACGTACTGCTTTATTTTGCATCTTGTCTTACTATAATATAATCTAATATAAATTAATTTGCATTATCAATTACATATCGCTAGTAAATCAAATGAATCAGTGATTTCAAAAACTGCATACACAACATATCACTTTTTTGAAATGCATATTTTTCTTTCAAACGAGTTCTTAAAGGTAGGCTCACATGTTTAGACTAGAATTTCATTGGTTCATTTATCTGTGCTCAAAATTGTAGTTTATTGTAAAAACAACATTACCCAATGACAATACTAAGATATAATTCCGATGACAAAAAAACAGAACAACAAGAAAATGTAAACGAATAGAGTGATGAATGTAACTACGTGCCTTAATGAAGTGGTGCTAAGAATGACAGATTTTAATAGCGCTATTTTCGAATAGTAATGTCGCATTAAATTCTGTGACTTAATAAGGTGAATACTATTATTAAAAATAGTGTAGTGGACTAGCAACTGTCTTATAAAGGCATTCTAGTGTTTGAATGAGAACGTGATGTCATCGCCTAATCTATGCGCAACAGCAGCCTCTGTAGTGTATTGCACTTTAATTTTCGAAGTATGCATGTAACCTTCGGAGTTTGCGGGTTTCTGATGTTTCACTGCGTGTGTTTGCAAAGTTTGGTTTCGGTGGTCAATCTGCAGAGAATAAAAGATTGAACGTAATCTCGTATCGGTGGATTTGTGTCAGATCTCTCCCCGCTTGGTGAAATTAAGGCTGCTCTTACCGGGTGTCCCAAAAATGACTGATGAATTTTAAAATTCAATGACTTAGACAGCTATTAAAAAAATTCTTGCAGGAGGGTTATGTATGATGTCAGGAGTTTTTTGTACAGTGATTCTTGATTTTATTTTGAATTTCAAACAATAGATGGCGCTGACAGCGATTGGAACTCAGTCCAGGCCGAAACTCATGTAACACAACATTGATGCACCGCCCCCTGAATATTAGGCCTGCGCGCTGACAAAAAAGGCGCGGGAGTTTTTCAGGGTTTGAACGATCTCTCGAACTTCAACACCAATAATTTCTAAAAGTTTTCTTTGCCTAGGTTTTCTGAGATCAAATCAGTCAAAGAAAACTTTTATTTATTTGGTGTTAAAATTCAAAGGATCGTACAAACGGTGAAAAAAAAATCCGCCTGCGACAACCGCCATTTTTGTCAGCGTGCATGCTTAATATTCAGGGGGCGGCGCATCAATGCTGAGTGACGTCAGTTTCGGCCTGGACTGAGCGCCAATCGTTGTCAGCTCCATCTATTGTTTGAAATGCGAACTAAAATCAAGAATCACATAATAAAAACTCCTGACATCATACATAACCCTCTTGCAAGATTATTTTTTAAATATCTGTTACAGTGTGCATGTTATTGGATTAAAAAATGCCATCAGTCATTTTTGGGATACCCGGTATCATCGACAACAGTGTTGCATTATGGAATGAAAGCTTGGTTGAATCAAAGATTCGCCGTTGATAAGATATTTTGATTTCAAATAAAGCTCTTCAGCAGCCACGGTTTGCAAGTGTTTTGAAAAAAGATCGTATTAACGATTTTCGTTAGTTATGTGTTTTATCTGAAAGCATCGAGAGTTCGCTGGATTTAGCCGTGAATTATCTTAGAAGTGTTCTTTAAGTAAGTGGTCCTCTGTTTAATAAAACTTTTTCTAGTTATTTCTTGTGAAGGTCGAGCTAGTGGTTGAACTTTGTGGATTACCGTTTACAGGGTTCGTACGGCTCCTGGAATTTTGCGACCTGGAAATTCTTCGGTAACAGTATTTTCTTACAGAAAATCTCTCCTTAAAAGAAGCCGAAGTTTCGAGAGTTCAACCTTTATTTCTTTTTCTATAAAGAAAATACTGGTGAAACTCCTGGAAAATTCCCTGATCCGTACGAACCCTGCGTTTAGTATAGGCAAAAACTTGTGAAGAGATTCTGCCACATTCCTGCCCAAACAGTTTAAATAAACATAGATTAAATTTTAAATTCTTTTCATGACTGAGCTCGCCGGTAACGCCCTTTACCCGCACGTCATAATAGCAGTATTCCAAATCCATACTATTTGGCAGCTATGCACTTGATGTCAATCCTTAAAATACTCAGTTATTTTCGCTGGTGTATTTTGTACACCGTTATAGATTACAAATTGAAATATGCTTGTTACAAATTTACATTGTTCAGAAATACTGTCACACATGCCAATGATAAACGTTTTTTAAATATCGTACTATATAGTAATTGTACTTGAGTGAACATTAATTATATAAAACATTAATATTTTTATTCTAAAAAATTTCGAAATATATGGTGTACAAAATACATCACGCGGAAATTTTGCTGTGTGAATTTGGGCGAGTATTTAAGTGTTAAGATGCAGACGTAAACGATTTATGCCCATTTTGTCAAATACATAATACAAATGTGATTAACATATTTTTTGTAATATTTGTAGGGCACTGAATCACGTTGACTGCAAAAACAACTTCAATCTCAAAGTTTTTTAAAGATTTTTTTAATGCCTCACTTAGCAAATAAATAACTGATGATGGACATACATATTTAAAGATTTAAGAAATTATAGTGAGCATGGAAAATGACTAGTTCTGAAAAATCAGTTTTGAGAATGATAATACATTTTGTCTTTAAAATATTACGTCATTTACACTAGTGGAAGCATGCTTCTGATTGGTAGATTGTGACTAGGGAAATTTAATTTCAGGTCATAAGAAAGAAACACGCACATTCTAAAAATGAGTAAAAATCAACTATTACTATTATTTCGGGCAGACATTTATAATAAAAATGTGAGAATGAAAGGTAACAATGTGAAGTAAGCAGCAACAATTATTTGAACTTAAAGAAATAATAATAACCACGAGCCGTGATAAAAATAAGCATGAATATGAGTTCACTCAATACAAGAAGGAAAGTGCGCAAGTATGAACGAGAGTTCAATAGATTTTAGCCACAGTTGTTGGTTGTTTTGGGACGCAAGACTCATAGAAGCTTGCAAAAGTAAGACTGAGAGTCGCTATTGTTTAGTAATAACACATGTCTGCGAGGAAAAAATTGGTGGTAAAGTAAGTGGTGTTTTTTATAGTTTTTTAATGCTGATTACTGGAACAATAATGAAAAAAGTTCACCAGGTACAATTTTATCGCATTTATATTCCGACCTATGAGTGGTTAAAGTAGTAATTTTTACTTCTAGTTTTTGTTGCAATAGAGAACAATGGCTTATAGGGGATATATTAATTTATCGAATTATTTCTGCTTTATTTGTGGTAGCTATACAGTGAAAAAACAACAAAGAAGCACTTCGGTTTTTGTAAAAAATGTGTATTTTGTTTATTTTGGCATGGAATTGGGGTTATAAAGACAGGCCTTGGACTCCAGAAAAAGATTGTTGTATTTGTGTAGAAGAATTAAGGCAGTCGCTTCAAAGTCAATTGTTTGGAGAAAAGGTCTTATGCAACAATTTGTCGAGACTTTACCAAAAGAAAGTGAATGTTTCATATACCTTTGTGACGAGTTCCCGTGTTTATCCGAAGCAAAACTGAAGAAAGGTGTGCTTGTAGAACCAGACGTTAGGAAAATGATAAAAGATGAAAATTTTAAGAGTAAAATGAAAACAAACGAAAGGAAAGTCTGGAAATCTTTCAAACTAGTTATTACTAGCTTTCTTGGAGACAAAAAGGACCCATAATACAAATCTATTGTAGAAGAGATGGTGAGAATTTTCAAGATTTTAGGCTGTAGTATGAGCTTAAACGTTTATTTTTTCGATTTGCACTTGGAATATTTTCCTGAAGATTTTTGTGCAGTTTGTGAGGAAAATTGTGAAAGATTACACCTGGATATACAGGAAATGGAGAGGCGATATCGAGGAATATGTAGTGTCAGCATGATAGCCGAGTACTGCTGGATGCTACAATGAGACAATCTCTGCAATGTTAACGAGAGAAAAAGTGGCGAGAAATCTTTTCGGGATAGAAAAAAATAATTTCATTTTTTGAATCAACACTAAAAATAATATAAAAATCAGTCATCAAAATTAAAACAATTTTCAAAATGTATTTTTTTGCAGACCTGTGTAATCATTTAATTGTACGTTGAAGAGCCAGTTGTATATTTTATTGCTTATTAAAACTGCTTGTTTGTATTTGTACTTGAAGAATCTCAGTTGTGGTGAAGTTATACATTATTCACCTTAATACCGCATAAATATGAGTTCAAAATTATTTTTGTTGAGTAACACTCACGTAAGTCTTTTTTTCATATTTGAGTTCATTCGTTCATTAAAATGTTCATTAAAATTCTTTTATTAAAATGTGATAAAAATATAGGTATGTTTACTTCATTCGTTCATTAAAATGTTGATAATCATCGCCATACAAAAATTCTTAAAACAAATTAAAACAACTCATCTTTTTATAGGTGCGTTCGTAATTATATAAATACTCAGCACCTATAGTCGTCGTCTGGTCCGTCCGTCCGTCTGTCCGCATATAACAGCGCAAAAACTACCCAACCGAATGGTTTGAAATTTAATATATATTATCGTTGTAGAATTTTGTCGAGTCATTTCAAATTTTATGAAAATTGAATCAAAACTTAAAACGATATTAATAAAAGTTTTCTTTATTCTGTTAAATCCTATCGTACGTAATCTATAAGAAAAGCGCAAGTCATGTGAATGAGGAAAACAATTACGGGCTAACCGCTTCTTTTTCAAATTCCAGACGGCTATTTTTATTAAAAAAGATTTTTTCGAATAAAATTGCATAAACGTTACATTTTTAGAAAGATCTATGAAAAAAAATTGCTTGTTTGGGAGATAAAAAATGTATAGTTTCTGAGATAACTTCAGTGGAAATTACGTTAACAGCCGAATATCTCAATCCATTAGAGTCCATAAACAAAGGAGATTCGTTCATAATGAATCATAAAAATATTAAACCATAGACGTAATCATTCGCAAAGCAAGGTCTCCATGGTGAATTTTACAGCGCTGTTTGGCGTAGAACAAAAAATCGCATTTGTAAATGTGGCATACGTAATAATAATAAAAAAAGGCATGTTCATTTCGCTCATAGCAGACGGTATAATTCATTTCACTGAAATAATAAGGATGATTTTTTTTTTACATTGTGAAACTAGTTACAAAACGAACATACCTCCTATGTCACGTTTAACGTACAATTTCCAATTTGTTTTACTTCAAATGAATCAATCTGTTCAAAAACGTTCAATGTAAAATCCTTCAAAATTGATAAATTGCACAATCTAACTGTCCACTAAAAAGTTATTATGATATTATCGTTGCTTGAAAATAGATCGTATTAAACTTGATCCATTCTCATTATTTCCAATGGCTTTAAAAGTTCTCTTTTGAGAATTGTTTCACTGCAACATATAAAGAGAACCGAAAATGATTAAGGAACTCCATTTAAGAAATCCAATTTTTATCTCCCTCAGGCAATATATTTTTATCACTTCCCATTCCTTTACTATGAGAAAGAAATCCTTAAGGTATAATTTGTAATTTTTCTTCAGTTGTGATTTATTAAACATATTTATCATTAAAATTATCTTTAAATTGATTTTCAACCCAGAAGTCTGTTTACGATATTGTTTTACGATATTCAACACCCTGTATATAAATATGTATAGAAACATAAAGGTAAACAATAGTATTCAACAAGTAAATTAAAAACAAACTTCAAGAATTTTCCCTTACCTTATTGCACTGATATTTACTAACTGCATGCGGGTTACCCTATTTTAGTGAGAGTAGTTTGGCACAATAGACAGCTTTTGTGTTAACCCTTTTCTGCTATCCTCATTTAATTTAAATCCTACTGTTTCCAATATCACTCATTTCGACACGAAGTAGACGATCATATATTAAACTTCTTAGTATGTCCCTGTAAGAAAACTATACACGATACAAGAAATCTTTTAAAACAATAAAGTTAACACTGCGAACATAAGATGCGACTGCGACTAAGATTAATACTGCGAACATAAGAAGTAGAAGACTGATGCCTTCTGCTTTCCTATTGGCTGTTCCCTTAATTTGTCCCTCTTTCCCCTCCTCCTATTCCTTTCAGTCTTGCTCCTGCCTTCAAAAAAATACAAAGTTCTTTCGAAAGGCCTAACGCATTCCTTATTTTTATGGTGTTTTTGAAGTTTTTTATGCTTTTATAGTGTCACACCAGTTTATTCAATATTTTAACGTAACATTGCGAGCCTTAACACCACAATAAAAGGCATGACGATTTGCCTCTTTCGGAAGTTAGAGCCTATAAAGACAAAAATTACAAGAAAAAAGACGTATAATATTTGGATTATAACGAAATCTATATGGGACCATTATCAGAATGAGCAATTTCCAACAAAAAAAGAATGGTGGAAATCGGAGCACGCGTTGAAAAGTTATGCAAGTGGATATATAAAAATACACAAGCGAACTGTTTAACCTCTTTTTTTTTTGGAATTTTGTTAAAAACAGAAACAAAGCTAAACATCACTGAGTTAGAAACACACTAAAACTGGTAACTGTTAAAAAGTACATGTTACAATATTCTTAAATGAAACTAGTGAAATTGATTTTGGACAACGAGAAAGTGTTACATTAACATTTTACCGGCATTACTGTTACCGCCTCTTTGTTGGAAGTCGGTTAAAAATGGAAACAATTCCTAATATCACAAAATTAGAAATATATGAAAACTGGTATTAATTAAAAATACTTGTTTCGCTAATTGAGATTTATAACAATGAAGCCAGTGATCTGTGGTGTAGCCAGGGTGGGGGTCCAGATGCTCTGGATACCACTAATATTGTTAAAATTTCTTCGCCTTATCTAATTGGAAAACTTTTTGAAATATTGAAGAAGTAGAAAACTTTACAATATTAGTGGTATCCAGAGCATTTAGACCCCCTCCCCGGCTACGCCACTGCCAGTGATAATGATTTTGGGAAACGAGAATGTATCACATTACCCTTTTAGTGACCACAGTTTCTGGCCTTTTGATAGAATACGGTTAAAATTAGAAACAAATTCAAAAATCACAGAACACGAAATACATGAAAGTTGGCATTAGTTAAAATTACATGCAACACTTATTGAGATTTATAACGATGAAGCCAGTGATAGAGATTTTGGACAACATGCATATACCACGTTAACATTTTACCGGCCACTTTTCCCGGCTTTTTGTGGCAAGTCGGTTAAAAATATAAACAAATCCAAATATCACAGAGTTAGTAATACACGACAACTGACATTAGTTAAAAATACATGTTCCACTAACATGTGATTTTTAATATTAAGCCAGTGAGAGTGACTTTGGACAACGAGAATGTATCACATTAACATTTTAGTGATCACAGTTTCTGGCCTTTTGATGGAATACGATTAAAATTAGAAACAAATTCAAATATCACAAAATCAGAAATACACGAAAATTGGCATTAGTTAAAATTACATTTGACAGTTATTGAGATTTATAACGATGAAGCCAGTGATAGAGATTTTGAACAACGAGAATATACCACCTTAACATTTTACTGGCCACTTTTTCCGGCCTTTTGTCGGAAGTCGGTTAAAAATAAAAATAAATCCAAATATCACAGAGTTAGAAATACATGACAACTGACATTAGTTAAAAATACATGTTCCACTAACACGTGATTTATAATAATTAAGCCAGTGAGAGTGACTTTGGACAACGAGAATGTATCATATTAACATCTTATCGTCAACTGTTCCCAATTGGGAACATCAAATTGGAAATTGGCAAGCCAGTAATCAATTATTACTTCTGTTAGCATTTTTTGGTGTTTTGTAGAAATTAAAAATATTTGTTAAATTATAAAAAAAAATAATAATAACAAAAGATTTAATATTTTATGACAAAATTCATTTTTCTAAGCCAGTTTTGCCACGATTTTGAAAGGTTTCATGTTTTTGTGTCGTCATTTATTCTTTATACTGCTTATTACTTTGTTTCTCAATTATATCTAAAACGAAAAAATAAAAAAATAAATAAATAAAATACTCAAAATACATAAAAAATTAATATATTTTTATTATTACTTGAAACAAAATTGTTTTTGTTTTTCAGGTATTTGTTTGTAGATAATTTAAATTCTCTTTTTTAGAAAAAAAATAAAACGTGTAAATCCGTTAACTTCTTCAAGAGTTATCGATGCAAAACCGCTGAAAAACAGTGTTTATTGAGTTAATTGAGTAAAGTTTTAGTCAACATCATTCATAGTCACACGTAGTTAAATGGTGGATAAAATTAAACTGACGGTACTCAGAGGCTCATAACTCTGGTTCTACTGAACAGAACAGAATGAAACTTCAGATATATGTTATGTAGATCATGCGGCCGAGATTTTCGTAAAAAAAAGAAAATAGTGTTTGAAATTTCGTAATCAGATGGCGCTGTACTCTAAATACTTTATGCAAATGAGTAGTTAGTGCAATTTCGCTATAAAAGCGGAACGTATTGTTCAAAGAAATCATTCGCTCGCAGTGAACATTGAGCTGAACAAGAAAGAACGCGCCTTGATCGAAATTTTTTTTATCAGAATGAGAGCAATGCTTCGGCAGCCCTCCGTACTTATCGACGGATGAAAAACTTAAGGAGAGGACCTATGTCCGTAAATGCAGTGAAATGCATGATTCATAAGTTTGGAAAAACAGGTTCTCTGGATGTTGCACCGAGAAGAGGAAGACGTGAAACTGAGCCGGCTATTGTGGAGGTAATTGCGATTTCAAAAATGATGCATCTGCAAATTCTTCAAATACTACTGTAAGTGGCCGCTCAATAGCACGAGCATTGGACATTCCATGGGCAACCGTGCGCATGATTTTACGCAAAATTCTGAAGGTCTACCCTTACAAGATGCATACCGTGCAACAGTTAAAACCGCAAGATCACTCTGTGCGTCTTGATTTTGCATTGCGTTTTCTGGTGAGGATGCAAGTGGATTAGTACTGGCCATCGCACATCTTATGGACAGACGAGGCTCATTTTCACTTAGAGGGTACTGGGAACACCCAGAACTGCCGCATATGGGGTTCCACCAATCCTCATGCCATGCAACAACAGCCACAACATTCCCCATACGTCATGGCTTGGCGTGGATTCACGGCAAATTTTATTTTCGGGCCGTACTTTTTCGAGGAAGTCACAATGAACTGGATTGTTAGGCGTACAACAACAGGCGACCAATACAGCAGACTCCTGGAGAATCATGTTGTCCCTGCGTTAAGTCAAAGAGGCAGTTTAACTACCACAATATTCATGCAAGATGGAGCACGAGATGTGTAAAGAATGTAATTCAAGCCAACTTCTCTGATAACGTGTCATCTCGCGTACTTTTCCAATTTCCTAGACAGCAAGGTCACCAGATCTGAACCCATGTGACTTCTGGCTGTGGGGTTTTCTTAAATATCATGTTTATCAAGGACGCATAACTAATTTAGCGGACTTGAAAGCTAGCATCGTACGCCATGTCTCCCTCATTCCTACTGATATGTTGCATGTTGATAGCACGGTAGTACGCTTTCAGTATATTGTTGACCGACAATACATGCACGTAGAGCACACAGGGGCAGGTGTGTAAATCAATAAAATATTCCATTATTCTTTGATTTTTGAATCATTATCTTTCATTTTACATTGTTAAAACGCCATCTGGTGGCAAAATTTGAAACTTATCCTACGAAAACTTTGGCTGTATGATCTACATAACATTAATCTGAAGTTTCATTCAGATCCGTTTAATAGAACCGGAGTTATGAGCCTCTGAGTACCATCAGTTTAATTTTAAACACCCTGTATAATGATCTGGAAACCGCCGCAATGGAACAATGGAACAATGTAGTTAGCAGTCCGATCTATTAAACTTCTTGAATTTAGCTTTAAATTTTTTTTGGTAGGAATTTTCTGTGATCGTATCTACTACCATTTTTGTCAATAAGGAAGGGATCTCCGATACCGCCCTTTTTCAAGAATTAGTGACGGTCTTCTTTAGTTACCTTTAGCAAGATGGTAATTTTAGAAACTTTCTAATTAGAACAACTGAAGACATTCTTAGGAGTTCAAACAATTTAAAAAATAGTAATAATACAAAATACTTTTTTTCGTCATTTCAAACGTTTTATGTCCCCTTTTTTGTACTCATTACTAAAAAGTGAACAGAACCACTTTTGGTGCAGCTCGCACCTATCACTGAGACCTGGTTGATTTTAAAGCCCTGTATTACGCAGTTTGAGAATTGACAACATTTTTTAGTTAAAATCTTTTTTTTTTTTTTTTTTTTTTTTTTTTACAGCAGCATATTTTTCTGAAAATGTAATTTTCGAGACCACTTATCAATCTTTTAACACACACACACACACACACACACACACACATATATATATATATATATATATATATATATTTAATAAAAACTTAAAACCAATAATAAAAACTTAAAAGTATAAAAAAATATATATAAAATATGATTTTAACAGAGAAATTTTAGCGGTTACCTAATTTTTATGTAAAAGGCTATAAAACGAACCAGGTCTCGATGCTAGATGTGAGATGCACCAAACGTGGTTCCCTTGTAAGCAGGGCTTAATTTGCGTCGGAGCCCACCGAAGTCCAGCTCCGGTACTTCTCTATTTTTAGTAAAAAATTAAATATTGGCCAGAATACACCGGAGCTCATAAACACTGCGCTCCGCAGCCTAGTGTAATAACGCTACCGAAAAACGAATTCTATATTACCCTTTCCTTTCCCTATCCATCTCCAATCTTTTGCCTTCTTTTGTATCAAAACAGTTATAAGTGACGTAATGTGTCGCTCACGTAAGAGATGGAGATGAAACGGGCTCGATTTTTATATCAGTCTTCGGGTTTGGGCAGGCTCGAGCTGAATCGATCTTAAATTCAAAATTTTATTTATTTCAATTTCAAATCATTTTAATGCTATTTTTATAAGAATAAAGAGTAAACAAAAATAGTCTTCTTCTATTCTGCATAGCTGAGAACTATTCATTTTTTGTTGTGTTAACACTCTTTCCGAATCATAATCCTGAGCTTATTGAATCGCAGGATTCTGCGATTAATTAACATTAAGATTAGGTAAAATTTTCTATTTGGAAGTAGTAATAACTAAAAAGTTTAAAGTTGATAGCTAAGTATACGCGGATAGATGTATTTAAAATTTTTATTTCGTTAAATGAAAAAACAATACTTTAAGTTTTAAAAATAATGTATGAAATATAAATATGCAGATTGGAGTGACGGCGGAGTGGGGGGGGGGGAGGAGTACGCTACGGGTGTTAGTACTGCAGAATATTAGGGCTCCGGTACTTTTTTTTGTTAGAAAGTAAGCCCTGCTTGTATGTCGCAGTGCGCACTTATCAGAAGGGCCGTGTGGTGGAGATACGAAATATTTTCTTGTTCATACTGGGTTCCTAGAGTTTCAGGGAAAATACTGGTATTTTCTTATAGAAAAACACGATTTATGTAATCGCGTGATCGCATAAGTCGAGTTGTTTTCTAAGTAAATACTGGTGTTTATGTGACTAAAGTCAAAGAAATGTTATCGGTTCCCTAACTTTTGTGTATAAGGCTACAAAATGTACCCGGTCTCGATACTAGATGTGAGCTGCACCAAAACTGGTTCCCTTGTAAGTAGCAGTGCGCACTTATCAGAAGGGCTGTGTGCTGGAGATTACGTATTATCTTCTTGTTCATACTGAGCTCCTATTGTTTCAGGGAAAATACTGGTATTTTCTTATAGAAAAACACGATTTATGTAATCGCGTGATCGCATCAGGCGATTTGTTTTCTAAGTAAATACTGGTGTTTATGTGAATTAAAGTCAAAGAAATGTTATCGGTTCCCTATTTTTTATGTATAAGGCTACAAAATGTATCCGGTCTCGATACTAAATGTGAGCTGCACCAAAACTGGTTCCCTTGTAAGTGGCAGTGCGCACTTATCAGAAGGGCTGTGTGCTGGAGATTACGTATTATCTTCTTGTTCATACTGAGCTCCTATTGTTTCAAGGAAAATACTGGTATTTTCTTATAGAAAAACACGATTTATGTAATCGCGTGATCGCATAAGTCGAGTTGTTTTCTAAGTAAATACAGGTGTTTATGTGACCTAAAGTCACGGAGTTTCCCTGACTTGTAGAAACCCTTTCATAGCTTACTGATGATCAAATTAATTGTATTTTTATGGAATTTTTCGTTTAACGGTTTTTAATGCAGTGGCGAGTTCCATTTGAAAATAAATTGTAAATTGGTATTTCCAAAAATCTACAATCTAAATTAATTTAATGGGCATTAGGCTACCCATTTTAAATAAAGAAAACTTTATAACTTACGTATTGAATTATGTAACTTTTTACACGAAACCTATTATAATGTTATAACTGCCAGAAAAGATGTCGTATTAAACTTGATTCATTCTCATTATTTCCAAATGTTTGTAAAATATTTGACTGAAATAGATAGAAATGAAAAGGTTTAGATGCATTTAAGAAATCGAATTCTTCATCTAACTAAGGCAATAGATCTATATCATTTCCCGTTCATTAACTTCTACCAAAATATCATCAAAAGATACACCTAAATCTTTCTTCTCCTTTAAGATATATTTAGCAGAATTAATTAAATATTTATTATAAAACAGAATTTTTGTATTTTATTTCTATTGAATCAAAATACTCTATAAAATGAATCAACCGAACGACTTTATACAATCTATAAATTTTACTTATGTGAGAATAACAAATGGGTTATTAAATTAAAGTGATCGGTACACTTTTAAACGGTCTCATAAAATGTTAAGACTGAAATTATTACATTATTTTCATATCGGAGACAGTAGTCGCAATAAATGTTTACATTTAACATTTCAATCAATGTGAAGATCAATTAAAATCACCAAAACTGTTTCTCTTTCAGTCACATTGTTGTTGCTATTACTATTGGTCGGCTACAACAAGAGGTTTGATCCCGAAAGCACAGAGCGAAAGGAGACAGCTTTTATTTCACGAAGCACCACAGTGGCGAAAGTCTGAATTTTACTTCAAGATTTTCCAAAAATGTTCACCTTAACTGGAAGAGGAGGTGAGCTACCGGCTCGGTTCCTTTAACATACCTACTAACCTGAAAGTGAGAGGACACTACATACAACTGATTTTTCGTGCCAGTCTGTAGTATCGACACAGTGCCAATAAAAATGTAACGTTCCGCCGAAGTCAGCCTCTAAAAGTCTGATCGTATCCTATGCTGTTTAACCCTTTCCAGCACAGTGGTCCCACTCCGGGCACACATAATTTTAATTCCAAACTTGCATTCGGCACCAAGAATATTTTAATAAAATTTTGCTTTTACAGTGAAAGCTAAAAATAAGGAGTTCTTTTTTTCTTAAAAAGTCATTTGTAAATTCCGGTGTCAGCCCGTAATTTCGCATTTTACGAACAGAATTTGTCTGTGCCGGAAAGGATTAAGTTCGATATTCTGAGGCAGTGTTGCCAGTGGGCTACTTTTTTTTAAATTCAGATTACTTAATAGGCAGCAGTTTTTTAAAACGGTATAATTCGCTTTATTTTCGCTCTGTTTAGTCTGTCATTAAATAAGACGAATCTTACTTTCTCAAAAAACTGGTGTCAATCAAGAGAATGGAATTAAAAAAAAGTAGTCCACTGGCAACACTGTTCTGAGGGGAAGCGGTGCGGTAGAGCATCATATGCGGTTAGTGCACTTTTAATCATACATTACATTCCAATCAGACTTTTAACAATGAAGAAGTTCTTAGAGCGGCTACATGAACTACATCATTCAAATTTCGGTCGATGTTGTTTCCTTTGGGAAAAACCGTTGCACCCGGATTTAATGTTTGATCAAGTGGTTGGCTTCCGAAGACCACAACTTCGTTGTGAACTCTGAAAACCACCTCTAATTGATCATGCATCGCTAAAGCTTTAATCAGCCCACTGAATTCTAGTCATACACTCTCACTAAAAGATGGCAGCTCTTGCAGGCCAAATTTTTAAGCGTTTATATAGTCCATTACAATTAAATTCTACAATTTTCAAAAAGTATTTTTCTATTTATTTAATTGCAGAAAAATACTTTTCTATTAGGGGGGTACGAAAATTCATGGAAACGTACAAACGCAGGGCTCCCAAAAGGTCCGCCAACTGAATACCAATATTTTTTAACAGAAAATTTCATGGTAGGTTTTTACAACAGTTCCGCAAAAACTTACTTCCGAAGATGGATTCTGCAAAAATTGCAAGAAAAAGCTAAAAATAAAATTTTTCTAAGAAAATACCGGTATCCAAAAAGCGGACCATCTGGGAGCCCTGCTAACGCTGAAAAAAATTTTCGTGAGTGACAGTCTCCATTTTCGATTCGGCGCTTAGACCTAGTATCCACAGAGCTGTAAGCTTTTTCTTCCGACGGCAACGACAGTGTTTTAGGACACATAAATTATATCATGTTAAACAAGATCTCCTTTCACTAAAAGGAGCAAACAATTCCGAATTTCCCGAAATTTCGGGGCACAATTCATATAGCTTTTAATTTAAAACTTATTACATTTTAACAAATTTGATTTATCTGTGACTTTTAAAAAAAGCTATTGATTTATAAACTGTCAAATTTTGAGAGATTTAAAAAAGAAGAATTATTTTTTATTATCCCATCATAAGTTTAAAGCTACATAAAAAGTTATATTAAGTAGAATCTACTGGATACGTTTTTCTTGATACCAATCATTTAAAAGAACATCATTTCATAAATGGCATTTAATCAAAATAATAACATCCGATTAATGTTGAACGTTAAGGTTTACTTATTTTGTAAAGCATGAAATAATATAAAGTAATCCAATACTTTACTTTAGGGAAATAAGGCTTTCAAATTAATGAATTCTGCCCACTTGAGATTAATGAAAGAGTTTTTACATTAATGAAATCGTAGTAAATCGCTCTTATTTACAATCAGTAGATAAATCAAAGCAATTGCAGGGTTCGTACGCTTTTATCACAAATTTTTATTAGATTTTTTCTATTTAATATTAAAATAGCAGAAATTGTAGACGCCTAGTTTAATTGCAGGAATTGCAGCAATTTTACGCATTTAAATAAAGCGAAAAAATATATTAAACAAGTGGGTAAGTGTGATCGAAGATCCTCAAAGGGTTTCGTTTAATATTCCTTTCAAAACACTTATCCTTTTTTTTATAAAACCCAAATAAATTTCATTTAGCAACCAAAAAAAGAAAAACAAATGTTTTTTTGTTTTTTATAATGTAAAAATTTACCGGTCTAATTTTTCGTTTTTTCGAGTATCCAAACCCGCTCGATAGCGGGCGAAGCCGGCTATTATATTCTGTCATAATAATATCTGTCACGCGGACTAAATGCGATATAAAAAATAATTTCAAAATTAAACATGTTGTACACCTTTAAAATGTTAAAATATCCGAATATTTCCATAATTGGATTTTTATCATGATTCAATATGTTTCTCAAACTCATATACTTACTATTCTCTATTACTGATATTGATACTCGCTTTGTATTATTCTCAAACTCATATACTTACTATTCTCTATTACTGATATTGATACTCGCTTTGTATTATTCTCAAACATCTGAAAAATTCGCTAAACTTCCAATATGACGTCAGATTTTCTTTTTAATTCTCTAATGACGAGATATTAATCTGCTTTGTGTACATACACATACTCCTTTTATAATTGAGGAATCTTTGAAATTTTCCGTTTTATTACCACTATGACGTCAATCAGTTTTATTTCGTATTAATATTTTTTTTTTTTTTGCAATTGGTGAAACTTTTTATTTCGTTTTCATTTTTCACGTGGAAATCGTCTGATAGAAAATTAATTATTGTAGAAAGAATTTCATCGTGGATTTTTAATTTTTGGCATCTGCTATAAACGAAAAATGTTTAAATTTAATAGGAAAAGGCTGTTAGAATTTTGTTTTTGTTTTTTAATCTCTATTTATTAAAATAATACGTATTTTTCAAATTTTAATATTTTGAGCTCTTCATAGCTGGTATTTAGCTATATACACAAAGTTTCAACTCTGTAAGTTACACAGTCTCTGAGAATTGCTCTGTGACAGACAGACAACGGAGCGGGAGTAATAGGGTTTCGTGAGATGAACGAATACTAAAAAATTTTGGTAACAGCGTACGAACCCTGAAATGTTTTCGCGGTTAAATCTACAACCACGATAAAATGACAAATCAAATATTAAACATATGAAATTAAAATATGTTTTAATTTAAATTATAATCGTAAACAAAAAAATTATATTTTTATAAAATAGTTTCAAAATAATGCCTGTTTCTGAACAAAAATATTTGAAAATAATATATTTTTAGAATTATTATAATAATTAACTTATAATTAAAATCTTGAGTTACTTGCGTTTTGTTTGGTGACCCTAAAGATGAGCAAAGGTTTGCTCGAAAGCGCTCTGTTGCTATGTAAAATACAGTTTTGTATATGAAGTCAAAATACCTTCAGTAAAATATTTTATGAAATGGTATGTATATGTTTTTTGGACATTTATGTTGATTTTAATTAGTATAATTAACTTATATTTAAACTTGAACGAAAAGATTTGATCATTTTATAATTCCTGAAATAACAAGCATTCTATAATGCTATTTCTGGCCTTATAAAAAATTAACAAATCAATGGTTGTGTCTTTTTCAACCATTGGTCGCGTGTGAAAGTTTCTTTAACACTACTCTCTCTCATTGTGTATGCAGTCAAAATTTTTATAAAATCTTTTTTTTAGAATAAATACAATATAATCGATATATTAAAACGAAAAACTCATTCTGTCAAATTCCAGCATTATTTTTTCACACGAAAAGGGTCTCTTTGCGCATGTTTCAACATTTTTTTAAAGGCTTCTCCCCTCAGAAACGGGAAACCTGATTGATAAGCCCTCACCTGTTTAGCCTAGGGGGATTGAAAAGGGTTGATTGAAAACGGATGGGGGCGTACTATTGCATTGAAAGCATAGACCTTCTTATATTTTTTGCTCTGAGGTTTTGAAAACTAAAGCTTTTTTGTTAAAGAACTCATGTTTTCACTACTAAATATGCATATTTTTCGCAAAATTTTAAAGAGAGCTTGGATACAATTATATTTATAACCGATTAAAATGTCAAAGAGTTCGGAAGATAAGAACTATTTTTTTATTGCTATGTTAAGGAACCAAGCGAAAACAAACAAACAAACAAAAAAGCGAGAAGAAAGCATTTCTTTTACAACTAGATAAGAATATTGTTTCACGAAATTTTGATACGGGCTATAATTCCGTTCTATTTATCGCCAATAAAGATTTCAAAGAGTTCAGACAAAAAGAACTTTTTATTTTAAAACTATGAATCGACCTACGAACGCCTACGAACTACATCACCGTAAACGTGCAAAATATTCTTGCATTATAGACTGTAAGCATTAGTGCTGTAAATTTTCTCTCTTTTATTTATACTTTGTAATTTTTTCCACATTATAAATACCCAATTTCCTAATTAAAACTTAACATGTAAGCTATACAAAAAAAAAAAAAATTGTTTTGCCTTTTTAAGTGCCCTTTTCTGTTCTATGCTTTTCCCACCTTTTCGCCACCTGGCATTTATGTGCTGTTTCAGGAACACGTTCCGAACCTTATTTTTTACTTTTTATACTTCCTTACTTGTAGTTAGTTATAACTACAGTTATTTCATTTCACTTTCTTCCAATTATTTAGACTCTATCCTTAATCTCCTTCGCTTTACTTTTTATTCCAAATTTGTTTTAATCTCTTCTCTTAACTTTAGAGCTATCCTTTTCATTGCAAATGTTTTTTTATCTTGTAGTTAATACTGCATCCTAACTTTTCCCAACGGCTCAATTTTTTACAAGACACTCTACTAACTAACAGACTGAGCGTAAAGTTGTCTGCAACTCGGAAGCCCCTTAACCGACATCAACTGTTCGGCAAATGTTCGGTAATAAGGGTTGAGCTCAGGGTTCTGACGCTATCGACGAACCCCAATGGCTTCGAGCTATCTGTTCAAAATGGACAGCGTGATATAATTGCATTTTCGCTTTTAAATAAGGTAAAAGTCACGCCCCTAGTCAATGCTGCTTGGTGAAACAAAAATGAGATGATTCATGATCGGTCAACAGTTTATTAAAACTGAAACATTAGTATTAGCTGCATGCCAGGGTTTGCTTAACAGATGAAATTGCCAAATGTCGCTTCTTACAGAAAACTTTTTTATTCTGATAATTTCAGTGGTTTAAGCGTGTAGTTCGATTACATGCCTGTTAACTCATTAACGCCGGTTAGCAAGGAAACTTGCCACTTAAGGCCATAGGTGCTAACCGTAATATGCGGGTTAATTTGACTCAGGTTTAATACGTTTCGCAAAAGAAATTTTTTTAAGAAATTAAGCTAAATAAATTCCATGTACAAACCTGAAATTCAATAAATAAAGATTTCTATAATTATTCTGGTTTGAAACGTTGTTAAACTGGATCAAATTAACCCACATATTACAGAATATTAATGAGAGGTTGGCACCTATACTTAAGGCGCACGAAACATTTAAATTTGGAAACCAGTATATTAGCGCGGAAATTTTTCCCTTATCTTATCTGAAATTTTTGCAGATTAAATAAGTCGAAATTACAGGATGAAAAAACTGGTGTCAAGTGGTGTTGAAGAATTAAAAAATTGTAAGAGATTCTGGTCGTGAATGGGTTAACACGTTGACGGACACTTGCGGCTATACCCGTCAAAGAGAAGTTCACAATGTGGCATGACGGCAATAGCCGTCCAAAACGAAACGGTCGTATTTAGACACTACGGCGTATACAAGAACAAATTTGCATTTCCCGACGTACAAGTAGAAGCAAAGTGTCATGTTTTGGAAACAATTTTTTAGGTTGAAGTTTGTTTTCCACCTGTTATACGAGTTGCAGCTTCAGTATGCACGTGCAGGGTGGCTAGTGGTCAGGAAAAAATACAGTAAAAAATGATTTTTTACCAGTATATTCTTGTAGAAAAATTCAAATTGATTATCTGATCGAATAATCAACATAAATTTTTCTATAAGCATATATCATTTCATATCATATATGATATCATAAGAATTGTCACTTTTTTTACTGTATTTTTCCCTGACCACTATCCACCCTGACGTGCTTGTAAAGGGATTAGTGTAACCTAATTAAATGTGCTGAATTAATCAAAATTAAGTTTATTTAAGCGGAAAGAGTAAAACTATACTTCTAATATTCTAAAAATTACAAAAACATATAGTGTACATTTTCGAACTTCACTTGTTCCTACTGTTCGTCAATGTGTTAAATATGTGTTTTATTTATATTATTTTATTATTTTATTTATTTACTCATGGAGTTTTAATTTCGTTATAATAAAATATCATCAGCGAAACAATTCGTTTGTTGTTATAGTATTTTAAATGCCAACGGGTTATTTTTTTGTAATCGGGCTGTACGCGATAGAGATAGATTTAAAAGAAAATATTCTTGAAATTATTTTAAAGCCATAAAAAATCAGCAAATTGCGATACAGTTTTCAAATAAATTGCATTTGAAAAAACATTTTTAAAATTGAAATTGTGCGATGTTTAGAAGTTAAAAAAAGTTCAGTAAAAAGGAAATTTATTGGTCAGGGGTTAGAACAGTAATTGCGATGTCAGCAACACTCACGGAGATGTTTTGTTTTATTATAGCGATACAATCATGAAGAAAATAAATTAAAAGAAATTCCAGTAAAATATACTTATAAAATACTTACGATAGAAATCAGCAGATTCATTTTTACATCTAAAAGTAATCAGTATAAATATTTAAGCATTTAACACTTTATTACATCATGAGTTGTGATAGAAATAAGCAGATTTCTTTTTACATCTAAAACTGTAATCAGTATAAATATTCAAACATTTAACATTTTCATACAATAGAAGTTGTGATTGAAATCAATAGATTAATTTTTTTCATCTAAAACTGCACTCAATATAAACATTTCAAGCATTTAACTTTTACTTAAAGTAATGTATTCAAAACAAATACAACATGCTAAATGGTACACACAAGAAAACAGTGATTTTAAAAACACATTTAAAATATAATTAAAATCTACGTTTCGTTTCGCTTCTGCGAACGTCATCAGGATTTGATATTACATACAAGTCTAAAATTTCGAAATGGACATAAACGTCTAAGTGTCCTGGACAAAAAATACAAAGAATTATTAAGCTTGGGCAGTATGCATCTAACGATAATTTATCCTATAACATTTGTAAAATCTGGCATAATATGTTATAATCTATTAATACAGTCTGTTAATTTTTGTCTTCCACGCCCCCTTTTTTTTCACTGTGATGGTTTGGTCTCTTTGGTCACCATGGGAAGTGGGTGACGTTTGCGCACTCTCCGGTTAACTCGGGAGAAGTCGCGCATACCCAGATAATGAATGGTTTTTAAATTGTCACCAACAAATACAATTAATAATCGTCACCTTATTCAGTCTGAGACAATTGTTACAAATTCTATGATAATGTAAATTGTAGATTACTTTTCGAAAAATAGTGGTGACAATTGCCAAAAACCTATGCACCCTGGGGTATGTCATACCCCGTGCGACTGCTCCCGGATTAAGTATTCTCCAGGACTCTTATGCTCGTATTCACCATCTACCTCAACCTAGAAAATCTCGTTCGAACGCCTAAATGAAATTCTCGATTAACCTGATTGAACATGATCGCGGCCGATGTCCAATCAGATTAATGATGAATACCATTTAAGTCTTCAAACCAGGTTTTCTAGGTTGAGGTTGATGGTGAATAAGAGCATTTAGACGTTTATGTCCATTTCAAAATTTTAGACTTGTATGTAACATCATATCCTGATGACGTTCACAGAAGCGAAACGAAACGTAGATTTTAATTATATTTTAAATGTGTTTGTAAAATCATTGTTTTCATGTGTGTTTAGCATTTTGTATTTGGTTGGAATACGTTATTTTAAGTATAAATTATGGTGCAATTGTCCAATTTTTAATCATTTAACCTTTTTCATACCACATATAAGGTGCGATTGAAATACCTTTTATCATTAAATGAATATTTTATTCAAAGTATATTTTCTAATACATATTTCTAAATTTTAGTAGTATGTTAAAAACATGGGATTTTAGATAAATCATACCATTAATTCTGCAATTAAAATTTAAAGATAAGATTTAGATATTTTATAATTTTTGAAATATCAAGTAATCAAGAACTTTACTTAGAGAATTAATGCTCTTAGCTGTCCTTAAGAATAACAAATGAATTAAATTAATTGACACGAAGCACTTTATTTCGCCTCTTATAAATAAAAAGTGTAAAATCAAAACAATCCTTTCTACGATTAAATCTGTAATTGCGATAAAAGCTTCACACATTTAACATTTTTAATGCGATGCAAGCTGTGATTAAAACATTTTGTGATTCCTGAAAAAACAAGCAATCAACAATGCTTGCTTAGGGAAAATAATGCTTTTAAGTTAATGAGTTCTATTTACCCGAGAATTAGGAATGAGTTTTCAAACTATTAAAGTCGCAGGACTTTATAAACCTGCTAATTGGTCCAAAAAAGAATAAAGCACGCTTTAATTCTTTACCTCTTGGAGATACGTCACGTCGGCAATATAAATTGTAAAAGTGTTCGAAATAGGGGAACAATTAAGATTATGTTGATGAAATAATCCTGTTATCAATTTTCAAAAAGTTAAACTTTTAAAATTGTTTATAAGTTATATTTACAGAACTTTTTTTCATGCTGTAACAGGTACAACAATGAACATTCCAATCTTCTACGAAAAAACTTCCTCGACTTATGATACTTTGAATTTAATTAAATTTCGGCACTTTCCGGCAATAAAAACAGACATAGTATATTATAGTGCTGGAAAGCTTTGAAATTAACTTTCAGATGTCATTACTTGGTAAATTTGTGTCGCACAATAATTCAGTTTTGGAAGCTTCCATGACAAAAGTAAAATGCTACCTATTTTAACCGTTCGGAGGAAAGCTACTTCGGAAAATATCGGTATATTTCCAACGATCATGATCCCCAGATGGGGTATGGGGATCTACCCCTTTTTCAAAAATATTTTCCTTTGATTTTTACATATTGGTTTCGTTATAATTATATATATTTTTCTGATTTCTGTCATGCGTTAGCACTCTTATTTATCAACCGATCTGGATGGGACTGAGCATGTGTAAAGGACTTATCAAGGTCTCGACCGAGCTCATTCGCCAGTTTCATCCGCCATATTGTTTCAAACTGTCGATCAATTAAAAATTTCGAATTCAAAAAGTTGTAAAAAAAATAATAATTAGAAATTCAAAAAGTTTTTTCATTTAAGTGTTCGGTCTGGGTATAAGAATTTCGTATAATTTCTTACTTTGCCTCTAGCTTAAAAATAGACTGAGATAGAGCAGTTCGAAATTCTAGTAGGGCTGACATTTTAAAACAATCTGATTTTTGTCATTTGATTGCGTTCTCTTTTATAGACCGATTTGTATGCGACTAAGCATGTGTACAGTATTGACCAAGGTCTCGGGCGAGTTCTGTCTTCATCCGTCATCTTGTTTCCAAATGTCGTCCAGTTAAAGATTTCACATTCCAAAAGATGTACAAAAATTAGAAACCAGACCATTTTTACCCTTAATTTTTTAGAAACAAGGATTCCGTAAAACTTTTTTTTTTCGAATCTATCTTAAAAAATCGCTGAGATATAGCAGTTTGAAATTTTAGTGTGCCTGGCCTTTTCAAACAAGACAGCATATTTTAAATAAGGAATTTTTCTATAATCGGGTTTAATTTATGAGTATAAATGACGTGGTTTCTCGAAAATATTCTTTTATTGTTATAACCATTGTTCCAACTGTCATATTCTTAAAACTGTATAGTCACATCTGCCAGCGTCAAATTCTTGCCAAGCTTGGAGACATTTGGTGAAATATCTTGAAACTTAGTGCCCAAAAAGAAATCATCATAACTGAAGCCAACTTGGCTATAGCTGACTAATTTGGCGAAATTCTCATTAAAATTCAGTATTGAAGAAAACTGGGATTGCAACTTCTGTAATCGGATTCCACGTACTTTAGCTTAGTGTGTTTGAGTAAAATAAGCTAGATTTTTTAAAAACAAAGAATAGGGAAGCTACCTTTTCCTCCCTGTACAGGCCAGAAGGATTTTTTAATGTTGTACCTGTTAGATCGTTAAGAAAATATTTCTAAATATAACATCTATGATCCAGGTACCGTAGAATAATTTGAAATGTGTAATATGTTTTAAATTATTGGCAAGTTTACGTCATTAGCATAATCTTAATCGTTTCCTTACTTTTTTCAACACTTTTGCAATTTATATTCCCTACATACCCATATATAGAATTAAAGCGCATTTTAAACTTTTTGGAGCAGTCTCTAAAATCAATAGTACAATTAACACAATTGTTTTTAAATTTACATATTTATAACCCTGATACAGGTTTCAGATATATGTAACATTTTAAATGTAACATAAGATTTGACTGAAATTATAGACATCAACAAAACACCCACTTATGTCACAGCGTATTTTAAAAGTAATACATATTTCTGAATATTTTAAAATAGCATTACTTTAGAAATATTATAATACTTAACAAACTCAAACTTAAAGAGTAAGATTTGGTCTTTATAATTCTTTATAGAAACAAGCAATTCATGATGTTAATTTAGTGAAAATGATGCTTTTAAGTTAATGAGTTCTACTTACGTATAAATATGGAATGAGATTTAAATTTATTTTAGTGATAGCCATTGAAAACACGGGTAAGTGAAGATATTATGCAACATTTTCTAAAAATATTTTTTCTTTTATGCATGAATGTTTTATGAAGTAACCTTTCATGTGATTAAGCTTGAATATTAGGATTTCCATTATTTTTTATATTTAATAATTTAATATTTAATGAATAAAATAATAAAATATTTTTTTCTACATTTAATAATATAATGTTAATATTTTTTCCTCAGACAGTCCACTGCAAGATGCAAATCTTGGGGTTGTAAAAATAAATAAATGAAACCCGCTGAATAACCGGAAATTTTCTGGTACATTTTAAACCCTTTCCGGCACAGATAAATTATGTTCGTAAAATGAGAAATTACTGACTGAACGACGTTTTTAGAAAATAAAAACTCCTTATTTTAAGCTTTCATTCTAGAAATAAAATTTTATTAAAATATAATTGGTGACAAATGCAAGATGTAATTATAACTAGGTGTGCCCAGAGTGGGACCACTGGGCCGGAAAAGGTTAAACGTAAAACTATGACACCTGTCAACATGTCTATTGAACCGAGTTGGAATCTAATGTTATTTCCTCTCTTTTTTTAGATAAATGTATTACATCTTGAGTTATAAGCGATTTTTGCCTTATGACGGCAATGTTTTCTGTTGCATCGCAAAATCGGTTCAAAATGTCAACTCTGACAGCCTTTTCTAAAAGATCTTCAGTCTTTATCAAATAATGGAAAAAACTGCTTGATTACTTAGATTCTCAGCTAGAGCCTCTGGCAATTTCATGAGTTTGCGAACAATAATGGTTTTAGAAATGTGTCAGAAAGTAGCCAGTGTGTTTTTGGGATCACCCTCAAACATATGTTACCAAAAAGGAAATAAGCAAAGTATTTGGAATGAAACATTTTCACTTCAATTTTCTGAAAATTTAATATTTGCTACATATTATACTCTTTCATTTGTGTTTTCAAATTATAAATTGGTTCTATGTACAGGGTTCTTTCTTGGTCCCTTTTTTTATACCACTCTTTTCAAAGAAAATATTCCTTTTAAATAGCTCTTCCAAATTTTGTATAAACGCTCCTCGGAGGCTACTTTTGTTGCAAGTATTGTAAAAATCTACCACGAAAATATTTCTACAGAAACTCTGGTTTCCAAAAAACGGAGCTGTGGGAGCCCTGTATATATATTTAAGATTGAAATTAGCTGAAACATTTTCATGTCTAAAACTGTAATCATGATAAAGATTTCAAACATTTAACATTTTTGATACAATGTTTGAAAAAGAAGTCACCGTCAGCATAATTTTGAAATAAGGAATATTTATGAACGCTAACATTTAAAAATAACATCATAGTATCAAAAATACATTTAATATAAGATTAGTTGTATATTGAAGACACGCATTAGTAAAGGTATTATATCACATTATTATTATTTTCAGATTTTTAATACTATTATCACATTATCATTAAGTATGAATATGTTATGATATAATACATTGCATAGTAAATCTAAAATACTAGGGCATTCTAAATATTCTTAATGATGTAAAACTTTGTTTTATATATTTAATTTTTTTACATTTCCTAATTTAAATCATGATAAAAATTTTCAAAGTTTAATAAATAAATGTTGATTGAATTATTTACGAGATTTTAATAACATCTATTAATATTTTAAGAATATGCTTTTTGAAAAAATAAGTATAAAAATACAAAAAAAATAATAAATATAAATAAATAATAATAATAATAATAATAATCCTTTCAGTTCAGTTTTTGTTATTTAGTGATGGGCATAACGATTATTTTGATTATTAGAATGAATCATTTGGGCATGTGCCGAAGCATATCTGTCAAACTTCAGTATTTTTAATTCAATACCTACCACAAATATTGAAAAAAAGATGAAGTTTCTGATTTTATCAGAAACTTATTTATTTTTTCAAAATTTATGGTAGTAATTGAATAAAAAAAATACCATGTAATTAGGTACCTAATTACATAGTATACAGGAGTTTCCGTGCTGTTTCAAGGTTCATCATGTAAATGCTATTGTTATAGCTCGGATGAATGAAATTAGCGCTGCAGTTCGTAGCCTTGTCCAACAAATAAGAGTGAATTATGCCAGACCAGGAATATCGTCGGGATAGCTCAGTAGGGAGAGCGTTGGTACGGCAAACCAAAGTACCCAGGTTCGAGTCCTGGTCCCGGCATATTTTCACTCTGTTGGAAAAAATCTCAACTGTGATACTCCAACCACTGGATATAATTTGCCTGGTTGAATGTGCTTTCCTCTATTCGTTATGACCTAATTACATGGTATACAGGAGTTTCCGTGCTGTTTCAAGGTTCATCATGTAAATGCTATAGTTATAGCTCGGATGAATGAAATTAGCGCTGCAGTTCGTAGCCTTGTCCAACAAATAAGAGTGAATTATGCCAGACCAGGAATATCGTCGGGATAGCTCAGTAGGGAGAGCGTTGGTACGGCAACCCAAAGTACCCATGTTCGAGTCCTGAGCCCGGCATATTTTCACTCTGTTGGAAAAAATCTCACCTATGATACTCCAACCACTGGATACAAAATAGATTTGTTGAAAATATCGTTACAATATTTTTATTCTTAAATTTATGAACGAAAATCCATATTCTGCTTAGTGTTAGATACCCTGTATTTTTGAGAGAATAATTTGAATGCAACTCTGGTTTCTTATAAAAAAAATCTCTTTAACGCTGATGTTCCCACCTTAACGTTCTTACGATCAGTTTAGATACACTCTGTAAATATTTCAACCCCTTGGGGACGAGCGACACGTGTATGTGACGCATAAGGTGCTCAGAATCCTCGATTATTCCCACCAGTAACTTTTTATGTAAACTTTGGCTTATTTAATGACAGCATTTCTGAGATTCAATTAGGCGAAAATTTCTGTTTTGAAAAACCGGTGGCAAAAGATTAAAAATTCTGTAAAGGACGCTCGTCGCGAAGGGGTTAAACGTTTAGACAAATATTAGCATTTAAGCTGTAATTAAAATTAAAAAGTAAAGTTATATTTCCTTTTAACTGTAGAAATTACAAGCAATCTACAATGTTACTTTAGTGAAATATTGCTTTTATGTTAATGAGTTCTACTTAATTAAGAATAACGAATCAGCTTTTAAATTAATGAAGTCGTAGATCGTGTCATTGGTTTTATAAAGATTTGAGACTGCAATCACAGCATTTCTGCTTAGTTTATTTAGAGTTTTAGACTGTAATTAATGTGCGGAATTTATAATTTTAATTAGTTTTTTTTATATATTTTCCACTGTAAAAAATGATATAAGTTAAGTATTTATGCTAATATAGTGGACGATGTATTTATTTCGTACTTATTTTAATTTAGCCAGTGTAATTATTATAATTTTTAGTATAATTTTAATTGTTTTTAATTTCGAAATTTTCTGTCTGTCTGTCCATGCTTTATCCCTCGTAAATATTGCCATAAAATTGACACATGCTATTAAGGTTCACCATAGCATTTTACCTATTTAAAATGAAGTGTGTAGTATGTATAGTTAGTGTGCAGGTACATTCAAAATAATTTGGATACATTTTGTTATGATCCATGAACGATAGTTGTTTGAAGTATATTTTAATGATTTTACAGTACTTCAAACTTTAATATTGCACAATGCTGAAATTCACTGCAATATGTTTCGTATTGGAAGTATAGTGTGTAGTATTCATATTGCATTTACAGGGATACACAAAATAATTCATTTACATTAGACTTAACCGAATTTTAATATATAAAGTAGGGTATTTACATATTGTGTAGATCGTACAGGATATATAAAAAATTTGCATACACTACGATCAATGGAGGGTAATTGCTGAAAATGGGTTTTAAATTGTGTTGTGTGTTTTATAAGCTCTTTATTTAAGTATCTCGTTTCATCGTATATAAAAAGAAGTTTTGTATATACAGGGTGATTATAGTTAAAGTTGAACTTTCAAAGGGCTATAAAAAAAGAAGGACTGGTCAGTATGACCCGATATCTTATTTCAGTATACGTGAAGAAATGAGAATTTGTTTTGCGACAGAAAAAGAATCAAAAGTGGGCCGATAGATGACACTATAAGCGTCATAAAATAGTAATTAAAACACGTGACATGCGCACCGCACATTACACTTGGCTAATTCCATGCGTGGATGTAGTTTCAGTCACAGAGATGTAAATGTCTGCGGTGTTTGGCTACCATTATAATAGTAAAGAAAATCTGTATTATTCCATCCCATATAGCTACAATTAAATACAGTGTATAATTAAAAAAAATACCGGTGGCCAAGGACTGTACATTTTTGCGGCCATGTGACTTACAGTACATTGACGCATGGAATTAGCCACTTGTGATAAAAAGACGGAGTACATGCAGTTCCCGTTATTCTGCGTCTGAGAAGATAATCATGACTCTATCATTGAGGAATCTTACTCTGCTTGTGAAGCTTTTTACAAGAACGATGACTGTGCGGCAATTGCGTTGAAGAAATTCCGGAAATTAAAAAGTTTAAGGAGCAGCTCTGGTCCGATGACTGCCTTCGGTCTGAAGAAAAGTATTGATAAATTTGAAGAGGCGGGCACCGCCCCCTGAATACTAGGCCTGCGCGCTGAAAAAAATGGCGCCTGTCGCAGGCAGAATCGTGTGTACAGTCCCTCGAACTTCAACACCAATAATATCTAAAAGTTATCTTTGAGCTATTTGATCTCCGAAAAACAAGGCGAAGAAAACTTTTAGAAATTATTGGTGTGGAATTTCGAGGGACCGTTCAAACGCTGAAAAAAAAATCGGCCTGCGACAGCCGCCATTGTTGTCAGCGCTCAGGCCTAGTATTCAGGGGGCGGTGAGACGGGTTCATGTGACATGAAATGTGGCAGAGAGAGGAAATCAAGTTCAACGTCAGTAAGGGAAGTGGCTACAGCATTGCAGGAAGCGTCAAATAGTGCATTTCGAACGTGCAGTGCACGGGGAATATCCCGAACTTTAAACATGTCTGTCAGTACGGTTTCTAAAATTTTACGAAACATCCTGCAGTGCTATCCACACAAAATTACGCATGTTCAGGAGTTGCTTTCTGCTGTCCTACCAAAACAAGAAGCATAATGTGCGGTGCGCATGTCACGTCTCTTAATTAGTATCTTATGCAGCACTATCTATCGGTCCGCTTTTGAATTTTTTTCTTTCGCAAAAGAAATTTGCATTGCTTCATGTATACTCGGATGAAATAGCAGGTCATTCTGACCAATGTTGTTTTTAACAGCCTTTTAAAAGTGCAACTTTAATTATAATCACCCAGCATATTTTAAAAGTATGGGAAAGTGCTTCATAATCTATGCGTTATACAGCATTTTAAGATATTTGAGATGTTTATAAAAAGTTTTGGTACTTCTCTATTATCTCGTCCACCACTTTTCATAACAAAAAACTATCGCCAAACTGTAACGCCAAATAAACGGGAGAACGTTGCCGTTGGAATATCAAAATAAATAAATAAATAAAATATAAGAATTTAACCTCTTCGGGACCGCCGGCTTTTACACAAATTTTATTCGGTTGGCACCCCTTCTTTTTAGAAAGCTACGTTGACTTAAACTATCCCAAAATGCTCTAATTAGAGAAAGTAAATATTACTTTTATTTTTTACTGGTGCCTAAAACAAATTCTGTATGCTCTTTTTGAGGGTGCATATATGCACCCATGGTCCCGAATGGGTTAAGGACACAATTGTTATTTTAATTAATGAAACAACTAATAAATCAGTAAAACATAATGATAAATACACGCAAATGTCGAATTAAAAACCACTTGATGACATAACAATCACGTATAATGTTTCTGACACCAAGTAAATGGGACTGCAGTTTTGGCGTTTAATCTTACAGTTTGGCGATAGTTTCTTGATATGAAAAGTGGTCAAGGGGATAATAGAGAAATAACAAAGTTTTCTTTACTCAGTTACGAATATCATTTTCCTATAAATATACTTTACTCTGACTATCACAGGCATTTATTGTTAGATAAAATTGAAATTATTTTACAAAAAAAAAAAAAATGGTATGTTGTTGCAATATATTTTCTTTAAAAATTTTTTAAAGGGTATTATTTGAAAAATCTAAATGAATATATAAGCCCACTAGCGGCTGAAAGGTATTGCTTTCAAGCATTTTAGAAGAAAAGTGCTGATTTGGAACTACGTTACATTCTACGGCCAAATTTTTAGTGGTTTTCTTCGAAACTTACGTAAATACGAGTAAAGACCAGACACGGCGAGAAATCCCTCTCGGTCCTCCGTCTACATCCCTGACGCAAACACCACCACCACCACTTAAATAATATATATTATTATATAATTAGGTATAACTATATAATTATATTGTATAAGTAATATACGTATATATATATTTATATATAATGTAACTGTTACAGTTAACCTTTTCCGTTACAGACAAATTCTGCTCATAAAATGAGAAATTACTGACTGACACCGGAATTTATAAACGACTTTTTTAGAAAATAAGAACTCCTTATCCTCCTTAATAACTCCTTAAGCTTTCATTATAGAAACAAAATTTTATTAAAATATTCTTGGTGTCGAATGAAAGTTTGGAGTTAAAATTAGGTGTGCCCGGAGTGGGACCACTGTGCCGGAAAGGGTTAAAACGTTTCAATTATTTAAGAACATGTAATCAGACATATTTTAATGAATTGACCAAAATAAGCTCACTCTGAGCTATTGCCATAATTTCTCCCATTTAAGAAAGCTGCTTCAGAAATTTTAATACACATACTGATTCAAAACTCATACATATTCAGTGGCGGTTTCTGCTACCCAATCTGTACATGTTCATTCCCACAAGTTGTAGGAAAAAGTTTTCATCGCTTTGTTTAATAATAAAAATCTTCCTAAAAACTTTCTCAGGAACAATACTAAACTTTATTGGTGGGAAAGTTTGAATAGGAGAACTCGCCCATGTACAGTCGTGGAAAAAAAAAAACTGAACACCCCCTACTAACTCTGCAACAAATTACTGTAGAAGAAAGTGACTGGTACCAAACGATTGGAAATAAAGTCTACTTTTAAACGATGTATATAAAATTTGCTTAGGGGGCCATCTACATATAAAAACACACCCAAACTTTGTTTTTTTTCAATAGCAAGACTCAAATTTGACAACATATTTGAAATCTGCAGTTCAAACTATGCCTAGATACCAAATTTCATTAAATTCCTACGATTAGTTTCTGAGAAATTAATTACTTTATAATGAGTATATTTTAGGGGTTGTATCCAAATTGATGTTCGATACTCGATTGTTGAAATGCTGCGGAATGATTAAGTCACTTCTTTTAATGTATTATGTTTTACCGATATGATCATTTTACTCACTTAATAAGTTTCGGTTATTGTTATATGCGGTAAAATAATGTTTACAAATGTTGAGTTATCCGATTAAAAAAATATATAAGATTATTTGTAATTAAAATAGTTTTAGAATGTTTAAATGTTATTGGAATTTTAAAGGTGTTTTTATAATGCTTTTTCTCAGATTTTTCATATATTTAACTCGCTCTTTTTAAAACTTATTGGCAGAAACGCGAATAATATTTTCAAATACAAAATTTAGAATAAAAAAAATAGTATAAAGCAGCGTAAGGAATCAGATTATAAGGAATCAGGTTTTGAGATATGTTCGCAAGATTTATATTCCGATTTATTTGAAAAACTAAAAATAAATCCATGTTATAAAGACATCTGAATAGCTTTACATCCGTTATTCTCCTTCGGAATAGGGTTAATAATTCTGTGACTAGACCTATTCTGGTAGTTTAATTGAAATTTTGGAATTAACTGATTAATGTCTCTATTGAAATTTCTATTGAAAATTTTCACTCAGTTCTGCAAAGATGGTGGAAAGGCGTGTTTTATCGCTGTCGATATGATATGTGTGTCAGAGCTGACAAGTTAAAGGATTTATATCTGCACACTTGTCATAAAAAGAATCTTTATTGCGATTAAAAATAACTTGTTATTCTTTAAAACCGAAACTAATTCTAATGGTATGGCATAGCATCTAGAGAAAGTTGCATTTATAAATATTTTCTTAATTCATTTAATGAAAGAATCAATTAACATTCTAGAACAAGCAGTGATAATTCGGATTTGAATATTGAAGCCGAGGGGGGGAGGGCAATGTTTTGGGAAAATAAACCAGTAAAAAATTAGGATCTAAATTGCGCAAAACTATAAAATAAATAATTTTTAATATATTTTAATTAATAATATTAATAAATAATTGTATGTAGTATGCTCTAAAAACCTTATTGTTTAGTAATATCATTTACCAAATAACAATATATACCTGTTGGAAGAGAAAAAATCCATCCGGACAGTGGTTTTCTAAAACATCAGGTATCATTGCGGGTTCTACTATGTCACAATAACATATTGCGTCTAGATGATCTCGAATGCATGGCAGAGATGCAATGCCCTGCGCCGACATGCAGTCTCACATCGAAATTGCAATTCTTCGGCTGCGTTTAATATTATTTGTAAACTGTGGCTGAAACCTTAATCCCAATGGACGGTACACTCGAACCGAAGAACTGGAGACTTACTAAACTGCTTTGAGTTGCTGGTTTTCGGTTAATGCTGTTTTTTTAGCCGCCATCAAGAAAGTATGCTGTATATATATATATATATATATATATATTCATAATACATTTTATCGTCTCTTACTTATATATGCTTACTTGAAGTTGTAAATCATCTTTAATTTGATTAGAAGACATATAGGGATCTATTGTAGCCATTGCAATAACTTCTCGAGCTTGACTGTCTGATAAGATCCTAGGCCGACCACTACTCCAAAGACGGTTTATTGGATTTGTATTGCGAAACATACAAAAAATTGCCAGTAACGTAATTTTAATGTAAATTTAAATAAATTGAATGTAAATGTAAAGTTTTTTTTTTCTATAAACTACCTATATAAAATTCCCCTGTTAATCCATGTTGAAACAGTTTGAAGAGACATTTGAAAATGCCTAGCTATACAACGAAAACTTCTTCCAGCTTGCCACATGCCAATCATTTGGCCTTTCGTTCTCCAGTTAATTGCGGGGCCATTTTGTTTCAGCAAATACACTACGCATATGTATTTATAAGAAACCTCACTTCATACATATATACTGCAGAAAAAACAATACAGCTTTATTAGACAGGAAAAGAAGCTATACATTCATTTAAAGATAACAAAAATGATTAATTTTTTTCTAAGGTAGAACTTTTCATATTTTTCAAAAATGACGTAAACATGTGTGTCATACAAATACGTTCTACGTAATTTTAAGGAAAAATTTAAAATTAGACATTGAAAAAGTAAAAGAAATATATATATATATACTAATAAAGGCTGGGTTTCTGGTGCCTCGCTATCTTATATCTTACTACAATCACAGGTCGTTCGTTGTCATGTTTCTTGTTCTCGCGCGCGCATTCACTTACGTATCAGTTTAACTCTTTCAAGGGCGGTGGTATGTTTATGAAACCATCTAAGTTTAATTCCCAAATGCCACATGGACACCAGAATTTTGGTATAAAATTTTCTGTTTATTTCGTGTATAAAATATAGATTTTTCTTATTTCCAAATAAATTTCTTCATAAATCCCGGTGTCATTCATTCATTTCAACATTTTAGAAAAGGAAGTTCTTTGCCCCTGAAATAGCTAAGCTAGCTTTCAAATTAGCCTAAGATCGCGAAGCACTGAAATACGGTTTACGCATTGTTTATATCGTAAGTATCTCTAAGTTTATCAAGTCACTGTAATCCCAGCCTATGAGTACAAAATTTTTTCAAACAGGGATGAGAGCGCTCCGACCCGAATGTCCGACTTTTACCACTAAATTTTAATAGTATTCTCCACCGTAATGAAATTCAGAAATTCCGTCCTTGAATAAGGTGACAAATACTATTAAAATTTAGTGTTGACAATCGGGCATTTGAGTGGGAGCTCTCTCATCCCTGTTCAAACTATGCTTTAATGCACATCATAGACGGCCCCTTAAAGCAGCATCTTGCCGTTTTTTAAGCATAATTGGAAAACTACTTGGAAGAAAAATTTGAAATTTTGAATACGCATAAAGCAGGACATAATAAATAAAAATCCATCAAAAAAATGTAGGTTGCAATTCATAGTTTTTTCGAATATTAATTTCATAATTCATAATTCATATTATAAAATTATAAAAATTACAAAATTTACGTAGTTATGTTTGAGTTTTTGAGTATTATAACCAAACAAAACATTAGCACATTAGGATTATAATTTCGGGAGATAATAATAAAAATATGAAAATATAATTTAACATTAGAAGCTCTAAAATTTAAATGATTATACTTCGAAAACTTATCATCCAAATGATTTAAAATTTAGTATCTAGGCATAGTTGGAACCGAAGATTGAAAATATCATGTGAAAATTGGGCGTTGCCATTGGAAAAAATAAAATTTAGGCTGGTTTGGATATGTAGAAGCAAATTTTTTATACATAATTTAAAAGTAGACTTTATTTCCAATCGTTTGGTACCAGTCACTTCCTTTTACTATAATTTGTTGCAGAGTTAGTAGGGGGTGTTCAGTTTTTTTTCCACGACTGTACTTTTTAAATGTAACTGTTTACACAAAACATTTTACGATACTATGCCTATGTCTAAAGAGATAAACATTTTTTTAAAGAAAAAATGAAAGCGACTTCAATTGATTGCTTCTTAATCTACGACTTTTCTCTCAGTTGTCTAAAACATTCACTTTATTAACATTACCAATTTTTTATTTACCGTAATTTCCGGCGTATAATCCGCAGCTCAAAGAGTCGTTTTTCGACCCAGAAATATTATTTTATAAAATGTAACTTAAAAGATCGCTGTAAATATTTAACTACAATTATTGAATAAAATTTCTGGGTCGAAAAACGACTCTTTGAGCTGCGGATTATACGCCGGAAATTACGGTAATTATTGCGCTTCAGCTTTCTTATTTTATCGAGAACGGTGTGGCACGATAGTGATTTCTTTTGTGATAACACATAAGTTTGATTCACATTCAATTAAATCTAAGTTCCTGCCAGTATAGTTTTTCGTTTATAAAGAGTGGAGACTTATGCAGGCGGCGTATGATTAGATTGGACATTATTGTGAAAACTATGGCAATTTACATTCATAAACCAGAAAAGACTAGATTGAATAAGCTCTATTAAGCGAGCAAGAAAACTTAATAAACGTAAGCTTTATGACAATCGCAAACTCGTCAAGTTTTTGTTTAAAATCCCCACTAAAAATTAAATAATTTTGCTCCTAGGTCGTCATTCTCTTATTTGTAAAGTTACTCTCATAGCCTGCATCATTCACGTTTGACACTCTATAGACAATCTTATTCGAGCATTATTTATGCGCCTCTATAAATGAACTATACACAATATGATGAATATTTTTAGCTTAAAACCTCTTAACTGCCCCGGACGTAAATATACGTCCTTGAAAAATCCCAGCATGTACTGTATGAATGGCGAACTTGCATGACTGCGAGTCAATTTTGAACACATTTAACAAGTGCACTTTCTTACTGTTATATCAAAAAACTAATCGTCGCGTTATTTTATTGCAAAATTAGGTGATTAAATAAGTTATAGAAGATCACGTCCGATTTTGTCGGCAGTTAAGGGGTTAAGACGTTCCCTGGTGTATTAGAGCTGTAGTATAAAAAGTTATAAGCTCTGTTCAATGGTTGTTGGGGAAAATACATACATACATATTTATTGGGTTATCCGGAAAATTCGTGCCGTTTGGGAAAATTAATTCGTACCGGAAAATTCTATCATTTCATTATTGGACACTGATTCCGATAGCTAATTTCTAACGATTAACGGGCAGAATTTTCCGGTACGAATTAATTTTCCCAAACGGCACGAATTTTCCGGACAACTCAATGCATAACGACTGAATGCAGTAACGGTTTTTTAGAAATCGCTTAATAAAATTACATTTTAATTATTCTCCTTATTTCCAACAATTTTAAAAGTTTTTTTTTAGAATTGTTTCACTGTAATTCAGAGAGAATATAGATTGATCATCTAATTGAATTTAAAAACTCTCATGTTTTTCTGTCTAACGCAATCTATTTTTATCCCACACTGGCCTCCAAAAGTTAAGGTACAACATGTTTCTCGAAGCTCACCAGACAAAAAATGGCAGTCAGATTAACCTTCATAGTTTATATGAATGACAATAATAAGCTTTAAAAAAACTTACGCAAAAATTACAGCTACCACTTTTATTTTATAGAAAATAATAGGTATTTGTGAATGAGAGGAAAAGGTGCAATTACGAAGCTTTCGTAATTTCGCGTGTAAGTTTTGTTGTATTCGAACTATTGTTGTTAGTTTTGTTCACAACAGCCAGTAGAGTTTAGAAGAAGTCGTTTGCCCGATTTTTTAAGGTGGCGGGCGGTAGGATGGATATAAATGGGGTTGTCACAGGCCGATACTGCTAGACGGCTCAATGTGTCCCGCAGTGTAGTCCAATGAATCTGGGATCAGTATGAATCCGAAGATTGTGTGTCCAGAAGACATGTTCCAGGCAACCCACGTGTTACAACACCTGCAGAAGACCGGTTTCTAGCTCTTTCGGTCCAAAGGCGAAGACGCACCACTGTGCCGCAACTCATTGCAGACCACTTTGAAGCATCAGGGAGAAGAATCTCCGCTACTACGGTGCGAAGACGTCTTCACAATGCAGGTCTCTATGCAAGGCGACCAGTTGTGTGTATCCCCCTCAACAGACGACAGAGAAAGGCACGCTTATGTTGGGCAAGAGAACATGTTTCCTGGAACAGGCAACAGTGGACTTCTGTACTTTTCACAGACGAGTCCAGATTCACACTGGAGAGCGATTCAGGACGTCTTCTGATCTGGAGAGAACAATGCACTCGATACCATCAATCAAACACTGTCAAAACACACAGGCACAAAAACGGTGGAATTATGGTTTGGGCAGGGATCTCACTCGGAGACAACACTGACCTGCATGTGTTCAATGGAGGAACTGTGACTGGTGCGAGATATCGGGATGAGATCCTTGATTCACATGTGCGCCCATATGCCGGTGCTATTGGCAATGGTTTCATTCGAATGGATAATAATGCGAGACCACACCGAGCTGTGGTTGTTGAGGATTATCTTGAGGATCACGGTTCGGAGAGAATGGAATGGCCAGCTCACTCTTCAGACTTGAATCCGATAGAACATCTTTGGGACTATCTTGAATTACAGGTTGCGGCTTTAAATCCTCCTCCTAGGTCATTAAATGAGCTGGAACAAGGCTTACTCCAAGTCTGGTCCGCGTTACCTATTTCGGTGTCCGAGAATTTAATTGAGAGCATGGAAAGTCGATGCCGCCAATGCATTCAAGTCAGGTGTGGGCACATTCCGTATTAGAACCATTTTTTAATGTTTCTGTCAAATTTTACTTCATAATACTGCGATGTACCTATTTCTCCAAGAATGGAATTTTTCACCATGAGTGCTTTTTTGTTGTAATTTCATTTACAAGTTTAACTTAAGTAAATTTCTATGTCGCATTTAATAGATAACAGTTTAGCGCACATTTCCTCCAAATTTGTTGTTTCTATATTCATTCATTTCCAAATTAGACGCAAAAAACCGGTTGTACCTTAACTTTTGGAGGCCAGTGTATTACTAGAAAAAAAAATCTTTGAACAATGTAGTATATTCCTTAATATTTAATGATATATTTAGAAAAAATAATTTTAAAGGTATTATTTAACCGTTTCCTATCCCAAGAGAGTTTAACTAAAAATATTTTTTTTACTGTTTTCAATAAATACATGGCAATGTTTGTGGATTTTTATTAACACTTATTTCAACTAGTATACGTATTCTATTTAATCACGAAACATCTGTCATTAAATAAGCAGAATATTGCTATTTTTAAATGATGGTTTTCAGAAATCTACAATATTGGCAACACTGATCGCTAACATTTGCCACAGAATAAAATTGCAGTTATTTTACTGAAAGTATTTTCTATTATAGGGTTACAATACATTTTTATCATTGTAATGTTTCTAAATTAATACAGTAGACTCGCGATTTAACGACCTTCACGAGATCTCGTCAAATCGGACGTTAAATCGAATGATCGTTAAATCCAAAAGTTTGTAATATGGGTTGTTTTTAGTGAGTTTAAAAATACCTAAATTGTAATGTAATGAAAGCGATTGATTTATACAATTAAAAAATATATATATTTGTTGTAATTTGAATTAATCTTTAGAATTAAAAAATGTATAAAAATTATGGAATGACTTTATAGGCCAGAATTACTTTCAAATTTTACAAAATTAAAAAATGACTTATTACACTAGTTAATTAATATTTTCTGAAAATGATGTTATATTTTTTTTCTTCAAATTGCGGCTGGAAACTTCCAGAATGCCACTTTCGAGGCTATTGATCATCTGAAAGTAGTCGTTCGAAGATTCGTAAGATCGGGAAAAGGGTATTTTTTGTTATGTTAAACATTTTAGCAATTTCAGATTTTGCTATATGTTTCTCCACACTTTCAAGAATTTTCACCTTCATATCAATGGATATAGATGATATTTTATTTAGTACAATAGGAGCCATGGAGAAATAAAAATTCTTCGTATAAAAAATATACAGACAACACAACTGATTTAAAGCCGACGAAATGACTCCTAAAAGATATTCGTGAGATTATTCCATCATATGATCTGCGCATTTGCCTGAAGCAGGTATTTTTGTGACGATCATAAACCAGATAATTGCAGAGACCCGTGGCGGTGCATTGCAAAGCTACAGGCGAAAGAGGAGTGAAATGTTTAAGAAATTTAACAGAACTGTTGTTATATGCATTGTTATTCCTAGAGCGTGCAGAAGAAATAAAAGGGAAGGGGGAGGGCAGAGCTAACGGACATCTGAAAGGGTCACACTCAGAAGAAGGTAATGTTTGGTCACTTGCTTCTTTTATACTTCTTGGAAAAGTTGAATACAATGCACTGTTTATTCTTGTTCTCGGAAAGCTCGCTAAATCAAGATTGAAATTATTTACGGGTCGTAAAAAGAGTGAAGGAAAACATTGTGGGTATTGGGAAACTGTCGGGACCTGATATAATGGTCGCTAAATCAAGGAACGTAAAATTGCGAGTCCAATGTATTATGTAAAACTTCTAAATGTGAATATAAAATTTAATTATTGTAATTAAAATGTTTAACTTTTTTCAAATTCCTTAACTGAAATAAATTTTAAATTAAATTGACCTAAATAAATTCCAACTGCAAGATACTCCTACTTATGTCAGTTACTTCAAAATTCTTAGTTTAAATAATGTTTGAATTCTCATTTATTGCTAAATGTAACTCTCTACACAAAATGGAATATGCTATTTCTACATGAAAAAAATTTAAATTTTCGTCTATTCTCATGTATAATTCTCATTCCAATAATTTTAAAAGTACTTTTTTAAACTGTTTCCCTGTAGCTCAGAGAGAAAATAGAATTATCAAGTTACTGCATTGAAGAAATCAATCCTTCAGTTCCTACAGCAACACATTTTTGTCACTTCTCATCCTTTTACTTCTAGGCAAATATCTTCGAACGTTGCCATATCATCCTTCATATCTTATAACATATTTAGCAGAAATAATCTTAAAGTCATGATTGAACTTTTTCTATTCCAAGAGAGTTTATTTGTAAATAGTGTTTTACCTTTTTCAACATTTAATAATTTTATCAATATAAATGCAGAATCTAGTCACGGTATATTATGATAATACCGTCATAATTATGATAGACGGTATATTATGATAATACCGTCATTTAAGACGGCAGCTTCAAAATACTTAATAAATATAATGCTTCAAAACTAATGTTTTGTACTACTGTGTATGTAATACATTGTACACTCTATACATAAAATACTTTCATCCTTTACCTACCTGTAAAAGATAATCTATAATTTGATTCATTGTCATTAATTTATATAATATTAAAATAATTTATCTTCAATTACAGTTTCATTGCTATTCAGAGAAAATACAGAATGCCCTGATAAAATCCAATCATTTTCTGCTTCCAACAAATTGTTATCACATCCCATTAATTTACTGCTAGAAAAATATATTTCAAATTAAGTATAGTTTTCCTGTCTTACGTCCCATTTAGCGGAAATACTAATTTTAAAGTTATTATTAAGCTGTTTTCTATCCCACGCAAAAAATCCCGTAATTTCCGGCGTATAATCCGCAGATCAAACAATCGTGTTTCGATCCAGAAATTTAATTTTATAAAATGTAACTTTCAAGATCGCTGTAAATATTTCACTTCAATTATTTAATAAAATTTCTGGGTTGATACAGAATTTTTTGATCCGCGGCTTATACACCGGAAATTACGGTAGTTTTGAATATTCTTTCACTGTTTTCAACACTTAATAATTTGATAAAGATAAATGCCTACTCTAAGACATTATGGTAATATCTACATTTTGGACAGCACCTTTAAAATAGTTAACTCAAATAATACTTCAAAACTAATGTATTGCTCATTGTAGCTGTCCACACATAACGTATTTTGATGTAATACCTACCTGAAAAAGAACGTTACATGAAATTACATTTTATTCACTCTGATTAATTGAAATATTTTTTCAAAAATTGCAGTTTTACTGTAATTCAAAGAAAAAATAGAATGATGAAATAACTGCACTGACAGGGCTGCCACTGGCAACTATTTTGATATACTATTAGCACCACTATTTAAAAAGAATAAATATTGTATTTTATTTCTCTTGCACATGTTGTCAAAATGTATCTGAAAAAACATTGTTATGAGAAAGTGGTGCGAGACAGAATTAAACAAGAACGAAAAATCATGCGTCAAGCATAGATTATGTAACACTTTCCAAAGCTTCCAAAGTAATTTTACAAATCATTACCGTTTAACCCTTTAGCGGGCGGTGTCCACAAAAAAGGACACCTAATTTTAATTCCAAAACTGACAAACGGCACCAAGATTATTTATTTAAATTTTTCTTTTTATAAAGTACGGGAAAATAAGCAAGTTTTTCTTTTCTAATGAATTCTTTTGACAATTCTGGTGTCAGTCCATTATTTCATCATTTTAAAAAGAGACTTACTCCGTGTCGGAAAGGGTTAATAAGCTGAAAGATAACATCTAAGTAAACAATTTGGAAAACGCATAACATATTTAAAAACGTAATTTCAGAAATTTCCAACATATACAATATTCGGAAAAATAACCGAATACTTTTATTCAGCCTTGTATATGATCTATAGATTTGTATATATACTTACATAGGATGCTACATTTTAGTTTAGTTAGGAAACGCGTAGCACAGTTTAAAATTCTCCTTCTGGAGTTTCTGTCAATAAACGGAAATGTGTTCGCGAACTTTTGTGCTTCCCTGTATATGATCTACAGAATTTATATATACCAAGTAATAGACAAAAAGTTAGTTAAATTTTATGTCGCGTTCAGCACCTTAAAACGCACTTCCAGGAATTATTGTTAACAGACAGTAGAGAATTCTTTTGTGTGTCCCTGTAAATGAACGATGACTGCTATACACACAATATTCTGTAGTAAGCCTCTTGTAATGCACCTTAGTGATATATAAAAATTTCAATGCGTTTAAAATAGGGAAACATTATTTAATTAAACCGCAAACGATTTTTCTTCATAGACGTAATGTAGCGGAATTCTTTTGACTGTCCCTGTAAAGTAACTATAAGTGCTATGCACACCCTATTCCATATTAAGCTTCTTGTAATGCACCTTAGTGATATATATCAATTACAATATGTTTAAAATTGTGTAACATCATTAAAATAAACCGCAAATGATTTTCCCCCATAGACCGTAATGTAACGGAATTCTTTTGAGTGTCCCTGTAAAAAAAACTATAAGTGCTACACACTTCAGTTGAAATAGGGAACATGCTATAGATGACAACAATAACATATAAAAATTGCAGGGCAATCCGAGCATGTTTACGGGAGTTAGAGCACGGACAGACGGCAGACGACCAGACGGCCAGACGGCAGACAAACCGAAGTCATAAACACTTTTCAACTAGGTTGGAAAGTGTTAAAAATAGTCGCCAGTGGCAGCCTTGCACTGAAGAAATTTAATAATTTTCTGCCCCGAACATATTTTTATCACCTCCATTAATTTTCTGCTAAAAAATATTTTTTAAATGCAGTATAGCCTTCATGTCTACGGGCACATTTAACATAAATATTAATTTAAAAGTTATTATTAAACTGTTTTCGGTACTCACGCATTGCCGTGCCAGAAATTTATTCCGCGCCAACAATGGCGCTGTTATGACAGTGTACAAAGGTCACTGTAATGACAGTGACTTTTATTTTATTACCCAGATATATTTTTACTAAATAACTGTTTTCTATTATTTTAGTTTGCTTTTCAAATATATACTTATTTTAATGATATCATGTATTTAATAAATGTATAACTATGTTAAATAACTCTTAAATTAACCATAATGACTTACAATTTTGAACACGATTGGCAATGGACAACGATAAACATGATTTGTGATTGGTAACCACTTTTGGCGATTCATCTTCCTGGCACGGATAATAAGTAAATACTACCTTTTTTCCTATCCCAAGAAAAAAACAAGACCGAAAAGTCATGCGTCAAGCATAGATTATGTAACACGTTCCAACGCTTCCAAAATAATTTTACAAATCATACCGTTTAATAAGCTAAAAGATACCATCTAAGTAAACAATTTGGAAAACGCATAACATATTTAAAAACATAAATTCAGGAATTTCCAACATATACAATATTCGGAAAAATATCCGAATACTTTTATTCAGTCCTGTATAGGATCTATAGATTTGTATATATACTACATAGGATGCTAAATTTTAGTTCACTTAGGAAACGCGTAGCACAGTTTAAAATTCTCCGTCTGGAGTTTCTGTCAATAAACGGAAATGTGTTCGCGAACTTTTGTGTTTCCCTGTATAGGATCTACAAAATTTATACACACCACGTAATAGACAAAAATCGAGTTAAAATTAAAATCGCGTTCAGTAACTTAAAACGCACTTCCAGGAATTATTGTTAACAGAGAGTACAGAATTCTTTTGTGTATCCCTGTAAATGAACGATGACTGCCATACACGCAAAATTCTGTAGTAAGCCTCTTGTCATGCACCTTAGTGATATATATAAATTTCAATGCGTTTAAAATAGTGAAACATTATTTAAATAAACCGCAGACTATTTTTTCTCCATATACGTAATGTAACGGAATTTTTTTGACTGTCCCTGTAAAGTAACTATAAGTGTTTATGCACACCCTATTTCATATTAAACTTCTTCTAATGCACCTTAGTGATATATATAAATTTCAATGCGTTTAAAATAGTGAAACATTATTTAAATAAACCGCAAATGATTTTTCCCCATAGACCGCAATGTAACGGAATTATTTTGAGTGTCCCTGTAAAAAAACTATAAGTGCTACACACTTCCTTTGAAATAGGGAACATGCTATAGATAACGACAATGACATATAAAAATTGCAGAGCAATCCGAGCATATTTACGGGAGTTAGAGCACGGACAGACGGCCAGACAAACCGAAGTCATAAACACTTTTGTACTAGGTTGGAAAGTGTTAAAAAACAGTTATAAATGGTTTTATGCTGTTTTCAACATTAAGTAATTTGATCAAAATAAGTGTCCGCTCTAAAATATTATCATAATATGTTCATTTAAGACTGTTTCTTTCAATATTTCGACTATTAAAACTAATGCTCTGCTCAATGTAATTTTCTACACATTACCTATTAAAATACTACACCTAGCTGAAAATAATGTAATGTTACATTTGATTCACTTTCATTGTTTCATATAATATTTAAAAGTACTTTTAAAATTGTATCATTGCAGTTCAGAGAAACAATAGACTGATGAACTAACTGCATTGAATAAATCCAATAATGTTTCTATATCAAAAGCAATATATTTTTATCACTTTCCGTTCATTTACTGGTAGAAAGATATCTTCGAACGATGCTATAAAATTGCTTGTGTCTAATAATACATTGAGCAGAAATAATTTTAAAGATATCATTAAAGTGTTTTCTATTCTAAGATAATTTGGTTGTAAATACTGTTTTGCCTTTTTCAAAATTCTATACACATATTTGCGAAAAGTTAAAGTATTTAAAAAATAAATCAAGTTATCGAGTTGATACTTTTAAAATTATTGGTTTTTAACACTTTCCAACCTAGTTGAAAAGTGTTTATGACTTCGGTTTGTCTGGCCGTCTGCCGTCTGGCCGTGCTCTAACTCCCGTAAATATACTCGGATTGCTCTGCAATTTTTATACGTTATAGTCGTTATCTATAGCATGTTCCCTATTTCAACGGAAGTGTGTAACACTTATAGTTTTTTTACAGGGACACTCAAAAGAATTCCATTACATTACTTCTATGGAGAAAAATCGTCTGCGGTTTATTTAAATAATGTTTCCCTTTTTTAAACGCATTGAAATTTATATAAGGTGCATTACAAGAGGCTTTCTACAGAATATTGTGTGTATTAGTAGTCATTGTTCATTTACAGGGACACACAAAAGAATTCTCTACTGTATGTTAACAATAATTTTGGAAGTGCGTTTTAAGTTATTGACCGCGATTTTATTTTTAACTCGCTTTTTGTCTATTACGTGGTGTGTATAAATTCTGTAGATCCTAAACAGGGAAGCACAAAAGTTCGCGAGCACATTTCCGTATTATTTAAATCCAGACGGAGAATTTTAAACTCTGCTACGCGTTTCCTAACTGAACTAAAATTTAGCATCCTATGTAGTATATATACAAATCTATAGATCCTATACAGGGATGAATAAAAGTATTCGGGTTACTTAGATGTTATCTTTTAGCTTATTAAACGGTATGATTTGTAAAATTATTTTGGAAACGTTGGAAAGTGTTACATAATCTATGCTTGACGCATGATTTTTCGTTCTTGTTTTTTTTTTTAAGATTACTTTTTTCTAATGTATTATTTTCGTATGTTTATCTTATTTTCTATTAAAACGTCAAATTTACTAAAATATTGTCTAACATTTTATTGCTTTCCACTCCGTTTAAATATTTTCTCATTCATTTGAGTATACTATGGAAGATTCATGAATATATGATAGAAATAATAAAAAGAATAGAAATAATTATTAACATGCACTATTTATATTATAAACATACAAAAAGTATTCCAAATGATGCTTCTGAAGTTATGTGGTGACCAAAAAAAAAAAAAAATACAGCATGAAAAAATTTACTTACTTTCTTCTTATATTTAGACTTATAATTTAATTGAATAGATTATTAGACCAGTTCTTATAGTATTTATTTACTTTGTAAACCTTCTTTTGTATCTTTTTAATGCTTATTCGAATAAATAGTTGTTCTTTCTAACATGCAGTTAAGCAGAAAAAATATGTTACAACAAATGTCTGTCTTATATTATAAAAAAAATGGTCATTTCTCTAACATCATTCATCAAGAGACGAAAAAAAGAAGTTGAATGTAAATAAATATAAACATCTATTACATTTTTTTGGTACAATATTTTTTCTTAAAGATACAAACATCTATTAGTTTATTTGTTCAGTGTTTTCTTATACTCAAAGGGGATAGTGTTTTTACTTTTATATATGAGCTTGTGACATTTAATCTTGTGCCGAATTTTAATTACTGAAGATGATTATAACGAAAAATGTTTTCTGCCTACCACATTGTTAACATTTTCAAGAAAATAATTATTTTTCTTGTAAATTTTATCAGTTTAAAAACTCTTAACGGGTTAAACGTTTGTGGCGCAGCACTTTAGCTTATGGCTTTAAGAATTTTAAATATGGCTCTTAAAATTAATGATTTCCAAATTTGAGTGATGCTATGCCTATATATATATATATATATATATAGGCATAGCATTTTGTATATGCCATATATATATATATATATATATATATATATATATGCAAATATATATATATATATATATATATATATATATATATATATATATATATCACAGGTGCAAATATTATTTTCAACATGAAAAGATAAAAAAAAAATTATTCGCTTATGCCTTTTACATTTATATCTCTCATAAATTCTAAATATGAGTTTTAAATGACATGATATTAAAACCTTAGTGCCGCCTTCATGTTTCATTAATATGTTTGTTTCAAAATGCAATTTAAATTATTTTTGGTTTATTTTTTAACGTATATTTACGCATGCAAACAATACTTTCATCTTTTCAAAGCACAATTAAATATATCACTTTCACTGAGCCTATATTATGTATTGAAATGCTATTTATTTCACTAAATTAATTTTTTTTTTTTTTGGCGGTACGTTGTCCAAAATCAATGTAAAATTTATGTAAATAGTTCATTTGCGTCATACTTCCATTTTTAGGTTTTCATTCATCTCCCAAAACCCTATTACTACCGCTTCGTTGTCAGCCCTTCACAGAGCCGGTTTTCAGAAACTATTGAACTTACAGTCATGAAATTTTGTGTACTTATAGCTTAATAGCTATTATGAAGCTCAAAATAATAAAATTTGAAAAAATCGTATTATTTTTATATACAGAGATAAAAAACCAAAAATCTAACAGACTTTTCCTATTAAATTTAAACATTTTTTGTTATAGCAGATGCCAACAATTAAAAATCCACAATAAAATTTTTCCCACAATAATTAATTTTCTATTGCTGGATTTCCACGTGAAAAATGAAAATTAAATAAAAAGTTTCGCCAATGGAAAAAAAAAAGAATTATATGACGTCATATTGTTAATAAAATGGAAATTTTCAAACATTTCTCAATAATACAAGGAGTATCAGTATATGTAAATACAGAAATTTGCTCAATATGACGTCATTAGAGAATTAAAAAGAAAATTAATCTGATGTCTAACATTTTGAAGGTTACAACATGCAAAAGTTAATACAACATGTTTAATTTTGATTTTTTTTTTTTTTAATATCGCATTTCGTCCACATGACAGATATTATATTATGACAATGTCCAAGCCCGCTATCGGACCGGATCAGATTTTCGAAAAAAAAAAACCGAGAAAAATATACCGGTAAATATTTACTTTATAAAAAACATGACATATATTTTTTTTTTGTTTTTGTTTTTGTTTTTTCTGGAAAATGAAATTTATTTGGATTTATTAGAGGAAGGATAAAAGGAAGGTGTTTTGAAAGGAAAAGTAAACGAAACTCTTTTTGCGATCTTCGATCACACTTACCCACTTGTTTTTAATTCCTTTAATATACATTTGAAATTTTCTAACTAATATTTATATATTTTTTTTTAATTGTTGTAAAAGTTTAAATTGATTTTTCAGCGAGCATTAATAGTTCTTGCGGAAAAGAAAACTTGTAAGAAATAATTAACTTTATGTAATTCCAATACATTTTTCCAAATTTGCTCTGAATAGTTATTTCTTTACTAAATAATTGCTCAAATATTATTATTTGGGCTTTGAAAATTCTGATGTAACCAGACGAAGACAATAGGTGCTACGTATTTACATAATTATGAACGCACCTAAAAACGATAATTTTAGATGAACGTTTACAACAACGTTTTATGAGCCCTGTAATAGCTATTTCCAGATATATCTTGTTCTCTGAAATAGATATTCCTTTAAACTCTCAAAGTCACGCATGTGAATATTTACTTCTTATATCATAAGTACTATTTTCTAAGTTTTTAAGTGACAATTTTACAAAATTTTAACGAATTTCCGTAATTTGGAAATAGTATTTGGCTGTCATAAAGTAAATAAAAATTCATCTATTATATATAAACCAGTGGGCCCGTGCGAGGTTTTCGCACTACAATCTAATATTTTTTATTAATATGTAATATATTTATTAGATGCAGGTTAAAACTTCTAAAGAAAATGTGAGGATAAAAATATCTGCAAACATTTAGTTTTTAATCATGTCAGAATATCATCTAGTTTATTCCATCAAAGTTAAAGTAAAAACGGATCCAAGATTGCAAAAGGCACGCGCGAGAAAAAAAAAATAACAATCGTATTTTAACTGCATTAGAGGATGACGTCATCCGCTTTGGGAAACATAGAAATATACATCTAAACGTTTCAATTTCAACTTCGCTTTTTAATCATAAATATAAACTAAACTCATGCGGTGTTTTTTTTTTATCATAGCTGAGCATCCTATAATGTGGTATTTTATTTTTGTGGCAACAGTAATTTGAGGAAAACCTTTCATTTCTTTCATGAAAGCAATGCCGATTTAATTTTTAATTATCAGCAAATTTTAATCAAAAAAAATGTTTTAACGAATTGTTAAGTGGACTATGTCAGAAGCCTGTTCAAAATCCTTTCATATGCTATCTCATTCGTTGTTCTGCGTTTCGTATTTTCTTAAAAAAAGGGATGTTGACAGGAGAAATAATATATATGATATTAGACTCATAGTAGAATTAGGCTCATATATTTGTTTTATTTGTAACTTATTAATGCGGTATATCACTATTTTAAAGTTTTCTTTCTTTTTTAATGTTCACGTATAATTACATTTTTCAATTGTAAAGTCTTTGTAAATGGGCAATTATTTGGTAACAAAATTACGGTTCAGAGAAAACTTGTAAAATTTTATTGGCACTACATAAAGTTATTTTTTCTTTTTTTCCAGTTTTGTTTTCTGCAAGCTGCATAAGTACACACTGAGAAATCAAAATAAACAATAATAAGCACTTACAACAATTAAAAAAATATATATAAGGATATTAATTAAAAAAAATTAAATGTTCGTGAAATTTATTTCGTGTAATTCCGTTACCAAAAATTTAAAAATTTCTAAAAAATATTTTACATACTTTTTTAATTATTGTAAGAGTTTAATCTGATTTGTCAGTCTGCTCTAATTATTTTTGCGGAAAACAAAACTTGTAAGAAATAATTAACTTTATGTATTTCCAATACACTTTTACAAATTTGCTCTGAATCGCTATTCCGTTACCAAATAGTTGCTCAAATATTATTATTTGGGCTTTTAAAAATCTGACAACAGTATGTAAGAAACTATTATTTAAAATTATGAAGCATTTCATTTTGTAATACAGCTGGAATCCTACTCTCCCATAAGAAAAACATGAAATCAACCATAAATTATCCGCCAAATTATATAATCAGTATCCCATAAATTAAAATCTCATTAATCATAATAAATAATAGCTCAATTAATTTTATGTTTTTCTAGAAACAAATGAAGTGATTAGATTTTGTTTTTTTAAAGACCGTACTCCCATCATTAGTTACGTTCTCCACTCATCGGGAAAAAGGGAAATTTCATCAACAAATCTAATTATCTGAAATAATAATATTAATTTTCTGTTCCTCAAAGCATCAAAACCTAATTACACATTTCTTACACAAAAATTATCTTAAATGAGTTATTTTTTTAATTGAAAATTAAATCCACCCTTTTTAAGGGTGTTGGTTTGTCATATCTTAAATTCCATTTGCTAATGTTAAACCTGTCAATATGAATTGCCTTCGTATTGTTAAAAAACTCATCTGGAAAATAATATTTTTAACTTTTTTTGTGTTTGTCCTATTTAAAGGATGTCGCTTTCTTTTTTTAGTTGACAAAATATCAGTAAAATATATATTTATCTCGTAAATTTTACAGAAACCTATCTCAAATTTTATTTTGGTTGCAAATATTCTAAAAACCTACCACGAAAATACTTCTTCCGAAATACTAATATTAAGAAAACGGACCTCTGTTTACAGCTAAATTTCTTGTAAAGTATTTCATTGTATTTACTAACTTTTATACTCCGAGAAATTAAAAAAAAATAATAATAAGTTTTGTGAGCTAATAAAAAAAAACTGTAAATAACTTGATTATTTATAATAAATAAACAAGAACGAAAACTCATTTGTCAGGCATAGATTATGTAACATTTTCTAAAATGCCTAAAATAGTTTTACAAATGTTTACCGTTTAATAAAGTAAAAGATGTTATCTATATAAACAATTTGGAAAATGCATAGCAGACATAAAAACCCAATTTCAGGAATTACCAATAATATCCGGAAAAATAACCCAATTCTTTTGTGCAGAACTGTATATGATTTATAGATTTTTATATATACTACATAGAATGCAAAATTTTACTTCAGTTAGAAAACGAGTAGCGCAGTTTAAAATTCCCTTTCTAGAATTTTTGTCAATAAACGGAAATATACTCGAGAAGTTTTGCACTGCCCTGTATATGACTTACAGAATTTATACACACCAAGTAGTAGGCAAGAAATGCGTTGAATTTAAAAACGCGTTCAACAACTTAAAACGCACATCCAGCAACTATTGTTAACAGATAGTACAGAATACTTTTGTGTTTCTTTGTAGATGAACGATAAATGCTATACACACAGTATTCTGTAGTAGGCCTCAGTTAATTTACCTTAGTGATATATATCAAATTCAATATGTTTTAAATAGTAAAACATTATTAAAATAAACAGCAAACGAATTTTCTCCTCCATAGACCGTAATGTAACGGAATTAATTTTGAGTGTTCCTGCCAAGGAACTATAAGTGCTATGCACAACCTATATTATAATAAGCCTTTTGTAGTGGGCCTCAGTGACATATAACAATTTCAATATGTTTGACATTGTGTAATATCATTAAAATAAATCGTAAACTATTTTCCCCATAGACCGTAATAAAACGAAATTCTTTTAAGTGTCCTTGGGAAATATATATATATAAAAATTTATTTCCTTCGTATCATTCCATTTTATTCGCATTAATCTTTTAAAATTAATCTAACTTCTGTCATAGTCAGTATTTCCTTAATTCTTAATAATATCTATTCCTATTTAAAGTCCTTTTAAAAGTAAATATCCGTATATTAATAATTATTTTATTCCAAATCTTAATCTAAAATTTAAGATCATTCGTAACTTTTATCAGTTCCCCAATCTATAAAATTCTGAGACGCGTTCTCATTTCGAATGTTTTTTAAAGCCATTTTCTTTTTATTATTATTATTATTATTGCTCTGAATTTTTCGCGCGCTTGGGATTTTAACTTCTAAATTGGTCCGCACCCAAGTAAGGGGATTCTTTAATGTTTTAGCCTCGCCCTCTAGCCTCATTCGTTGGGCTGGAGCTAGCTTCTCACTCATTGGGTTGAGCGCTCGTGACGTAATTCTGTGTATGTTTCCGCGGAGAGATCAAAACTCGACTGCACCGGTCGGAACGAGAGATTTTTGACGTTTTCGGAAGCTAAACAAGTATGTGTCTGGTATTTGTATGACCTTAGAATATTCAACTGGCCCAGTAACATCTTAATTCAATGAAGTGAAGCAACGTTAGCCCGAGGGCTATAAGTTTTAGACCTTTGGGAATCGTTTCTGTGTTGTTCGTCTTCTAATAAAATTATTTGTCTGGAGATTGGCTGGATTTACTGGAGAAATTCTGTGATCTCATTTCATTGCCTTCTACTTCGCCATACTTGCTAATATCGACTGCAACTTGCTATATCGTTGAAGGAATGCCATCGAATATTATTCATCGTAATATCTCAACCTCGTCAAAATGCTACATATATATATATATATATATGTATGTATACTCAAATTCAATTATAAATCTACACTAACCATACTACATAGACAAAAACAAATAACAATATATCAACTGAACACTAAAATATAACCAATTAAAACTATAATTCGAATATAACCAAACACAAAATACTAAGAATAAAACAATACCAGGAAAATTAAACCAGAAGGCCGGAGGGCATGGCTAACGACATGCACTGCAGGGTTAAAACCGTTTTCTACGCACGTCCCCCTTCTCCTGCCGAGACCAAATTAATCCAAACTATCAACCAAAACACTAAGCTACACGCAACAGAAACCACCTTAGCTCAACTTTTACAAACAACTGATCTAGACCACCCTTAGCCTTCAAAAATGAATTCAGTTCAATTCGATATTTACTTATATATATCTATACTAATATTATAAAGGAGTAAAGATTGTTTTTTTGTTTGTTTGATTGTTTGTTTGTTTGTTTGTTTGTTTGTATGGGGTAATCTCTGGAACTACCGAACCGATTTCAAAAGTGATGGTGGCAAATTGATGGTGACAACCCCTGCTCCAACATAGGCTATATTTTATGTAGGTGCCACTACCCCAGGGGGTACAGGTGCGAAAAAGTTCTAAAATTGCGATCTTTTCTATACTGAAGCAGCTAGAAATTTGAAATTTGGCGTTGTAGTTACTTATAAGTTGTAAATGCTCTCTAAGAACAAAATAAAAAAAAAATCGAAATTTAAAAGGGTGAAATGAGCGAAAAGTGTTCTAAAAACATTCTAATTTACAATTTCTATGGAATCTCCAGAACTACCGAACAGATTTTAAATTTGGCGTTGTAGTTACTTATAAGTTGTAAATGCTCTCTAAGAACAAAATAAAAAAAAATCGAAATTTTAAAAGGTGAAATGAGCGAAAAGCGGTCTAAAAACATTTTAAATTACAATTTCTATGGAATCTCTAGAACTACCGAACCGATATGAAATTTAGCGTTGTAGTTACTTATAAGATGTAAATGCTCTCTAAGAACAAAATAAAAAAAAATTCGAAATTTAAAAGGGTGAATTGAGCGAAAAGCGTTCTAAAAACATTCTAAATTACAAGTTCTATGGAATCTCTAGAACTACCGAACCGAATTGAAATTTGGCGTTGTAGTTACTTATAAGATGTAAATGCTCTCTAAGAACAAAATGGAAAAAATTCGAAATTTAAAAGTTTGAAATGAGTGAAAAGCGTTCTAAAAACATTCTAAATTACAATTTCTATGGAATCTTTAGAACTACCGAACCGATTTGAAATTTTCAGTTGTAGTTACTTATAAGGTGTAAATGCTCTCTAAGAACAAAAAGAAAATTCGAAATTTAAAAGTGTGAAATTAGCGAAAAGCGTTCTAAAAACATTCTAAATTACAATTTCTATGGAATCTCTAGAACTACCGAACCGATTTCAAAAGTGATGGTTGCAAATTGATGGTGACAACCCCTGCTCCAACATAGGCTATATTTTATGTCGGTGTCACTAACCCCAGGGGAGGTGCAGGAGCGAAAAACGTTCTAAAATTGAGATCTTTTTTATACTGAAGGAGCTAGAAATTTGAAATTTGGCGTTGTAGTTACTTATAAGATGTAAATGCTCTCTAAGAATAAAATTTAAAAAAAAAAAACGAAATTTAAATGGGTGAAATGAGCGAAAAGCGTTCTAAAAACATTCTAAATTACAATTTCTATGGAATCTCTAGAACTACCGAACCCATTTCAAAAGTGATGGTGGCAAATTGGTGGAGACAATCCCTGCTCCAACAGCCTCTTTAATGAAAAACTATGCGTTTCTGACGACTGGGTTTTTCGCTAATTGTTGCCACAGATTAATCTCGGAAAATGAAACATTTGAAGTTACTGAAAAAAATAGTAGCTCGAAAAGTATTTGTCAGAAAATTTTTAGGCAAAGTGCGTTTGAAAGTTAAAAAATTGTATTTTTCTTGATATAAATTTCAAATCTAATGATTATGCCATTTTTCAAATATTGAATTTGAAAAATTACCAAATTTCACTATGGAGGACCATAGCGAAATATTCATGCGTAAAAAGATAATGATATGAGCGACGTGTCCTGGCGTGTATATTGGCTATAGCACGAGTCACAAATTATAGTAGCCCTATTATTCTGTTAAAATATAAAACTGAATTATGAAATGTCAATATTTTGTTGGATTAAAAGTTCGTTATAAGAAATTGACCAGCGTAGCGGGCGTAGCTTGCTAGTATATATATAAATGCTACACACTTCATTTTCAATGTCGAACGCCATAGTAAGCCTCAATAACATATATCAATTACATGGCAATCCGAGTATATTTACACGAGTTTTAGACCACTGACAGAAAAATGGCAGACAGACAGACAAACCGAATTCATAAACATTTTTCAACTTTGTTGGATAGTGTTTTAAATCCGTATACATTTTTTTTACTATTTCTAAAACTGACGCAAATAAAATTACTATTTGTGAACGAATCGAATTAAAGTATTTTCCGTAAAAATGGCCTGAAGATAATCTATATATAATGATATCTACTTTGATTTAAATGCTTTGAGGAATGGCAAATTAATATAATTACTTCATGTAATTACACTGGCATCCAAAAGGTAAGGTACAACATGTTTTTCGAAGCTCACCAGACAAAAAATGGCAGTCAGATTAAACTTCATAGTTTATATGTATGACAATAATAAGCTTTAAAAAAACTTACGCAAAAATGAGAGCTACCACTTTTATTTTATAGAAAAGAATAGGTATTTGTGAATGGGAGAAAATTACGCATTTATGAAGCTTTCGTAATTTCGCGTGTAAGTTTTGTTGTATTCGAACTATTGTTGTCAGTTTTGTTCACAACAGTCAGTAGAGTCTAGAAGTGTCTAGAAGAAGTCGTTTTCCCGATTCATTAAGGTGGCGGGCGGTAGGATGGATGGAATGGGGTTGTCACAGACCGATACTGCTAGACAGCTCAATGTGTCTCGCATTGTAGTCCAACGACTCTGGGATCAGTATGAATCCGAAGATTCTCTGTCCAGAAGACGTGTTCCAGGCCGTCCACGTGTTACAACACCTGCAGAAGACCGGTTTCTAGCTCTTTCGGACCGAAGGAGAAGACGCACTACTGTGCCGCAACTCATTGCAGACCACTTTGCAGCATCAGGAGAAAAATCTCCGCTACTACGGTGCGAATATGTCTTCACAATGCAGGTCTCTATGCAAGGCGACCAGTTGTGTGTGTCCCCCTCAACAGACGACAGAGAAGGGCCCGCTTATGTTGGGCAAGAGAACATGTTTCCTGGACCAGAAAACAGTGGGCTTCTGTACTCTTCACAGACGAGTCCAGATTCACACTGCAGAGCGATTCAGGACGTCTTCTGATCTGGAGAGAACAATGCACTCGATACCAACAATCAAACACTGTCGAAACACACAGGTACAGAAACGGTGGAATCATGGTTTGGGCAGGGATCTCACACGGAGGCCACACTGACCTGCATGTGTTCCATGGAGGAACTGTGACTGGTGCGAGATATCGGGATGAGATCCTTGATTCACATGTGCGCTCATATGCCGGTGCTATTGGCAATGGTTTCATTCTAATGGATGATAATGCGAGACCACACTGAGCTGTGGTTGTTGAGGATTATCTTGAGGATCACGGTTTGGAGAGAATGGAATGGCCAGCTCACTCTCCAGACTTGAATCCGATAGAAAATCTTTGGGACTATCTTGGAAGACAAGTTGCGGCTTTAAGTCCTCCTCCAAGGTCATTAAATGAGCTGGAACAAGGCTTACTCCAAGTCTGCTCAGCGTTACCTATTTCGGTGTCCAACAATTTAATTGAGAGCATGGAAAGTCGATGCCGCCAATGCATTCAAGTCCGTGGTGGATATATTCCGTATTAGAATCAGTTTTTTAATGTTTCTGTCACATTTTGCTGCATAATACTGCGATGCACTGAATTCTCCAAGAATGGAATTTTCCACCATGAGTGCTTTTTTGTTGTAATTTCATTTATACGTTTAACTTAAGTAAATTTCTATGTCGCATTTAATAAATAATAGTTTAGCGCACATTTCCTCCAAATTTGTTGTTTCTATATTCATTCATTTGCAAATTAGACGCAAACAACCGGTTGTACCTTAACTTTTGGAGGCCAGTGTACCTTTCTTTGAAAAATGTCGTTTTTTTCTCACTGAATGGGAAAATTGAAACTTGATGGAAAATGTGTTTTTTTTTTCAAAAACTAAATGTAATTATTACATTTGTTTCGAACATAAGGTAAAATTAACTGAGCCATTATTTATTGGAACTGATGAGATTTTAATTTAGAAGAGTTATATAATTTCCAAGAGCTAAACTTAAGCTGCTATATCTAAACTTAAATTTTAATATACATCTTATAACCTACTTCTTTTTATCATTTTTTATACATTAAAATTAATTAACACAAACCATGAAATATCAACGAAACATTTCTGAAATAATAAAAAACACAGCAAATACTTTGATTATTTGCAATAATTTAAAAAATATCCAGTTTACATTTTTAATAATACTTCTAGAAATAACACAAATAAATTATATATTTTTAAACTAATCAGATTAAAATATTTTTCTGTAAAAATGGACTGAAGATAATCTACACTGCTCAAAACAATTAAAGGATATTGCAGTTTTAGGTGGATTTTGTATCTGGGAAACTTTTTAGCTGATTGATACATGGTCGACAGACATAGTAGGTTATATGAGAATAAATTACACATGTTTGGCAGAAAAAAATGCATTTTATTGCGCATTTGTGTACAAAAGGAAAAAAACACAATTTGTGCATATGAGAAAAAAATAATAAGAAAAGGTATTTTCTTCAAAGAAAATCATTTTCAGTAGGGGGTATGGTATCCACGGGCGGCCAGGAACGTTGAACACCTTTGAGGCATGGACTCAATGAGGCTATTAATGACGAGTTGGGGTATTCTGCCCCACTCTTCCAGAAGAGCTCTTTCCAGTTCTTGGAGAGTTTGTGGGGGTTGTTGGCGGCCAGAAACTCGTCTTCCTAGAGCGTCCCAAACGTGCTCGATTGGATTCATGTCTGGAGAACACGCTGGCCACTCCATTCGAACGATTCCTTCCTCGAAAAAGAAATCCTCCACCAGGTTTGCACGATGTGGCCTGCAGTTATCGTCCATTAAAATGAAGTTATCCCCGATTGCTGCAGCGTAAGGGACTACAATAGGTCTGAGGATCTCATCCCTATATCGGCGACCAGTCAGAGCTCCATCTCGAATGATGTAGAGGTCAGTGCGCCCGTCAATGGAGATGCCACCATACACCAACACTCCTCCACCGCCAAATCTGACACTTTCGTGCACGAACGCAGGATTATTCCTACTGCCACGGTCCCTCCAGATGAAAATACGCCTATTATCCGGATGCACAGAAAAACGGGACTCGTCAGAAAACAGAATATTGCTCCATTCATTTCTCCTCCAGTTGACATGCTCGGTTGCCCACTCCCTGCGGTCGCGACGATGCCTTGATGTTAATCTAACACATACCATCGGTCGGCGAGCATACAGACCTACAGCATGGAGCCGGTTTCGGACAGTCTGAGTTGAAATCGTGGTGCCTGTAGCCGAGCGAAGGTGTTGTTGGAGAAGAGTAGCGTTCATGTTTCGGTGTCTCCGAGCTGTTAACGCTAAATACCGATCTTCATTGGGCATTGATGCCCGTCTACGACCTTGCCCTGGTCTTCGGCCTCCACATCCACTCTCCTAAAAACGGTTCCAGATCCTGGAAATGACACTTTGTGACAGTCCAATGGCTTGCGCTACTTCGGCTTGAGTTTGGCCCCCTTCTAACCTACCAACAATTCTCCAAGCTTCTGAATCTGTCAAATGACTTCGCTGAGACATCGTACTCATCGAAACAAAGCAATCACTGAATGCCGATCATCCTTGTCTTCATTCTCTTTTATCCAGTTGAAAGTCAAATTTCATTCGCTGCCGCTGAAGCGACGTTTTTGACGTCGAACTCAAAATTTGCATACTCCACAGTTTGAAAACCAGAAAAATTTGCATTTGTGATTCTCTTCTTCTATTTTCGGCAAAAAAAAATTTCGTTTATATCTTTATTTTATATAAAACTTCAAATATCCTTTAATTGTTTTGAGCAGTGTATATAATGATATCTATATTTTGGTTTAAATGCTTTGATGAACAGCAAATTAATATAATTACTTCATATAATTATCCTTCTTTGAAAAACGCCGTTCTTTTTTCTCACTAAACGGGAAAATGAACGCTTGATAGGAAATGTGTTATTTCGAAAAATGAAATCTAATGACTACATTTATTTGGAAGATAATGTGAGAATAATTGAGTCATTAGATATTGGGACTGATGATATTTTAATTTAGACGAATCATATAATTTGTAAGAGCTAAATTTAAGCTGCTATAGCTAAACTTAAATTTTAAAAAGGTTCTTTTAAAGTACTTCTTTGCACTAACTTTATACATAGAGAAACATCAAAGAAAATTTAAGTTTTGTGAGATAATAATAAACCTGTAAATAATTTGATTATTCACAATAATTAAATGAAATCCGTATACATTATCTATAATATTTCCAAAACTGACGGAAATAAAGTGTATTTTTTTAACGAATCAGATTAAAATATTTTTTGTAAAAATGGAGTGACGATAATCTATATAATGATATCTATATTTCATTTTAAATGCTTTGAAGAACAGCTAATTAATATAATTACTTCATGTAATTACCCTTCTTTGGAAAATACCGTTTTTTTTTTGCACTGAATGCAGGATGAGATTTTTCCGATTTTTTTCGTACCATTATAATCATGCAGAAAATGTTTTTTTTTTATATAATAGGAACATTCTGCGTTTTACGAGAACAATATTTTCTCTAAGATTATACTGGTACGCAAAAATTCGGAGAAATCTCATCACTGTGAATGGGAAAATTAACGCTTGATAAGAAGTGTGTTATTTCCAAAAACTAAATCTAATGACTACATTTATTTCGAAGATAATGTGAGAATAATTGAGTCATTAGATATTGGGACTGATGATATTTTAATTTAGAAGAGTTATATGATTTGTATAAGCTAAACTTAAACTGCTATAGCTAAATTTAAATTTAAAAATATTTCTTATAGCCTACTTCTTTTGTCACATTTTATATCTTAAAATTAAGAAACACAAACCGTGAAAATTCGTTGAAATGTTTCTGAGATAATAAAAACACTGTAAATATTTGATTATTTACAATAATTAAAAGAAAAAAAAACAATATACATTTTCAATAATATATCTAAAACAGACGGAAATAAAGTGTATTTTTTGAACGAATCAGATTAAAATATTTTCTTTAAAAATGGACTGAAGATAATCTATATAATGATATCTATATTTCGGTTTAAATGCATTGTGGAACAGCAAATTAATATAATTACTTCATATAATTACCTTTCTTTGAAAAATACCATTTTTTTTTTGTTACTGAATGGAAAAATTAACGGTTGATGGAAAATGTGTTATTTCCTACAACTAAATCTAATTATTACATTTATTTCGAGCATAAAGTAAAAATTAATTGAGCAATTATTTATTGGGACTGATAAGATTTTAATTTAGATGAGTTATATAATTTGTAAGAGCTAAACTTAAGCTGCTATAGCTAAAGTTAAATTTTAATATATTTCTTATAAACTACTTCTTTTTACCACCTTTTGTATCTTAAAATGAATAAACGTAAACCGTGAAATATCGACGAAATGTTTCTGAGACAATAAAAAAATGTAAATAATTTGATTATTTACAATAATAAAAAAAAATCGGTATACATTTTCAATAATACTTCCAAAACTGACGTAAATAAAATATATTTTTTGAACGAATCAGATTAAAATATTTTCTAGCTAAATCTAATCACTACATTTATTTCGAGGATAAGGTAAAATTAATTGAGCAATTATTTAATGGGACTAATGAGATTTTAATTTAGAAGAGCTCTATAATTTTTACGAGCGAAATTTAGGCTGCTATAGCTAAACTTTATAATATTAAAATATGTAAAAGCTGAATTTTAAAATATATCTTTAAAAGTACTTCATTGTACTAACTTTTATACACACAGAACATCGAAGAAAATTAAAGTTTTGTGAGATAATAATAAAACTGTAAATAATTTGAGTATTTACAATACTTAAAAGAAAACCGTATACATTTTAAATAATACTTCTAAAACTGATAATAAAATATATTTTTTGAACGAGACTCAGATTTAAATATTCTTCGTAAAAATGATCTGAAAATAATCTGTGTAATGATACCTATATTTCGATTTAAATGCTTTGAGGAACAGCAAATTAGTATAATTATTTCATATAATTATCTTTCTTTGAAAAATACCGGTTTTTTTCTCACTGAATGGGAAAGTTAACGCTTGATGTGAAATGTGTTATTTCTAACAACTAGATCTAATGACTACATTTATTTAGAAGATACTGAAAATAATTGAGTGACCATTTATCGGTACTGGTGAGAATTTAATTTAGACGAGTTATATAATTCGCAAGATCTAAACTTAAGCTGCTATAACTAATATTTTAATTTTACAATATTTCTTATAACCCACCTCTTTTTACCACGTTTTATATCTTAAAATTAATGAGCATAAATCGTGAAATATCGACAAAATGTTTTTGAGATAATAAAAAACTGTAAATAATTTGATTATTTACATTAATTAAAAAATTCGGTATACATTTTCAATAATACTTCTAAAATTGATGCAAATAAAATATATATTTTTGAACGAATCAAATTAAAATATTTTGAGTGAAAATGGACTGAAGATAATCTATATAATGATATCTATTTTTCGATTTAAATGCTTTGAGGAACAGCAAATTAATGTAATTATTTCATATACTTATCTTTTTTGAAAAATACTTTTTTTTTCTTACTGAATGGGAAAGTTAACGCTTGATGTGACATGTGTTATTTCTAACAACTAAATGTAATGACGAGATTTATTTCGAACATAATGAAAATAATTGAATCATCATTTATCGGTACTGGTGATAATTTTATTTAGACGAGTTATATGATTAGTAAGAGCTAAACTTAAGCTGCTATAGCTAATATTTTAATTTTACAATACTTCTTATAACCTACTTTTTTTTTATCACCTTTTATATCTTAAAGTTAATGAACATAAACTATGAAATATCGACGAAATGTTTCTTAGATAATAAAAAGCACTGTAAAAATTTCATTATTTACCCTTATTTAAATATTCAGAAAACATTTTGAATAATATTTTTATCATTGATGCAAATAAAAAATTACCTTTAGAAAGAGTAATTGAAAAAAAATATATACCGCGAAAATTCATATTCCATTTTGAAGTTAAACAGATATTGTCAACTCAACATTTAATATTTAAAAAGCAAACGAGTTTTACTTATTTTGGTAGATTACCCTAATGTTTACGGCGTATAAAGTGCAAACCAAACAACCTTATTTAGACCCAGAAATTTTAATCAATAAAATATAATTCGAAACAATGAAACGATGTAAGCTCTTTTATGGACTTCCTGGTTGCTGTGCAGCTTAAAATCCAGGAGATATTTAAGCGACTGGCCAAGTTATTAAGGATCCATTAAAAAAATAGTTTTACTGTAATCAAAAACTTGTGTTATGATAAAACAAATTCTTTGAATCTATATTCACCTTATACTACAAATACTAATTAAAAACAACATAAATGTCCTAAAAACATATACATACCATTTTTATAAAATACAGTGACCTCTCACTTATATGAGATTCAGTTATACGACTCTCTCGGTTATACGCCGAATTCTCTTGGTCCCGTCCATGCTTTATGGGAAATAATGCTAAACTTCTCTCAGTTACACGACTGATTCTCTCACTTATACGACGCTTTAAACGGTTCAGGAGATTTTACATTTCTCACTCAAGAATTCATTTTTATAATCTTTAAAGTACAAATCATTCACGTTTTCTTAGCTTTATCCTTTCACTATTGCTAAAGTGTTTATCAATATTGAATAACATATCTTATCTACCTTCGTGTGTTATTAACGATGAAATCTATGGCGGGAGGGTGGTGGTATGGAATTCCCTGGTGCCTGCCATTTAACAAAAGCCAAATGACCACCTGGAAAAATGTGACATCGCAGGCAATTAAGAAATGTTTCAGGAAATGTTGTTTTTCCACAAGACCAAACTGCTAGTTTAACAAATGAACCCGATTTTGAGAGCATATGGGAATCCTGTAATGACGAAGACTGGGATGAAATGTCTAAGGACGAAAGTATTAACCCTTAATTGCATAGTGATGTAAATTTCCATCACTTTTTATTTAACTTTTAATAAATAAATCAACTTCTTCGCCACCACTATATTTATATAGAAATATTAATCCAGTAAATTTACCGTGAACAATGTTGCTGAACAAAGTTAAAAATCTATTTTAAAATTTCTGTTGTCTAATATTTAATATATGTATAAAAAACCACAATTATAAAAGAAAAACTCATGCAAAGAAGGGTAATTTCAAAGATTAGGTAGAATGTGATGAAAGCTTCTGTCAGAACTGAGAACTGCCGAAGAAATCTTTGAGGATATTAATAAGGGAGATTTGAGCGAGGGGGGTGACGAAGATGAGAGCAATGTTATTGCTGGTGTAAAATTTTCAGAAACAAGTGGCGCTTTAAATACATTAAATAATTATGTTGATCCAAATAATTATTCCCAAAATAGCTTAAAAGCTTTATTAGACTTAAAAAATACATTTTCTCTTTTCCTCGATAACAGAGACCAGCTAATATCACTTCATTTTTTGAGAAAATCTGATTTGTAAATCTTTAAAATAAACATACTGGTAAGTGAACTATTTTGTGAACTTTTTTAAATATATTTACGTTTTATTTTTCACAATATTTCATAAATTTGTTATACGACAATTTTCTACGTTCTCCTGAAAGTCGTTTAAGTGAGAAGTCACTGTATTTTACTGAAGGTGTTTTGACTCCATATACAAAACTGTATTTTACATATACAACCGAGCGCTTTCGAGCAAACCTTTGCTAATCAACAGGGTTACAAAACAAACGTAAGTACAAAGTAAGTTATTTTGTAACATTGATGATGAGCAAAGGTTTGCTCGAAAGCGCTCGGTTGTATATGTAAAATGCAGTTTTGTATATGGAGTCAAAACACCGTCAATAAAATATTTTATGAAAATGGTATGTATATGTTTTTAGGGCATTTATGCTGTTTATAATTATTATTAGTTTTACTGTAGTATAAAACAACTTGAAATTATCTTTTAAATTAAAAAATATTATAAGATAAATACTAAACGACTAAACCGTAAAATGTATAGAAAAAGGGTTAAATTCAAAGAACACAAGAATAGAACAAATGCAAAAATAAACAAGAAAGAAAAATCATGCGTCAAGCATAAATTTTGAAATACTTTCCAACATTTCAAGAATACTTTAACGAAACTCCACAGATTACAAAGGTGGATGATCATATGTGTGTAACGCCTAACACATTAAAAATCAAATTTCAGCAATTGCCGCCCATATCCGGAAAGATACTCGAATTCTTTTATGCATCCCTGTACATGACCTATATATCTGTATATACACTACATAGTAAGTCAAATTTTACCGTAGTTACAACACGTATAACACTATCGAAAATTCACTTTCATTAATTTCCGGTAATAGACGGAAATGTACTCGAATAATTTTTCACAACCCTGTATATCATATATATATATTTTTAAATTAAAATTTAATTCAGGAAAAGAACGCATAACGCAACTAAAAACGTACTTTCAGAAGTTACCATCCACAGACGGCAATGTATTCAATTTTTGCGTAGTCCTGTATATCAATTTATTTATATTTAATTTTACAAATATCGTTAAGGATAGTGAATATAGTTCAACAGGGAAAATCATAACTCAGTTAAGAAACACACTTAAGAAATCCACACTCAATCCACAATAATGCTTACAAATTATTTTGTGTAGCTCTGTAGATGGGCTATATAATTTACAAACAACCCCGCAACTGAAAACGCACTTCCAGCATTTATGGTTTATAGACAGTATTGCAACAGAAATCTTTGGTGTATCCCTGTAAATCAACGATAACATTTATGCACGTAATATACTGCATTTTAATAATGTATAAAAATAATGTAACATCATTAAAATTAACTGCAAACGATATTTCCTGATCCGATATTCTTTTGCGTCTCCCTGTAAACGAACTATACACTCTATTACCAATAGTGAACGTGCAATAGTAAACGTCACTATCATATATCATTTACAGGACTATCTGAGTATATTTAAGAGAGTTAGATTACGGACAGACGGCAGAAGGCAGATAGATAAATCGTATGATAAAAACTTTCCATTAGTTCCTAATTTAGAAAAAAGAGCTGTTAGCCAACAGCCACCAGAGGAACAAAACCTTTAATGAACAAGAACGAAAAAACATGCGCTAAGCATAGATTAGGAAACACTTTCAAACACATCCAAAATACTTCAACGTTAAATACGGTGAAATAATATCTATAAGTAAAGGGTTTAGAATGCATATAACGCATATAACGCATTTATTACTCCAGTTTTAGTAATTACCTTCTATAATCGGAAAAAAGTAGTCGAATTATCTTGTGCAGCCCTGTATAGGATGTATAGATTGGCATATATCTTAATATTGGAACAAAAAAAATACAGATGTTAGGAGAATGATGACTTTAGTTGAATTTTAATGTTATATTGAAACAAAAATAATTATTTACGACCCGTAAGGCATGGTGACATCACGGCGACGTCACTGTGAAGTCACACTGTGACTTTGTGACAGTCGTCGTGACGTCACATGACGTCAATGTGAAGTCACTGTGACGTAAATGCGAGGTCGTTATGGCCGTTTTCAAGGCTTTTTGTGACCTCACAATGTGACTACTTTGTGAAGTCACCGTGCGACTTCAATGTGAAAAATGTGACGAATCTGCATCGGATAGGGTGACCAGATTTTAACCGAATCCTATACGGATTGTTCGGATCAAAATTTTTTTATGGTTCAAGTTTGTGACGTTTGTGACGACACTGTACCGGGTCGGGTGACCAGATTTTACCCGAATACAATCCAGAAACTTCGGATCGATCTTTTTGGATTTGTTTGGCTACAGAATAGATTTGGATTAGTTGTCGTGTGACCTGATTTTCGTGAACCCAATCTGACCCGAGTCGGGTATAATGTTTTTACTGTAAGTCTTGTTCAGAATAGAATCTTGCATACGACCAAGTAACCAGATTTTATCAGAAATTGTGTTACGATACAATTTCTGATGTCGGCTCGGATCTAGAGTCATGCACGAATCCGGTTATATACTTCTTGAACATGATTGAATGTCTACTTGAACATGAATGATGGTTGACTGAAACTATATTTACATTCAACCCGTAATCTTACCCTAACCCAACAACAACAACAACAAAAATTCTGTAGGCCCACAACCCGACCGAACCTGATAAATGATTTCGCATAGATTCGGATAACAAGATTTCACCAAATACGGATAAGATCGACGATAAGGATTGGATCGGCAATCATTTTTTTTATGCAACTCGTATTCAAATTAAAACTTTGCATCTGATTGGGAAACCGGCTAATGTAGCCGTTAAACAAGAAATTATAAATGTAAAAAACGCATACTAATATAAAAATAATAGATGAATCCATTAAAAATTATAATAAAATTAAATATTTTAATAATATGAAATTCTATTGTGCAAATAACCACTTTTAAAAATAACTTCGACTTCCATTTGTTTTATGTAACCACCAAAAATGTTGACAATAATTAAAACTATGCTATTTTGCTTTTAAGTATTGAAGTTTTTAAATGTGTATACTTTGCCATATTTCCCCTCGTTCAGTATCACGAAACTTTCTGACACATTTATGAACAAATTTTTAAACGCTTGGCACTTGCATGCCTGATTATTAAAGCGATTTGGAATGAATAGCGTTTTCCATTTTTAGATAAATGAAATGCTTAAGAGCAATTTTGGTCACGTTTTTTCCGTTTCTGACGCTGCGCGTCGGAAATTCGGTTCAAAACACCGACTTTGATAGTGTTTTCTGAAACATCTTTTGTCAAAAATGGAAAATGCCATTCTATTACATATATTCTGAATAAGAACACCTGCCAATTTCATGTGTTTCCGAATAAAAATGAATTCAGAAATTAGTTATTTTGGATTTGATTACAAATTTAATGAAAATAAAAGTATAGATTTTTAAATAAGCATTGGGAAAAATTTATATTAGGAATCCATTTAAATAATAGATATACCTATTGTGCGATATTATTAAATAATAAACATTGTATCAAGCAATAAAACATTTTTCGAAGCAAATGAAATTTAAAACTTCGGATCATAAACGCAAAGAAAAAAAAATTTTTTTTTTCTTTACAAATTATTTTATTTATAGTTTTTGATAGAATACTAAATGCAGAGCTTAAATATCAATTTTTACTATAGAAAAAATTCGATAACATAACTGGAAAAATTACCTTAACTGAATAGCTGTTTTATTGTTTCATCAATATTCATTATTTTTGTACACCTAATATTGACATATCTTGACAACTAAATTTGTAATGAGTTAAATTGTCGCAATTATTTCAAATATACCAGAAAATTATTTCTCAAAACCTCCACTAGCTAAGAAATTTTCAAATTGTAAATCAAATATTAATAGTTTTAAAAATTGCAATGTTTTTAATTACAATGAATAACTATGAAAATTGAACTGAGAAACGCAAAATATAAATACATTCCTCGTTATAAATAACACTTTACATTTAGAATATATATTGTTAGTAAATACTTTAAGCTTTTTTCCAAACTCTCTATTTAAAACGATTTAAAACATTAAAGATAAAATTTTATACAAATGATTAAAAAAAAAAAAAAAAAGATTTAAACATCTTAACATTTAAATAATGCACTATTAACAAAACTGCGAAGACATTAAAAGTTACCTGCTAATCTATAAGTAAAACCACCAGTTCTAGGGATTAAGTTTTAATGGTCGTTGACTGCTTCCTTTTCATTGAAAAATGAGACTCAAATCCACTGCTTTAATTTTCAAAGTGTACAGCTTAGGTGTGTTCATAGATCTGAGATATCAAATATCACGCAGACCTTAATAACGCACCCAGCTAGACATAAGGATAGGTTAAAATGGATTATTCACTTTAAAACGTTAATTTACTTTCACGGTATAAATTCCACAATATACTTCCACAAACTTAAAAGCACCACGCATTCTAATCCGCCGATGAGAATAATCGTCTGCCCTCAACATCTGCGATCATGATCTGCGCAGTAATGTTTACCACAAAGTAACATCTAGCAGGTGTTTCCAAAAAAAGAATAGAAAGAAAACAGTTAAATAAAGACATTTCAAATGCTTTATAGTTTATATGGCTGACAAATAACTTCTAATAAAACTATAAATTCTGTTTTTATATGAAAGAGTTTAATATTCTTGGAAATAAGCTGTGAAAATTTAAATTTTATATATTTTTTAATCAGTTGCATTTGTTTTAGGCGTCCAAAGTAAACATAAATTTTAAATAAAAATGGATTTAATAGTCTTTATAAAATAATTACGACATAAATATAAATACTATTCTGCAATCAGATTTCCTAAATACGATTTTTTCATTTTTTACACTCTATTGAAAAGAGCAATATATTTAACAGAGGTGATATCTTATTAAGCACTGACCATTTTTTTAATAAATCGCTATAGGAATGACATATTTTAAATTCGTTTTTGTTCGGAAACGCATGAAATTGGCTTTTGTTTTTATTCAGAAACCCTGTAATTGAAACACGTTTTCCATTTTTTAGTAAAATCAGAAGATCTTTCAGAAAAGAATGTCAAAGTCAGCGTTTTGAACCAAATACCCGACGTAACAGGGAAAGAAAAGAGAAAAGCCAGTCGTCACGTGACTCGAATTGCTTATAACTCGATAAGTAATTTATTTATAAAAAAATGGAAAACTCATTTCGATTCCAAATTGCTTCCATAGTCAGTCCTGCCCATTTTATGCCTTTGCGTTTAAAAATGAGTCAGAAATTATGTCAGAAAGCTTCGCTTTGTGGAGCAGGTCAGTTGAGAACCACCTTAAATATTCAGTACAAAAAAAATCTTGAACGCGTTCGACAGTCACCCCGAGTACCCCCGATGTCGAACTCGCAAAAATGGTGTCCTCACTTTTTAAACAGAAAGCTGATGATTGGGTTGAGTGGCCCCTCAAAATAATAAGAGATTGGAGATTTTAAAAATATTTTTAGTATCACAAAATGAGTTCTATGCGGTGGTAGGAAAAAAAATTAAATGTTTGTATTTAAAATGCTAACAAATCTCTAAATCGCTAACAGTTTTATTAGAATGGGAGATCTATTTCTGAATTACTTTCCGCCAAAACTTTCCTACGTTACTAAATTTCTATTTAAGGATTTTTACCTGTGTATTATATAGTATATTTTGTTAAATTTCATGAAAATGGCAATGAAAATTGTAAAAAAATATCTGCCTCATATATGTAGACAAATATTTATTTATTATTTTATTTTGGAAATACAATATATTTAAATAATGTGTGACAATGTTTTTATTAATGATTTAGGTACATGACATAATTCAATTCTATATTTTATGAGTTTTTTTCCAAATTCTCTCTCCGATCACACCGTGAAGTCACAGAGTGTTGGCATTTTGGTCATAGGTTTTACGTGACTTATGTGACTTGCAGTGACGTCATTGCAACGTCACAAAAATTTTTAAAGCTGTCAAAAAGTAATTTTCTTCATGCCATAAGATGTTCTAAAGTTTATTTTAAGTTTTCTTTAGATCTTCAAGACGTTCACATTTTGATCACAGTGTGACGTTACAAAGTGGTGTCATTTTGGTCACAGATGTGACGTGACGTAGGTGACTCACAGTGACGTCACAATGACGTCACTGTGACCGTGCATGCTATGCGGGAAGTGTTTACAAATTAATTTTTAAATGAAAATATGCTCTTTTTTACATATTTGCATCTTAAACATTGCATCTTAAACATTGAAAATCTTATCCCGCTCTGAGTCAATCATCGGAGTTAGCTCACTTTTTTGGAATGAGGCGCTGTTGTCGACCTCTTCTGTGTACGCTGGCTGCAAAGAAGTGCCACCTATCGACACTTGACCATCCTGCACGCCATGGCCTCATGGCGACGAAATTGTCAAGAACTGAAAATGCAAAAGAAAAGCACAAAAACAAGAGAAAAAAATCTTTGAATTCGGCTTTTTTTCACATCTGATATTTTGCATTTATCCTTTTTGTAACATTAACATTTTTGTAACGGTTTTATGCATTTCTATTGATTATTCAATAAAAAAGTCTTCTAAAGTTACAGAATTTCGTTAAAAACGGTTAAAAGAGTAAAGTGTGTATATCATTTGGTCCATTCTCGACCAAAAGCAACAACCATTTTCCCAATGGTTAACAAATAAGATATCAAACAATCTTTTCAATGAACACTGCGATTTTTTTCCTCTCGTTTTTTTCTTACCGTCATAATGTTTGTCAGCGGCGAACGTCTTAACATTCGTCTTAATATCATCATATCATCTTAATATTATCATATCATATTCGTCGTATGAGTTTTAACTGAACACATTATGTCATCTTACTGTATACAGCTTAAAGTTTTCACTAATTCCGAGAACCTGCCGTCATGAATTAAATTTTAATGAAAGAAAATTATAACGCACTTGCAGAGTAAATAATAATAATAATGATGCTCTTTAACAGAAAATGATGAAACAAAAATATACTTTAACTCCAACCAACAATTTGAACGGGTAAATGTTATGGTATTTGATTTTGTACCACTGCGGTTATTTTGTACTGAAGGGACATGTTTGTACCATTTGGTGGGATTATGCAAAGATAGGTGTGTGAGAATTGGGATCAAAATGGCATGAAATCGTTCAATTGGTTCATTTCTACGGGTAACACCAGTAGCGATCGAAACATGCACAAACTGCCTTGTTCACAAAAGTTTTAAAATCATTCGACGTAAAAACAATACCTTTGTCGAAAATAATGTGACTTGTCGAAAATAATGTGAATTTCTGAAGACAGTTTGCTGGAGTTTAAGCTTGTCTAAAGCATCGCAGACACATATGGATGTAACTGGATATATCGACATGAACTTAGTGAATGAATCAACCACTGTAAAGAGATGATTATATAAAAATATAATAAATTATAACACCTTGTAATAATATATTTCTGTTAAATACAAAAAGGTTTACACCTTTTAGCATTTAAAACATAATATACAGTAAAATAACTTTTATTAGATTGTTGAGATGGGAATTATATTCAATTTCTTGCATGATAATAGAAATTTTAAATTCAATTGCTGCTGTTCCAAACGGAGGCGTTCATACTTAAAACTTAAGAATATTATCGGTTGAAACATTTTATCCAGCATCGATATGTGCAGGGTGTCCATAATTAAACGACCCTACTTTAAAGTTGTCTACAGACGAAACTATTGGTCAAAAAGTTGTGAAATTTTGTGAAGGACATAATGAAGCAATGGGAATTTGTTTAAGCGAAAAACAATTAGTTCAAAATTTTGCCACCTGAGGGCGTTTTTTAGTGAATTACACATTTAGCATATATTTACACAATAGGTTACAAATTTTATTGCAACAAAACATGTTGGACATATTTTTAGCATTTCCCAGAACACACTGCGGTCAACGGTGGAACGTGCTAGCTTACGATTCCAGATGATAGCTTAAAATGATGGCCGTCATGTGGAACATGTTTTCTTGCTATAAAATATGTAAACTATCGTAAATGTATGCTAAATTCATTAAAAACGCCATCTGGTGGCGAAATTTTGAACTAATTTTTTTTCGTTTAAACAAATTCCCATTCCTTCATTAAGTCCTCCACAAAATTTCATAACTTTCTGATCAATAGTTTCGTCTGTAGACAACTTTAAAGTAGGGTCGTTTAATTATGGACACCCTGTATATAAAAATATAATACAAATGTTAAATAAGTGTAATAAAATTTTGAAAATCGTTCGGAGTGAGCCGAAACATGCCAATAATTTAATAAAAGTTATTTTACTGTATATTATGTTGTTATTTTACAACTTTTACCATTTAAAAGAAATATAGAGATGATTATAGTTTCTGTTCGTCGAGGGTCTGTCCTAAAAATTATATATGGTACGTGACAAGACGAGTATCGCAACTTGGAAATTGGGTGTTAGAAACCTTCAGGCTTTGCGGATGCTTAAAATGCAAGGTACACAATTTGCAATGACAAGCTGAACTAATTTATTAAGATTTGGAATGTAGTAGTCTCTTTTAATGAGAGCCGCAGGTTTTTGTGCTAAAAATTGACCTTTAGAATGTGTGTCTTGTATTATTTGATTTTGCATGGCTTGTGAAACAACTAATAGTTCGTGTTCTTGGACAACTTTATAAAGTACACCATTCATTAAGAAAAAATCATTCACGGGGGCAACACCTGTTTACCAAATGAAATGAATGCTGGAGCGAAATGCCACCAGTAAAGTTTTATAAAAATGCTCGCTTTATTAAAATCCCTATCAATGCCAGATTGCTGTCATAAATAAAGACAAAAATTATTCCTCTTTACTGGTGGAAGTTTTCCCCGTTGGTAATCAGGCCCTGTACAAGGGACTGCTGAACAGCTTGTTTCATACTACTTATGAAATCATCGGTCGCTTGAGATGCAATAATTTTTTGTGTAATTTCATTGTATGTGATTAACATTACTGGGTATCGACTTAGAGCGTCAGCGTGTTACATTTGTTTTGCAGATTTATGAACGACAACAAAATCAAAATCTTGTAGAAAACAGATCCATCTTGTGATTACTGCGCTAAGCTCAGCTTTATCCATAGTAGTTTGAAGTGCTTCACAATCTGTGACAATTTTGAATTTAGTTCCATGTAAATATACTCTGAATTTTTTTAGTTCCTCAATGACCGCGAGAACTTATAAGTCATAACTATGCAATTTCTCTTCTTGGAGGGTTGTCTCTTTATTCATGTATAAAACTGGATGAGATTTGCCATTAGTAGATTTTTGTAAAAATAATTCGCCTAAACGGAACTTACATGCGTCGCTATGTATCTCCTATTTAGGAACGGGGACAAAAATATGGAGAAGAGGTTCTTTTGTATGCAGCTTTTTTAGAGTGGAAAATGCAGCTTGTTGCTCTGGACCAAAATAAAATGTAGAAGAATTTCTGAGAAGATCACTTAAAGATTTTTCAACTGCTGCATATCCATAGATGTATTTACGAAAATAACCAGCTAAGACTAAAAAAGATTGTAGATGTTTAGAATTGTTAGGTTCAGATAAATTCTGAAATCCTTTGATTTTCAAGGGCGATGGTGCAATTGTGTTATTTTCTATCACGTGTCCTAACAATTCTACTTTAGGAACAAAAAATTGACATATTTTGAAATTAGTGTTCGAACCATAGCTGGATGCTATTTCTAGAACGCGTTTCAATTTGACAAATACTTTTTCTTCAGTCTTTGCAGGTATGGTAAAGTCATGCATACCTAAAATTGATCTGTCGTTTGATAGTAAATGACGAAAGACACATAGCAAAATATCTGTTGAAAACAGCAGGGCTAATGCTTAATCCGAATGGGGCTTTTAAATATTCCCATTGTTCATTAAAAGTGATGAAAGCAGTGTAATTAGTACTTTTGGGATCTATATCCACATAGATAAAATCATTTTAAGATTAATCGATGTGAACACTTCGACAAATTGTAACTGATCTAAAACATCATCGATGATGGGTAAACGGTAATTATCCTTAACACTTTTTTGTCTTACTTTCTGCAATCAATACATGAACGTGTAGAATTATCTTTATTTTTAACAAGGGTTGCATACTTACTACGGGATGGTATAATGATGCATTCTTTGAACCATTGCTCGATTTGATCAGACAAAATTTGTTTTTCAGATAATGACATTTGATGCATTCGTTGACAAACAGGAATATCGTATTTTAATATAATTTACATTTTTAGATCAATGATGTGCGTTTTCACTGGTTTGTAATTGTGAATTAAATTATGCTATTCTTGTTTGCATGTTTTATCACGAATATGACTTAAATCTACATCAAGTGGATCTTCAATATAAGTAAAGTATACAGACAGATTATCATCAGATACTGGTTTACTAAGGCATATACCTGTTTTGTTTTAAAGTAAGGTGCCTTGAGTAATTATATTTGTGCTATTTATAACAGGGAGATTCATCTGACGCTTAGTAATGACATATATAGTAGTAGAGAAAGTACCATTATCAATATCGATTCACCATAAAATTAGCCAATTTGTTTAGTATTACCACTATCCAAATTAGCCAAAAGTGTTACCGTAAAAAAACAAGTTGAAAATTGTACGTCAAACGTGACAATTGAGATGCGTTCGTACTATAACTAGTTTTATAAATAATCGGATCTTCGTGCAATAGTTGTTGCACTCTTGTGCAAAAATGGATGCATACAAAATTTATTTTATGTGCAAATTTTCATATTATAGATATTCATTTTATTTTATGAAATTAAGTTTCAATACACTTTTACAAACAGTTAATTACATTTATGTTATGTTCCCTCTGAGCGTTTTGAAAAAGGGTAAAATTGTAATGTTATTTTCTCTGCATTTTGTTTTAAATGCTAAAAAAATATCATTCTTTCAGCATTATAAATAAAACTAATTTACAAATATGAATGTAACCCTTGAGTGTATTAATCGTTCTTCAATGTTTTGAAAATTTATTAAATCTATACAATTATATTATCTTAAACAATGCATATATTGCAGTGAAACCTGGAGCTTAGTGAACGGAATATTACGTTCCACACGCTTAGAGGGTTAAAATCATATTATGCGCAAATAACCAAGACAAGACAAGATTAAAAAAAAACATCGTTATTATTTCAGCGAAATGAACTTTATCGTCTGTTATTATGATATGATTAATTTCCGTATTAAAATAAGTACATTTTAATTTGGCAACAATTTACCTTTTGTTAACATTTACTGAAAAATCCAATGGGAAACTTAAGCCTAGTTTTGAAAATTTTGGAACTTGAAATCCATATTTAGACAATTTTTCACGTTTCCCAACCTAGTTGAAAAGTGTTATGACTTCGGATTGTCTGCCGTCTGCTGTATGGCCGTCTGTCCCTGTTCTAACTCGTGTAATTATACTCCGATTGCCCTGAAATTTTTATATGTTATTGTCGTTTACTACACTACAGCATGTTTCCTATTTCAAATGAAGGGTGTAGCACTTATAGTTTTTTTACAAGGACAGTCAAAAGTATTCAGTTACATTACAGTCAATGGGAAATAATCGTTTCAAGTGCATTTTGATGATGCTACTCCATTTGAAACATGAAGAAATGTATATATATTTATGAAGCGCATTAAAACATGCTTTGTGTAGAATATGGGGTGCAAAGCATTTTTTATTCATTTACAGGGTCAAACAAAATAATTCTGTTACACATTGTTTGACGGGGAAAAATCATTTGCAGTGTAATTTAACGATGTTTCACTCTTTCTAACACAATGGAAATTATATGCATGCATTACTGAGGTACATTATAAATTGATCGCTTAAAAGTACGATGTGCATTGCGTTTATCGTTCATTTATAGGGCCAAATAAAAGAAATCTGTTACACATTGTTCTACTTTAAAAAATCGTTTGCAGTGTTATTGAATGATGTTTCACTATTTCAAATTGAGGTGCACTATAAATTGCTCACTTAAATGTATGTTGTACATTGCGTTTATAGTTCATTTACACGGACACACAAAATAATTCTGTTACAATATACGTGCGATTATTACTGTCTGTGTGTGAGAAGTGCGTTTTCAAGTTTTGTTTCCGTTTTCAAGTTTAACTAATTTTTTTCATATTACGTGGTGTGTATAAATTCGGTTGATCATATACAGGGCTACACAAGGGAATTCATAAGTATTACACACTATGGGAGTGAATTGCTTAAAGGTAGTTTTAATTGTATTATGTATTTTCTTGCTGAACTATATTTAGTAGACTAATATAAGTTGAATATAAATAAATTCATATACAGGGCTACGCAGAGTACAAAATATATTGTCGTTTATGGTTGATAATTGCTGAAAGTGAGTTTTAAGTTGCCTTATGCGTTTTATACCTGAATTAAATTTTAGCTTAATATGTGATGTGTACAGAAGTGTTCAGATAATATACATTGCTGTACAAAATATTTCGAGTGCATTTCCATCGATTATTGGCGAAAATTGCTAAATGTGAATTTTCTAACTGAACTAAATTTTATCATGCTATGTGTTATGTATCCAAATCAACAGATCATATACAGGGCTGCACAAAATAAATACACTACTTTTTTACCGTGGAAGATAATTTCGAAACTGTGTTTTTCAATGTGGTTTGTGTTTTCTAAACTATTTACTTACATATCTTATTTTACCTTATTTAACGGTGAATTTTCGTTACAGTTTTCTGAATGTGTTGGAAAGTCTTTCATATTCTATACTGGACACATGATTTTTCGTTCTTGTTTTCATTTAATGCAAATTTCTCCGGAAACATCTATCCAAAAAACTGTCGGTAGATTATAGGTTTGCTATAATTAAACAATTTTAGTACACAAATTCAGTTTTTAAATTCAGTAATACGGAAATAATATGACTCCATCTTAAATAGGGACGTAATCACCATGGCAACCTAGAATCATTAATTATCATGGAACATCAGTGAATTAATTATGTATGACAGGATTTTATGGAATGAAGAAAACTTTTATTAATATATTTTTCAGTTTTGATTCGATTTTCATAAAATTTGAATTGGCTTGACAAAACTCTGCAACGATTATATATATTACATTTTAAATCATTCGGTTGGGTAGTTTTTGCGATGGTACATGCGGAGAGCGTGACGGACGGACGCAATGATTATAGATGCTACGTATTTATATAATTACGAACCCATCTAAAAATAAAAGCGCCGTGTTGGCGAAAGCAATCATTTAACCGAACAATGTATTTCAATGATAGATATAATTTAAAAAATTAAAGTTATAGAATTTAGATGACAATTTGGGCGAAACATTTTAAATTAAAAGAAAACAGTAACCCAAAACGCAAGTTCCAGAATTTACCCGAAGTATAATACTGAAAAACAAGAGTAGTTAGAGATCTTCTATTTTAGACTATTTTATGTTTATTTATTATATGTATCTGACGGAAAGAATAAAAAAAATTCGAAATAATATTTTACTATTGAGTAGCAGTAGAAATATAAAGAATGTATGGATAATTTTTAAAAAGAAAAGAAAAAATAAAGAATAAAAAATATGCATGAAGTTTTATACCAGTCACCTTAACATTAACATAAAATATTATTTATACAGGGTGTAACTGAAATGCTTCAACAAACTTTGAGGGATGATAGTACTCATGAAGACGAACAAAAAATGCAGTGGAACATGGGGTCGCAAATGACATTTAACCCTTTCAGGGACAGTGGTATGTCTAAAAAACCACTTAATTTTAATTCCAAAACGCCAGAATGGCACCAGAATTTTGCTAAAATCTTTTCCATTTAATATTTATGTGAAATATAGCCTTATTCTTATTTACAAACAATTTTTTTTTGTAAATTCCGGTGCCAGTCCATTTTCAGACGCATTTTCTCTATTTTTATCCTTTAAGCCTTTTAGGGGCAAACTACTTTTAGTATTAAAATGTTGAAATAAATGACTGGCACCGGAATTTATAAAAAAATTGTTTGTAAATAAGAAAAAGGCTATATTTCACATACATATTAAACGGAAAAGATTTTAGCAAAATTCTGGTGCCATTATGGCGTTTTGGAATTAAAATTAAGCGCTTTCATAAACATACCACTGCCCCAGAAGGGGAACGTCATTTGCGACCCCATGTTCCATTGCATTTTTTGTTCGTCTTCATGAGTACTATCATCCCTCAAAGTTTGTTGAAGCATTTCAGTTACACCCTGTATAACATGATAAATATCTACAAAAAATGATTTTTATATATTTTAGCAGATATCTTCATAAATCTATCATATATCTATCATAAAAGAGGCCTAGAAGAGATCTTTGTAAAAAATCTTCTGTTTTAGATTTTTTTTTATGTTTGTTTATTAAATGTATTTGATAGAAAGAAAAAAGAAATTTCGAAATAATATTCTTACTATTGAGTAGCAGTATAAATAAACAGACTCTAAGGATAATTTATAAAAATAAAATAAAAGTTAAAGAATAAAAAAATATGCATGAAACTTCGTGACATTCAACTTAACTTTAACATTAAAATAATATTTTTTTTTTATAAATTGTTAAATATCAACAAAAAACTATTTTTATATATGTTGTATTTTGCTATTTTTTTAGCTCCATCCAGCAATTGAAGAAAAAGTATGGCAAACATCTCAAAAGTTAATGCATTCGTATTCTGAAGTTTAACCAGTAAATGGAGGTAGAAAAAGGTTGGAATATACTCGAAGTCATCAATGTGTCTGATTGCTCACTGTAACGCCAGCTATATTTTATTTTAAGACTCACTTTGACCTTTGACGCCAAAATCCCTTCTCTCTCTGTGTGTCAGTTCGTTTTAAGGAAGGAGAGCGCAAGCAGAATTTCGTAACACGTGACCTATTTTAACCGATGCATGTTAAATTTTCGCCTCGCACTATCTTTTATCTGGGAATTAATATTGAAGAAATACGTCTCTCCTATGCTTCTGGCGGGAAAAGAATTTTGTAGAACAGCGCTTCCCAAACTTTTTTCCGTCACGCACGCCTTACTTTGGCTATTCATTTCAGAGTACCCCCTTTATCAGAAACACACCCCCACTCCCTCCTCTCACTCCTATAACGCAAACATGCTTTTTTAAAATTAGTAATATACTTAATATCAAATAGGGGAGATGGGGGATGAATGGGACGTTCTCTATATTTCAGGCAATAAACATTTATTTTTAGTTGCTTCCTATCCTCATAGATTTCACTACCATAGTGTTTTTCAGAACCAAAAGCAAGACCACATGGTTGTTTTCATATTCCCTCAAATTTGCATTTCCTGAAATGTCTGCTCAAAAGTAATTTTTTTTTTTTACATTTGAAGTTACTTAAATATCTTATGCAATATAAACAATTAAGATATGTTGTAGTTTTTTATTTAAAGGCGCAATATTGGTAGTTAAAATGAATGAATATTAACCATTGTGACAGAATAATTTTTGAGACAAAATGGCTCTTAATTGAATATATGCATCATGTGGATGATTGGGACATTTAAAATGGGGATGAATGGGACTAATTCATCCCTAGATGATGCTGAAAAACATATTTATTAACTAAATAATGTTATACAGGTTGATAAATTAATAATTTATGGTAATTATTCTTTTAATATTTCATCCTCATTGTAGCCATCGTCTTCAGCCATTGAATGGTTCCGTTTATGGGCCTTTTAAGACAAAGTTGAGATAAGTCCAATATGATTGGCTGACAAATAATCCTGGAGATCATATTACAATTTATAATCTCTCAGCTTTTGCCAAGGAGGCATTTTTGTCAGCTTTTAGTCCTTAACATTGAATACAGGGAGGAAAATATTTGTGTCCCATTCATCCCTGATGTGGGCATGATTGGGACAAAGGTGAACTTTTCTTTAATTTCATAATATATATCTGTATAATAATAATCATGAATAGATATCGTGCATAAGATGTAGTCAAACACTTAGTGTATGAAATGTGATATATAGTATTGATAACAACTTCAAAAATATATTTAAAATAAATATTTTTGTTAAAATGTCGAATTCATCCCCCATCTCCCCTACTCATTAAACTAGTCGTTGGGGGCCACCGTAATACTTACCCATCATGTATATGCATAATGTAAAATATTAAAATAAAAAATGTGTAAACTACGTATAAAATGCATTGCAATTCGAATAAAATGACGTCATAATGACGCTTGATGACGTCATAAACTTTAAAGGGTCGATTACTGAATTGCTTAAAAGAAACATCCTTATTATCCAACTCCAAAAACAATAATCCTATTAACTAGCGGTTTATTGCATCTGATTAAGTGTCTCATTTTCAATTAAAATATATCTTTGAATTGAAATTTGGATGAAATACAGGTCATGAAAAATCGAAGAGTGTGGTAAATAGGATTACAAATATCTCGGCAACTCATTATCCGATCGACTTCATGCTTTATACAAAATTTATGTTTTTTTATTGTATTTTATATTCACTCCTTAAAATAAGCCATTTCGAAAATTTTTATACACCTTTTATCAGAACGAATATTTCGAGAGTCCGAAAAAAATAGTTCCAGATAATCGAGGTTACTGAAATTCAATAAGCTTCTTCTCATTATTACATACTAAATACATACCAAATTTCAAGTCTGTATCTCAAATTTTTCGGGAGATAGAGCGTTTACAGACACACAGACGGACGGCAAAAATATTTTTTTCTAAAAATATTCTTTTCGGAATCTTCAGTGTCTGAAACGTGTCAATCAGTCAATTTTTTTTTTGATTTTCAAAACAATTACAAGATTTACCCTATACTACGTATGATGGGTAAGTAATAGAAGGAAGCTTTCCTATTAATAAATATTAGTTAGTGGCATAACCCCGCCTAATCGAAAACGAAAATAAGGAACTGCTTTTCAACGCGTTAAAAAATAAAGCTGCAACAGTAGAAGCATTGAAGTAACAGTATTCCGCAATTATTATTAAAAACGGAACAATAAAATAAATGTGGTGGGACAGTAATATTGTATAATAATTAATGGTAGTTTTTGCGTAGATCGGATAAATATATAAGTACTTATGGAATATGATTATCGGTGGGTGGAACTAGTGACATTGCATTATCAATGAATTATTATGTCTTGTGGGCTTTTCCCCTCATTTTGAGTGTAACTACATGAGACTAACTTTGTAATCCAAAAAGGATCGACTTTCTTTACGTGTTTTCAGGGAAACAATTTTTGTGATTTCCGCCATAACCGATATTTTTACGTACCCCCAGGTTTACGCGAACCTCCAGGTGTACGCGTATCCCAGGTTGGGAACCGCTGTTCTAGAACATTGTGGAAATTAAAAAACGCGGGAAAATAATAGAATAAGTTTCGGCTTTTTCGTCTAGATAATATAAGTTTCTCGATAACAAAACAATTTAAAAGAATTATTTTTCAGACTATTAGGAAAGGGAGAAATGGTGAATTTACACAGATTAAAAGAAAAAAAAGAGATTTAAGTGCGGGAATAAGTAGGAAATAATGAATATAATGAAGAATTTAAGAAAATAGGTTTTTTAAACAGAAATATTCTTATGAAATGTAATTTTTACATCTTATATGTTGGGAAATAAGAAGTGAATTTAAGTAGATTAGAATAAAAACGGATTTAAATATGGACAGTAATAAAATATTTTTAAGAAATAGAATGTTTTAATAAACTAGGTGTGTAAATGGAATATTAATAAAATGAATTTTTTATACAATAAATTTAATAGGGTACGGAATTTAAAATTTTGTAATATATATTTTAAAAGATTACTTGGAAAATTTATAAAATTAAGCAATGCGGATTAAAGTAACAAGTTATACATTCCTGAAAATTAAAACTTAAAATAATTTATATGAAAAAATGTATAATTAGGTTTTAATGCTTTGATGAGTAGAAAATTAATATAATTATTTCACATAATTACATTCCTTTTGTTATTGAAGACTGCTCTTTCCCCATTGGGTGAGAAAATTAACACTTGACGAGAGTTTCAAAAAGCAAAATCTAGTCATTTCATTTATTTTTAACTTAGCATAAAATTAATTGAGATATTATGTATTGGGATAGAAGAAATTTTAGATTAAACGGTCGATAATACAGTGTGCGTAGAAAAGTTAATTTAATCTGAATTAATTCTTGAACGGATAAAGCTAGAATTGTGGAACAACTGTCTATTTATAATAACTAATCGTTAATGCACTACCATATTGGATTGAGTGCATAGTCTCGGGCGGCTAAATTTGGAAGTTATGGACCTTATCTTAACAATTATGAGGAATAGCGAAAAAGGGATAATTACAAAAGTGTATAGCATCTTCGACTTAGTATGAAATGGCGTCTTACATATGTAGTGGCCTGGCGACTCCTCATAAAGGCAGCCGTTTGTTTTGATTGTCCTTCGAAATTGGTCAGTTTTTAGTGGTTTGTTGCGGTTTTATGCAAATTTTGGCGTTCCTGATGAATCAGCAATGGTATTTAAGCTAAAGCATGGGTATATAGCTTCGAATTTGTGATTCGATCTCTCCCTCGTGGGCTTTGAGAAGCCAGTACTTGCCAGTGTCGATAGTTTGGTATTCCTGAAGGTTGATTTTGATCTGATTAGAAGCCAGTGGTAAGAGTTAAGTTAATTTGTTGTAGCAAATAAAGGTGTTCGGTGGCCACGGGCCACCACTACTGTATAGATAATATTCCAGCTGTAAGGAAGTTTTGTGAGTTTCTCCGCTTCGTAGCTAAGGATTTCTCGTGGATTAAAGTGAAGTTTGAAGTATGACATTGTTCGTCCTTCCGTAAGTGTTAAGTTTAACCATTCATTTTATGCAAATGCTTCATTAGTGTACAATGAGTTACAATTTCTTCAGTGGGTTTTTTTTTAAAGAATTCTGCAGTAAGACTAAATTCTGAGGTGAGAATTGAACCATCGTCCTTGCCCTTAAAATTTTAAATAATTTTTTTAAAAACTTATTTTCTGTCTTTTCACTGAGCTATCCAGGGTCAGTGGCGTAGCGTCAGGGGGGGCACGATCATTTTTCTACCAGTATAATTATATACTACATTTAGCCTTATTTAATCTTTGAACGGTATGAATTAAATAAGGCCAAATATAGTATATAAAAATACTGGTAGTAAAGTGATCCGTGCCCCCCTTGACGCTACGCCTCTGTCCAGGGTGAACCATGAACCCGTACGCCACACGTAAGAAATATTTTTATTAGAATCCTTAAATTGTTAATTCCTCGATGACAAATCGGCGGCATAAATACATCACTAATTACTCGTAAAAGTATGCACTATGTACAGATACGTATGCAGAGATACGCATATACTAATCATACTGACATATGTAAGCAAGGTAAAAATTATGTTAAAAAAAATTAAAACCAGTTAAGCAAGCTCAAAGTTTCAGTCATTTGCAGCAATACACATAGAAATTTCTGCAGACTGTGACATACATAACTGATTTCCTTATTACAATAAAACTTGCTTATATGTGTTACTTTTAAAATTAAATATACATTTAATACATTAAATATACATATGTTACACTTCTACAAGCAATTAGTAAAATTCTTAAACCAATGACTGGTTATCGAAAAATTAACATTTTAGAGTTATTTTTAAGAGTAAGACGTAACTTTATATTAAATGAAGGGCGAGATCTATACTTTTGTAATTGACATCCTTTCGCTATATCTCATAGTTTTCTATGCTGTGTCAATAACGTCCAAATTTCGCCGCTAAGAAGGCTGCAGTTACTATCATAATGCCAGCGCATAATCTTTTTACTATCGGCAGATACTTGTTCCAAAATTATCCGTTAGGCAGTTATTTCAGGATAAAGGAACTTTATTACTATGCACCATGTATATACTTTTTAAGGGGATATTTATAACTAATCTCATGATTTCAAATATTTTTATAAAACATTTTTTGTGCTATCTTTCACATATTTCCACTGAAAATTTTCAAACAGTTAAATATAAACATCCTGTAAGTAATAAAAAAGTACGAAAAATTGTGCATCCGGCATAGCTTATGAAACCCTTTCCAACGCAAACAGAATAGTGCTAAGATGTTCTATTATTTCATGCAATGGAATGAGACATCTAAATAAACAATCTAAATGCACTAAAAATTCATTTTAAGCAATTGCTGTCCATAGCCGGTAATGTGTGCAAATTCTTTCATGCAGAGTAATAACACATATAATGTAGTCTTAAGTACATAGTATAATAACGCCAACCAATAATTGGTTCAATAAACTACATTACAGATTATTTCAAACATATACGTACAGGGTGGTTATAATATAAGCATCTCTATTTGGAGCTGTCTGTAGCTTGCAGGAATAACCCGAATGAAACCAAAACCAGTACACTTACTATGCGAGAAGGGGGAAGAAGAATAAACAATAAAAAAATAGTTGCGGGAATTGCCTACAGATGGCGCTATGGGGCCTGTCGGTGCAAACGCCGTTGTGTACCGTGGTGGCAAACCTCAATGATTTAAAAGATTGCATATCACAACATGCGGGAAACATCACTCCTGATGCGTTACATTCCGCCGTCGAGCACGTCCTCCACCGCCTGCATTGTGTCCTCAGCACAATGGCTATGTGGAAAGCGTAACCACATTCACTGTGACACTTTCCAATAAATTAGGTTTGCCGTCCAATTTTACGCCTTAATAATTTGTTCTTGTATTACGCATTACATTTCACACTCAAAAGCGCCATCTTTCGGCAATTATTGCAATTTTTTTTATTATTGTTCTATTCTTTTTTTCCCCTTCTTGAATAGTAACTGTACCGATTTTGGTTCCATTTCGGTTATTCCTTCAAGCTATAGACATCTCTAACTAGAGATACCTATAACCACTCGGTATATATTATTTTCATGCTAAATTTTATCTCCAATCATTGGAGATATAGATTTTATAAGACGTATAGATTTTATACATAACTAGGACATTCAACCCGGTCTTCCCAGGATAGAGAATACAGGTGAAAACCATTTATTTTTTTATTGAAAACTAATAGATTTTTTTACATTTAATATTTTTTTTAGATTGCCCTCTAACAACCCAATCACTATTATAACAAACCACATCATTATTATAACAAAGTACAGTAACTTCATTAAAAGATTTTTATCCTACACCATAATGTTATGGGTTTTTTTTTGTGTATCTATGTAAAAGAACTATACACGACACACACTTCATTTGAATAGCGAACATACTATAGTAAGCCTCAATAACTTATACAAATAATGTGACAAGTATCCGATTATATTTACCAGAATTAAATTTCGGACAGACGGCAGACGGCCAGGTAGACGGCAGACAGACAAACGGAAATCATAAACACTTTTCAAATATGTTGAAAAGTGTTAAAAACTGTATGTCATTTGTTTATATACAGTGATTTAAAAATTTAATTCAGCGTTTCAAATTATATTTCTTAAATTGTCACACAAAAATTTAAATTTTCTCAGTGACCGATAGGACAAAAACACTACTAAAAATTACACTTTAACCCTTTCAGGGGCAAGCAATTGTGTTCTTGTAACGTTGAATTCTTACCGGAATTTACAAAAGAATTTAGTTCAAAATAAGGAAAAGCAATTTTTCAGCTTTTTCCCTTCAAAGTTAAAAAGGTAAAATTTAATTAAAAGTTTCTGGTTTGAACCGGATTAAAATGAGGTGGTATATAATATATACCACCGCCACTCAAGGGGTTAATTATACATATTCTGCCCGTAGATGGGAAAAAATATTTTGTCAATTTTTTTTAATTGGAACGAGACTAAAAATATATTATCTATCCCACATTGAGTATGCCAAGCATCGAAGAGGTAAAGTACTCCTCGCGTAGTATCAGAACGACTATGCTTAGAGCGTGTTCTATGCGGTTAAATTTGTTAGCGCACACTAGCGTCTTCTGCGGCCTGTTGTGAAAACAAGTCAGCGTTGCAGGAAAACCGGATACTAGTACAGAAAATCCCCGGTTATCCAAAAAGCATAGGACCAAAGGATTTTCGTTTAACCGGGATTCCATAGGAATTTTCGGATAAGCGGGAGGCTTCCTAATTTTATTCTAGCAGATGATACTACTTGCCCTTCTCACTTGCCCACAGTCAGGTAACGCGTTCGTGCTTGCAGGTGCAGATGGAGTCCGTATTCTGTTCGATTTCCCCTTCCTTTTTACATGTGTTTTAATATCCTCCAAACTTTATATTTACGATGAGTAATACTTTAAAGCACAAATGGGTTTTTATAAGCATGAAGAGCTCAACGAGTTGAAAAAGTTGATACTGGCACTTAAATTCAAGTGCAGGAAGACGCAACAGCGTCAGACGTGTTGTTGTTTAAAAGATGGCGTGATAAGGTAGCATTGAAGCAATGCGAAGCTGAAAAACAAAAAATATCACAACATATTTTGTAAATAAATGTGTTGTATGTGTCTATGCAATGACTGATTTTACGCAATGGTCCACATAAGTAAGTGTTTATTTATTTCATAAATAGCATGCTTGTTTAAAAATATATTTTTTTTTCATATATATATATATATAAAGTTTTAAGGTCTTTCGCTTAAGCCGATTTTCGGATAATCGGGATTCTACTGTATTTCATACGCTTTTAGTTGATTGAAGCGGCGTTTTATTTTCCCGTTTCCCCCTTTAAAAGCCTTTTACGTAAAAGTCTTTCGTATTAAAAACTAAATCTCTAATGAAAATCAGAAGGTAAAAAAAAATAAATAAACGAAATGAACTTTTTCTTATTTATTATTATTATTATTATTATTACTATTTGGAGATTTTAATATTCGGCTAACAAGTATTAATATTTTACTGGTACGAGTTAATATTTTAGGATAGCTAGACGTCAAAAGTACACTTTTGTATAATCGGTCGCTAGAGAGTGTTATTTTCAACGCGCTAAATTTCTTCTGTTTATCTGCGTGCGCCGGCTTAATATAAGGGCTTTGTTTAGTATGGAAATAATACATTGATAATTAGCGATAAAGATAACGTAACCGATAAATTACGTTACAGAATATTTCAAACATGTCTATATTCAGGATCGACCCACTTCTATAATTTATTTAATTCGATTGGAACCAGATTTTTTTCATAAAGTAAGTTAAATAAATGCTACAGAGAACTACGTTAAATAAATATCGTCGCTACCATGTCAAACTATCGAATATGAAAAAAATGCATTTTTCATTACTTTTAAAAATCGGCCGATTGTCACCACTAAATTTTATTAGAATTCTTCGCCTAGTAAAAATACTAATAAAATTTCTGTGAAGAACAAGGTTACCAGTTAGGCCTCCTTTTCTATTCAGAAATGCCGAATTCATACCGAAAATTTTGAGAGAAAAATTTTTACTTTTCGTAATCGCGACATAGACTGCCATTATATAAAGCAAAAATTTCTATTTTAAATTTCTGAATGGAAAAGGAGGCCAAACTGGCAACCCTGTTGTTGTTGCAACCATGCAACCCTATTAAAATTTAGTGGTGACAATCTGCATATTTTTAATAGTAATAAAAAATGCATTTTCTCACATTCGATAGTTTGACATGGTAGCGACAATATGTTAAATCATTATCAAAAACAAATTCTGGTGTGAAATGTCTTTATCAACGTTGAGTAAAATTTCAACAGGGTACGACGGTTACCCTAGATTTCTTTTTCTATAAAAAAAATACAGGTAAAACTCCGGGAAAATTCCCTGATCCGTACGAACCCTGTATATCGCTTTACTTACAAATATTATCTCCAGTCTTTGCAGAAATCTCTTATGATTATCTTACTATTTAGTTAATCCCATACACGGATATTTATTTTTTTAGGAATGACCTTTTTTTTTTAATGTTTATGTGAAAAAACTCTCGGATTAAACAACTGAGTTAAAATAGAGCAAAAATAAATATAATAAATATTGTGTTTTTTCTCTGCATCGTAAGTAGAATGTAATGATGGCATAATTAAACAAATGATTATATTAATATACAATAGCTTTTTTAATTAACCACTATTTAATTATCTTAAACTTAAAAATTCCATTATCTTTTCAAACTCTAAAACAAACTACTCGTTCATAAAAGAATCAATTTAGCGCAGAAGAAGCTTAAATAAAAACGTTATTAAATTTTAAAAAAGCACCCAGACAAATAATAGATAAGGGTTTTCAGATTCAGAAATTTAAATTAAAGTTTGAATTTTTACCTAAATTGGTCGTTGAAGTATTTTCTTATTTCTTTCATTTTTTTTATAAAAGATTTTATTAAAATGAGGTACGGGTTAATTATACTTAGGTACTGTTTGTTTAAAATACATCAGTTATTTCTACCGCTTCCCCATTTAATTAAGTTTATTATTTTTTAACAGTCGTTTGAATAAAATTAGAATATATAAATATTAGAGTAACGTTATAATTAGTTTTTATTTCCTGCGATATTATGTTTGCAGTAGTTTTATTAATGGCAAAATATTAAATTAAATTGCTTATTTTTCCAGGTAATACATAAAAATCTTATTGCTGAATTAAATAAACGTAAGTCTTCGGATTATATACGTAATAACAGAAACTGACCATATTTTTGTTTTCTAAACACTCAATGCATTTAGATAGAAAAAATACAACTCTTCGGAATAACTTGTTTCTAAATTTGTCAGCTTTGTATAATTGATTATACGTTAAAAAAGATATTGGTGTTTCTACTGGAATTTTTATATTTACCCATAAACAGACAATTGTATATATACGCGTACGTATGTCGGTTAACCAAGAGTATCGTATAATGAGGAGTCTAATGTATTGATTATGATAAACATCAATAGATAAATTTTTGTTTAAAGATAAAACTATATTGCCTAATATAAGGGGTGTTCAAATGAAAAGTGTACACAGAGTCAGGGTTCGTACTCTTTTACTACAATATTTTAATAGAAAATTTCTATTTAATATTTTAATAGCAGAAATTCTAGACGCCTTGTTTAATTGCAGGATTTGTAATACTTTTCTGGATTTAAATACAGTGAAAAATTCTAGAAGTAAGTATTTTATTACAACTCCAAAGGTAATCACTGTATTTGATGAGGCATTTGTCCCATTATGTCACCAGTAGGTCGATATCCTCTGGCGTAGAACTCTTGGAGCTGATCTCGTAAGAATGCTCGTACCCTGTTCTTTACCTCGTTTTCCGATGTAAACCGTTGTCCATGGAGTTCCTTCTTAAGTGGTCGGAAAATCACAAGGCGACAGGTCTGGGTCGTCATTCATCAGTCTTTTCTAACCATCTCATCGACAGCGGCGACTGATGCATCGGTGATGTCAGCGTGGACCTGACCTGGCCTGGTCTCGGTTCATCCTTGGCTGACTTTCTGACTTGTCTGAAACTCTTGCATAAATTGTTCACAGCTGTACGGCCTAAACAGTGTTCACAAGAAACATGCTTCATTCTGCTTCATTCAGCCAACAAAAAACACACTAAGCCTCGCTACTCGACTCTGGATCAGTGGCGTAGCCAGGGTTTGTGTCCAGATGCTGTGGATACCACAAATTCTGTAAAGTTTTCTTTGACTTATTTAATCGGACCTGCGGAATCAATGCGAAGAAAACTTTACATTATTACTGATATCCAGAGCATTTGGACTCTCTTCCTGGCTACGCCACTGCTCTGGATGCTTCCATCCTGTTCATCATATGTTTTATCCGTCTGTTACACAAGCGCAACATCTTTCCAAACGACGCAACTTTGTTTAATGTGACAAAAACCCTGCGCGAAGACAAAATCAAATGAAAAACGAGTTCAGCAACTTTAATAACGTCGCTAAGTCAGCTGTTCGGAACCCCTTATATATTCAATATTAAAATCAAACTTGCCTAATTTAAACAAGCAAATCGTACTTGTTTTTATTTTTACATTGAAAAAGAAAATCGTAAAATTGCGGAAATTATTTTGTCAAAATACAGACACCTCCTTACACTGTAAAGATAAATATGAATCCTACAGCTTTAATCAAAATAACAACTTAACTACAATTTTAGCATTGCTATATCTCAAGGATATTCTCAAATCCATATTCATGGCTTTCTGTAACTCTGAAAAAAGACTCGTAAACAAATATGGAAATAGTAGTAGCAAAATACGAAATGTTTTTACAGTGTACGCAGGGCTGCCAAATGGTCCGTATTTTGAATACCACTTTTTTCTAACAAAAATATTTTAAATTATTCATAGATTTGTAGAAACCTACGTCAAACGTTGATTCTATTTCAAATATTGTACAAAATTACCACGAAATTGTTTATTAGCAAATACTGGAATTTGAAAAACATATCTTTTGAGAGCCCTGTATACGTTGATCTGAGTAACGTCAGGTGAGTGTTTGGAATTGGAAGATAAATTGGGTAAATGTTCACAAAAATATGCAGCTGTAAATTAAATATAATACATTAGTTAACTACATTATGTGAAAATGCATCAAATTTTTTTTTTAATTTAAGGAAAACATAAATTTGTTTTTAAGATTGATCATAAAATGTATGTATATGTATTATAATTTATTTATCTTTAATAAAAATATATATGATGACAAATGAACTTCAGTACATAAACATTGTCATCCAGCACAATGCTAATGTTTCGGAATAATATACGAGGATATCATAGGTGAATCCAGACAATAAATTATGGACATGCTTTTTCTCATCAGTCTTTTTGTATAGTTTTTATGGTCTTACATAATCGTAAAAACTAACTTGAAAACAATTATTAAAAAAATTAGTTGAAATTACTGATAGGAAAAAGAGCACGCCCTGTTTGAATAGGAGTAGCCTCTTTCAGAGTATAATCTACAAAAATAAATGCAACTCGAATAAAATTTGATAGCTGTTAACCCCTTCGCGACGAGCGTCATTTACAGAATTTTTAATCTTTTACCACCGGTTTTTCAAAAAAGAAATTTGAACCTAATTGAATCGCGAAACTGCTAAGATTTAATAAGGCAAAGCTTACAATAAAAATTAACTGGTGGGAAAAATCGAGGATTCTGATCATCTTATGCGTCACGTATACGTGACGCGCGTCCCCAAGGGGTTAAGTGTTACATTTAACAACGTTAACCGTTTGAGGGGCGGTGGTACATATTATATACCACCTAATTTTAATCCAATTCAAACCAGAAACTTATAATTAAATTTTACTTTTTAACTTTGAAGGGAAAAGTTGAATAAATTGCTTTTCCTTATTTTGAACTAAATTCTTTCGTAAATGCCGGTGTGAGTTCGACGATACAGGAACATAATTGCTTGCCCCTGAAAGGGTTAAGTAAAGAATCTCGGAGTAACCGTTTTACTAACGGTCGGGACATATACGTCTCAGTGGACTATATATATTTTTTATTATATTTGTACCGCTTTTAGTAAAATAATCTCTACAATACACTTATGTCATGATATTTTGCAAGATAAATTTACGACAATTTTTTTTAAATATATATTGTGGTGAGATTGAACATCAAAATAGTCTTCAGTCCTTGCCTGTAATCAAAGGGTTAAGCAACTTAAACGTAAATAATGAATGAAAGAGGAAATAATGATAAATGCAGTGAAACATGTAAAACAGAACCCTACTTTAAATTGCTAAAAGTATGGTTTTCACTGAAAAGTGTACAGTAAAATTATAAAAAAATATGGTACTTGCAACAACAACAACAAAAATATTAAATAACCAGTAGACCCGTGCGAAGATTTCGCACTGCATTTTAATATTTTTTAGATGCAAGTTTAAATTTATATTAAAAAAATAAGGCTTAAAAATATCTGCAAACAATACTAGTCATGCCAGAATATCGTTTCATTTATCCCATAAAAGTTACAGTAAAAACTGATCGCTGATAGCTAAGGCAATATATATATATATATATATATATAGAAAGATAACATTATCTGTTTCGGGAAAAAACATGGGACAAAGAAAAACAAATTGAGCATTTTAATTTAAATTTTGCTCTTTAATCATAAATATAAAATAAACCCGTGCAGCAAACTTTATTTTACATTTTTTTTATAATTATTGCTGAGCACGATATAATGCGGTATTTTATTTTGTTGGCAACATTAATTTGAGAAAAACCTGTCATTTCTTTTATGAAAACAATGCTGATTTAATTTTTAATTATCAGCAAATTTTAATAAAAAAACATGTTTTAGGAAAATGTATTTGTGCTATGTCAGAAGCCTGTTCAAAATAATTTCATATGGTATCTCATTTATCGTTCTGCGTTGTTTATTTGCTTAGAAAAAGGGATGTTGACAGGAGAAATAATATATATGATAATAATAAAAGGAAACCTGTCGAAAATAAATTTTTTCTGGTCCCTCCCGATTTCGCCTTTGGAGGTTTTAATGAATTTTTTCTACAATGCAAATTTTCTAATACATGTATATAATAAGGCATCGTCAAACATATAGTTGAAATGTCATACAATGTTTTTTTTTTATAAATAAGTAGTTAATTACCATAGTACGAAATTCCGTTACCTAGTTTAGTTGCAAAACATAGTGTTCATACAAAATATAATCAATTTAGCATAGAACATTTTTAAGGGGGGAAATCACGTTGAGCAGCCTGGAAAAGATAATAATTAAACCAGTGCGAAAAACTCTGTTGCTTTATAACCAATGAATGAAATACAATTTTTTTCTATAATTTCACTCATCCTTATGGTTTAAAAAACTTTCAAATTATATATATAGTTAGCAATATTAATTAATTAAGTGATAACGACAAATATGGTTTATAAAAAATATAAATACTAAAATATGCATTTTTCGTGCAAGATTAAAAAAATTCTACTGCAGACACATACTTAATATTTCATTTATTTTACACTGAACCTAAATTTAAAAGTATATTGAAATTCATTAGCATTATTAATGTCTTTTGTAATGATATTCACTGTATTTACCAAAAAACTTAGATGTCATTTTTTCATTACAAAATTTTCTATGACAAAAATCAGATTAAATTTAGGTTCAGCATAAAAGTATACATGAAGATTAATTATACGCAAAATTTAAAGGTTTTATGATAGTTTGTTTTTAAATTTCAGTTGTATATGATAAGGTATCATCAAACATATAGTTAAAATGTCATACAATGTTTGTTTTTTTTCGATAAATCAGTAGTTAATTACCATAGTACACAATTCCATTAACATATCATGGATCGTAGCTTTTTTTTCTTCTTTACTATGCATTCATGTTATTTATAGTAGTTTTATTAATGGTAAAAGATGAAATTAAATCGATTTTTTTTCCTGGAAATGCATCACAAAATAAATATTCTTTAAATCTATTAAAAACTTCCATAATGGCAATTTAAATATTATTTTTCAAGGCAGGTGCATCCAAAAAAAATCATATAAAATAATGGGAGTGTTGGAAGTAAATGGTGTCGTTAAATATCATAATTGATCATAAAATGCGTGCATTAAGAGTGATTTGTCTTTTTAAAAAATTGATATACAGCAGATTCCCGATTACCTGAAATCCGCGGGATTAATGGTATGTCAAAAAATAGAAATCAACCGGTAATCGGAAGGATATTATTACATGCATTTTTTATTTATACAAACGTTAAACTATAGTATATTTAAAATTACAATAAATCAAGTGATTGCTGCAAAAAATGATTACTATCATAAAATACAGTAAATAAATCTTATCGTAAAAGTTATACAGTATCACCGAAAAAGATTGAGCACATTTCCAAAATTCAAAACTCGAGAAGTATTTGAAGAAACGCAAAATCTTCCTTAGCAAAGTACTCACTAATTGTTCGAGATTTGTTAGATATAACTGTTACGCAGCCGTGATCTTCAGGCGATGTGCAGAAACGATGTGCGGTGAAAAAGGCTTTCGTGCTGGCTAACCTGTTTCGGTAACCCGCAATTGTACATAAAAATAAGGCAAATTTGAAAACAACATTTTGTAAATACGAAATCTTTTTTTGGGATTATTCGTCGCTACTCTGTCAAACTATCAAATATGAAAAAAAAAATATTTTTTTTCTTAATTTTGAAAATGGACAGATCGTCACCGCTAAATTTTATTAGAATTCTTCACCTAGTAAAAATTCTAATAAAACTTCTGTGAAGAACAGGGTTGCCAGTTTGGCCTTCTCTTTCATTCAGAGTTGCCGAATACATACCGGATATGTTGTGGAAAAAAGTTACTTTAAGTGATCACTTTTGTCATTAAATAAAGCAAAAATGTCTATTTGAAATTTCTGGTATGGATTCGAAATTGCTGAATGAAAAAGGAAGCCAAACGGCAACTCTGGTGAAGAATACTATTAAAGTTTCGTGGTGACAATCGCCCCCTTTTTAAAAGTTATGAAAAATGCATTTTTTTCACAAGAATAAGTCACACGTTGTAAAATCCGGTGAGCGTGGGGGGGGGGGGATCGCAAAAGAGGTACGTCATCTTTGGAAGTTCGTTCAATCCAACGACGAAGTAAGTGTGAGTTTAGGTACTCACGCACATCACACAGAAAATGGCGACGATCACCATCGTGTTGAAATACGAAGATGCCATCCTCATGTTCCTCTAATTGCAACATTAACCACAATTGTAGAATAATCAGGTACACTACACCGGTAATGGTCGTCTTTGATAACGAAAATGGCCCTTAGACTCGTGAGGAAGAGATATCACAGAACACGTTAACTTTTGGAGAATCACGATAGTGTTCCACTGCTCGATGAGGATTTTCGGTGTCCCAAATGTATACGTTGTGGCGGTTTACTTTGCCAGACAAGTGAAACGTGCATTCGTCACTAAAAATCAATTTCGGCATTAGTGTTTCACGTTCTTGGACATCGAGGCAAAACTTCCTACGAGAAATGCAATATGAGGAAGTCAACGCTTGCAACAATTGCAATCTTTATGGCTTCATACACAGATTTTTTCTTAGAATTCGCAGCACCCGTATTCGCAGCACACCGATTTCGCAGGCGTTGCGAAATTCCCAGTTCGCGGCTTTCACGAACAGTTGATTTCGTCGGACTCCTCAAAAACGTTTCCCGTAGATCACTTACGGCTTGCGCAGATGAACAGGGCAGACCACTTCCTTTCTTATCACACAAGCATCCTGTTTTTTTTAACTTATTGCACCACACATGAATTGTCTTGTCAGTTGTACCCTGTGCTCGATATTTCGTACGAAATGCTCGCTGAACCAACATAACTCGTTCAGAATTTGCAAATTCTAAGATACAAAACGCTTTCTGTTCGTCTGTAAGTGCCATTTTTATTTACTAACTGCCTTCAGTGGTTTTTGTACTGCCATCTACCGGCAAATGCTGACAATAAAACGTGATTTGTTTCTGCATTCTTTAGAATGTTCTTTTTTGCTGTGTTCGTCTTAGTTTGTTTACTACAGCGCTACGAAACCCCGGAGGAAATTATAAATAACCATTATATTTTGCGTGACATTTTTCCAAGAAAAAGTTTTTTTTTTCATATTTTATAAATTGTTTTTGTGCTTTTCGTCTTTTAGCGATGGGATTCACATTTTTATACAAAATATAATACATTTCCTCTTCTTTTCAAAATAAAGGACCATAAACCATAAAGGAGTCCATAAACCGTGTTTTTGGCCCATGAAATAGACTAAAACTCGATTTTGTTATACTGACTTAATTATTTCACTTTTTAATATTAGAAGGTTTATCCTGTACGATTTCAACAATAATTTTTGCATTTTGTTCGGATTTATATAACTTACACAAGCTCAAAGTTCGTATTATTCGTAGTTTTTGATAAAAAATACGCAACTTCCACTAATTTTACCTCAATTATTTATATGAGCGAAATCGTGCCACACTTCCTTCTTTACATATATTATAAAATACATCAAAATGTACAATATATGTAAAAATAAAAGTGTTGCAAAGCTGCGCTCATAGTAAAATATTAAAATATATATTAAAAAATAAGGTAAAATTAGGAGAAATTGCGTATTTTTCATCAAAGAATACGAATAATACGAACTTTGAGCTTGTGTAAGTCATATAAATACGAACAAAATGCAAAAACTATTGTTGAAATCGTACAGGATAAACCTTCTAATAATAAAAAGTGAAATAATTAAGTCAGTATAACAAAATCGAATTTTAGTCTTATTTCATGGGCCAAAAACACGGCTTATGGATCCTGATCCTTTTTTGAAATAAAGATTTCTGATTTAAATACTGATCGCCATATTTATGGGCTCGGGCATGCACAACTGTTCCTTATAGTGATTACCATATAATCAGTTTATCGGCGTGCAACCCAATGGACCTGTTAAAATTGTTTCATTTTAACGATTTATGCACGCAAAATAACTGAACCACGTTACAGTGATCGCGGCATTAACGATAAATGTCTGAGAAATACACAATGCCGGTTATTTTATGAGCGTAAAACGACTGTGCTCATTTACAGTTATCGCTATGTATCTTAGACAATCCCATTTTTATTTATTTTATCTGAAAGCTCTCCGCCCACTCTAGATAATCACGGGCAAGGCCCAGCAGTACTTTGTCTGCGGGCTCATAAACAGAAAAAAATATTATTGATATCGCGAAATATTTATTTACCTTTTCGATATTTCTATTAGCTATTTTCGTATAGTTTAAAATAAAGTATTTTATTTACATTTTTCTGTTTGCATGAAAAATGCATTTTCTGGGCCCCAAGCGAAGTCAAGGCAGAACGCTGCAGAATGTATCTGGGCCCCAGTCGGAAGCGACCGGCTAGTAGTAAATAAATATATTGCTTTCGGCAGTTAAATATGGAATTTATAAAATGTTCTTCCTTAAAAATTGACTTTTTCCTTCATATCGAAGTGAAATATTTCTTAAAGAGCACTTTTAAAGCAATTGGAAATAACGAAAATAAATCAAGTTTAATGATATCTCAATGAAAAAAAAAGTATAATAACTTTTCAGCAGACAATTTAACTGAGCAATTCAGCATTTTTGAAGGAGTTTTCATTAAAGGATATCAAGCAGATTGACTCTCTGGAAGTAAGAGAAAAAAAATTCTAAGCGCATTTCGATTTATTTTATTAGCTTTTATTTAGTGATTTTAATTAACATTTTAATTAATTGTTCGCAACTTAACTGTGAGAAAACTGTTATTTGCGAAACTACTGTATCTTGCTTATAAGAATTCTCCTAACAATTTAAATAACAATTACGAATACCATACTGAGGTAACCATTTTAATTCCTGTGGATTATAAACATTGCTTAAGTAGTGTGCAAAATAATATACAGTGGAACTCCAGATATACGTTACCTGAGTTGTACGTTTCCCTCAGTTATACGTTTCAACTCAGAGGTCCGGACGGATTGCCATTAAAAATTAGCTGAGTTATACGTTTTGAGTTGTACATTTCCCTCAGTTATATGTTACGTTTTTTCGTCTCCGGCCAAAATTTTGTCTCATTTATGCATTTTGTAACCGAAAACACTGACGACGCGTCGGATGAGTATGATTTGAAATATCTCACTCTAACTTCGAGCTGCTCTAAGGGCTTTTGGCGTAGTAAAGTGCAGTACTAAAAACAGTAACGGTAAGGCGGCTGCATTATTAACAGACATGCAATGTTTGCTAATCAATGCAGGCACTGCTGAGTGCCGAAAAGAAACTATCGAATACTAGTGATTAATTCTACAAGATTCAGTAAGCTACTGAAATGTCTTTTGATAAATGATTTACATGCCAAGGCCATTCCAATAATTTCTTTTAAGTACACGATGTGTATTAAAAATATTTTAAATAAAACTTTTATGATAAAATAACTTCATGTATACTTTTCTTATGCTCTTTTTTTCTACTCTTTTCCATTTTCGAAACTTTGTCATGGGTGCAGTAATATTTAGGAAACTTCTGTTTTTGATATAAAAGGTAACTGGAACTCCTCAGCGGAACAAAGTTTTTAGGATATATTTAAAAAATGGTTCCAGTAGAACATTAATTGAGTTGTACGTTTTACTGAGTTATACGTTTTGTTTTCCGGTCCCGAGCAAAACGTATAACTGGAGTTCCACTGTATAACCATACAGTTATTTTTTTACGTTTATCCAGTACTTTTATGGTTATCGCAACTTAACTGTGAGAAAACTATTATTAGCGAAACTGTTGTATCTTGCTTATAACTATTCTCATAACAATCCAAATAACAATTATGAATACCATACTGAGCTAACCATTTTGATTCCTGTGGATTATAAACATTGCTTAAGTAGTGTGCAAAATAATATATAACCATACAGTTATTTTTTATGTTTATCCAGTACTTTTATGGTTATCGCAACTTAACTGTGAGAAAACTATTATTAGCGAAACTGTTGTATCTTGCTTATAACTATTCTCATAACAATTCAAATAACAATTATGAATACCATACTGAGGTAACCATTTTGATTCCTGTGGATTATAAACATTGCTTAAGTAGTGTGCAAAATAATATATAACCATACAGTTATTTTTTTATGTTTATCCAGTACTTTTATGGTTATTGCAAGTTAACTGTGAGAAAACTATTATTAGCGAAACTGTTGTATCTTGCTTATAACTATTCTCATAACAATTCAAATAACAATTATGAATACCATACTGAGGTAACCATTTTGATTCCTGTGGATTATAAACATTGCTTAAGTAGTGTGCAAAATAATATATAACCATACAGTTATTTTTTTTATGTTTATCCAGTACTTTTATGGTTATCGCAACTTAACTGTGAGAAAACTATTATTAGCGAAACTGTTGTATCTTGCTTATAACTATTCTCATAACAATTCAAATAACAATTATGAATACCATACTGAGGTAACCATTTTGATTCCTGTGGATTATAAACATTGCTTAAGTAGTGTGCAAAATAATATATAACCATACAGTTATTTTTTTATGTTTATCCACTACTTTTATGGTTATCGCAACTTAACTGTGAGAAAACTATTATTAGCGAAACTGTTGTATCTTGCTTATAACTATTCTCATAACAATTCAAATAACAATTATGAATACCATACTGAGGTAACCATTTTGATTCCTGTGGATTATAAACATTGCTTAAGTAGTGTGCAAAATAATATATAACCATACAGTTATTTTTTTATGTTTATCCAGTACTTTTATGGTTATCGCAACTTAACTGTGAGAAAACTATTATTAGCAAAACTGTTGTATCTTGCTTATAACTATTCTCATAACAATTCAAATAACAATTATGAATACCATACTGAGGTAACCATTTTGATTCCTGTGGATTATAAACATTGCTTAAGTAGTGTGCAAAATAATATATAACCATACAGTTATTTTTTTATGTTTATCCAGTACTTTTATGGTTATCGCAACTTAACTGTGAGAAAACTATTATTAGCGAAACTGTTGTATCTTGCTTATAACTATTCTCATAACAATTCAAATAACAATTATGAATACCATACTGAGGTAACCATTTTGATTCCTGTGGATTATAAACATTGCTTAAGTAGTGTGCAAAATAATATATAACCATACAGTTATTTTTTTATGTTTATCCAGTACTTTTATGGTTATCGCAACTTAACTGTGAGAAAACTATTATTAGCAAAACTGTTGTATCTTGCTTATAACTATTCTCATAACAATTCAAATAACAATTATGAATACCATACTGAGGTAACCATTTTGATTCCTGTGGATTATAAACATTGCTTAAGTAGTGTGCAAAATAATATATAACCATACAGTTATTTTTTTATGTTTATCCAGTACTTTTATGGTTATCGCAACTTAACTGTGAGAAAACTATTATTAGCAAAACTGTTGTATCTTGCTTATAACTATTCTCATAACAATTCAAATAACAATTATGAATACCATACTGAGGTAACCATTTTGATTCCTGTGGATTATAAACATTGCTTAAGTAGTGTGCAAAATAATATATAACCATACAGTTATTTTTTTATGTTTATCCAGTACTTTTATGGTTATCGCAACTTAACTGTGAGAAAACTATTATTAGCGAAACTGTTGTATCTTGCTTATAACTATTCTCATAACAATTCAAATAACAATTATGAATACCATACTGAGGTAACCATTTTGATTCCTGTGGATTATAAACATTGCTTAAGTAGTGTGCAAAATAATATATAACCATACAGTTATTTTTTTATGTTTATCCACTACTTTTATGGTTATCGCAAGTTAACTGTGAGAAAACTATTATTAGCGAAACTGTTGTATCTTGCTTATAACTATTCTCATAACAATTCAAATAACAATTATGAATACCATACTGAGGTAACCATTTTGATTCCTGTGGATTATAAACATTGCTTAAGTAGTGTGCAAAATAATATATAACCATACAGTTATTTTTTTTATGTTTATCCAGTACTTTTATGGTTATCGCAACTTAACTGTGAGAAAACTATTATTAGCGAAACTGTTGTATCTTGCTTATAACTATTCTCATAACAATTCAAATAACAATTATGAATACCATACTGAGGTAACCATTTTGATTCCTGTGGATTATAAACATTGCTTAAGTAGTGTGCAAAATAATATATAACCATACAGTTATTTTTTTATGTTTATCCACTACTTTTATGGTTATCGCAACTTAACTGTGAGAAAACTATTATTAGCGAAACTGTTGTATCTTGCTTATAACTATTCTCATAACAATTCAAATAACAATTATAAATACCATACTGAGGTAACCATTTTGATTCCTGTGGATTATAAACATTGCTTAAGTAGTGTGCAAAATAATATATAACCATACAGTTATTTTTTTATGTTTATCCAGTACTTTTATGGTTATCGCAACTTAACTGTGAGAAAACTATTATTAGCGAAACTGTTGTATCTTGCTTAAAACTATTCTCATAACAATTCAAATAACAATTATAAATACCATACTGAGGTAACCATTTTGATCCCTGTGAATTATAAACATTGCTTAAGCAGTGTGCAAAATAATATATAACCATACAGTTATTATTTTTAATGTTTATCGATTCTTATGCGTAAACAGGATAGGAAGATCTTAAGAAAAAAAAGTGCATTTATTTGGACGAAGTCGGTTGGGTACTGTTCAACCACACTCCTAAGAACCCCGGTTGGCAGAGTGCCAAGCCGATTCCATTCACACTGTAGGGAGAATAGCCCCGGCAAAAGAAGCTGAAATTGCCACTCTTTATCTTAGGCAGCGTACTTACGGCTTACGGACTTCCCCATTTTCGGCATGGACTAGCCATTTTCGCCCATGCGCAGTTCGCTCCAGGTTTATATCAACCGTGGTGCATCAGTATATTGTTTCATTTTTTAGGTGTGTTCGTAATTATATAAATACAAAGCACCTATAGTCGTCATCTGGTCCTTCCGTCTGTCCGTCTGTTCGCATATAAAATCGCAGAAACTACCCAGCCGAATTGTTTTACATTTAACTTATATTATCGTTGCAGAATTTTGTCGAGTCATTTCAAATTTTATGAAAATCGAATATAAACTTAAAAAGATATTAAAAAAGTTTTCTTTATATTAATTCCTATCGTAGGTATTCTATATAATAAAAACACAAGTTATGTGACTGGAGAAAACAAATACGTGGAAACCACTTCTTTTTTCATATGTCGAATCAGGCAGCCATTTTTATTCAAGATTATTTTTTTAAATAAAATTGCATAAAAGTTACATTTTTAGAAAGATCGTTGAAAAAAAATTGTTTGCTTGTGAGATGAGTTACATTAAGAAATGTATAGATTATGAGATAACTTCAGTGGAAATTAGGTTAAAAACTGAATATCTCAATCCATTAGAGTAAATAAACACTGGATATTCGTTCATTATGAGTCATAAAAATATTAAACCATGGAGGTAATCATTCGCAAAGCAAGATCTCCAAGGTGTATTTTGCATAGCTGTTTGGTGTAGAAAAAAAATCACATTTGTAAACTTGGCATACGCAATAATAAAAAAAAAAGGCATGTTCATTTTGCTCATAGCAGAGGATATAATTCATTTCACTTAAATAATAAGAACGATTTTTTTACACTGTGAAACTAGTTATAAAACGAACGCACCTCATATGTCACGTTTAACGTACAATTTCCCACTTGTTAATGTGTATGTTGAATGTTTTACTGTTTAGAATGTCAAAAAAATTAAAACAATGTCTGAAATAGATCTTCTGAAATAAAAAAAAATCATTTAATAATACTTTTAATGAGATGGATGTTTAATAAATCATAAAAGAAGAACACTTACAGAGTGTAATTTCAGAATTTATTTCTTATAAGTAAATAAATCGGAAGTGATAAAAATATATCGATAAAGATTGGATTTCATAAAAGGGAGTTCTTTGATCTTTTTCTGTTCTCTCTGTATTAAAGAAATCTCAATAGTCCCTTTAAAGACAATTGGAAATAATGAAAAGGACTCAAATATAATAGGATCATCTTTCAACTAAAAATAGCACCATAATAACTTTTTAGTAGACAGTTTAATTAAATAATTTATCAGTTCTAAAATATTATTCTTTAAAGGATTTTGAACAGATTTATTTCTTAGAAGAAAAAAAAGTTATAGAAGAATTGTTAAAAAAAAAGAAAGAAAGAAATGAACAAGAGGGGAAAATTCTGCTATAAGGCCGAATATAGATTGCCACACACGGCTTTTGTTTAAAAAATAAATAAACTAGCTGTAACTCAGAATAAAAACGCAATGACAACAAACAATTTTAAAATATCTAAATAACAAATAAAAATTCCCCTGTTAAAGTGTTGAGTTGTTCAATAACCATTCGATTTAGAAAAATATTTTTCTACCACTGAGCAATTTTTTTTTAATGAAATTTAATTCATGTTGCTATGGCAGCAGACGATAAAACGATATCTTTGGAATAAGGGAATAAATAGAAGAAAAAGTTTTGTTGATGTTTGTGATACAATGTTTTTCTTTATTTTTTTAAAAATGTATATACATAATTCACTTTTATATTTTTACAGAATAATAAGTTTACTATAATTCGTTACTCATGCTATGGCCAGTATACACGATACACGTCGAGCCACAATGCCTTTATCATTATCTTCTTACGCGTAAAAGTTTAGCTACGGTACTCCATTGTGAAGTTTTGTAATTTTTTAAATCTAATATTTGAAAAATGACATAATCATTAGATTTGAAATTTATATCAAGAAAAATACAATTTTTTACCATTCTAACGCAGTTTGTAAAACAATTTTGTGACAAATACTTTTCGAGTTATTAATTTTTTAAGTAACTTCAAATGTTTCATTTTCGGAGATTAATCTGTGGCAACGATGGATTGCTGTGACTTTTCATAAACATGAAAAATGATAGAGATTGAAAGAATAAGCCACCCTGTGTGTGGCTAAAAAATGATAGAGATTGAAAGAATAAGCCACCCTGTGTGTGGCTAATAAGAAAAGTTCTAAGCACATTTTGCCATATTTTTTTAGCTTCTATATATATAGTGTTTTTAATTAAAATTTTAATTAATTGTTTCAGATCAAATGTGAGCAAAACTACGATCTGTATGTTGCATTACCATTCTAGTAGCAATTCTGATTCACCATACTTACGTGGTGAGTATTTTTGTTTATATTATTGCAAACATTGCTTAAATCCATTAAGGACAAGTGTTATATAAGGACACATTACCCCTTTCTGAGCACCATTATTATCGCATTATTTAAAGTCAGAGATTCTGCGATATAAAAAGGTCAAAGATTATTTTTTGGAAATACTGTCACAGCATACAATTTGGTCCGCAACAAAATTTTAAACAGGAAAAATAATTTTGTCCTTTAAGCGTTAAAGGGTATGGAAAACAAAATTTAATCATTTAGTTATTTTTAATGTTTATCATTTCTTATCAAGAATCTAGATAAAAATATGAGAAAAAAACAAAGCGCATTTAATTTTGACTAAAGCAATCGGAAACATTGGTTCATCATCTAATGCCTAGGTAAGTTTGTATTTTGATTAATAATTGTTCAGAATGTTGTAAAGAGTAAAATAATATCTGAAACACACCATCTGGATTGTAAATCAGTTAATAACAACTTTAATGGGAAGTATATTTAATAAAGCATCAGTGAAGATGAATTACAGACTGTACTTTGAGGATTTTTTTCTGGTAGAAAACGAATGGGAAGTTATAAAAATATATTGCCTTATAGAGATATAAAGACTTAAATTAAGTTCCCTGATAATTTTTTTCTCTATATACTGCAGTGAAATATTGGATTGATCGGAAAGTTCTTTCTATTAACCCTTTAACGGACATTGGTTTTCCCTACGAAAACCAACTAAAATTTTAAGTACGAAATTAAACAATGACAGTAGAATTTTATTAGAAATGTTTTCCATTTATTATGTATGTGAATTTTCGCTTTTTTATTATATAAAAATAAATCTGTTTATAATTTCCGGTGTCAATCATTTATTTCAACATTTTAGCAATAGAAGTGCTTTATCCGTTAAAGGGTTAAGGAAAGTTGATTCGTACTGGAAAAGTCTATAATTTAATTATTAGAGATTAATTCCGATATCTAATGTCTAATAATTGATGGACAGAATTTTCCGGTTCGAATTGGTTTTCCAAAACAAAAGGAACTTTTCAAACAACCTGATAATTTTAAAAGAGCACTTTAAAACAATTGAAAATAATGAAAATGAATCATGTTTACTTTAGTATTCTTTCAAGAAGCAGCTTTTTAGCAGATAATTTGACTGAGTAATTTACCAATTTTTAAGGATTCTTTATTGAAAATTTTTAAGAGAATGATTCACTAGAAGTAAAATCGAAAAAAAAAAACTTTAAACACATTTCGACTTAATTTTAGAAATTTTTTATAGTGATTTTAATTAACATTTTAATTAACAGTTCACACTTCAAAGGGCAGGAAGACTACTGTTAGCATAACTCTTGTATGTTGGACACCTATTCTAATAACAATTCTGACTGCCATTCTGAAATAATCATTTTGATTCCCGAATATTCCAAACATTGTTTAAGGGGCTTGCAAAACAATACATAATCATATACAGGGTATCCCAAAAAGTGTATACATACATTGTTTAAAAAGCTGTTTTCAAGGGAGGAAAAGTTTTTTCCTCTTGAAAATAGACGCGTTTCTGTTCGAAAGACCTCGGGTTTAAATATGCTATAATATCTTACACATATGCCTGTCGCATTTCAGCACCCTTTAAAACATATTTTTAATAAGTATTTTATCTGTTTTAATTACAAGATGAATTTATCATGCCGCTTTAAATTATTTTTGAATTTTATCTGTTATGCATTGTTTAACTTGTCATAACTTTCTGATTTTTCTTTCCTTTCAGTGTGTAATTAATTGGGAATGATTAGTGGAACAAAGATTAATTTTGAAAAAAGAAAATTTATTTTAAAATTATATTGGATGTATGAAAATGTAGCAGAAATACAAAGACAATATCGCAAGGAGTTGAAAGCAGATCCACCCACACCAGTTAATCGGATAAAAGATGTTTTAAACGAAATGTTCCGGAACGTCAAGAATGCGCCAGGACACCAAATGACATGTTCGTTAATCAATGACCCACCGTTATCAGCAGTGTATTGACCAAAAAGTTAATAATTTGCACCATCCGTGGTAGGAGAAAAAGTTATATATTTTATGTCGATTCTTTTGCAATTTAAATATTAATTATATGTGAATAAAAATTTAAGTTATAAACATTTAAACTGCGTATACATTTTTTTGGACACCTTGTACTTACCGTAATTTCGCGTGTATACGCCGCACCTCAGACAATTCGATTTCCCACCAGAATTTATTTTAAATAAAATGTGACTTACTTCTACTTAGCACTTATTTGACTTCTTATTTTCAATAAAATTTCTGGTTTGAAAAAGACTTAACTAAGATGCGGCGCATACGTGTGAAATTACGGTATATATTATGCTTATCAAGAAGCCTGAGCAGAAGATCTGAAAAAAAAGTCAGTTGGGAATATTGATTCATTTTCTAATGCATGTGTTTTTTATTTTCCTGTTTAATAAGTCATTATTCAAAATGTCGAAAAAAATAAAACAATATCTGAAACTGATCTCCTGAGATGAAAGAAAATATAATAATAACTTTAATAAACCATAAATAAAGAAGACTTACAGAGTATATTTTAAAGATTAAATTCTGATAATAAAAGAATGGCACGTGATTGTATTTCCTTAGATATATAAAGTTTGGATTTTTTTTTAAATGGAGCTCTTTATTCATTTTCTGTTTTGCGTATATTAAACTGAAACAAATCTCCAAGAGATTTTTTAATAGTACTGAAAGTAATGAGATTAACCTGTTAACAGGGGAATAAACTTTTGTTAACAAATGATATGCCTGACTACCAACGGGGCACATTTCCACCAGTAAATAAAATAGATTTTTTTTTGCTTATTCATGACAGTAATTTTGCACGAATAAGTTTGGTATAAATTGGTATAAACAGGATTAAGATTGCACGAACTTGGTTTTAATGCGACGAAACTTTCTGTTAAAATTTTACTGTAGTAGTTCGTGTATGACGAAATATTTCATATTTTTTTTTTCTAACACCGTCATGTTTTAAGTAATGATAGTATCTTAACCCCTTAATTTTCGCTCCCGTCAATATCACGGGCTGAGGTGTCGTTCGTTATTCCTCGTGCCCATCATATTTCCGGGCTCAAGATTTAACTGTTGGAAAAAACTTCTGAAACCAGAAAATTTAACCACTTAATTATCGCGCCCGTCATTTTCATGGGCAGTGTAGAATACTTTTTTAAATTCAAATTGTTTGACTCCCACCATTTTTTTTTAAAATAGTGTAATTTGCTTTATTTTCGCATAAATTTTATCTGCCGTAAACTACGGTGAATATTTCTACATAAAAAAAAGAGGTGGGAATCAAATAATCTGAATTATAAAAAAAAAGTAGCATACATTTATCGGAGGGCGGCGCTTAAGGTGTTAAGATACAGATTTCTCGCATGGTGGCTTTTCTACAAATGTGAATTTGTTCTATAACATATTGTTTTTTGCCTTAAAAAAAGAAAACTAATTGCATATTTTATATAGAAACCTTATAATTATTCAATTTCTGTAATAAAAAACATAGGTACTTTTTTGATGTTTTTTCTCAAATATTAAGCGACCCTGAAGTGGTTAATAACATTTTAGTAGACAGATTGAATAACTTATAAGAAACTTGTTTTAAAAAAGACGACGCAGCTTTATATATTTCCGGAACCTCAATTTATGAGTTAATAAAAATAGTCATTTGTTATTTTGAAAGTTGTATAATTAAGTAACATATTCGATTGCTTATTGTTTTAGGTGTTAATAAAGAATGAAACACTGTTTTTAAGATTTTATTAAAATTCCAATATTACGTGTCTTCTAAAACGGTTAATTAATTTATAAGACCGTTTTCTAAAGTTTTGTGAATTTGTGAACCCATTATCCTCATTGCTGTATTCCAGAGATTCCTAAGCGTATAGTTTTCAATATAGAACATACTGAATAAGAGACTTGCGAATTAATTAAAAAGCAATTTCAGTTATTTTCAAGAGAGTATAATTCACAGCTTAAAAGCATTATTTCACTTAAGTAATATCGGGGATCTCTTGCTATTTTAGCTGTTGCAAAATAACCAAATGGTTAATTGTGTAAATTACTTTAGAGTTTTATTAACAGCTCAATGTTACTTGTCTCAAAAACGGTTAATTATTTACGAGACAGTTTTCTAAAGTGTTACGGCTTTGTTAACCCGTATTCCCCATTGTTTGGTCACAGAGACCCCTAAGCGTATACTTTTCAATGGACAAAACATTGAATACGCGACTTACGAGTTAACTAAAAAAGCTATTTCAGTTATTTTAAAAAGAGTATAATTCATTAACTTAAAAGAGTTTTATTGTCAGCTCAATGCTACGTGTTTCAAAAACGGTTAATTATTTACAAGACAGGTCTCTAAAGTGTTACGACTTTGTTAACTCCGTATCCCTCGTTGTTTGGTCCCAGAGACCCCTAACTGTATACTTTCCAATGGACAAAACATTGAATACGCGACTTACGAGTTAATTAAAAAAGCAAATTAAGTTATTTTCAAAACAGTTATTATTCAATTATTCATTAACTTACAAGCATTATTTCACTTAAGTAACATGGGGGATCGCTTGCTGTTTTAGCTGTTATAAAATAATCAAACTCTTTAGAGTTTTATTGTCAGCTCAGTGCTATGTGTTTCAAAAACGGTTAATTATTTACAAGACAGGTCTCTAAAGTGTTAAGGCTTTGTTAACTCCGTATCCCCTGTTGTTTGGTCCCAGAGACTCCTAACTGTATACTTTCCAATGGATAAAACATTGAATACCCGACTTACGAGTTAATTAAAAAAGCAAATTCAGTTATTTTCAAAACAGTTATTATTCAATTATTCATTAACTTACAAGCATTATTTCACTTAAGTAACATGGGGGATCGCTTGCTGTTTTAGCTGTTATAAAATAATCAAACTCTTTAGAGTTTTATTGTCAGCTCAGTGCTATGTGTTTCAAAAACGGTTAATTATTTACAAGACAGGTCTCTAAAGTGTTAAGGCTTTGTTAACTCCGTATCCCCTGTTGTTTGGTCCCAGAGACTCCTAACTGTATACTTTCCAATGGATAAAACATTGAATACCCGACTTACGAGTTAATTAAAAAAGCAAATTCAGTTATTTTCAAAACAGTTATTATTCAATTATTCATTAACTTAAAAGCATTATTTCACTTAAGTAACACGGCGGATCGCTTGCTGTTTTAGCTGTTATAAAATAATCAAACTCTTTAGAGTTTTATTGTCAGCTCAGTGCTATGTGTTTCAAAAACGGTTAATTATTTACAAGACAGGTCTCTAAAGTGTTAAGGCTTTGTTAACTCCGTATCCCCCGTTGTTTGGTCCCAGAGACCCCTAACTGTATACTTTCCAATGGACAAAACATTGAATACGCGACTTACGAGTTAATTAAAAAAGCAAATTAAGTTATTTTCAAAACAGTTATTATTCAATTATTCATTAACTTACAAGCATTATTTCACTTAAGTAACATGGGGGATCGCTTGCTGTTTTAGCTGTTATAAAATAATCAAACTCTTTAGAGTTTTATTGTCAGCTCAGTGCTATGTGTTTCAAAAACGGTTAATTATTTACAAGACAGGTCTCTAAAGTGTTAAGGCTTTGTTAACTCCGTATCCCCTGTTGTTTGGTCCCAGAGACTCCTAACTGTATACTTTCCAATGGATAAAACATTGAATACCCGACTTACGAGTTAATTAAAAAAGCAAATTCAGTTATTTTCAAAACAGTTATTATTCAATTATTCATTAACTTAAAAGCATTATTTCACTTAAGTAACACGGCGGATCGCTTGCTGTTTTAGCTGTTATAAAATAATCAAACTCTTTAGAGTTTTATTGTCAGCTCAGTGCTATGTGTTTCAAAAACGGTTAATTATTTACAAGACAGGTCTCTAAAGTGTTAAGGCTTTGTTAACTCCGTATCCCCCGTTGTTTGGTCCCAGAGACCCCTAACTGTATACTTTCCAATGGACAAAACATTGAATACGCGACTTACGAGTTAACCAAAAAAGCAATTTAAGTTTTTTCAAGAGAGTATAATTCATTAACTTAAAAACATTATTTCACGTAAATAACATCGTGGATTGCTTTTGATTTTAGCTGTTAGAAAAAGATCAAATCCTATCTTTAAAGTTTTTTTTAAGTTCAGTGCTAAGTGTTTATTAAAACGATTTGTAAATTTCTATTATTTTAAGTTATTTGTTGATATCCTAATTGCAGCTTACATTGCATTTGAAAAATGTTGAATATTTCAAATTTGTATACTGATCAAAGATTTATAAATGGGAATGACGGCGCTTATTTCACACTTTATATTTATAAGACCGGTTTATAAGGCCTGCTTATAAAGTGCTAAGTCATTCTACATTTAAATCAGTGTGGGCCCACTGCGGCCCGCATAGAACCAGTATTTTCTTATAGAATTTTTCGTCTTACAGAACTGCAGAAATTCTGCAATTAAATAAAACAAAAATTTCTGTAACACAATGCTGGTTCCAAGCGTGTTGGTCCATATCGATTTAAATCAATCGTTATTCTTGAGGAAGTAGAATTCAGTAACTTGGTATATTATGATGTATTATTTATGGTATACTTTTTGTACCGCTTCATTTTAATTCCAAACAGCAATTTAAGCTATTTTCAAGTGAGTACAATTCATTAACTTTAAAGCATTATTTCATTAAAGTAAGATCGTGGATTGCTTGCTAATGTAGTTGTTAGATAATCAAACTGTATTTTTAAAGTTACGTGTTTTAAAGTTACGTTTTAATGCTACGTGTTTCCTAAAACGGCTTATTAATTTATGTTATTTCAAATTATTTGCTGATATCTTAATCTCAGCTTAGATTGTATTTGAAAACTTTTGAACATTTCAGATTTGTATGCTGATGAAAGATTTAAACACGGAAAGAAGGCGTTTATTTCTCGCTTTATATTTATAAGACCGGTTTATAAAATACTAAGTCTTTCTTAATTTAATTCAATATGGGCTAACTTCAGCCCGCATGGAACCAGTATTTTCTTACAGAAATTTTCTTCTTACAGAACCGTAGAAAATCTGCTATCAAATAAGGTGAAAATATATGTAAGAAAATACTGGTTGGGTACGTGCTGCAGTTGGTTCACAATGATTTAATTCATTCGTTAGTCTCTAGGAAGTAGATTTCAGCAATTTAACCCTTTGTAGCGTACATTATTTTATACCACGTAACCAATTTGCATCATTAACCCTTTCCGGCACAGACAAAGTCTGTTCGTAAAATGAGAAATTACTGAGTGACACCGGAATTTACAAACGACTTTTTTAGAAAATAAGAACTCTTTATTTTAAGTTTTCATTATAGGAACAACATTTTATTAAAATATTCTTGGTGTCGAATGCAAGTTTAGAATTAAAATTAAGTGTGCCCGGAGTGGGAACAGAGTGAACCCACTGTGTCGGAAAGGGTTAAGCGCTTATAAGCGTGTATTTAATGAATTTATTTTTACTCAGAAATTCTTAATGCATACCGGAAATTCCAAAAGAAGAATTTTTACTATGTAATCATGAAACGTTTGTCGTTAAATAAAACAAAAATTACTGTTCAGAATTTCTGGTATGAATTCGGAATTTCTGACTAAAAAAGAAATTCCTGAAATTCACTCATAGAAGTGTTAATGATGCAAATGGGTTAATTTTATTCCAAAAAGCCAAATGGAAGCCAAAATTTTTGAAATTTCGCTTTCATAAGAAACATGACGAAAAGCATTTTTTAAAATAAATTTGTTTGTTTATTCTTGTAATACTGAATCATTTCAAAACTTTAGCAACACAGTTAAACTGCTCCTGGAAGGGTTAACAAAATATTTCAGAAATATAACATTTCTGTTTGTTTGTTATTTCTAAAATTACAAAATAATCAAATTTTATATTTCAATATAAATTTTAGGTTAAAAACTATATATTTTACGACATCGTATTATTTTAACATACTGATATTCAGTTATACACGATTACACAAGTGTTTAACATATACAATTACTGTCAGAGATTAAATTTTATTATAAAATGTTAAACGTTCGAAATATTTTATCGTGATTATCAGATTTAAACTTCAAATCAAAAGCATTGATTTCACCGTTAATTATTGGTCTGTACGGATAATTCGTGCCGTTTGAGAAAATTAATTCGCACCGGAAAATTCTGCCCGTTAATTATTACTTAGCCATCATACATAGTATAGGGTAAAACTTGTAATCGTTTTAAAAATCGAAAAAAATGGACGAATTTACACGTTTCAGACACTGGAGATTCCGAAAAAGATATTTTTAGTAAAAAAATATCTCACGAATAAATTGAGATAGAGACTTGAAATTTGGTATATATTTAGTATGTAATAATGGGAAGAAGCTTATTGAATTTCAGTAACATCGATTATCTGCAACTATTTTTTTCGGACTCTCGAAATATTCGTTCTGATAAAAGGTATATAAAAATTTTCGAAATTGTTTATTTTAAGGAGTGAATATAAAAGACAATAAAAAAAAACATAAATTTTGTATAAAGAATGAAGTCGATCGTATAATTAATTTCTGAGATATTTGTAATCCTATTTTTCACACTCTTCGATTTTTCATGACCTGTATTTCATTCGAATTTCAATTCAAAAGTATATTTTAATTGGAAATGAGACGCTTAATCCGACGCAGTAAACTGTTAGTTAATATTACTATAATTTTTGGAGTTATAAGGATGTTTCTTTTACGCAATTCAGTAATAGAGCATTTAAAGTTTATGATGTTATTAAGCCAGGATTTTATTCGAATTGCAATGCATTTTATAAACAGTTTATACATGTTTTATTTTCATATTTTATATTATGCATAACATGATCGTTAAGTATTAAGGTTGCCCCCAACGACTAGTTAGACTTTAGCTATCGGAATTAATATCTAATAATTAAATGATAGATTTTTTTTCCGGTGCGAATTAATTTTCCCAAACGACACGAATTTTCAGGACAACCCAATATTTTAAAAATTGTTATTGCTAGTTTAGGATATACTATGACTTCCCTGATTTTTAAAGTCATTCGTTATTTTTATATAAGAAGACTTCATTAATATAAAGGCATCATTAAAATGTTTTAATATTTGTGATTTCTGGTACTACAAAAGAGCTATGAGTCTCCTAAACTCATATTGCGAAAATACATTGCTATTCAGAATTACCTAATCTAATACTTTCAAAATAATTATTAAATTTATCAAATGGTGTGTCTTATTTTAATCAGAGGTTTCGTTGCATTAAATTCTTTCTTCGCGATTCTTATAGTAATTGCAATTTTAGACGTGAAAACTAATACATTTATTTTACTCTAAATTATCTGTAAGACCAATTTATAAATTTCTAAGACTTTATTTATTGAAAACTAATTTGTTATTCTTAAATGAGTAAAATTCGTTATTTTTCGGGTAGTATTTTATTCAAATAATATTGAGGATTTTTTGTTATTACAGGAAGGAGAAAATAAATAAATATCTTTTACTTCTAAATAAAAATTAAGTAATACAATTATAGAAACATGATATTATTTTAACGTATTGATATCCAGAAAACCGCAATACTTTGAAAATACGTAATATTTATTATTATTTTATGATATTTTCTAAAATTTCAGTTATTTCTTATATTGTATTAAAGTTTATCACAACTTTGAAATTTATCGTGATTACAAATTTAGATATGAAATCGAATGAGTTTATGCTAGTCTTCAATATTTGTAATACTGAATTATAAAGTGCTACAGTTTTATTATTTAAAAAAAAAATCCGTTCTCGTAGAATTCATTAACCTTAAAACATTATTTTACTAAAGGAACACCATTAATTTCCTTTTACTTTAGAAATGAGAAAATAATCAAGTATTATCTTTTCATTCTAATTAAAGTTTAAGTAGCATGATTTTACAAAAATGATGTTATTCTTACGTATTGATTTCACTAAAGTAATATTTTTCATTGCTTTTTATTTCAGAAATGATAGAATAATCAAATGTTATCGTTTAACTTTAATTAAAGAGTAAGTAGTATGAAAGTTTGTAAAAATAATATTATATTTACATATTGATATTTTCAAATACTCATTACTTTGAAAATATGAATTACGAAAAATACAATTTTTTAACACCTTAACTGTGTATCCCGAACTCAGTTCGGGCAAGAAGAGTTTGCTTGTTTTGTTACTAAAATCTTTTGCACACCAGTAATTTTTAAACGCAATCTTCTATTTATTAATCGGCAGACATTGCATCCAATTACATATAGCAAATATTTTAGTACGGAAAAAGTGGTGTATTGTGCCTATTTTTAGTTTATGGGTGTCAAAAAACTTCCCATTGTTAAGGGGTTAAAATATTTTAACACTAAATAAATTTTAAATATTTTAAGTAAAAAAAGATTTTTATTGCTTTTTGTTAGCTTTAAAAATACATATTTACTGTGTCGACAAGTTTTAGCACTACCACCTCATTTTCATTGCTTTTTATTTCAGACATGATAGAATAATCAAATGTTATCGTTTAACTTTAATTAAAGAGTAAGTAGTATGATAAGTTTATAAAAATAATATTATATTTACATACTAGCAAGCTACGCTCGCTACGCTGGTCAATTTCTTATAACGAACTTTTAATCCAACAAAATATCGACATTTCATAATTCACTTTTATATTTTAACAGAATAATAAGGCTACTATAATTTGTGAGTCGTGCTATAGCCAATGTACACGTCAGAACACGTCGCCCTTATCATTATCTTTTTACCCATGAAGGTTTCGCTATGGTACTCCATTGTGAAATTTGGTAATTTTTCAAATTCAATATTTGAAAAATGGCATAATCATTAGATTTGAAATTTATATCAAGAAAAATACAATTTTTTACCTTTCAAACGCAGTTTGCCTAACATTTTTCTGCCAAATACTTTTCGAGCTACTATTTTTTTTTAGCAACTTCAAATGTTTCATTTTCTGAGATTAATCTGTGGCAACAATTAGCGAAAAACCCAGTCGTCAGAAACGCATAGTTTTTTATTAAAGAGGCTGTTGCAGCAGGGACTGTCCCCAAGAATTCGCCACCATCACTTTTGAAATCGGTTCGATCGTTCTAGAGATTCCATAGAAATTGTAATTTAGAATGTTTTTAGAACGCTTTTCGCTCATTTCACCCTTTTAAATTTCGAATTTTTTTTATTTTGTTTTTAGAGAGCATTTACATCTTATAAGTAACTACAATGCCAAATTTCAAATTTCTAGCTCCTTCAGTATAAAAAAGATCTCAATTTTAGAAAGTTTTTCGCTCCTGCACCCCCCTGGGGTTAATGACACCGACATAAAATATAGCCTATGTTGGAGCAGGGGTTGTCACCATCAATTAGCCACCATCACTTTTGAAATCGGTTCGGTAGTTCTACAGATTCCATAGAAATTCTAATTTAGAATGTTTTTAGAACGCTTTTCGATCATTTCACCCTTTTAAATTTCGATTTTTTTTTGTTCTTAGAGAGCATTTACATCTTATAAGTAACTACTACGCCAAATTTCAAATCGGTTCGGTAGTTCTAGAGGTTCCATAGAAATTGTAATTTAGAATGTTTTTAAAACGCTTTTCGCACATTTCACCCTTTTAAATTTCGAATTTTTTTTCTATTTTGTTCTTAGAGAGCATTTACATCCTATAAGTAACTACAACGCCAAATTTCAAATCGGTTCGGTAGTTCTAGATATTCCATAGAAATTGTAATTTAGAATGTTTTTAGAACGCTTTTCGATCATTTCACCCTTTTAATTTTCAATTTTTTTTTATTTTGTTCTTAGAGAGCATTTACATCTTATAAGTAACTACAACGTCAAGTTTCAAATCGGTTCGGTAGTTCTAGAGATTCCATAGAAATTGTAATTTAGAATGTTTTTAGAACGCTTTTCGCTCATTTCACCCTTTTAAATTTCGAATTTTTTTTATTTTGTTCTTAGAGAGCATTTACATCTTATAAGTAACTACTACGCCAAATTTCAAATCGGTTCGGTAGTTCTAGATATTCCATAGAAATTGTAATTTAGAATGTTTTTAGAACGCTTTTCGATCATTTCACCCTTTTAATTTTCGATTTTTTTTTTATTTTGTTCTTAGAGAGCATTTACATCTTATAAGTAACTACAACGCCAAATTTCAAATCGGTTCGGTAGTTCTAGAGATTCCATAGAAATTGTAATTTAGAATGTTTTTAGAACGCTTTTCGGTCATTTCACCCTTTTTAAATTTCGAATTTTATTTTGTTCTGAGAGAGCATTTACATCTTATAAGTAACTACAACGCCAAATTTCAAATCGGTTCGGTAGTTCTAGAGATTCCATAGAAATTGTAATTTATAATGTTTTTAGAACGCTTTTCGCTCATTTGACCCTTTTTTAATTTCGAATTTTTTTTTATTTTGTTCTTAGAGAGCATTTACATCTTATAAGAAACTACAATGCCAAATTTCAAATCGGTTCGGTAGTTCTAGAGATTCCATAGAAATTATAATTTAGAATGTTTTTAGAACGCTTTTCGCTCATTTCACCCTTTTAAATTTCGAATTTTTTTTATTTTGTTCTTAGAGAGTATTTACATCCTATAAGTAACTACAACGCGAAATTTCAAATGGGTTCGGTAGTTCTAGAGATTCCATAGAAATTGTAATTTAGAATGTTTTTAGAACGCTTTTCGGTTATTTCACCTTTTTTAAATTTCGAATTTTTTTTATTTTGTTCTTAGAGAGCATTTACATCTTATAAGTAACTGCAACGCCAAATTTCAAATCGGTTCGGTAGTTCTAGAGATTCCATAGAAATTGTAATTTAGAATGTTTTTAGAACGCTTTTCGCTCATTTCACCCTTTTAAATTTCGATTTTTTTTTTATTTTGTTCTTAGAGAGCATTTACATCTTTTAAGTAACTACAACGCCAAATTTCAAATCGGTTCGGTAGTTCTAGAGATTCCATAGAAATTGTAATTTAGAATGTGTTTAGAACGCCTTTCGGTCATTTCACCCTTTTAAATTTCGATTTTTTTTATTTTGTTCTTAGAGAGCATTTACATCTTATAAGTAACTACAACGCCAAATTTCAAATCGGTTCGGTAGTTCTAGAGATTCCATAGAAATTGTAATTTAGAATGTTTTTAGAACGCTTTTCGCTCATTTCACCCTTTTAAATTTCGAATTTTTTTTACTTTGTTCTTAGAGAGCATTTACATCTTATAAGTAACTGCAACGCCAAATTTCAAATCGGTTCGGTAGTTCTAGAGATTCCATAGAAATTGTAATTTAGAATGTTTTTAGAACGCTTTTCGCTCATTTCACCCTTTTAGATTTCGAATTTTTTTTATTTTGTTCTTAGAGAGCATTTACATCTTATAAGTAACTGCAACGCCAAATTTCAAATCGGTTCGGTAGTTCTAGAGATTCCATAGAAATTGTAATTTAGAATGTTTTTAGAACGCTTTTCGCTCATTTCACCCTTTTAAATTTCGAATTTTTTTTTTATTTTGTTCTTAGAGAGCATTTACATCTTATAAGTAACTACAACGCCAAATTTCAAATTTCTAGCTTCTTCAGTATAGAAAAGATCGCAATTTTAGAACGTTTTTCGCTCCTGCACCTCCCTGTGTTAGTGGCACCGACATAAAATATAGCCTATGTTGGAGCAGGGGTTGTCACCATCAATTTGCCACCATCATTTTTGAAATCGGTTCGGTAGTTCCAGAGATTACCCCCTACAAACAAACAAACAAACAAACAAACAAACAATCTTTACTCCTTTATAATATTAGTATAGATTGATAGTTTCAAATACTCATTACTTTGAAAATATGAATTACGAAAAAGACAATTTTTAAAAAATATTTAAACACTAAATAAATTTTAAATATTATAAGTAAAAAAAGATTTTTATTTCTTTTTGTTAGCTTTATAAATACATATTTACTGTGTCGACAAGATGTAGCTCTACCACCTCATTTTCATTGCTTTTTATTTCAGAAATGATAGAATAATCAAATGTTATCGTTTAACTTTAATTAAAGAGTAAGTAATATGATAAGTTTATAAAAATAATATTATATTTACATATTGATATTTTCAAATACTCATTACTTTGAAAATATGAATTACGAAAAAGACATTTTTTTCAAAATATCTAAACCACTAAATAAATTTTAAATGTTATAAGTAAAAAAAGATTTTTATTGCTTTTCGTTAGCTTTAAAAATACATATTTACTGTGTCGACAAGATTCATCTCTGCCAGCTTTAAATTATAATATTCCATAAAATATGCCATCTTAGATTTTATTTTGAAACAAAAGAATAAACATATGCTGTTTACCGTTGAAGATAATTGCTCTGTAGATGAAAGAATGAAGTAAAATTAGTCTGAATAAATTATTTGTGATAAATTGTTCAGATATTTTTTTTTTCAATTAATGGATAAGCTTTTTTCGATAGGCAAATAGATATATAATATACAGTTAGATAGATACAACACATAGATTGATATAGCATACAGATAGATAGGTGTACAATATATAGTTTGCTATGTAACCAGACGCAATAAAAATAGTATGTTCTTTAAAATTTTTATCCCGCTGTTATATTTATTTTACTCTTCCAAAAATTGATTCAAATAAAGAAAAGTGCAATTTTTGAAATTGGGTTTTTTCCGCGTAAACAATTTCTGTTCCAAATTGGTAAAATATAGCGGTTCTCACAGCATAGAAATAAGTTTTAAATTAAACTTTCTCTCTGGGGAAAGTTACTGTTTGTCGAACTTACAAAACTGCGCAACAATTGACTACCTAAACCTTACAGCTTTTACAGCGTAAAACAAAAATTCAAATGTATTTAATGTACGAAAATATAATATAACCAAGAACGAAAACAGACAATTATCTCTTCCAAGTTACCCACCGTTCTTTATTTGTACGAACCACAGACACCAACATACAGGGTGGCCATTAAAGTCTTTCTCTGATTACAACCTTTTTTTTGCAGAAAAACTAATATAATTAGGCATGTGCTTGTTTCAAAATATTGTAAAGACATGTATGAAGTTTTTAATACAAGTACTTACGTCACGTATTGCCCAACATTTGGGCAGTCACACTAGACGCAGCATCTGTGATCCTGACTTTAAGTGTTTCAATATCTTTTACTGTTGTTGCAAACACTCTGTCCTTTATGTAACCCCAAAAGAAAAAAAATCTAGAGGAGTTAGTCCATCTCGTCCGATTCATCTTCCAGGAAATTTGTCATCAAGCAACTCATGAATGACGGTAGAGATTGGACTAAAGAAACTTAAGAACATGACTTTTCCATAATAAAAATTTTACAGTATTACATTCAATGTTTATTTCGTAATAATTTGTGTAATCAAGGAAAAACTTTATGACCACCCTGTATTTTTGAGGTTTAAAGAAACATGTATAGAAACAAAGTTTCTTTTACTGACACTGATTTTCAGAAAAGTTTTCGAGTAGTTTTTATGGTGTATTAATAAGTTTTCTCAGTCAGGAATATTTTGTTTAGAATGCTATCAATTAGCAATTAAACATTTCAGCTGTATATCGGAATTTATACATGCAAGAGTACCGAAATAATATTAATTTTAATTGTTGATATTAATGCTGTTGAATTATTATGTTTGCCTGTAAAATCTCTTTGTTGAACATGAAAATGCTCACTTGAGAATTGTCAGCATCCTAAAAACCTATATTCCGGATTAAGAAAACTGGTTTATATACCATAAAAACTACTCGAAACTATTCGAGGGGGCAAAAATAAAGAACCGTACAGCTTCCATTTCAGAATCTCGCAGAAAACATTGATTGAAGGCTTTTTCCTACGACGAAAGGAAGTCTTGTAGAACAGCTATAAAAAAGTTGAGCTTCTTTTTGTATTGTGTTCAAATTGTTCCTTTGTATTGTTGTTTATAAAGAAGTTATTGTCAGTTGTAATAAAGGTAATCATTTAGAGTCGCCCTGTATTTAATGCATAATTTTAACCGTAATGATGTGTAAACAATAACATTGGGTTTCGATTGACATTTGTACTGATGAGGAGCTTGTATAGACGTCGACTGTAGCTGATTTTATTATGTGATATTAATGCGTTGTATTTTTAATAAATGTCTGATTTTAAATGTATTTTTTAATACTAAAAGGGAAAGTCATTACGTAAGTCACAAAAGATAATTAAATAATAACTTACAATGATATTCACTTCAAAACTATTTTTATATCTCAACATATTCTCCACCAATACTTATGCACTTACATCATCGTTTTATCAGTGCCCCAATACCAGCTGCATAACATTCTTTGGGTTGGTGTCTCAGCCACATTACGACTTCAAGTTGAATCTTTTCATCATCTGTGAACATCATCTTGCTTCTAAGATGGTTTTTTAGTGGACTAAACAGATGAAAATCGCTTGGGGCTATGTCGAAGCTGTATGGTGGATGTTGAAGAAGTTGCAAGATGATGTTCACAGATGATGAAAAGGTTCAACTTGAAGTCCTAATGTGGCTGAGACAGCAAACCAAAGAATGTTATGCAGCTGGTGTTGGAGCACTGATAAAACGGTGATATAGATGCATAAAGATTGGTGGAGAATATGTTGGGAAATTAAAAAAAAAATTGATGTGATTATCATTGTAAGTTATTATTTAATTATCTTTTGTGACTTAATGAATTTGCCTCGTATGATATACAGTTTGGTATACAATAAAAAGCATATAAATATTTTTATGTTCTCTTAAACTTATATCCCGCAGTTATTTTCATTACTTTTCCAGAAATTTATTCAAATAGAAAGAAATGCAGATTTCCGAATTCAGGTCGCTTTCATACAAACAGTTTCTATTCCCTTAGGTAAAATGTAGCAGTTCTCACAATTTGGTAAAAAGCATTGAGTTAGAAATTTTGCCGAAAACAAATACTGGTTCTTCCAATTACAAAGAATCACAGCATTAGAAAATCGTATTAAAGTATAAGAGAGAAATCATAGATTTTATTATTTTGGAATCTAAAATGTTTTAAACTTGTGGTTTAGTGTTCGTGTTCTGAAGCAAAAAAAAATGCACCAATGTCATTTACTATTGACGATAATTGGATTTAACTTGATATATAAAAAGGAAAACTTAAAATTTATTTGAATAAGGGATTTAAAAAAATAAAGTGGATTTCAAGAGATTGCCCATTTGTTATTTATGTATTGCATACCGCATGCATATTATATAGAGAATGTTTTAGCACAACAATTTTACTACTTTTTAATAATATAATATACAGTTTGGTATATAATGAAAAGCATATAAATATTTTTATGTCCTCTTAAATTTATATCCCGCAGTTATTTTCATTACTCTTCCAGAAATTTATTCAAATAGAAAGAAATGCAGATTTCTGAATTCAGGTGTCTTTCTTACAAACAGTTTCTATTCCCTTAGGTAAAATGTAGCAGTTCTCACAATTTGGTAAAAATCATTGAATGAGAAATTTTGCCGAAAATAAATTACTGTTTCTTTTATTTACAGAGAATCCCAGCACTAGAAAATCTTATTAAAGAATTGGAGAGAACATCATAGGTTTTATTATATCGAAATTTAAAATGTTTTTATCTTGTGGTTAATTGTTCGTGTTCTGGAGCAAAAGAATGCACCAATGTCATTTACTATTGACGATAATTGGATATAACTTGATATATATAAAGAAACATATAAAATTTATTTGAATAAGGAATTCTTAAAAAATAAAGTCAATTTAAAGAGATTGCCCATTTGTTATTTATGTATTGCATACCGTATGCATATTATATAGAGAATGTTTTAGAACAACAATTTTACTACTTTTTAATACTATAATATACAGTTTGGTATATAATGAAATGCATATAAATATTTTATGTCCTCTTAAATTTATATACCGCAGTTATTTTCATTACTCTTCGAGAAATTTATTCAAATAGAAAGAAACGCAGATTTCCGAATTCAGGTCTTTTTCATACGAACAGTTTCTATTCCCTTAGGTAAAATGTAGCAGTTCTCACAATTTGGTAAAAAGCATTGAATTAGAAATTTTGCCGAAAACAAATTATTGTTTCTTCCATTTACAAAGGATCACAGCATTAGAAAATCTTATTAAAGAATAGGAGAGAACATCATAGGTTTTATTATTTCGGAATCTAAAATGTTTTAAACTTTTAGTTTATTGTTCGTATTCTGAAGCGAAAGAACGCACCAATGTCATTTACTATTCCCGATAATTGGATTTAACTCTATATATATATAAAGGAAATCATAAAATTTATTTGAATAAGGGATTTTTTTTAAAAATAAAGCCGATCTCAAGAGATTGCCCATTTTTTATTTATGTATTGCTTACAGCATGTATATTATATAGAGAGTGTTTTAGCACAACTTCCTGACAACCAGTGGTGGGTTTCATCCGGTTCAAGAGGGCCAATACCTAATTTTCTGTGGAATTCGGCAAACCGATTGTCTTCTGTAATTTGGTAATCACTAATTTATACTCCTTCTTCTCTTTAAAAGTTCCTATGTGCAACAGCGTATGCACTAATAATTTATTATAATGCAAATGTAATATATTTTGTAACGTTTGAACATCATAAAATTTATTTGAATAAGGAATTTTTAAGAAATAGAGCCGATTTCAAGAACTTGTCAATTTGTTATTTATGTATCGCATTCCGCAATCATATTATATAGAGAGTGTTTTAGCACAGCTTCCTGACAACCAGTGGTAGGTTTCAGCCGGTTTGCACCGCTTGAATCAAAGCCATTAAATAATAAGCCCAGTCAGATAGTGTTAAATTTGTGAGCGGCACACTAGCGCCACTTCATCTGCTGCGGAAGGAAGGCGAAACAGAAGTGCGTTGCAGAGAAACGATACAATTTTTATCGTTGTTTTGTTTTTGCACTTCCTTTAAAAGCTTGCTAATTACTGGGAGCTTTTACATTAAAGCTAAAACTATAATGAAACAAAAAAAATGGGGAAATTTACTGGATTAATATTTCTATATAAATATAGTGGTAGCGAAGAAGTTGATTTATTTATTAAAAGTTAAATAAAAAGTGATGGAAATTTACATCACTGTGCAATTAACCCTTTCCGGCACAGACAAATTCTGTTCGTAAAATGTGAAATTACTGACTGACATCGAAATTTACAAATGACTTTTTTAGAAAATATGAACTCCTTATTTTAAGCTTTAATTTTAGAAGCCAAATTTTATTAAAATATTCTTGGTGCCGAATGCAAGCATCCCATCCGCTAGATGGCGCTATTTTCAACTTGCGAAAAGTTTCCCATTTATCTGACTGGGCTTATTATTTAATGGCTTTGGGTTGAATAGAGCCGATGCCTAATTTTCTGTGGAATTCGGCAAACTGATTGTTATAATGGCTCCTGTAATTTGTTAATAACACATTTATACTCTTTTATCTCCTTAAAAGTTCATATGTGCAACAGCGTATGCACTAATATTTTATTGTAATACAAATGTAATATATTTTGTATAAACTGAAATGTATGTCATGAAAACTCAGTATTTTTAAATTTGGGTCTTTCAGTAATTCATCGTACTCCATGCTTTATTTAGGACTATTAGTTAATTAAAATATTTTTAATGTTAGAATATACTAAATTATATTATAAATTTCATCTTGTTAACAATATCAAATATTGTTCCAATTTTCTCGTTTTAATTTTTTAAAGTTTGCCTATTTGATCATGTTTCAAACATTCGATTGGAATTAGTACCATATTTCGCTAACATTACACTAAATTTGAAACGCAGAAAGTTTAATTTAAATACTTAGTTGAAGTACATATTTTAGTGCCTTAAATATGCTATTAGTTTAAACGTTTTGCTTAAGAATGCATTTAGTTTTGGACTATTATGAGAAAATTGCACTATTTTAGCCTTAAAAAGATGTATGTGAACTATAGAAGTATCGGAACATGAAAAAAAGATTTACAGCACATTTTTGATAATTTTGTAAAAAGGCATACTCAAAATGCCTATGACTATTAAAAAAAATAAAAAATAGTTTAAAAATTCTTAAATTAAAAACCATAAACAAACTCATTTATAATAGACGATACTACAACATCAGCTTATTTACTCATTCAAATTGATCAATTTTTACAAAATTAATATGAAATATTTTAAAGATTTAGTGCAAATTATTTATGTTCAACTTTTCTCATAACGCAAATGTAATATAGGGTGGTCATAAACTTACAGTTTATGACCGTCTCAGAATTCGCGAAGCACGGCGTTTCGTGTGATGGTCCTTTGCTGCGTCCCTTTTATACCGAGACACTTGTGGAAGCCAGGTAGAAAGGAAAAAAGAAAAAATCGGAAATTGAAACCGGGCAAATTTAAAAGAAAAAATGAACAAATGAACATACTTACATTTCACAAACTTACAGTGGTAATCGCAGTCTTTCACTAATTGCAAAAAAAAAAAAAAAAAAAAAAAAAAAGTTATAAAATAACCATGCAGTACGAATGCAGTATTTAACCCTTTCCGGCACAGTGGTCCCACTGCGGGCACACCTAATTTTAATTCCAAACTTGCATTCGGCACCAAGAATATTTTAATAAAATTTTGCTTCTATAATGGAAGCTTAAAAGAAGTTCTTATTTTCTAAAAAAGTCGTTTGTAAATTCCGGTGTCAGTCAGTAATTTCGCATTTTACGAACAGAATTTGTCGAACAGGGTTAACCCTTTCCGGCACAGACAAATTCCGTTCGTAAAATGCGAAATTACTGACTGACACCGGAATTTACAAACGAATTTTTTAGAAAATACGAACTCCTTATTTTAAGCTTTCATTGTAGAATCAAAATTTTATTAAAATATTCTTGGTGCCGAATGCAAGTTTTGAATTAAAATTAGGTGTGCCCGGAGTGGGACCACTGTGCCGGAAAGGGTTAATATAGTAAAAATGTTATTATGGAATAGTCATGTTCTTAAGTTTTTTTAGTCCAGTTTCTACCGTCGTTCGTGAGTTCCTTGATTACAAATTTCTTGGAAGATGGATCGGACGGGATGGACTAGATTTTTATTCTTTTGGGGGTACATAAAGGACAAAGTGTTTGCAACACCAGTAAAAGGTATTGAAGCACTCCAGGTCAGGATCACAGATGCTGTGCCTAGTGTGATAGCCCAAATGTTGGGCAATACGTGGCGAGAAATGGAATACCACCTGGACATTCTTCGAGCTACCAAGGGTGCTCACATCGAAATTTACTGACGTAAGTACTTGTATTTAAAACTTCATAAATGTCTTTACAATATATTGAAACACCGATTGCACAAATTTGTGATACATGTTATAGGCACAGACGTTGAATACCAAAAAATAAAGCAACTCTGGTTCAAAGAATGGATGCCGATGTGTGTAATAAAGCATTGAACAGAACAAAGGATTAGGATCCATAAGACATGTGTTTGGCCCATGAAATAAGACTAAAATTCGATTTTGTAATACTCAATTATTTCACTTTTAAATATTAGAAGGTTCATTATGTACGATTTTAATAATATTTTTTGCATTTTGTTCGAATTTATATAACTTACACAAGCTCAAAGTTCGTATTATTCGTAGTTTTTGATGAAAAATACGCAATTTCTCCTAATTTTATCGCAATTTTTAATATATTTTTTAATATATTACTATGACCGCAGCTTTGCAACACTTTTATTTTTACATATATTGCACATTTTGATGTATTTTCTAATATATGTAAAGAAGAAAGTGTTGCACGATTGCGCTCATATAATTAATTGAGGTAAAATTAGGAGAAATTGCGTATTTTTCATCAAAAACTACGAATAATACGAACTTTGAACTTGTGTAAGTTATATAAATCCGAACAAAATGCAAAAACTATTGTTGAAATCGTACAGGATAAAGCTTCTAATATTGAAAAGTGAAATAATTAAGTCAGTATAACAAAATCGAATTTTAGTCTTATTTCATGGGTCAAAAACACGGCTTATGGACCTTGATCCTTTACTGACGTAAGTACTTGTATTAAAAAAAACTTCATAAATGTCTTTAGAGTATATTGAAACATGCACATGCTTAATTATATTAGTTTTCTTGGAATAAATCATTGTGATCAGGGAAAAACTTTATGACCACCTTATAGGTTAAACAGAAATTAAACATTTTCAAGATTTCTAATTCCGAAACTTCCAACAATTTATTTTAATGGGAAAGTTCTTTACTCACCAGTAACTTTTAACTGTTTGTAATAGTTAAAAATTGTAACATTTGTTGATAATAAGCGCTAATGTTTTCCTTTTCGCGATATTATATACTGGAAACATATCTTAATTTTAACTGAAGGAACTCACTTTGCATGGTTACATTTAAAACACGCTTCTGGAATTAGTGATATATTTCGTTAAAATTAAGCAAAATGTGATACAGGAAAAATTTCATTTGAACATTGATTTTAATTACAAAATTTTGTAACTTCTACACGTAATAAAGTAAAACGTTTCTGCAAGGAATTTTACTTAAATATGCTCCAATTTCTGGTAAGTTTGCCACATTTAGAGTACATTTAACATTTTATATATTTTAAAATGTGAAATATAAGTAGAAAAATATGTAATAGTGTGCTTTTAATTTTAAACTAACTTGTTTGAAGAAATTGAAATATTATGTGTAATATATTCTCAAATTTAGAGAGTGGTGCAGATGTTTTAAAATTAACGATGTGTACTGCAATAGGAAATTCCCGTAGAAGAAGCGCTTTAAATGCAGTAACATATGCATTTTGCTCCTGAAATAAGGATGGTTAATTACATCACATTTATACACAATTCTGGCGTTAAGGTTTTAGGTAAAAGGTCTTTGTCGCATTTATGAGTCACCACATTTACGTACATTGATCTTATATTAAATATTGGGTTATTAAAGGACAAATATGTTAATACAAATGTTATGTATATTAATATAAAATTAGATGAATTTTATTACTTTTAAAACAATTATGTATCTAGTGAAGTTTTCAGTACTTATAAACGCATTTTAGGGGAAAATCTATAAAAATAATGTTGTTGAAATAGCATAAAATTTCTTTGTTGTTATTCAACAAAAAGGCGGAATCAAAAATTTACATAATGTGATTTTAACTATATTTAAAACCTAAAAAAAACTAGGATTTAACAAATCCATCTACGCATTATTTAAAATATTAGAAAAATTACATATACTACAAATAATTGTTCGCACATTATATTAAATTCGAGCTCACGTATCAAGTGTTGTTATACAAGCTACACCACATTTTGTTAACAATATGCAAATTTTGACATTTAAAAGGTTTCATTTGAAGGCTTATTTGAATTACCCGCTTTTGCACTTTAAACCCATAATTAGATAAAAGTTTGTGTAAGGAATACATACATAGGTGCCAACCTCTCATTAATATTCCGTAATATGCGGGTTAATTTGACCCAGTTTAACAACGCGTCAAACCAGAAAAATTATTGGATGAACTTTTATTTATTATATTTCAGGTTCCTACGTGGAATTTTTTTAATTTCATTTCTTAAAAAAAATTTCTGGTGCGAAACGTGTTAAACCTGGTTCAAATTAACCCATATATTACGGAATATTAATGAGTGGTTGGCACCTATGCATTAAGTTTTAGAATATTAAAGCAGTTTTAACTTTTGTTACTTTAACTTTAAAAACGCTTATGTACATTTTAAACATTTCAGTCATAAAATAATACAATTTTGAGAGAACTATAGAAAAATATTGCTGTCAAAATAGGATCACAAATATTCACAGTTATTGAATAAAGTAAAGAAAGTAAAGAGTTATATGACACATTTTTAACTAAGTTTAAATCTTTAAAATGTTAATAATTAATAGTCTAGCCACATATTATTACACCATTTACATAGGTGCCACGTTCCCACTAACCTTCTGTAATATGTGGTTTAATCTGACCCAGTTTAACAAAGCAACAAACCAGAAAAAATATTGGATGAATTTTTATTTATTTCATTTCAGGTTTCTACGTGGAATATATTTAATTTCATTTCTTAAAAAAAATTTCTGGTGCGAAACGTATTAAACCTGGGTTAAATTAACCCACATATTACGGAAGATTAATGAGAGCTTGGCACCTCTGCATTTACCTCAACTTACGGTTAAATGCGAATAACTCGGTCAAATGTTCAAGTGGTATTCATAATTAAACTGATTAGTCTTCGGTTGCAATCAGGTGTAATCAGGTTAGTGGTGAATAAAATTTAATATGAACGAGGCTCTTGCGCTTAAGCGAAAGTTGAGGTATAAGGTAAATACGAGCGTTAAGCCTAACAAGAAAAATTGTGTTTTCAGAAAGATTAACATATACAAAGAAATATATTGCGTGTCAAAGTATAAAAAAATTTCGAACTAGGCAAAGTAATACGGGTTAGGATCCCTTAGAAAGACCCCCCCCGGAGGGCACTCTACCCTAGGGCTTATATCCCTCGTGTAGATAATCGGCCGACATAAATCAACCCAACCCAACTCGAACTAGAAATTTCTTTGATTCGAGCTAGAAATTTCTTCGATTCGAAGTAGAAATTTTCCTTATCAGATATAATATATATAATTAAATGAACATATAAATAATATATAAAATTAAATTAAATAGTTAAGTAGTTTTAAATAAAATTTCTGGAGTGAAATATTTATATAAAAGTTGAGTAAAATTCCCTTTACGTTTAGTGTTAATTATCTTAAAATTAAGAGTTTCATTACCTATTAAACAAAAAATAAATTGTTCATTCCTAAAATAATCAATAGAACACAGAAAATGCTTATATAAAAACTTTAAAGAATAAAATTAAACGTCTAAAACGAGTAGTAGATGGAAGAATTCAGTAATTTAAATTCGCGTTTGAATTTTTAGTTTAACTATTTGCTGAACTTTTCCATTTTTTAAGTTGATGATTAAATGAGCTACGTAATTAATTTTGCTTAGATGTTATCTACTTAGAACGTGATAATTATTTGTATTGGGTCTTCATATAATTAATTTTGTTGCTTTTTGAAGTTTTCCAATATAATTTGAATAAATAAATATTACAGTAACTTAATCATATCATTATTGTGTATTTGCTGGGATATTATGTTTTTACTGTGTCGTGTTTAATGCAAACACGGAATTAATATCGGCTATATTTGGCTTGTAAAACATTTTTAAAATATTATTAGAACAAATTATATTTTACATAAAAGCAATTTAAACGTTTTATTTGAATACATCAAAAAGGTTTTTTTCATAATAATAATAATAATAATAATAATAATAATAATAATAGTAATGAGTATAATGTTAATAACTTTTGTCGATAATGCTTGGCCATAAAATGCTTGTATTAGAAATAGTTTATTTTTATTCAATTAAGGCATCATAAACTTTGTCATTAAAAGTTAAGTTAATTTATGAGGATAAAATATCATAATATAATTTATAGCAACAAATTCTAGTTCTTATTTTTTAATTATTATTATTATTATTATATTGCTTAATCTCTCCAGGACATACTGAAAAGAAAATACATTGTAATGGCAATGTGCTTAAATATGATGACCCACGAATGCGGCAAAATTTTTGCATCAAAAACCCTAAGGCGTTATCTTATATACATGTGAGATAATCAAACATCCAAACTTCAGGAAAAAAAATCCTGAAACATCGTACTATTGGGTTGCGCAGGAAGTTCTTTCCGTTTGGGAAAGTTAGTTCGTACCGGACAATTCTATCATTTAATTATTAGACAAAAATTACGATATCTAATGGCTTATAATTGACAGACAGAATTTCCGGTACGAATTGGTTTTCTCAAATGAAAGGAACTTTCCGAACTACCCAATATATTTAAAGTTACACTACATACTTCTAGAATAATTTCCCATTGAAGTATACTACATATCATTATCAAACTGCGATATCACTTCCTTTATGCGAGATATAATCTCCAAATTTAGATTACTACTGCTTTTTTTTCTTTACTTTTGTGTTTTAAATATCGCCACGACATTGAAGGTAGTTTTTGTGCTGTTATATACGGACAGACGGACCAAACGACGACTATAGATGCTACATATTTATATATAATTATGAACGCACCTAATAAATAAATAAATAAATAAATACCTACACCGAACAAAGAAAACTATTTTTGAAAAATTAAAATCATAACACTATTTAGTATACCTCTATTATATTTGCTATCATTTAAAATTTTACATATTTAAATATTCTACTGTCTCTACTGTCATTTTCTATATAGATTTTACACGTAATTTATAACCACAAGTTTTTCTATTTGTATATTATTGTGCTGCTTTGTGAATTAAAATTAATTAAAACATCCTTTGTAGCAGAAAATTTTATCAAGACACATTTTACTATAAATTAATGACATAATAATGAAAGTAGTAAATCCGAATTAATATTTTAATGTAATTTTTCTGAATTTTACTCTGTCCATTATCTGCGAATAAGAAAAAATAAACTTTAACACATATAACGTAAAAGCCATTATGGCTTCAATTTTTAATAAGGCTTAAGAGCTCTTATGGCAACATCTAATGCCATTAAAAGGAGTAAAATGTACCATAATCTATATTTATTTTCTCAGACATCTTTAAATGTCTTGGACTCTATAATTAAACATTTTTAATAAGATAATGCGTTAAAATAATCTAATCTTTTAAACTGTCAGCGAAGATATTTACAGCTCTTTAAATCCGTTCATAGTGACAATTAATTCTTTTATAAACTTTTTTTTTTCAATTTATGTTTACTTATGATGTTAACACTTTAATAGCTGATGTACCGCTTCCTGAATACTAGGCCTATAGCACATAAATGGCGGCTGTCGTAAGCGGATTTTTTTTCAGCGTTTTTACAGTCCCATGAATATAAATATAATTTTTTTTTCTAAAAATATTCTAATTATTTAATGTGCCATCCCGATAATGCCCGAATTACTGAAGCAATTTGAACCTTATTGGGGCAATGTATAGATCTAGTTCGTTAACTTAGTACGTTGCTTTATAGCTTATAGTCCAAAAACATTAAATCAAATATATATATACAGGGTGTCCGAAAAGTCTGGAATGAAAAACGGCAAAATGCATGATCAATATTTTTGAAAAATCTATTTAGGGATATGAAAGTTCCCCCCCCCCCAATTTTCTCCCCGGGGGGAAAGGGAGCAACTTTGAAATCTTAAATGATGACCCCCATTTTTTATTGCAGATTCGGATTCTACGGAAAAAAATACGCAACTTTTGTATTGAACATTTTCTTCGAAACATTGTAGATGGCGCTTTTATCGAGTGCAATGCTGTGAGAATCGTTACCATTGCAATGTCTGGAAACTCTCGAATAACTCGAGAAATATACATCAGATTGAAAAACGGAAAAATACGTGTTTAATATTTTAGAAATATGGCAACTTTGTCATCCCTAAAAAGATTTTTCAAAACTATAGAACATGCATTTTTCCGTTTTTCAATACGATGTATATTCCTTGAGTTATTCGAGCGTTTCCAGACATTGCAATGGCAACGATTCTCACAGCATTGCACTGGATTACAGCGCCATCTACAATGTTTCGAAGAAAATGTTCAATATAAAGTTACGTATTTTTTCCCGTAGAATCCGAATCTGCAATAAAAAATGGGGGTCATCATTTATGATTTCAAAGTTGCCCCCCTTTCCCCCCGGGTGGGGCAAAGTTGGGGGGGGGCATCTTTCATATCCCTAAATAGATTTTTCAAAAATATTGATCATGCATTTTGCCGTTTTTCAATCCGATGTATATTTCTCGAGTTATTTGACCGTTTCCAGACTTTTCGGACACCCTGTATACATTACTGTTTTTCGAAAAATTTGAATAAAAATACTTTTATTTGCGGAGGTTTCAATATAAATAGATTTTAAATGGAATATTATGAACAAACACACTGTTAAAAAGACAAATTTTTCTAATATAAAAACACAACTTCTTCCGAGTTACTTACGATTCCGAAAAGCGTTCTTTATATTTAGAAACTTCAGAAAACAACACATTTTCGAGATTTAAAGAAGTATTTATAAAAACAACGTTACCTGTGCTGCTACCGATTGTCAGAAACGTTTTGAAGTAGTTGGTATAGTGTATTAATCAGGTTTCTTAAACCTGGACATCCGTTTTTAGGATATTAATATTCAATTAAATATTTTCATCTGTATATTTGAATTTATACATCAGAGAGTAACAAAATAACATTAATTTTAATGTTAATATTAATGCTTTTAATTTCTAATGTTTGTCTGTAAAACCTGTTTGTTGAAGAGGAATATGTTTCCTTTAGAACTGATGGCATTCACGAAACCTATAGTCCGGATTGAGAAAACTGATTTATACTCTATAAAACCTGCTCCGAAACGTTTAAAAAAATCAGTGGCAAACACAATAAACTTTGTTTTTATAAATGCTTCGTTAAATCTCGAAAAATTATTGGTTTCTGAAGTTTCTAAAGAAAAAGAGTTCTTTTTGGAATCGTAAGTCACTCGGAAGAGGTTATTGCATAATTTCTTTCGTGTTTATTGTATATTTTTCTAGATTAACACGTTCAATACCGGGTTAAAATTAACAGAATTTTATTTTAATTGAGAAATTCCTAATTCAGATCAGAAAATACTACGAGCAATATTTGTATTATTTAATGACATACATTTCCTGATTGTATTACATAAACAATTTTCTTTCAAAATTTCCGGTGTGAAATCGTAATTTTGGATTAAAATTGCAATATTAAATGAGTGTTCAAGCGACGCCACTACAGAGCCTAGAATACATAGTGTGGAAAACAATTACAAAATAGTACTAAAAAATTGAATCCGATAAATGTAGAACGATGCTGAAAGGGTGACGGGTCACATCTTCTAGCAGTGCGTAGACAGGGTGGAGGTCCAGATGGTTTGGATACCACTAATTTTCTAAAAATATTTTTGCCCTATCTAATCGGAGAATTTTCTGCGATATTGAAGGCGAAGAAAACTTTATAATATTACTTGTGTTCCACAGCATTTGCCCCCCCCCCTCCCCCGTCTCAGGCTATGCCACTGTCTGCTAGCTCTTTTCAACGCAAACATTGTATAAGAATCGAACTGAGAAAACGTTTCAGCTGGTGGTAAATATTTTAAATAATTAAATTGTACCCTATTTCATTTGACTTGGATAGTGATTTTCATAAGCTTTGAAAATATGAATGATATTGTCCATGGCCAAAAAAACGTAATACGCATTCTTTTGAGCCTGGTTGCAGTATTCGATACAAGATAACAAACTAGAAACTAGCATACCAAAGGATGAATCTCTGCTAGAACAGTGGAAAAGATTAATTCACTGATATGATAAGAAACTAACTTTGAAATCAGTTACATCTGAAATATACACTTACAAGAAGATTTTATTAACAGAAAATACGTTCATGTTGACAATACTGAAACGGTAACTTCTGCTAAAGGTTAGATTTTTAAAGCAGATGTCGCTGCGATCGCCCTATCATTGTACCGCATCGTTGCACGTTTATCGGCTACAATTTTTTAGCAGTTTTTAAAGCATTGCCAGTTTGGCTTTTTTTAAATTCCGAAATTTCGCATTCATACCAGAAATTTCCTATAATGTTCTTTTGCTTACTTAATGGCACATATATCGTGATTTATTAATATAAAAATTGTTGTTTCAGAATTTGCGATTTGAATTCGAAAATTTTGAATTAAAAAACGGTAAAAACATTTCCCACACTGTGTATTCCAGGCGCTATAACGCCACGTATACGTCTTCGGTAGCGAACGTGTTAAGAAAAAAATGTATAAATCTGTAATTTTTTATTACAAAGGCAAAAAAACTGCCATTTTGTCTTAGAACAAGATATGAAAGTACGTAAACTTATTTAATAGACACATATTGAAAATAAACATGTACTTAAATATTTTTTATGGCTTGATTTACATTTATTTTGCTTCAAAAAACAAAAGGAATAAGACATGTCATCATTCGGGAGAAAAAATCGATCGAGTGACTGTTTCGAAATATATTTCTATAATTGAAATATTTGAATGATTATTAGTAATCGAACTGTTCAAGTCTTACACTTGAGTTTCAACGCAAATTATTTCATTATGTATTTACGATAATTTGAATCGAATTATGTTTTTTGAATAAAATCCCCCAGAAAAGTTAGTATCTTTGAAAAACGATTATCTATCTGTTTTCCAACCAATAGCCAGGTTTACAGGAAAATTATAACTTTTTAATACCACTATTTTCGTATAGTGTTAGTTGCCTTATTTAATCGCATAATTTTTGTAATTAATTAAAGTGACTGTTTCTCTACAAAAATAACGGTATACAAAAGAATATTTTAATATTTTCCAAACGGGGCGATAGTGTTTGAGATTAAGGTATTTTATCTCATTAAAGAGCCGGACATTAAACTGTTTTTGTTTTGTCTTTTAATTCCTATTAATATATATCTTTATGACGAATTTAAATTGTGCTTTTGCAAAAAATCTGACAATTACCCATTTAGTTTCAAATTCAGATTATTCTAGCGACTTATCTATGTTTGGAAGACTGTAGTATCTGTACGGTAGTATAGTAGGTATTTAGGAAATATGCATTAGATGCATAATTTATATCAAGTTTAAATCTGAAATCGCTTGACAGTACCAAATAAATAAGTAATATAAAAAAAAATTAAGTCAATTCCTACTTAGGTCAAAAATAATTTTTTTCCAGCGATCTACACGCTTTGCCACTGACGGTATTTATTCCTAAATTTATATCCTGCTAAATATCTTATATAAGAGAAATTTATTTTTGAGTAATATCCTTCCGTCTCAGGCGAGGCTCAATCCTGGGACCTTGTGGTTACGAGATCAGAGCTTAACCGACTGCGCTATCAAGACTTGTGAGTGAGTGTTTTTGAATGGAACTAATGTCTGAAATAAGTCGGCTCGTGTTGATATTTTTTCTCCCATATAAAACTAAAACTAATTAATTAAATTTAATTAATGAATTAATATTTGAAAAACTGTATTAACATCAAGTGTCATCCACGACAAGTTTTAAAAATTGTATTTGAACTTGAGCGGATGAATAAAAATATTTTATTAATGATTGAAAATTTGAACAAGATACATAAATATATATAGGGAGAGTGTGAACTAATAATAGGAATTGAAAAATAAACAATTTCTTAATTCTCAAGAAAGTAAATGTTGTATTAAGAAATTTAGATTTTGAATCCAAATATTTCTTTTACAAAATTTATAGATGATTAATTTTTCTTGAGCTTAATAACGTGTCATTTTAATTGCTAGAGAAACAAAAGATCTCTATTCAAAACTCCTGTAAAATTCATCGGAAATGCTAAAGTCATTATGTTAGATAAAAGTTCTGTATGACTCGTTAATGGCATGCGCAGGTAAATATCTTTAGTAACTAACACATGGGCTGATAAGTTCCCGGTCTAATAAAGAAAACACAACTTTTTAACAAAGCTTTATAACTTTATGACTTTATAACTTTAATAAATAACATAACTTTAATTATAAATAATAATAATTTAATAATAATACTACACGCTTTGCCACTGACGGTATTTATTCCTAAATTTATATCCTGCTAAATATCTTATATAAGAGAAATTTATTTTTGAGTAATATCCTTCCGTCTCAGGCGAGGCTCAATCCTGGGACCTTGTGGTTACGAGATCAGAGCTTAACCGACTGCGCTATCAAGACATAAATATATATACATAGATTGTTCTATTTAATTCGTATAGTGTTAGTTGCCTTATTTAATCGCATAATTTTTGTAATTAATTAAAGTGACTGTTTCTCTACAAAAATAACGGTATACAAAAGAATATTTTAATATTTTCCAAACGGGGCGATAGTGTTTGAGATTAAGGTATTTTATCTGATTAAAGAGCCGGACATTAAACTGAATCATTCTTTTCATTCATCACTGGTGTCCGTACGACCACGTTTAAATTCAGCAAACCAGTCAATAATGGTTGATTTACCTGGTGCAGTGTCCGGATAACGCTTATATAGCCAAGCTTTTGTTTGAACGATATTTTTTCCCCATCAAATAACAATAATAATTTAATAATAATAATAATTTAAAAATAATACATTTTATAATAATAATTTAATAATAATAATTTAAAAAATAATTTTATAATAATAATTTTATAATAATAATTTAATAAATTATTAATAATAATAGTTTTATAATAAATAACATAATTTTATAAGGAAAAAGCTCCAAACAGTGCTCAGAACTCGTTGTTGCTTTTGGTCAAAAGTCAACACGCGCGGCAGCCACTTTGACAACAGCTTTTTCATAGACAAATGTTCATTCAAAATAAAACCTACACGTTCCTTGGATATCTTCAGAGTATGAGCTATCTCCTGCAACTTCACTTTACGGTTCCCAAAACGATTTTGTGGACTTTTTTTATGTTTTCCGGAGTAACCACCTCTTTTGCGTGGTGCATCACTGGTGTCCGTACGACCACGTTTAAATTCAGCAAACCAGTCAATAATGGTTGATTTACCTGGTGCAGTGTCCGGATAACGCTTATATAGCCAAGCTTTTGTTTGAACGGTATTTTTTCCCCATCAAATAACAATTCTTGAAATTCTTGTTATCCATTTTTTTGTTTATCAACAAAGTCGTTCAACTAAAACCACTCTAACGTTTTATCCACAAGGCGAATCGTCATGGCATTTTTTCTACTACTTTTTAAAGGTTACTATTTACTAAAAAAACATCGGTTCGGCGATTGCAACGCCATCTGTGTGCCAGACCGGGAACTTCTCAGCCCATGTGTTATTATCGGATATGCATATAAACTATTTGTTTGATCAAAAATCGATGTATAATATTTGTTGCTATATAAATGATAATTTATGTTTTTATCCACCGCTCCCTGAATACTATCCTTAAGCCAGGGGTGATTGTGTTCCCGTATTTTGTACACTACTAAATTTATATAGCAATATTCTGAGTATGCCATAATTTATCGATTAAAGAAGAAAAAGATTGCTATATAAATTTAGTGGTGGACAAAATACGGGATTTATATGCCAGTATTTAAAAAAAATTGCCTTTCTCTTATGAGATTAAAAAAGTCAAAAGGTACTTTTAAAATATACTGGTGATAAAATCCTGGAACGGTAAAAATTCTGAAAAAACAACCGCTGAGATAGCCGCCATTTTTGTGTCAGTGCATAAGCCTATTATTCAGAGGCCGGTGTGTTACAAGTAGTGTGAGTAATCAAGTTACGAAGTGATAGTTTCTTGTTATTTATTTTATTTTATTTGTGTAGAGTAGGGGTAGCCAACCTTTTCTGGCAAAAATCGTTCGACACCTGTTTTTTTTTTTTTTTTTTTTTTTTTTAAATAAAAAATTAACTTTATTTTATCACATAAGTTCACTCTTTATTTAAGGCGAATAATTCTGTTAAAAAATGGAAGTAGCTCTGTGCACTCGTGCCACAGGTTGGCAACCGGTGGTGTAGAGTGTCAGATACATAATTGCTTTATTTTTCTCTTTTTATTGCTATATACATATTTCATTATATTTATTGCACTATACATTATTGCTATATACATATTTCATTATATATATTGCAATATAAATTATTGCTATATACATATTTTTATACATATTTCATTTATTAGGTGCTTTTGAATAATATGTATACATTTAAAACAGCCTGTGAACTTCACATTTTGCTTTATGTATAGATCATTCTCGTGCCTTGTATAAATCTGGCAAAAAAAATCTTTTTAAACACTTAATATACGAAATACATCTGCATCAGATATATAATTGAAATCAAGGTTAAATGTAACATTGCTTGCCAATTACCAAATAATTTTGGCAAAATTTGAAGTAATTGGGATAGAAAGAGAAATTTATCTTTTGAATCCTAATACGTCTTTTACAAAATTAATTGATATAGAAGACTAATTGTCCTCTAGCCTAATGACGCGTGAGATTAGTTGCTAGAGAAACAAATGATTATTATTCTTATCGGGAAATCCTCGAAAATTGATCGGAAATGTCAATAGGTCAGAGAAAAGCTTTGTGTAACTCGAATGCGACATTTATATGGAGGAAAATACTCTTAATCTTATTTCCGGATATGTATATGAAGTACTTTCTTCGATCAAAAACCGATATTTTAGAATTGGTTATTATAGAGATGATAATCTTTATTTTCGAAAATTTATGAAGCGATAATTGCTTGTGATTTATTTTATGTTATCTGTTAAGATTGGCGGATATAACATTGTTAATTTTTTAGTTTTAAGTCCTATTAATAAATATTTTAGATATTTAGCGCTGTTGAATATATTTGTGCACTGAAAATAGCGTTAGAAGTACATATTTTTCTTGTTTAAAATATGATCCCGTCTTATTTAGATCTGGGAAAAAATATGTATTTTATTATTTCATCACTAAATTTAGAAATCTAATCTTTATTATACATATAAGGTGCGCATAACGTCTTTTACTGATTACAAACAAACAATTACTGCGGAAAACTTGTTTTTCTTAGGTATAAGTTTATATGTGTAAATTGTAAATACAAAAATCAAGTTTTTATTAAGTCCAATTACCTTGGTAAATTTCAACGTACGCCCCTTTCTAGATCTGATAATATGAATGCGGTGTTCCAGTTCTCGGCACGTGTTGCCCATGGAGCTATGGATAACCAAGAATTGACATATTCTCAAAATGGTGAAGCTGCAATAGTAACCGGTTTAGCCGAGCGTTATTACCACCGTGGCAAAATTCCGCCAGTAAATTGGAATAGAATTTTCCTCTTATTTAAATGCCTCATTCATGCAAAATATCTGTCATAATATATCTATTCGTTTTTACTGGTGGAAGTTTGCCTCAGCTGTAGTAAGGCTCTGCATTTCAGCCATATTTTTACTACTTAAACAATCCTCCTGTCGATGTCAGTGAATTTGACCACCGCCGAGGCAAACATCTACCAGTAAATTTGAGTAGAAAGGTTCGCTTTATTTAAACGCTTTAGCCATGGAACAATGGAATAATGTAGTTAGCCGAAAGGAATACCCAGTTGCGTACCAATGGAACTTCCAGGATAAATAAAAGCGACTTGCGAGGCAAAGAGGGAGCCGTGTGAAACATAAAAAGTTAAAACGAAAATAAAATTAAATTATTTAAAGTATAATAAAAAAAATAGAAGATTAACATCAAAGAACTAAAACAAAATTTCCATTAGATCCAATATGACAGACGACACCTACCGAGGATCGAACCCATTTTAAAACAGAAAAAAAAAGACTTTTTACAGAGACCGTACATTTAGATTAAAAGTTACAAAAATAGTAAAAACTAGGAAAAATAAAAGACATTAGGCAGACTGAAGAAAATTTGTATATATATATATATATATATATATATATATATATATACAGGGTGTCCAGAAAAGGAGTACCTATTTTTAAAAATGAATAAGAAACAAACGAATAGAGTTATTTAAAAAATTCTTGCAGGAAACGGATGTGTGAAGTCTGGAATTTTGTTTATAACACTTTATTATGATAGTTCAAAATCTGACCGACAGATGGCGCTACAGCACCGAAAATTACCTGAAATTAACCGGCAAGGGTATGAATTGGCCACCCCACCTTACTCACCAGATTTAAATTCGTGTGATTTTTTTTCTTTGGGGCCATCGGAAGGATGTAGTTTACTGCCAAAATTCCACTTCGCTAGCTGAGCTCCAGCGATTAACCGCTCAAGAGTGTACAGCCATTTCCGTACAGACGTTGCAGAAGGTGTGTGCTAATTTCATTCTAAGACTCCGACATGTTATTGTGAAGAATGGAGGACATTGTCATTTAATTTTCAACTATTGCTGATGAATGCGGTAGTCGCAGCGCCATCTGTCGGTAAGAATTTGAACTAACATAATAAAATACTCTAAATAAAATTCCAGACTTCACATATCTTCACGCAAGAATTCTTTTAATAACTCTATTCGTTTGTTTCTTATTCATTTTTAAAAATGGGTACTCCTTTTTGGGACACCCTGTATATATATATACAAATACAAAAGACAACATAGTTAAGTTTAACTGAAGAGAGAGGAAAACTCAATCTTCATCACGAATTAATAAATCTTATTTAGGCCGTTTACGGTTATTGCGATCGGAGACCTCGTAGCCTGGCAATTATGTGATAATATCGTTAGGGATGTTGTAAATAGTTTTGTAAAAAATTTTTGAATGTTGACATATGCGTTTTTTTAAGAGGTCGTGCAGAGATCTTAGCGGATAGTACTGTTTCTGAAATAACGGTGGCCATTCCTGATGATTCGAAGATTTTTATTGTGAGCTCTATAGTGGTAGTATTCATATTGATGTTACTAACCAAGACCCAAATTGGACAAGCATAAGTGAGTATAGAGCGAATACATGCAATGTATAGAATAACTTTATTTGTAATAGAAAGAGTATTACTTTTAAGGAGAGGTGAAAGTGATTTATTGATACCAGAGATTTTGCTTCAAATATTTGAAAAATGTTTATTCCAATAAAAAGTTAAAATTTCAGTGCAAATTCACCTTATTTAATAATTAAAATTCATAAAGATACAACTAAATGTAAATATATTGCTTGACGGTGCGTAAAAACATACATAAAACATTTAAAAGCACATTAAGGGGATAGTGGACATTAAAAATCAAATCCTTCAATTTTCAATGGATTCATTTGGAAATTGGCCAATTTGTTAGAGTTAAACTCAAATAGTTATATTCAAAATTTTGTGTTAAAATAATAAAGTTTTAAAATTATTCAATTTTTAAATTTTTAAAATAACGAGTAATCGTCATATTTTAATATGTCCCATGCGCATTTTCCTTTGCATAAAATATGACAATATTTTTTTATAAGTTACTTTTTATATATTACAATGGAAGTTGGCAGGAATTGTAAAAGTTTGTTGAATGTGTCAGCAGAAAAAAAATATTTTTATAATTATGCTTTGTTTTTTCTAAAAAAGTAGATATATATTTTCACATGCACATAAATTTTAACACTAAAATACCCCTCAAATGCAACCTTTTTTGCTAACACTTATTTATTATCGTATAGAGAACATACAGAATAAATTTCAAAACAATCTTAGAATTAGCAATGCGCATGGAACGTTTCAAAAGTTAGAAATGTGCTAAATTTTCAGTTTTGAGAAAACGACATTTTAAGTAAGAAAATCTGTATACATCTATAGAGTTTTTATAAATATAAAAGCTTATATCTCTGCGAAGAAGCATCAGAATTGAAAAAATTCTTTTTGCGTCAGATAAATTTGAGCATCTAGTTTCATAATTCTCCAAATTAAAAATTTCGATATTTTAGTCGAATTTCGTGATTTTGAAAGTCCACTGTCCCCTTAAAGTCCTTTTAAAATTCAAAACGTTTTCAACCGAACTACTCGGTCATCATCAGTGATAAACCTGATGATGACTGCAACAAAATGTGTCCTTGATATAAAACCCAAAAGAAGAAACCATCAGTGAAAAGGTTTTTCACTGATGATTACCGAGTAGTTCGATTCTTTAGATTTAGATTCTTTAGTCCGAATAGTTCGATAACTTTTTGAACTAGAAGACTGATTTTTCTTGAGTTTAATGACGCGAGAGATCAGTTGCTAGAGAAACAAACGGTCATGCATTTAATCGGACACTCTCCGAAAATTCATCGGAAATATCAATAGGTTCGATAAAAGCTTTGCGTAAATCAATAATTATATATTCACATGTAAATGGTAACAATAAATCTTTATATTTTCGGTTACTTATGAGACCTTGTTTCTATCATACACTGCTTTTATTTAATTCATCTCAAATTGATCGTCTGCATTATCATATTGCGACTCATAGTATGGTCATCTACTAAATGGAGTGGTAAATTTAAAAAGAAGTACAATAATAATTATAATAATAATAAATTAAACCTGGTTTGGTAAAACTTGTGGAAGGGAAAAGTTTTCCGTGGGGAAAGTTTTCCATTTCGACTGGTTTCTGTCTTAGTATGTATTAGGTTGCTCGGAAAGTTCTTTCTGTTTGGTTCTTTCTGTTTCAAGTTTGTTCGTACCGTAAAATTCTATCATTTAATTATTAGAGATCAATTCCTATATCTAATGTCTAATAATTGATGGGCAGAATTTTCCGGTACGATTTGGTTTTTCCAAACGGAAGGAACTTTCCAAATAACCCAATATAATTGTATGGTTTTCTTTTCAACGGGTCCGTAATTATTTTTCCTTATAAGGCAGGATTTCTTTATAGAGAGGTTGTGTTTCCACGGGTTTTATTACAAATAAATCTGCATGTTTTTATAAACCCGTGTAGATGGTAAACAGAGAAGAAAAATGTTATCCTGATATTTATTGCTTAAATTTAATTATGAAGTTACGAAATTGATCCGTGTCATAAAAAAAACTAGTCTCTTTAATACTTCCCAACATAGTTGAAAAGTGTTTGTGACTTCGGATTATATGGGTGTCTTCCTGTCTGACCTATTTCTAACTCAAGTAAATATTCTTCGATTAAATTAAACTTAGAATATGTAAATTGAGATTTACCGTAGGACATTCCCAATCAAAAATGGAATGTGTAGCATCAATAGTTTGTATACAAGGACAAACAAAATAATTTCGTTACATTATGGTGTATGGGGAAAATCATTTGCAGTGTATTTTAAAGAAGTTACACTAGAAGGAGTGTAACGTGTGTTATGTAGAAGGAGTACATAGCATTTATCATTAATTTACAACGGCACACAAAATAATTATTTTACATTATGACCTATTGAGAAAAGTCGTTTGCAGGGCATTTTAATGAAATTACACTATTTCAAACTTAATGGAATTGCTGTGCACCGAGTTGTACTATAAAGTGCTTACATTAGAATATGGGGTGGTTAAACTCATATATGGTAATACGAACAAATCTTGTGTGTATATATATATATATATATATCATCATCATCATCATCATCATCAACCGTTTTCAATCCACTGCTGGATGTAGGTCTCCCCCAGATTTTTCCATTGTTGCCTGTCTAGTGCTTTAGTCATCCAATTAACACCGGCCACTTTTCTGATTTCGTCACTCCATCTTACTTGAGGTCGTCTTCTTGGTCGTTTTACATCTCTGGGATACCACTGTAGGGTGTTTGTGCTCCATCTATTGTCTTGTCTTCTTGCAATGTGCCCAGCCCATTTCCATTTTAGCCATTTAATTCTCTCGATAATGTCAAAAACTTTCGTCTGACTTCTTATCCACGTTATTCTCTTTCGGTCTCTTCTGGTTATGCCTAGCATACATCTTTCCATACTTCGCTGTGTTGTTTGTAATCTTTGTACCATCCGTTTTGTTAGTGTCCAAGTTTCTGCTCCATAAGTTAGTGCAGGCAAAACACATTGGTTAAACACCTTTCTTTTCAAACAAAGAGGCATGTTACTCTTCAAAATAATGTTGTTCTTCCCAAAAGCACTCCATCCATTTCTTATTCTTCTATTGATTTCATTCATGATACTGTTGTCTGAAGATATTTCTTGTCCAAGGTACACATAACTTTCAACATCTTTAATCTCAGTGTTGTTGTAGACGATTTTCTTTTTTGATGCAAATGAATTGAACATCAATATATATGCAAATTTTATCTTAAAAACGGCTCTACCGATTTTGACTAAATTTTGTATCTTACTGTTTTCGAACACGAGAAGACCATTGAGCTACGACACATGTTAGATAAAAGTCAATTATGGGGTCATTTTGAGTCACTACGAGTCAGGGTCAAGCTAATTTTATCTAAAACACGGCTCAAACGATTTTTACTAAATTTTCTATCCTACCATTTTGAGACACGAGAAGGCCATTGGGGTGTATCTAATGTTCTAAAAAATTCGAATAATGGGTCATTTTGGGCCACTACGGGTCAAGCTATTTTTATCTAAAAGATGGCTCTAACGCTTTTGACTAAATTTTGTATCCTGCCGTTTCGAATTACGAGAAGACCATTGAACTAGGTTACATGTTCGAGAAAACTCAGTTAGTGGGTCATTTTGCTCAGTTAGTGGGGTAACTATGGGCCAATGCATTTCAATGGGAATGAAGGTTGAAACAGTTATTAAATTGTTGAACAGTGGACAGTAAACGGAGTGCCACGAATCTCGCCAAATGTAGCCATATTTGGCGAAATTTTTTCGACATTGGCAAGATTTGTGTCAGAAAATCGATTTTCTACCAATATCAAAATACATGCTTGGCGCCAAATGAAAGAAAGTCTCCAAGTCTGCGATTTTTCGCCAAATATTAGCGATATTTGGCAAAACAATTGGCTTTCAGAATCTGAAAGAGTTTTCCGGAAATTCTCAATTGGAGCCGCTATACATGATTCAACCAATCAGAGTTTCAATCAATTCTATTCGACCTATTCAACCAATCACCGTCGTTGAGCAATGCAGACTTTGTTCCGTACAACGCATACCTGCTGAAAAAATACAACTACCACATGAAGGTCGATGTTATACCGAGTTAAACATAAAGCTAATTTTAACCGAGTATAGCTCGGTCATCCCAGCTAGTGTTGATTTACAGGGACACACACAACAAAAAGTATTTGATAATCGCTGGAAGTGCGTTTTCAGACGTTGTATGCGTCTTTAAGCTTAAACAAATTTCAACATATTACACTGTATGTCAAAACTCTCGGCTCTCGTAAGATCGCCGAAAGCCAAGCAGCATCGACCACGGTCAGTGCTTGGGAGGGTGCATCGTCTATCCTCTCTCGTCTGCCTCTGCTGTGGGACCGTGTACGTTAATGGGAGCTGGTGCACGTTAAATCTGTTCGTGGCTCCAAAGTCCTCCAAGTTCTGTATAAGCGCTACCTCTGGGGGTGCCAATCCAGATGCAGGTCTCTCATCTGGAATTGGTTCAAAATTAGGAGACCTGGGGGGATAGTACAATAGACCTCTGGTCGCGGTGCTTTGGCTTTCGAGCCTCCCCCACAGTAATACAGTAATACAGTAATGTCAAAACTCTATAGCTCATATACAGGACTGCACGAAATATTTCATAAGCATTAGTGTCTCTGGGCGTGACTTGCTTAGGGGTGCTTTATAAACGTGCATTTTTCAACTTAAATATATTTAGTATGTAGAAAGTGTATGCAGAATATAAATAAATTAATATACAGGGCTGTGAAACAAATTGGATATATTGCCATTTATGAATAATAATTGCTGTAAGTGTGTTTTTAGATGAGCTATGGGTCTCCTATTGTTATTAAGTTAAAAGAATATATGTATATCATATATAGGGCTGCGCAAAAATATTTAAGTTACATTCTATGGGCGGTAATTGCGGAAAATGAAGTTTCTAATGTGTTATGCATTTTCCACCTAAATTAAATTTTAGCAAAGCATGTGGTGTGTATATAAATTTATAGAGCATAATAATGGCTGCTTAAAATAATTCAAATATCATTCTGACTATGTCCGCTAATTGATGAAATCGGATTTTTAATTTACTTAGTCTGTAAACTTATTGAATAATAAAGTTTCGTTAAAGCAGGGCTCCCAAATGGTCCGCCAACTGAATACCAATATTTTTTAACAGAAAATTTTATGGTAGATTTCTACAATATTTCAGCAAAAATTTACCTCCGAAGGTGGTTTCTGCAAAATTCGCAAGAAAAATCTAAAAATTAATTTTTTTCTAAAAAAATACCGGTATTCGAACAGCGGACTATTTGGGAGCCTTGTTAAAGTGTTCTGTAAGTGTTGGAAAATGTTTCATAAACTACATGTGATGCATCATATGTTCTTTTATGTTTTAAATTATATTCTTAAAGTCTGAAACTACATTTGTCTCTTTAGATAATTTCTGTCTGTGTAAACCTTTATTAAAATCTCTTTTAAACACATCTTTACTAAGTACCATTACCAGTTTGTAAATGGTTCCTATTGTCATTGATGATATAGTCTTTAAATGACATAGAAAAGTGGTACAAGTCAATTTTTTCCCTTTATTATAATTCGGTTAATTTGAAAGATACAGAAATATAGTGAGGTGTAATGATATTGTTCTATTTAATGAGACCCATCATCAATTTGTGAATGGTTCCTATTTTCACTGATGATATAGCCTTTAAATGACATAGAAAAGTGGTATAAGTCAACTTTTTCTCTTTCTTATAACTCAGTTAATTTTAAAGATACAGAAATATAGTGAGGTGTAATGATATTGTTCTATCTAATGAGCTCCATCATCAATTTGTGAATGGTACCTATTTTCGCTGATGTCTTTAAATGACATAGAAAAGTGGTATAAGTCAACTTTTTCTGTTTATTATAATTCGGTTAATTTGAAAGATACAGAAATATAGTGAGGTTCTATTTAATGAGACCCATCATCAATTTGTGAATGGTTCCTATTTTCACTGATGATATAGCCTTTATATGACATAGAAAAGTTGTATAAATCAACTTTTTCTCTTTATTATAATTCGGTTAATTTTAGAGATACAGAAATAGAGTGTTGTGTACTGATCTTGTTCTATCTAATGAGCAGCAGCATCAATTTATCAATGACTCCTATTTTTACTGATGATGTAGCTTTTTAAATGACATGGAAAAGCGGTGGATGTCAGCTTTTTATTATAATTAAATGAATTTCAATGATACAAAAATACCGTGTTGTGTAATTACCTTGTTCTATTTAATAAGCACTATCACCAATTTGTGAATAGTTCCTATTATTATTGATGATATTAGTCTTCTAAATGATATGGAAAAGTTGTATACTTTTTAAAAATTGTAATTCAGTTAATTTCAAAGATGCAGAAATATAACGTCGTATAATGATGCTGTTCAAGCAAAACGAAAAATTTTATAAATGACCAATTTTATCTAGAAAAATCATATGAAAAATTAAAAAAAGTAATTTTCTAAAAATTAATGGAAAGCATATTTCATTAGTATAATCTTAAAACCTTCTCACCGCCGCGACCTGATATATCCGTTCACTATGCTGTAGGTTTCATAGCAATACAAGGTTTTTTAAATTTATATAATTCTACAAATATAATGCATTTTTAAAACATCAAGTAATGATTGATACTGTCAAGGATTATACTTATATACGTAATTAAGTTTTTTATCTCAAGTTTGAAAATTCAGATTTTTTAAGCATTTTAAAAATTTAAGAGAAAACAACATTACAAATTTGCCCTTTTGCTCGGCGGTCAGGGGGTAAATTCGTAGTTTATTTTCTGCTCTTTTGCAGTGCCAACATATCTCATACAGGTGAAACAATTAAGGCAGTTTCAGACCTTTTGAGACACAATGGTATTTATGGTTTTGGAAACATCCTTAGCTGAGAAGTATACTTGTACGTTTTATGTTACTATGTCATTTCCTAAACCGTTTTTTATGCTTTTAACATTAAATTTACAAAGTCGATCTGTTTTATGCATTTAATTTGCATAAAGCAATAATCTAAAATTACTTGAAAGTTACCAACTGAAATTTCGCAAGAATTCTAACGAAATTACAGATGAAGAAAGAAATTTAGCTTTTGGACCCAAATACTTCCTTTAATAAATTAACTGAAACAGGAGACTGGTTGCTTTTGAGTTTTATGACGCGTGAGACGCAATGGTATTAATGGTTTTGAAAACATTCTGAGATGAAAACTATACCTGAAAGTTTTATGTTACGTCGTTTCCTAAACTGTTTTTTATGCTTTAACCATTAAATTTACAAAGTTTACCTGTTTTATGCATTTAATTTGCATAAAGCAATAATCTAAAATTACTTGAAAGTTACCAAATGGAATTTCGCTAGAATTCTAACGAAATTAAAGATGAAGAAAAAATTTAGCCTTTGGATCCAAATACTTCATTTACTAAATTAACCGAAATAGAAGACTGGTTGTTTTTGAGTTTCATGACGCGTGAGATTAGTTGCTATAGAAACAAATGGTCATGATCCTAATCGGAAACTCCTTTAAAATTGATCGGGAACGTCAATAGGTTACACAAAAGTTTTGCGTAACGTGAGAATGATATGTATATGTCTGCAGGTAAATACTGCTAGTATTATTTCCGGGTATGTATATGAACTATTATGTTCGATCAAAAATCGATATTTAAATTTTTGTTGCTATAGAAATGGTTATCAACGTTTTGGAAAATTCACGAAGCGTTCTTTTTTGTGATTTACTCCATTTTATCTAATTAGAGTGGCGGATATTACTTCGTTTACATTTTGTCGTTTAATTCCTATTAATACATCTTTTATTATTGAGAGACTCCTAAAGATAATTACCTGTAATTTTTAATGGATTTTTTTTTTGTTTATTTAATTGCAGCTGTTTAGCGATTAATAGAAGACAAAAAATTCTATTCGGAAGAACAATACAAAGTCCGTACGCTGTCACCACAATTTTTAAATAGAATTTGTCGTCTTATTTAAATGCAGAAAAATATTCCAAATCTTGAAATTAAAAAAGGCGTCTACAATTTCTGCTATTTAAATATTAAATAGAAAAATTCTATTAAAAAAATGAAGTAAAAGCGTACGAACCCGGCAATATATATAATTTAAACAATACATTAGCTTGATGAAACAGCACCGACAAACGGGCGATAAATCACAATTAAATAATGAAACTTTGTATGAATCACCATAAAAACAAAAGAACACACAGACTGTGTGTTCTTTTGTTTTTATGGTGATTCATACAAATTTTCATTATTTAATACATTAGCTCCAGCAACCTAAATAGGAAATTTTGATGCCACAGAATAATTCATGTATACATATCCCAAAATAATACTAATAATATTTACCTGCAAATACAGGGTGATTGGAAAATAATTGAAAATTTTTTAATGTGTAGTAGAGGGAGCCTAAACAAACATTTTCGTTGTAGAATGTGTGTCCGGAAATGTTGCGTTTAAGCGCAGGTGATGAAGAAAATGTGAATTGTGCAAGGAGAGACAGCATGGGCGTCAATATATAGCGCTGCAAAACTAGACTGCATTAGACTGCAAAACTGTACATATTTTATTGACGATGGCACACGTCATTACCGGACGCACATTCTATGACAAGAATTCTCATTTTTGTCCCCTCTAACACCCTTTAAAATTTTGATAGATAGTTTCCGATCACTGTGTATCTGTCATTATCGATTTACACCAAAGTTTTATGTAGCCTACCGACATTTCCGATCAATCTTTGGGGAGTTTCTCATTCAAATCACGAGCATTTGTTTTCTAGAAACTGGTTAAACGCGTCTTTAAGGTCAACGACAAACTTTCTTATATCAGGGTTTGTATGCTTTTACCACAATGTTTTAATAGAAATTTTCGCCTTATTTAATTGCAGAAAAGTATAACAAATCCTACCTTTAAATGCGATGTATCCAAATTCTGATATTTAAATATTAAATAGAAATTTTTTTATAAGATGTATTCTTCTCAACTGGGCAAAAATGTTCGGACCAGGATTCGAAACCGGGATCCCTTGGATGAAGCTGCCAGTGCTCTACCAACTGAGCAATCCCGGACGGATATGGCAGAACTATTTCACCCAGTTAACCTTAATGATCATAGCATCTTGTCTGATATCTGAATCAGCACAACAGAATAAATCACAGGTAATGGACCTCCAGTAAACGACGGAAACGTGATTACACTAGATTAATTTTACCACAATTATAATTGTATTATTTACCACTATTATAATTGTGTTAAAATTAATCTAGTGTTTAGTCGAGGTCCCATTACCTGTGATTTATTCTGTTGTGCTGATTCAGATATCAGACCAGATACTATGTTCATTAAGGTTAAGTGGGTGAAATAGTTCTGCCATATGCGTCCGGGATTGCTGAGTTGGTAGATCATTGGCAGCTTCAGCCAATGGATCCCGGGTTCGAATCCTGACTCGGACTGTTTCGCCCAGTTGGGAAAATTACATCTCATATCATTTCTTTATGAATTAGAATAATTGTGGTAAAATTAATCTAGTAGAAAAATTCTATTAAAAAATTGTGGTAAAAGCTTACGAACCCTGTCTATGTCACTTAATTCTGTAAAGGAAATATTTGGAAGCAAAACGCTTTTTCTTCCTCAACTTTAATTCGTATAAGTATTCAAATGAAATTTTATTTGGTAACCGGCAAGAAATTTTAGATGTAATATTGATATAAATTATATGGACGTAACAACCATATAAGTCGATATAAATCATATGCATTTGTAAACGGTCTGAGAAAAGTACCCAACTCGTTTGATGTTGATATTTTTCTCGCGTCTTGTATATTCCTGTCACAAAACTGTAAATATTTTATGTTTTAACACTAAATTTACAACCTTAATCTGCATAAAACATAATTTATATCAACATTACATCTAAAAATTCTTGCCAGTTACCAAATAAATTTTCATTTGAATGCTATACGAACTAAAGTTGAAAACAAAAATCTTTTACTTCCAAATATTTCCTTTACAGAAATAATTGAAATAAGGGAACGGTTGTACTTGATCTTAAAGACGCGTTTGATAAGTTGCTAGAGGAACAAACGCTCATAATTTTAATCGGAAACTCCCCAAAAATTAATCGGAAATGTCAATAGGTTAGATAAGAGCTTGGTTAAATCGAGAACGACATTTATTTGCAGGTAAATATTATTAATATTATTTTCGTATATGTTTCCAGATTAAGCTGTTTCATCAAAACTCGATATTTAGGTTGATGAAGCTAAGTTACAGTTTAAAAAAATATTTAAAATATATATATATTGTTTTAAAAATGATATTTCCTGCTTTCAGAAAATTACTATGCAATTGTTTGAAGATGTTTATTTCCTTTTTATCTGATTACAGTAGGCCCAAGAAGAAAAAAAGCTTCCAAATATTTCAGAAAATGAAAAATACAGTTGTACAGATGTTGTTTGATAAATGAAGTACTTTAATTCTTTCGCGATGAATGTCCTTTACAATTCTTTTAAATTATTAGCACCTGTTATTTCGAATGGATTTTTTAAAATTATTATTCGCTGAAAACGTACAATTAAATAAACTAAAAATTACTGTTTAAAACTACTGGTGCTCAAATTGAAGGATTTCCTGTACCTTACACGAACTCGTATACGGGTCGCTTGTCGCGAAGGGGTTAACAGCTGTCATCCATACATTGATTTCTTGCCCATCTAAAAGTCATGCCATGATTTCAAATAGCCTGTTTATTTTTTTTAATTCGTAATATCTACGTGAGTTTTCAAACAATAATTTTTCTTCTTATTAATCGTAGAATGCCTGCCATTAAATAAGTAAAAAATTTCTATTAAAAAATTTAAAAAAAAAATAAATAAATAAAATAAATCTAAAATGGTGTGACACGTCGGCCATCATATGGCGTATTCATTCAAAAATACATACGGCGATCGGCACATCGTATGAAAGTTAACGTGTTAAAAGTTAACAAATTGAGGATGGGAGACGCGGATTCACATCTTTTGGAAGGTGATTCATCGCGGAACAATTCATTGCGCACAGTTCATCGCACCGTCAGCTCGTCGCAACGTCAAATCGTCGAGGCGTGAATTCGTCGAAACGTCAATTCGTTGCAACGAAAATGTTTTTGAAGGCTATGGTAATAAAAGTAAATATAATTTTTGTAAAATCATTTAATGATAATTTGTTTCTTAGATATAAAGAATTATAACTAACAATTTACAGGCGATTTTTAATTTTACTAAATTATCTTTACTTTTATCATCATTGCCTTCAAAAACCTTTTCCTTGCGACGAATTAACGCTGCGATGAGTTGTGGCCTCGATGAATCGTCGCCTCGATGAATCGTCGCTGCGACGAATTGACGCTGCGATGAATTGTGCGCGATGAAAAGTTCCGCGATGAATTGTGCGCGACGAATTGACGCCACACCCTTTTGGACATGTGTAATTCCGTCTATTGGCGGCACTTTAGCATTTTAGGTGTTGCATTATTTCTTAAAAAACATGCACAAAATTCGTATAATTTACAATTAGATTATGTACTTACTTGAGAGCATGTAAATACTTTGATTAGAATCAATAGCATTGTTATATACATTCAAGTATAATATAAGCATGAACAGAGAAATTATTTTTGTTAAATAATATAACATCCAAACTACGCCCATAGCCAGGGCAGAACTTCATGTTTAAAAAACAGCAAACAACCACTCGTTCTAAAGGTGTTAATATTGTATTTGACTGTTAAAATGAGAAAAAGTCCGTAAAATATTCAGATTTTTTTCATGAAATGCTATAATTGTTTTCCCGTAAAACAGTATTCGTACGGTTTTACAACATTTTTTTAATACATTTTTCTATTTAATATTTAAATAGCAGAAATTGTAGACATCGCGTTTAATTGCAGGATTTGTAATATTTTTCGGCATTTATATAAGGCGAAAAATTTCATTAAAAATTGTGATAAAAGTGTGTGATCCCTGTAAAAAACACTTTTTTACAATATATAAATTTATCTTTAACTTGTCTGATGTTTTTGAAAATATTTTTGAGGGTAGAAACAACCTGAGCCGAGATGCAAACATCTGTTTCATGTTCATATTAATCTCATTTACTAAAGTATATTTAATTATTTTATCCCTTTATATCCTGAATTAATATTCCAGCTACTTTTTAATTGTATTTTTGCATCTTTGGATAAGTTTTGGGGCAGAATAAACATAGGAAAGAGGAAAATAATTTTTATAGTGTTTTAGTGGTTAAGTATGCAATTGTAACCAGCATAAATTTTTTACCCTATGATATAAAATAAAATAGTGAATTTCAAATAGTAAACTTCAAATAAAATATAGGAAATGTTCACCTGTAGAGTATAGAAAACAATAGAAAATAATAGTACTAAATAACCGATAATAAACCACTAAAATTACTCAAATGAAGAACAACATGTATGTCAATTCTATTGCAAAATGGATTTCGAATGTAGCGTGGCAAATGTAAAATCCCTACAATGCACAGAAAGAGGATATGTACTTGAATTTGCCATCTCCTGCCTGCTATGAGAAATACACTCTTTGTGCCATTGTGATTACCGTTAGGAAAAATGGTCATATTACAAATATAAAGGTGTTTTATTAACCCCTTGGGGACGAGCAATGCATAAGGTGCTCAGAATCCTCGATTTTTCCCACCAGTAACTTTTTATTGTAAACTTTGCCTTATTTAATGAAAGCATTTCTGAGATTCAATTAGGCGAAAATTTCTGTTTTGAAAAACCGGTGGCAAAAGATTAGAAATTCTGTACGTCGCGAAGGGGTTAAAGTGATACTTATAAGTACCATCAGGATAAAAAGGGTTAAGAGCCTACGCTAGTCACGCGAAAAAACGCTCAAGCTAATGTTAAGTCTATGGGAAGTTTCTTTCACGATTTCTCGCTCGCTTTTTAATATTTTTAAATGATTTTTTTTTTTTTTTTTTGCATAGGATAGCTGAGGTCGATCTCTAACGTTGTTAGTTTTTACTTTTTTCATTTTGGTTCCAGATGTTTTATAAGCGGACATTTTCAATTTTGGAACCGGTTGAAACTGGTCCTGAAAGTGAAAGTACCTTTACATAAAAAAACTGAAACCAAAATTGTCAAAGTAAAATTTAACAACGTTTGGAATTGACGCCAGCTATCCTGTGCAAAAAAAATCATTTAAAAATATTAAAATGCGAGCGAGAAATCGCGCAAGAACCTTCCCATAGACTTAACATTACAAAGTAAATCTGCATTAGACATTTTATTTTACTCAAGAAAACAATTAAAACTACTTATGAGTTACCAAATAACATTTCTTTTGAATTCTGAAAAATAACAAGTTGAAAATTGTACGTGCGAAATGAGGTGCGTTCGTACTATAACTATACGGTTGTTCGGCAAGTTCTTTTCGTTTGGGAAATATGGTTCGTAGAGGAAGATTCTGTCAGATAATTGTTAGACGTTAATTCCGAGATTTTATGTTATGCACAATTGACAGGCAGAATTTTCCGGTACAAATTGGTTTTCCCAAACGTAAGGAACTTTCCGAACAACCCAATAGTTTTATAAATATTCAGATCTTGCTGCAATGGCTGTTGCACTCTTATGCAAAAATGCATGAATACAAAATTTACTTTATGTACAGATTTTCATGTTATATATATTACATTTATTTTACAATTAATTACAGTTCTGTTACATTAAAATCATAGTATCCGCAAATATCCAGTACAAGACAATATAAAAAAAAATCATCGTTATTATTTCAGTGAAATGATTTTATATCGTCTGTTTTTATGCTAAGATTAATTTCCGTAATAAAATAAGTACCATGGCAACCTAGAATCATTACCTGTCAGGGATATCATTGTATTAATTACGTGTGATATGGTTTAACCCTTTCCGGCACAGACAAATTCTGTTCGTAAAATACGAAATTACTGACTGACACCGGATTTACAAACGACTTTTTTAGAAAACAAGAACTCCTTATTTTAAGCTTTCATTGTAGAAGCAAAATTTTATTAAAATATTTTTGGTGCCGAATGCAAGTTTGGAATTAAAATTAGGTGTGCCCGGAGTGGGACCACTGTGCCGGAAAGGGTTAATAGAATGAAAAAAACTTTTATGAATATCTTTTTAAGTTTTGATTCGATTTTCTTAAAATTTGAAATGACTCGAAAAAATTCTGCAACTATTATGTATTTTAAATTTCAAACCATTTCGTTGGGTATTTTTGCGCTATTATATGCTTACAGACGGACAGACGGGACGACTACTATACGTGTTACGTATTTTGGATCCAAATACTTGCTTTACAAAATTAATTGAAATAGAGTAGTGGTTGTCCTGGAGCCTAATGATGCCTGAGATTAGATGCTACAGAAACAATTGGTCATGACTCTAATCGGTATCTCCCCGAAAATTGATCGGTTATGTCAATAGATTTCATAAAAGCTTATTATAAATCGATTGACAAATTATCTGGGAGCGTAGTGATTTTTTTCAGGGTACCACTATTCCCGATTAGTCATCTTCGTCTTGTTTAATCGGAGAATTCTACGAATAAATGAGTCGAATATTACTATTGGAAAGTAGTGGTGCTTAAAAGTAAACATTTCTGCTTATCCTATCTATGTTTTCAGAAAAGCATATTTGGAATCATCCTAAGGATTATATCTCATACCTGCAGAAAAAGTGACACAACTCCAAAACATTTATTTTGCGTATTAAGGTCCATTTACATTATACTGTTATTGTCCTATGCGTTGGCGTTAAATCAGAAAACCCACCAATCAGCGGTGACGTATACAATCAATGAACACGCTGATTGGTTTGGAAACATGTGCCTCGCAGACCTGGTAGACCTGGGGCACCGCCCCTGAATACTAGGCCTGCGGGCTGACACAAAAATGGCGGCGGATTTTTGTGAGCATTTGTATGGTCCCTCCGAAATTGAAAACCAATAATTTCTAAAAGTTTTCTTCGCTTTATTTTTCCGAAATCAAATAAATAAGAAAAAACTTTTAGCAATTACTGGTGTGTAAATTCAAGGGACTGTACAAACTCTTAAACAGACCTGCCTACGACAGCCGCCATTTTTGTTTCAGCGCTCATATCTAATATTCAGGGGGCGGTACCTGGGGCAACGTCCCCTGAATACTAGGCCTGAGCGCTGACACAAAAATGGCAGCACTCGTGGGCCGATTTTGTAAAACCTTTATACGGTTGCCTAAATTTACACCCCAGTATTTTCAAAAAGTTTCCTTTGACTTATTGAATCTCAGACAAATAAGGAGGAGAAAACTTTTAGAAACTATTGGTATTGAATGTCAAGAGACCGTACACACGCTGAAAAATTTTCTTCTACGTCTGCATCAATTTTTGTGTTAGCGCTCAGACCTAATATTCAGTGGGCGGTGCCTGGGGAGACGGTTACGTCATAATGTAAACTCAGCACTGCCCTCTGAATACTAGACCTACGCGCTGAACAAAAAATGGCGGATGTCGTAGTCGGGTTTATTTCAGTGTTTGTACTGTCTCCTGAAGTTTTTTCTACACCAGTATTTGCTAAAGGTTTTATCAACCTTTTTTTTCTGGATTAAATAAGTTAAAGAAAACATTTATAAAATACCGGTGTGGCAATTCAGGTGACCGTAGAAACGCTGAATAAAGTCCGTCTATGACAAACGTCATTTTTGTGTCAGCACGAAAGGCCTATTATTCAGGGGGCGGTGTAAAGCAGCATTATTGAACTAATAAGTCTGACTTTGGTGCGTTTTAGTACAAGAAAAGAGTCGTTATCCAGATAAAAGCTAAATTAGGCTATATGTCACTTTGTCGCCACAAGAGGGGAGCGAATTGTGTGGGGAGATAAATTTATTCAATCATACCTGTCCCTTCTACGTCTTGATTTTTAAGTGTTTTACGTTTGTATACACGCTTTTACAACTGTAAGCAGAGCTAAATGCAAATGCTATAATTTTATGTTACAGAAAAAAAAAATGCTAATCTTCTTTAGTATCTCCTGTGAATTGTAGTTCTTGCATCAGTTGTCTAACGGATAGAAGACATTTTACTGTTTCAGGTTCAGGTCCCTGTCGTTTCCTTTCTAGACTATACATGAAATAATTATGATTTTTGTTATTTTAACACAAATTTACAAAATGAATCTGTATTAGGCATTTAATTTCCAAGAAGATTAAATCTAAAATTACTGGCCAGTTACAAAATAAACTTTCGCTTGAATCAGCTCATTCCGTTAATCAGTGTTTGAGTTATGCTTAAAAAACTGTCCGCATTCTAATCTAATTTGCAACAGTTACAAATGAATTTTTTTACAAGTTCCAAACCTTAAACCTTCATAATTCCTAAACTTCTTGAGCGAATGTAATAGCTTGGCAAGGTAGGGTTCAGGTTACAACTATTGGGTTGTTCGGAAAGTTCATTCCGTTTGGGAGAAACCAATTCGAACCGGAAAATTCTGAGCATCAATTATTAGAGATTATATATCGGAATTCCCAAACGGAAATAATTTACTGAACAACCCAATGTTTGAAAAAGTAATATTTTTTGCTTTATCTAATGGCAGAATTTTCTGCGATTAAAGAGGGCGAAAAAAAAAACTCTACGCAATTGGTAGTACCCAGAGCATTTGGACCCCTGGCTACGTCACTGACCGAATGAAAATAACATTCACTGAAACAGCTAATTATGTTGTCATAATAAGGTATTCGTTTTGAAAATTTTCGAGTTTGATACAATTTCAGTATGAAGACGTCCCTTTAAGACTTTTTTAATAACATAAATTGAAAGAAGACATAATTTCCAATCGAATGGATATTTTCGTTTTCTCCTGGGACAACTTGGTGATTAAAATGCATGGGGAGTTCTCTCTCTTCGTTTTTTGTTTCTTCTTTTTTTTTTGGGGGGGGGGGGGGGGACATTACATTTACAGGGACTGCAACCTCCTTCCTCAGCTTCTGTCACAAAACTATTTTTTTTCCGATTTTGATGCATGGTATAATTTTAAATAAGTTCAAAGTAATTTTTAAGAAAATTATATATCTTTATTGACCTAAATTCCTAATATACAGACATCACATTTTTATGTCCATGGAAATGCCTTTGAAAATATACAGGGTGTCCCACAAGTCCATTCACATTTCAAAAACTTACAAAATGATAACGAATTTACGTATCGGCTTACGCATATAACTTGTCAAAGAGATGATTTTTGTGTAGGAAAAGGAAAAATAATAGTTCAAAGAAATCTTAAACTAAATCGAAATTACAAACAATCATACAAATTTAACAAATTGTAGCATCGGAGTGCGCTTGACGCCATAATACTTCTCAAAAAGTGGAAAGTTCCGTAACAAAACAAAATAAAATAGTTTAAAATAGTTATTTTTTATGAATTTTTGAAATATTAACGAACTATAGGACACTTTGTACTTGCTTCTGGGAGAATGATTCCAATATATGTTTAAGTGATTGACTGTTTAAATTGACACGAAATGTTTGATTTATACATGTACTGTAACTGTTTTCTATTTTAATTGTGGTTTTCTTCGGTAGCATTCAAATCCAACTTTCAAATTTCTGCTACTATGTTCTTACTCTATTTCTTTTAGCCTGGGGGTTTTGAAGACCAGAGCCTCATTACCAACGTTGCGAAAATCCACCAGTAAATTTTAATAGTACTTTTCGCCTTATTTAAACGTCCTATCCGTGCAAAATGACTGTCATACAATTGGCTGATGAAGTTGTCAGTCCAATCCTTTTGTTAATAAGGATTTTTATATTTGTTAATTTTGTTTTATAGCTTTTCTCTAATTTTTTAAATATATTTTAATAAAAAATTGCTTTAAAAGTAACACTTTTTCTCTATTTTTCTGTAGGTTAAATTTGATTGGATGCCTAATTTTTCTTATTGGCTGCCTACTTCCCTCTGATTGGTTGATGAAGTTATCAGTCTAATCCTCTGCTTTAAATATTGTATTCTAGCTGTTTCTTAATTCTTTCTTATTTTTGCATTCATATTTGCTAATATTCTTATAAATTTTCCACTTCTTTTGGTAATTATGTCTGTAAATATTGTAGTACAGCCTTTTTATCTAAATTATATTAATTGTCTTTTGCAAATTATTAATTTAACGTAACTATTTTTTCAAATTGAAAATGTATGTCTCTGGGGCCTTTTTTCCTTAACTTATCCTCAATGCTTGTCAAGCCAATTTCAGTGCAACGGATTTTGTTAAAAATCCATACCTCTTTCTCAATCTATCTATGCAGCAAGACTATTCGACAGATGACTTTCGACTGGAGGTAAATAAAGTCAGTACGAACTTTGCCGGTACTTCAAGATATCTCCATTGGTACATTGGTACGACTGTCATGAGAAAGAATATTATTCTATTCCGTTTTACTGGTGGGATTTTGCCCCATTCGTAATCAAGTCCTGTTGGCGACGCATCTTCTGAGACCGCGTTTAGTAAGACATTACTGGTCTACAATCCTCTGAATACAAGGCTTACGAGCTGACTAAAAAATGGCAGCTATCGTCCTCAGATTGCTTTCAGCGTTTGTATGATCATTTGAATTTCAGTACCGCTATTTCGGAAAACTATTCGGCTCTTATTTAATCACAAGAATGTAAAGTAAAAATTGTTTTTATTACTAGTGGTATTCAGATTCAAAGGACCGAACAAACGTTTTAAAAAATCGGCCTACGGTAGCCATCACTTTTGAGTCAACGTATACCTTTAGTATTCAGGGTGCTATGTCAGGACTCAGACATGCTTCTTTAATCTGATTTTTTCACCACATCTTACATTACTGTCTATTTTTTAGATTAACAACAACGTTTAATTTTCTTTTAGTAGATATTTTCAAAGTCAGTTAACTATTTTTTGTTATGTGTAAAAACAAAAACAAAAAACACATTCTCTAAAATTAATATTGTTAAACCGTCTACCTCCTTAAAGAGTCTTTTATTATTTCCCTAAAAAAAGTGTTTGGCATCTTTTAAAAATATTCATAGGTTTTTGACTTAAATAAACTTATTAGAAAGATAAAAATATCTTAACACTTTCGAAACAATGGAATAAATCCACGAAAATCCACTTCAATGTGATAATCCTAAAGAATACATCGAAATATTTTCTTTAGAGATTGAGGATGAAAAGAGATGATTTTTTTTTTTTTTTTCTTTTTTTTTTTAAGAGCTTTGAGAAAATTTTGTTTACAAAGAATTCTTTACCTAATAAATTATTATTTTTTAAGCTTAAGAGGTTATTATTAATTTGATTCGAAAGAATATTAAAGTATTTTAAATTAAAACGAATGCTAGTGATTATTGAAGCATTAAAGGTGTTATGGAAGTTTTTCGTCTTCATAATTAAAATATTTTATGAAGTTATTTTGACGTTTAGGAGTAAGGTAGAAATAAGTAGAACAAGTTGCAAATTGTACGTTAAACGTGACAAATGAGGTGCGTTCGTAGTATAACTAGTTTTACAATGTAAACAATTCATTGTTATTTTTTCAGTGAAATGAATTATATCGTCTGATAGATGACCGAAATAAGCATGCCTTTTTTTCCCTTATTACGCTTGCCACGTATGCGATTTTTTTTTTCGACACTAGATAGCGCTGCAAAATTTAACATAGAGATATTGCGTTGCGAATGATTACCTCCATGGTTTATCATTTCTAAGACTCACGATGAACGAATCTCTTGTGTTATTTACTTTAATGGATTGAGATATTCGGCTGATAACCTAATTTTCACTGAAGTTATCTCAGAATCTATACGTTGTTTAATATAACTCATCTCTCAAGCAAATAATTTTTTTGAACGATCTTTCTAAAATTGACACTTTTATGCAATTTTATACGAAAAAAAAATTTGACTGAAAATTGCCGCTTGGCATATAAAAAAGGAAGTGGTTAGCCCGTATTTGTTTTCTTCAGTCACATGACTTGCGCTTTTATTCTTTAGATTACGTATGATGCGATTTAATAGAATAAAGAAAACTTTCATTAATATCATTTTAACACTTTCCAATATAGTTGAAAAGTGTTTATGCATTCGGTTTGTCTGTCCGTCTGTCCGAGCTCTAGCTCGCGTAAATATATTCCGATTATCATGTAATTTATATATGTTATTTAAGTTTTCCATGGCTTGTTTGGTATTGAAAATTAAGTGTGTAGCTTTCATAGTTCATTTACAGGGGCACTCAAAATTATTCCGTTACATTACGGTGTATGGGGAAAAATCATTTGCGGTGTATTTTAGTGGTGTTACGCTATTTGAAATGTAATGAAATTTATATTCGTTATTGAGGTGCACTATAAGAAGGTTATAATAGAATATGTTAAGTGTAACAATTACAGTTATTTTACAGTGGCCCTCAAAAGAATTCCGTTATAATATTGTCTATAGGGAAAAATCTTTTGCGATCTCTGGTGCAAACAAAATAAAATTTATGTAAATTTCGGAGTTTCATAATCATTTTTTCTGTAGAATATGGAGTGCAAAGCAATTATCATTCATTTACAGAGTCACACAAAATAATTCGGTGATATAATAGTATACGGGGAAAAACTATTTGCAGCGTATTTTAAATTATGCTGTAGAATTTCAAACAAGATGAAAAAGATATACCTAACTGTGGTTTACTACAATATGCTTGCTGTATAATATGATATGCATAATATTTATCGTTCATTTACAGGGTCATACAAAATGTTTTCGATACATTACTGTATCTGAAGTATTGTCTATTAAGTTTAAATGCTGAAAGTGCGTTTTCAGTTATGGTATACGTATTTAAGTTTAAGAAAATTTTTGCATGCTATGTGGTGTGTATATATTCTATGGATCATATACAGGGCTACACAAAATTAAACGTAAATATATCTGAGCATGAGCGTGATTTGCTTAAAGATGTTTTAAAATTGAGCAGTGCGTTTTCAAGCTCATTTAATTTTAGTATACTAAGAGATGTTTGTAGAATAGAAAGAAAGTCTATGCAAATAACTGCACACATGTCCGACTGTGAATAGCGAATTTTTGATAACTAATTAAATTTCGCACCGGGGAGATTTTTTTTCTTGTATATTAAGCCTTGCGCGGCAGCGCAAGGCTTATTTATTTCCAGTGTGACATCCTAATGTTAATTTAACACAGGAAATCCCATTGAACGAGTTAATTTACTAGAGTTTTTCCCACTTTTTGTACGCGCTTCCACAAATTTTCTTCAAAACACCTAATTCTGTAAAAAAATAAATCCTCCAATCAAAAAACTCTAAATGTAGTAAACGTGGAGTCTTTAAATTAAAGTCCAAATACTGATTAAAGTGATAAAAACATAACACGGAATATTTAAAATAATTAGCTAAAATTTGGCACGCGATGATCGATAGATTGAAGAAGCAATAAAAATAAAAACAAATAATAATTTTTCACGTTTCCCAGTTTTGGCCAATTTAAGCACCTGCTAGCCTTGGACATGCGATCTCGTGGTATATGTTTACTATTTCAAAAATATACGAGAATATTGTATTTATCTTTAAGATACGAAGATGTCACCAATAGTTGTGAACGATCTACATTAAAAAGGTATTTTAAATATTCCGTGTTATGTTTTTATCACTTTAAGCAGTATTTGGACTTTAATTTAGATGTTACTGTCTTTATCAAAATTGGATGAATGTTCGATATTTACTTATCTAGTGATACTGTGATGTTACGAAATGCGTTTTTAAATTTCTCTCTTAATCGATGATTACTAAAATTCAACATGGTGAAAAAATGCAAATTTTCTGGTTGCAAGAGTGATGCACGATACTTTTACAAAGACTATATGCTGGGAGTTTTGTTTTTCCCTTTTCCTAAACCACAGAAAAACTTGAGTAAATGTAACGAATGGCTTTCTGCTTGTGGTATAACAAATAAGGAAAGGGCATGTTTACAAACAAACAGTTCCATCAACCAATCTACCACTGCATTTTTGTCGAAGCTATCATTGCAGGAATCGTCATGGCGACGTAGGCCAATCATATCATAGACCAGTTTAACATAGACCAATCAAATCCCACCATCTCATGTGTATTGTAGGAGCCGTAAAGAACGAACAGGTTTTTCTGCCAAACCAACAGTAGTTTAACCTAGAGCTCCTATAATACAGGCTGACGCATCCTCGCAGATATGTGTCTCAAAGTCGAAAAACCAAGCTAATTTTCCGCCATTTAACATCCAGCCTCTTTCAGAAAGGGGAGGAACGAGGCCTTAGGCAACCCCAGCTCCGGCAGCTGTAGATTGAGATGCTGAACTGAGACCCGAATAATGCGAAACAAAATGGATATGCGTCAGCTCCTATTATAGGAGCCTTAGTTTAACCAACAGTGACGTCAGATGCCCTTTCCTTATACAGAAACGATGACTAGAGACTGGTATGTTTGCTCTCGGCATTTCATTGATTTAAATGGCCCAACTGAAGAGTATCCTAACCCTATACAAAGAGTATCTCTGTCTGAACCGTTAAGTGATACATCAAATAAATATTCACGATATTATCGAGGAAATCGTGAAATTATCAAAAATAAAAGAGCCGCATACTATAAAAAATGTAAAAGCCAGATACAGAAGCGTAATACTTCATATTGTTTGCGAAATAAATCAAAGGCTAATAAATATAAGCTAAAATACTGGAAAAAAAATACTCAAATCATAATAGGATTCTCACCTCTAAGAAAATTAATCCTTCAAGATATCGACAGCTTGCTTTAGTGAAAAATCTGCTAGAGAGTTATAAATCAAACATAGCTCAGCAAAGCAGAAGAACAAATATTCAATTTCTAAAAACTCAAATAAAAGCTCAATTACTTGCGCGTAAAGCTATTCATACTAAAAATGTTTTGTATGCAAAGAGTTCATCGGCTTCAGAAAATTTTTCAAACAAATTTCAACAGATGTTATCAAAATCAACTCAAAATATCACTGCAGAAAATTTATGTGAAATAATTGGTGGCGAAAGAATTCACAACTCCAATGCAGAACCCTATTTTTGGGAAATAGCATATCACCCATTAGTTCACATACATTTAGATCATAATTATAGTAGTCATTCCAATTCTAAAATAGAACATATTCCTTTAGGTGATTTACATTTCGAGAAAAACATTGATGGTCATCATCCCAAAACTCTAATGTAGAAATGTGGACCTCTCTGTAACATTTGAGAGAATTCAGTTCGAAGGTTATTGCATATTCTTCATATATTTGCTTCTTCTCAGGGCAGTTCTACAAAGGAATTATTTTCAAACATAGATTGTTGTGAGTATAAATCGTATTACATAAAAGAAGATCAAATGTGTGCTGTTAATGAAATTATTGTTATGAAATTATTGTAACAAATGAAAACGAGATCAATAAATGGACTGTTTGTGACGATAAGAAAATAACAGATCGTACACGTTTTGTAAAAAATCTTGCAGATGTTTACATTTTGCTTCTACAGAAATGTTAAATTAAGAAATTGTCAATATAAGGTAAAATATTTATTCAGCTACAAAAAGAAATATTTTGCTGAAAATTTCATCCTCCATAACTACACATTTTATAACAAAATCAGAATACAGTTGTTTCATATATGCTCATTATTATTTTTTTGCTTCTTATGTGATAAAACAACATAAGATGTTATTAATAGCTTTCACACACGCTTACTAGTGTCTCTTTCCAAAGTGGTTGCAAATGTATTTTACACTATGGCATAAAATTATTTGCAAAAATGAACATGATTCGTTTTATTATTATCATTATAAAGATGAGAAACAATCCGTTATATACATTTTTTTGTTAAAAATTACTTTTATTATTTTAATTGTTTACAGAATAATCAGTGTTTGAACTGTATATTTCATATTACCAATACTGATTTTGATACGTGCAGTCTTTTACATACTTGCCTCGTTTGAATCTTGTCTGCTTCATATTAAATTGTTATTAAAAAACTTGAGATATTAAAAAAAAGGAACCTGCAAAGCAAATTAAAAAAATAAATTTATTTCCATTTTGTTAAGCCCGAGAAGGGACAGATATTAAAATTATTTTATTTAGTCAATGCTACAATAATGTTGCATTTTTATATTAAATCTTGCTCAGTCTATTTAATCTTAAAAAATTAAATTTAAATTTGAAAAATGATATTAAAGCAACTTTAAAACATTTCATTTAGAAATCTAAATAAATCTTCAACTTTTTTTCAGTTTTACATGCATTATACAAAATTTGTATTGTAGCAAATTCTAACAGACAAGAAACATGAGAAGTTCAAATAATTTTAAAAAGTTGAAGATTTATTTAGATTTCTAAATGAAATGTTTTAAAGTTGCTTTAATATCATGTTTCAAATTTAAATTTAATTTTTTAAGATTAAATAGACTGAGCAAGATTTAATATAAAAATGCAACATTATTGTAGCATTGACTAAATAAAATAATTTTAATATCTGTCCCTTCTCGGGCTTAACAAAATGGAAATAAATTTATTTTTTAAATTTGCTTTGCAGGTTCCTTTTTTTTAATTCTTTAATTATCAATATTAACAGCTAAAAAAAATATATTTATGAAGAAATTTTCAGTAGTTCATAATGCGGTAGATAAATGGTTAATCCCTTGAAGATCGGTGGTTCATTTTAAGACCACTTAATATTAATCTTTAAATGTCACATTTGCACCAGAATTTTGGATGAAAATGTTTTTTTTTTATTAAGTATGTAAAATGACCTAGTTGCGTACCAACTGAAAATCCAGGTTAAAGGTAATTGACTTGCAATGCAAAAGGGAGCCGTGAGAAATTTAAAAAGTTAAAAATTCAATAAAAACATTTAAAAATATAATAATGAAATAGAAGTAAAACAAAAATAGTAAAAAAGTATTAAAAAAATTCCATTAGATCCAAAAATGGCAGACGAAACCTACCGAGGGTCGAACCCATCTAAAAAAAACAAAAAAAAAAAAACTCTCTTCAGAGACCATACATTTAGTTTAAAAGTTACAAAGTAATAACATTAAAAAGCCAATAAGCAGATTAAAGATTTTTTTTAACTGTACAAAGACCAAAGACAAAAAATTAAGTATAATTGGAGAGAGAGGAAAACGCAACCTTCATCATCAATTAATAAAACATATTTAGGGCGTTTACGGTTATTGGGGTCGGAGACCTCATAGTCTGGCAATTCTGCCATGATTTCGTTAGGTATGTTGTAAATAGTTTTATAATTTTTTTTTGGAAAGTTGACAGATACGTTTTTTACGGATGTGGTGCAGAGATCTCTGCGGATAGTAGTGTTTCCTAGGGAGCGGTGGCCATTCCTGATTATTCTAAGATTTTTATTATGGGCTTATATAGATAATTCACATTGGTGTTACTAGTGACGACCCAGATCGGACAAGCATAAGTAAGGATAGATCGAATTTCATGCGCTATGTAATATAACTTTATTTTTAATAGAAAGTGTGTTACTTTGAAGGAGAAGTGAAAGTGATTTTTAAGTACGTAAAGAAAATCTTTTACTCATTTAAAAATAAATTTGTTTGTAAATACTGGTGTCATTCAATCATTTCAGTATTTTACGAATAGAAGAACTTTGATCCTAAAAGCGTTAAATTGCAATTACTAGAGATACACAATTAAATTATTAGCGTGAATCTAATAAATTTCTAATTGAGAATAACACATAGTAAGTGTAAAAATATAGATGTGGATTAATTGCAAATTATAATAGAAAGTAAAAGTTAAAATGCTATATTTATCTATGAGAAATGCAACAATTTTTTTAAAATTAATTACTTTAACTTTCAATTTTTAATCAAACAAATTTACATTATAGAATGTTGCTTTTCAGCATTTTTGTGATGAAAAATACACTTTATGAAGTTTCCGAATGTTTACGAGCTAATCCTTTATTTATATGATAGTGGGCACATAATGCAATTCGCCAGTCCTTAATTTTGAATACCAATATTTTTGAATGCAGAATTGAACCGTTAATCTGGAAACAGACTTTTCATGGGCGATAACATTTCAGTACCATCATTTTCTAACAGTAGTATTTGTTTTATTTAACTGCAGAATTTCTATTATTAAACAATGCAAATATTACTATTCGGACATAGTGGAATGGTCTTATTTAAGTACTCGTGGAATACCACGGCTCCATGCTATAGTAAGCATTGCCGAGTTATAGTCGCAGAATCCCGCTATCAGATAAAGCACAGATTACTTTCGGAAAAAGTGGTACTGAAAGATTAGAACCATTATGCATTTCGTATAAGTATGCACTCTAAAATACATTCGGTGAAAATTTTAAATTTGGAACATGTATATGAACTTTTACACTAATATTTCATGTACATGCTTAGAATGCAATTATAAATAGCAACTGACTTTAATGACTGATTAATACTGTGTAAAATACAAGCTCCGCATTCTCCTTGGAATATCCAAGGAGTCTGGCAGCACTATTTAAGTAATTTTCTGTTTAACTTTTAAATTACAGAATTAATAATGACCTCGTTTATTCACAGAATTTGTATCTTATGTGGTAGAACTACAGCGCCTAGAATACACAGTGTAAAAAACGGCTACAAAATAGTACTAAAAAAATTGAATCCGATAAATGTAGAACGATGCTGAAAAGATAACGGGTCTATCGCAGCTACATCTAGCAGTGGCGTAGACAGGGTGAAAGTCTAGATGGTTTGGATACCACTAATTTTATAAAAATATTTTTGTCTTATCTAATCGGAGAATTGTCTGCGATGTCGAAGGCTAAGAAAACTTTATAACATTACTGGTTTTCAGAGCATTTGGACCCCTCTCACCACCCCCCCCTCTCTGGGAACGCCACTGTCTGCTAGCTCTTTTCAACGCAAGTATTGTGTAAGAATCGAACTGAGAAAACGTTTCAGCTGGTGGTAAATATTTTAAATAATTAAATTATCCCCTATTTCCTTTGACTTGGATAGTGATTTTCATAAGCTTTGAAAATATGAATGATATTGATCATGGCCAAAAAAAGCGAAACGCATTCTTTTGAGCCTGGTTGCAGTACTCAATAGAAGACATCAAACTAGAAAATATGCCTATTTAGCATATCGAAGGATAAATCTCTGCTAGAAGAGTGGAAAAGATTAATTCATTGATATGATAAAAAACGAACTTCAAAATCAGTTACATCTGAAATATACACTTACAGGAAGATTTTATTAACATAAATTATGTTCATGTTGTCAATAGTGAAACGGTTGTTCTTGCTAGAGGTAAATCTATTTTTAAAGCAGATGCTGCTGCGATCGCCCTATTATTGTAAAGCATCGTTGCACGTTTATCGGCTTCAATCTTTTAGCACTTTTTAAAGCATTACCAGTTTGGCTTTTTTTTTTAAATTTCGAAATTTCGCATTTACACCAGAAATTACCTATAATGTTCTTTTTGTTACTTAATGGTAGATATTTCGTGGCTTATTAAAGTAAAAATTCTTGTTTCAGAATTTCCGGTTTGAATTCGAAAATTTTGAATTAGAAAAACCGCAAAACCGTTTTCCACACTATGTAATCAAAGTCCTGTACGGACTCTGTAGAACTGTACGGACTCTGAAAAAGCAGATATTATACATCAAAATTGAAATTTGTTGATTTAGATCAATTTAAAAATTACAATAAAAACTCGACAAAAAAATTTACTGAATTGCAGCAAGCAATTTGCCGTATAAAATGAAGATTTTAAATTCGGTTATAATTTTTTAAAAAAATTAAAATAGACACACTGCTAAAAATAGTAGTTTTAAGCGGATTGCAATAAGAAAGGCATTACATAAAAAGCAAATATTAAAGTTAATTTTGAAATTAGGTTGTAAAAATTATTTAAAATCTAGCGGACCGCCCAGCATCACCCGGCACCGGGATAGTATGCTTAAATGTGCATAAAATCAGTGTTAAATTATAATTTTTCTTCAGGAAGGGATTTCTGCAACACCGACTCCGAAATTACATTTCTACGTCATTAATAAACATAAATTGTCAAATATCTCTTTCCACGCGCCTAGTATAAATAAACGACCACGAAGTCAAGTGCTTCCTCAAAGTAATAGTTTTTGGCAATAAGCATGTTTCCTAAGAAACCAACGCTAGAACTTTTCCTCTCTTTCTTCGGTGCGTTTCATAGAAAAAAATAATGGCCTAACTTTCTTTATTAATTAATCTAAAAAAACTATTTCATATATATATTTTTAATCGATTCCCGAAAGTTAGCTCTATACAGGAGTATAAAATATAAGATTGGATGGAGAAGGTATCAAATAGAAATTGATTGGTAGAAAAACAAACTTCTCATTTTCGCCAAAATAGAGACTTAAAAAAATCGCTGTACGAATTCCTAGTAATCTTAGTAACCTAGTAAAAAACGGACAAAATTTGCTATATCAACCATAAAGATTGAATTTCGATTGCTTTTATAAGTCACAAAATTACCGGCCGACTTCGAAAACCGGGGTATAAGCTAATCGTTCAGTTTAAGAAAATATAACAAAGAAACTAATAAAAAATTCCAAAATCTGTGCCATAGGTGCATTTGGACCTGTCATTTTCTATGTGAAAGCAAATTTGCAGACTCCTACGTGCGACAGATTTCCCTAGCAATCGCCAACAAACAAACAGACACACATTTTTCTTTTATTAATACGAGGGCATCCAAACCGAGCTTCCCGGAATAGAGAATATATGTGAAAACCATTTTTTTTTTAATTGAAAAATCTAATAGATATTTTGCTTTTAATAATAGTTTTAGATTGCCCCCTTCAAGCACCAACGAGCATTTTTATATGTCAATTACGCATTCAAATAAAATTTTGAAATTTATTATAAGCATTAATTTCGTATTGACCTCGTGCCAGAAGTAAATAGTCGACGAAATCGCTAAAGATTTCTTTATTTACAGCAGTTTATTTTATTCTGATAATATCAGCGGTTTTAAGCGCTTATTTCAATTACATGCCTGTTAAATTTGTGTTTTATTTATATTTTATTTGTATTTATATTTTATTTGTATTTATATTTTATTTGTATTTTATTTATTGCTTAATGAAGTTGTAATTTCGTTATTGACTATTAGCTGGAAAAAAATGTTTAACTTTTTATATTGTTTAAAGTGCAAACTAATTAATCTATACTAATATTATAAAGGAGTAAAGATTGTTTGTTTGTTTGTTTGTTTGTTTGTAGGGGGTAATCTCTGGAACTACCGAACCGATTTCAAAAGTGATGGTGGCAAATTGATGGTGACAACCCCTGCTCCAACATAGGCTATATTTTATGTCGGTGCCACTAACCCCAGGGGGTGCAGGAGCAAAAAACGTTCTAAAATTGCGATCTTTTCTATACTGAAGCAGCTAGAAATTTGAAATTTGGCGTTGTAGTTATTTATTAGATGTAAATGCTCTCTAAGAACAAAATAAAAAAAATCGAAATTTAAAAGGGTGAAATGAGCGAAAAGCGTTCTAAAAACATTCTAAATTATAATTTCTACGGAATCTCTAGAACTACCGAAACGTTTTAAAATTTGGCGTTGTAGTTACTTATAAGATGTAAATGCTCTCTAAGAACAAAATAAAAAAAAAATAGGAAAGAGATTGATGCTATTTGAAAATAGTGGTACTCAAAAAGCTGAAAATTTGTCAACCATGATGCTTTAAACATGATTTTCTTAAATTAATTTCGAAAACTTGTGTAACAAACGATAAAGCGAACATTCCATACTAATTCTTGGTTGCGCGCACGCCAGTTTTGAGTTCATGTTTGTTTCTATAAGTTTCGAAAATCATGCTACGAAAAAAATCACTATTTAGCGCTTACTATCTATTCTTTATTATTCGATTAAATCATTTCCGTAATTGCATAATTATTACTTCTTGGAGTTGTATTCCTAATTTCCGATTATCTGAACATCTATTGATTTCAAAAGAAATTAGAGACAAATTAAACGGATGTGATTTCAACTAAGTGAATTCAATTCTTTAACAAGAGAGCGTACAGTATCTCGAAAATTTATTACGTATTAGGAAATTCGGTGGTTTTCTATTTAGTTGATGTTCTTCTTGTAAAATGTAATGTAATTTTCTTTTAATAATATATTTCCTTTCAATTAAGTTAATATATGGCTATGAAATTAAACTATCCTTTGTTTGACGATCTATGTTTTAAGAAATTTTGTTTATATTTCGTGATTATTAAAAGAAACCTTAATTTATTTCTATAGACGGATTTCACATGATGTCACATCTTCACAGCAGAATGTGGCATCCTTTCATCTGGCGGCCAAATATAAAGCGACTGGGGAGATTCCACAACTGTAAATATGGTGATTTGCGCCGTTGTAAGTTGTTCAAATTGAACGAATAGCGATAAAGGAAAATTAAAGATAGATAAAAGGAAAATTATAGAAAAAAATTCTGAAAGATCACACGTGCGTAATGTCAAACGTAGCACTATGTGAGCAAACACCCCTTTGAACACTGGGTCTACACGCTGACACAAAAATGGCGGCTGTCGTTTGTGCCTTCTCTTTAATTTTAATGCCAGCATTTTCAAAAACTATGCGTCGCTTTATTTAATCGTAGAAAAAGAAGGCGAGGAATGCCTTTAGAAAATACTGGTATTGAAATTCAAGGGACCGTAAAAACGCTGAAAAAAATCCACCTACAGCAACCGCTATTTTTGTGTGAGCGCGTAGGCCTAGTATTTAGGGCAGTTGCGTAGCCAGGTAGGGGGTCCAGATTATCTGAATATCATTCATTTTGTAAAGTTTTCTTTGTCTTATATAATCTCCGAACTTTTTGCGATAATCAATGATAAGAAAACTTTGCAATATTACTGGTATTCATATCACTTGGACCCCTCCCTGGCTACGCAAGTGATTCAGGGGGCTGTGGAGGGCGCTTTGTCCATATGCGCTGTGAGGGGGCACTTCACTCAAATTCCCCGACCAAGAAATAGCATGTTAAAAAAAAATATGAACTTTGAAATTTTCACTAGATAAAATTTTAACATCTTCTTAAAATTACTTAACATTTAAGGCGGCAATTTTTAAAAACGCATCTCGTCGGCATCTTACAGTTACTTTCTGGTGGTGAAAATTGTATTTCGATAATTATATTACGTAATGAGTAATCGCGGATTTAAATTTCCCTACATTTTAACATGGAATTTCGCGATCGGGGAGTATCAGTGAAGCGATATATCGGTTAATACCGGATGACAGTATCCGTAATTGCTAATAGGAACTTGACGTAAAAGCAAGCCGTCTATAAAAGAGGTTTCAGCTTATGCGTACAGGGTGCTCGTAAACTGCCCTTACAAAATAAGAGGAATAATTATTTTCCATGAAGGTACAAAATATATGTATAGGAAACCAGGATCGCAACCTACTTATTCCGTAAAATGTCTAGCATATCTTACTCTAAGCCGCACTCGTTTTTCGTTCAGGAAGTTTTCATTAATGAAGATATTGTAACGATATTTTCAACAGACTTACTTTGCTCTTTGTGAAGTGTGTTCACATGACGATAAATGTTGCAAATAACCGCCATTTGCATTTTAACAACAGCAACCTAAACGCTACATAATTTGAAATACCTTATGTACTGTGTCGTTCACGGAATATTTATGCTTTTCAGCATGCCATCGGATTTAATGCAAGAAAAGTTAATCTGTTGAACATGTCGCTAAAATATCTCTATTATTGTTTGTATTATTAAAGAAAATCCTGATTCAGCTTAGAGTGAGACTCTGTGTTTTTGCCTGAAAAAATGGATACTGCTGTCGTTTCTTGGTTAATAATGTTAAACGTAATGTGCAGAGAACCATCTTTCCATCTCTTTTGCAGCTGTATAACTTACGTGCGCACACCGCTTGGAATTTCTAAAGAGTCTGTAACCATTTTTTTTAATAGTAGCTGAGGTCAACCCGCTTCACTGAGTTTTTTCTTTGGTACATCTGTGCAGATTTTTCTTCTATTTAATATAGAAAACGTGCATTAAAAGACATTTCTTTTTTTGTTTCTTCTTTTACTTTGTTCGCACTTCTAACACTTTGTTCGCAGTATGAAAATACCCGAAGTAGACCACTTTCAACCACCATATCTCTCACACCCATACAGAATTGTCCTCGAATATTCCAGAACGTCTCGATCGTTCCGGTCCATATATAAACCTAATAAAAAATATACATGTATATATATGTAACAAAAATATATGTATGTATAAAAAATAAAGAATATTTTAGTACATTCTAAAAAGGTCTAGCACATTCAAGAACATTGTTGTACATTCTAAAAAATTCCAAACATTTTTTAGAACACTTTGATCTAAATATGAAAATGCCCTAGGTCGACCACATTCAACCACAATATCTCTCCCCCCCTCCCCCCCAGCTACCAACACGAAACCACATTTGTGCACGATGGGAGACTTGAGGCTACTACCACACAGAAATACCAGTGGTCTGCGCTGAGTAGCTTTGGCTGCAAAGTCAAATATACGGACACACACGTCTATTTCTCTCTCTCTCTCTTATATATATATATATATATATATATACAGTAAAACCTCGATAACGGACACTCCTTAACAGCGGACACCTCTATTTAGCGGACACTTTTGTGATCCCCAAAACCTGTATATTTGTACATTTTAAACTCTCAATAGCGGACACCTCCAAATAGCGGACAATTTCTGTGCTCCCGAGGTGTCCGTTATTCAGAGGTTTTACTGTATATATATAGATTTAAACAGAAACAGAGAACAAAACTACGTTTACTTGATTTCAGTAGGAAACGTATTGCATAATATTCAGATATTAATAATAAAATTTGAAATTCGATAATAAAAATTATTTAAAATTTGAAACATAAATAAATACAACTAAAAAACTTACATTTACTGGGATGCATTAGGATTTTTATTGCAGAAAAAATCAGATAACGAAGAGCAATTTTGAAATTTGGTTACAAAAAATATTTAATAAATAAATAAGAAACACAGCAACAAAAATTCCCTTTGCTGGATTATTTTAAGAAATTTATTAATAAAATGCAAATATTAAAAATATTTTTTGAAGTTGAGTTACATAAAAGAGTAAAATAAAAACACCGTTAAAAAAATATTACATTTACTGACTGGAATACGAAATTTCCCGAATTCTACTAGAAATATGATTTAAATAAAACTACACTTAGTTACCATATTGCTGAAAACTTACCGGCAACATATCTATATTATAAATCAAAACATAACCACTGAAAACATATTGATGGTTGCATACATTTTGCTATTAATGCATTTTTTTTTAATTTGTAGGCATCGCCAAATTTCCATTTTTAATACTGTCGAATAGGGAAAAAATGTTCTTTCAAATGCAATTTAAATATATATATATATATATATCAATTTACCGTATTTTTCGTTTAAAAAAATAAAAAAATAAATAATTTAAATAAAATACAAATTTAACAGACGTGTAATCAACCTACGCGCATTAATCACCGAAATGACCAGAATCAAAAAGGCTGCTGCAACTAGCGGTCTTTGTTCAGCTATTAACTCTTGGGAAGCGACTAATACGAAAGTATCGCTTTCAATAAATTTCAAAACTCTATTTTGAATAGAGTGTTAATATTTTTTTCATATAAATGCTTTTTGGTGTTATTGGGAAATCTAAAAAAATATGTTAAATGTAAACAAGAACGAAAAATCATGCGTAAAGCATAGAATATGTAACACTTTCCAACACTTCCAAAACAATTTTACAAATCTTTACCGTTTAATAAGATGAAAGATAATATCTAAATAAGCAATTTGGAAAACCCATAACATATTTTAAAACGTAATTTCAGGAATTACCAACAACATTCATAAAAATATTCGAATACTTTTATTCAGTCCTGTATAGGATCTATAGATTTATATATATACATCACATAGAATGCTAAATTTTAGTTCAAGTAGGAAACGCGTAGCACAGTTTAAAATTCTCTTTCTGGAATTTCTGTCAATAAACGGAAATGTGTTCGCGAACTTTTGTGCTGTCCTGTGTATGACCTATAGAATGCATACCCACGAAGTAATAGACAAAAAATGAGTTAAATTTAAAATAGCGTTCAGTAACTTAAAACGCACTTCCAGGAATTATTGATAACAGACAGTAGAGAACTCTGTTCTGTGTCCCTGTAAATGAACGATGACTGCTATACACACAATATTCTGTTGTTGTAAGCCTCTTGTAATGCACATTAGTGATATATATATAAGTTTCAATACGGTTAAAATAGTGAAACATTATTGAAATAAACCGCAAACGATTTTTCTCCATATACTTAATGTAACGGAATTCTTTTGATTGTATCTGCAAAGTAACTATAAGTGCTATGCACACCATATTCCATTGTAAGCCTCTTGTAAAGCACTTTAGTGATATATATCAATTACAATGTGTTCGAAATTGTGTAACATTATTAAAATAAACCGCAAATAATTTTTCCCCATAGACCGTAATGTAACATAATTCTTTTGAGTGTCCCTGTAAAAAAACAGTAAGTATTTAGGTATGTAAGGCTACGCTGTGATTATATATACGGCATTAGATTATTTTTAACACAATTATTTCAAATTGGTAAAGCAATCATACAAGTTGTAATTTTCCAACTGGACGAAAAACGTCCGGGCCAAGATTCGAACCTGGGATTACTTGTCTGAAGCCGCCAAGCCAGGGGTGCAAAAATCTAGGCGCCAACAGGCCGATTCCCACCACTAAATGTTTAGTATTTTTCGCCTAATAAGAATACTGATAAAATTTAGACGAATTATACTAATAAAATTTGATGAAGAATACTAATAAAATTTTGTGGTGGGAATCAGCCCATTGGCGCCTAGATTTTTGCACCCCTGCGCCAATCTATCATCAAGAAGGTTAACTGGATGAATTATGCCCTCCAGATTCGACCGGGATAGCTCAGCTGCTAGAGCGTGGCGGCTTCAGCCAAGTGATCCCCGGTTCGAATCCTGGCCCGGACATTTTTCGTCCAGTTGGAAAGTTACAACTTGTATGATATATACGGGATGTTTGACTATACAAAAACTTTATTAAACTTCAAAGAAATATGTAAATAGCTTAACATATTCAAATAAACATAATTAATAAAGAAATATAATGTTTAACAGCCGTACTGCAGCCGTTCCAAAAGACGATGCTTCAGTGGTGACTGCCGCACAACAAGTGTCGAAGTTTTTCGCTGAGTTCTACATCTGGCTCTATACTTGGCAAAACCACGCCAAACTTTTGCCAAATAGTAAAACGCTCTTTGCTCCTCTGAGAAAATGAAGTATGAACTGAATTATGCTTCAGCTTTCACATTCATATAGCGAATTAACGTCGCCACAAGTGCTTCATTGTCACACTTCATTTTCCATACAGAATATTCCGTAGTAAACATCACTAACATACATTAATTGCATTTCAGTCCGTGTATATTTACGCGCGTTAGAGCACGGACAGACAGACAGACAAACCGAATTCATAAACACTTTTCAACAATGTTGGAAAGTGTTAAAAAATCTATTAGAGTAATTTAGAAAAATAGTTTTCATCTATATTCTGCAGCTCGGGAAGCCCGAGTTGGATTTCCTAGTATTCATAGAGTTTTTATAAATAAAGTTACTTTAAATAACCAATTCATCTTTTCTCTTACAAGGAAGGTCTCCTTAAGGCGCATGCTCAAAATATTTTGAAAAAAAAAAAGCTAAAATAACTGCACATGTACAGTCGTGGAAAAAAAAAACTGAACACCCCCCACTAACTCTGCAACAAATTATAGTACAAGGAAGTGACTGGTACCAAACGATTGGAAACAAAGTCTACTTTTAAATGGTGTATATAAAATTTGCTTAGGGGGCCATCTACATATAAAAACACACCCAAACTTTGTTTATTTCAATAGCAAGACTCAAATTTGACAACATATTTGAAATCTGCAGTTCAAACTATGCCTAGATACCAAATTTCATTAAATTCCTACGATTAGTTTCTGAGAAATTAATTACTTTATAATGAGCATATTTAAGGGGCTGTATCCAAATTGAAGTTCGGTTCTTGATTGTTGAAATGCTGCAGAATGTCACTTCTTTTAATGTATTATGTTTTACCGATATGACCATTTTACTCACTTAATAAGTTTCGGTTATTGTTATATGCGGTAAAATAATGTTTACAACTGTTGAATTATCCGATTTTAACCCCTTGGGGACAAGTGACACGTATACGTGACGCATAAGATGCTCAGAATCCTCGATTTTCCCCACCAGTTATTTTTTATTGGAAGCTTTGCCTTACTATATCTTAGCATTTCCACGATTCAATCAGACGAAAATTTCTGTTTTAAAAAACCGGTGGTAAATTATTAAAAATTCTGTAATAGACGCACTTCACGAAGGGGTTAAAAAACCATAAGATTATTTGTAATTAAAATAGTTTTAGAATATGTAAATATTATTGGAATTTTACAGGTGCTTTTATAATGCTGATTCTCAGATTTTGCATCTATTTAAATCGCCTTTTATTTAGTTTATTGTCAGAAACGTGAATAATAGTGACAAATACAAAATGTAGAATTAAAAGAAATAGTATAAAGCAGCGTAAGGAATCAAAGTAAAAAAAAAAAAAACGCAGATAAATTGTTCTTTAGTCTGAAAATAAATCCAGACATTGCTTTTTTTTTAGTAGCGAGGGAGGGGGGGGGGTGTCGCAGGATTTATATTCCGATTTATTTGAAGACCTAAAACTAAATCTATGTTATAAAGACATCTGAATAACTTTACATTCGTTATTCTCCTTCGGAATAGGGTTAATAATTCTATGATTAAACCTATTCTGGTAGTTCATTTGAAATTTTACAATTAACTCATTAATGCCTCTTGGCAAGAAAACTTACCGTTTGCCATTTATTATTATTATTATTATTATTATTAGATTTTTTTGCACACTGCTAGCGATTGGGAAATAATCTTGCCTATCAGAAAACCATAAAAATAACTTGTATTTTTTTTTCATTTAGCCTGTTTAATCGAATAGATCTAAATACGAAAGTTATAGAAGAAAAAGTTTAATTATTTTAAGTTCGTTATTAATGGAATAAAAACTGAACATCCATACATATTTGTAAAGATTACAATTTGTGATTGATATACAAAAGTTAATAAAAGTTTAAATTAGCATTTTTAAGTAACAAATACTTTCGCGTTAATACTTTATCTAACAACCATTTAGTGTAATATTGCAAACAATTTAACAAGATTTGAGAAAATCTTGTTTTAATCCCAGCCTATGAGTATAATATTTTCTCAAACAGGGATGAGCGCGCTCCGACCCGAATATCGATTCTTACCACTAAATTTTAATAGTATTCTCCAACGTAAAGAAATTTCAGAAATTTTGTTCTTGAATAAGGTAACAAATACTATTAAAATTTAGTGGTGTCAATCGGGATTTCGAGTTGGAGCGCTCCCATCCCTGTTCAAACTATGCTTTAATGCACATCATAGACTGCCCCTTAAAGCAGCATCTTGCCGTTTTTTAAGCGTAATTTGAAAACTACTTGGTAGAAAAATTTAAAATTTTGAATACACATAAAGCAGGACATAATAAATATAAATCCATCAAAAAAATTGTAGGTTGCAATTCATAATTTTTTCGAATATTAATTTCATAATTCATAATTCATATTATAAAATTATAAAAATTACAAATTTGACATATTTATGTTTGGGCTTTTTAGTATTATAATCAAAAAAAAAAATTAACACATTAGAATAATAATCTCAGGAGATATTAATAAAAATATGAAAATGTAATTTAACATTAGAGGCTCTAAAATTTGAATGTTTATAACTCGAAAACTTATCATCCAAATGACTTAAAATTTTGTATCTAGGCATAGTTTGAACCGAAGATTTAAAATATCATGTCAAAAGTGGGTGTTGCCATTGAAAAAATAAATTTTAGGCTTGTTTTAATATGTAGATGGCCCCTTAGGCAAATTTTAGATATATAATTTAAAAGTAGACTTTATTTCCAATCGTTTGGTACCAGTCACTTCCTTCTACTACAATTTGTTGCAGAGTTAGTGGGGGTGTGCAGTTTTTTTTTTCCACGACTGTACGTTATAAAAATCAGTTAAATTTAGCTTCGGAATAACAGCAGAAAATCTAAAAAAAAATGAAGTATTTGGTTTAAATTGATGCAATTTGCGTAACAGCACTTTTTCCTCGCCAAATGCAAGCTATTTTAATGAATTTAGAAATTGCTTTTTAAATGTGTGTTTCAATGAGCACTATGTAATAAATTTAAACTTAAAAGATGAAATAGTTTGTTATTATTTCTAGAAGCTTACATACCATATATACACGATGCTTGTTGCTGCAGTTATTTAATTTTACATGGTTTCACTGGCTAGATAAGTTTTAAGTGTATTTTGAAAGTAACTGCCTAATTAAGAAAGCTATAGTTATACATCTCGATGTTGAATAAGTCGTCGTTACCATGGGAAAAATAATTTTTTCTTTTATCTCCGACTCTGACAATATCGAAGTTAAATTTAAAGGGCTCAGAATCTTACCTTAATTTTAGTTTGAAATAATTTTAATCAATTTATATTTTATTCTAAACCATATAATTCTATCATTAAATTTCATTATATATACATATAAATGCATATGACAAAACTGCAGTTATAAAATTGTATTTATTTAATTTAAAGTTACTTAAACTAGTTCAAGTAGAAAACGTTTTACCTTAAATAGTATTTAGCATAAAAGAGCATTTTTAAAACTTGATCTTACTTCTGAAGTTATGGAAAAAAATAATATAAAGTTGATCACGGGTTTTTTTAATTGCATAAAACAAAATATACTACTCGGAAATTACGGTGTATATTTCAAATAAACAAAATGCGCGAAATTGGCAACATTGCAGCCGCGGAAACTTTTCGTGAACTTTAAACATTATTTGTTATTTTACATTTTTTTTAGACCACTGACCAAGCTCCTACCTGGCAGGATTTTGCCTAGTTTAACGAGTTTATACCTGGCAACGGGGCAAGGATTCGCTTGCTCTCCGCTTGGCGTAGATGTGTTTGTTAAATCTATAGGCTGACGGGGCTTTAGAGCGTCTTGTTGCTTTAATTGCTTTTTCTTAGTTGGCCGGTTGCTAATTGATTTTTGATGAGGCGGTTCAGCGCTGCGCAGTGTAGAGAAGGAATTGCGATCATTTAGGAATTGACGTGAACAACTTTCATAGCTGTCACTGTTTTTTATTTAATCGCAGTCATCTTATTTAATCGCAGAAAAAAATGTTCATTTTGAAAAATGGTAGTATGAACAAGTTTTAAAGTAACTTCAAAGTTAGCCGCTATGCAACTTGTGAGAGACTTCTGAAGCAAGAATAAACTCCTGCAGACAGGAATCTCCTGCCGAATTACATGTAAGGGTAAATCATATTTTTGTACCAGTGTATGACAAGTGTATAGTTACTATTTCAGTGCATTGAATAAAATCATAGATTTTATTCGTCAATTTTAGCTGAGAATTTGGCAGGATCAATTTAAACCAATTGTTTTATTATGCTAAATAATAATAAACACTGGTGTTTTGTTACTCTAATAGAACTGTTTAATGAAATGTGTAGGGAAATTTCCAATAATGGAACACCTTAGTACTTGTAAGCCAACTGTCGCCACTAAATACTAATAGCATTCTTCTCCTTATATAATGACAGAATTTCTGCGATTAAATAAGGAAAATAACAGTATTAAAATTTAGTTGTGACAATCTGCCGACGGGTGTGCAGCTGCTCCGTTATTGTATTTTAGAAACACACAAACTTCCATATCCTGATCTACCGGGTGTCTTAAACTGGAATGACTGATTTTAAAATTCAATTACTTCCAAACGGTGACCGATACCAAAACAATTCTTGCAAGAGAGTAATGTATGATGTCAGTAGTTTTTTATTGCGATTCCTGATTTTAGTTCAAATTATCAGCAATAGATGGCGCTGCGAGCAATAGATATCCAATCGAGACAAAAGCAGAAATCATCCAGCATTGATGTGAAGGAAGGAGGTTCAATAAAAGGAGTGGGTTTCATTCACCAATAAAATCTTACTCAGAATCGGGCCCTAAGAACAAGATTCTATTAGAGAATGCGACTCACTTCATGTATTGAACCTTCTTCCTTCGCTGTGTGATTTTAGTTTTGGCCTGAAATTCACTCCTATAGCTCGCAGCGCCATCTATTGCTGGTAATTCGAATTAAAATCCGGAATCGCAGTAAAATAAACTCCTGACATCTTACTTTACACTCCTGCAATATTTTTTTTAAATATCTGTCACCGTTTGGAAGTTATTGAATTTTAAAATCAGTCAGTTCATTTTACGACACCCGGTAATTAACCCTTTTATCACGGACCAGGACTGGCAACTATTTTTATATGTAATCGTAACACAATTTCAAGAAGACTTTTTCGTGATAGATTTCTCTTAGACATATCCTAGTATATGGCGAATATTATTTTCCAGAAACTGGTACGAATAGAATAAAAAGGGTGACAACCTTCCTCGACTGCGGCTGCTGCGGGACCGTGTACGTTAATGGGAGCTGGTGCACGTAAAAGCTGTTCGTGGCTCCAAAATCCTGCAAGTTTGAAAACGATACCTCTCGTGGTGCAAATCCAGGTGCAAGTCTCTTATCTGGAATTGGTTCAAAATTAGGAGACCAGCTCTAGAAGTCCAACCTCTCTTGAGGCTCTGGCACCTCTTCTTTCAGAGAAATGCCATGGCACTTTCTCTAACACGACAACAAGAACAATAGAATAAAAAATGTCGCTGCGACGTACGGTGTCCCAAAAACGTAATCAAAAGGAAAGGCACCGCCCCCTGAATAATTGGCCTACGCGCTGAAAAAATGGCGGCTGCCGAAGGCGGAATTTTTTTTTTAAGCGTTTGAACGATCCCTCGAATATTTCTAAAAGTTTTCTTTGCCTAGTTTTTCTGAGATCAAATAAGTCAAAGAAAACTTTTAGATATTATTGGTGTTAAAGTCCGAGGAACCGTACAGACGCTGAAAAAAAATCAGCCTGTGACATCTGCCATTGTTGTCAGCGTGCAGGTCTAGTATTCAGGGGGCAAGGAATCAAAAGTCCTTTAAGATATTTCCTAAGTAGCGAAAAATGCTATTTTTACTTTATTAATTCGTCTACCTAAGTAACGTTTCGTTTAAAATTGCTTTGGGAGACTTCGATTTTTCACTGCATATATTACGATTTTTCATTGTTACACAATTTTTCATTTTCTTAGTGAGACATTTTATGGGTATGTAAATTTGTCCTTGATTTTATGTGGTTGCTTTTCTGGTTCCATTGATTAAATCTTAATATGTAATTAACAACTTAATTACCCTGTATGAGGAGAAATATAAATATTGAAAGTAGGGCTTACATGGTCCGTGTTTTGAATACCAGTGACTTCTAAGAATAATTTTCGTGGTAGGTTTTTACATTTGCAAAACGAATAATCTTCAAATACAAATAAGCAAAATTTTATATGAAACAATTGGTTTTCCAAAAACAGATGAGCGGATGTTGTGAAATACATACATTTGCGTTTATAACGATAGTGTGTCCATATATAATTAATATATGTCAGCAATATGTTTTCAGCAGGTACATGAACTTGTAGCAGTAGCCATCATGAAAAATTAATGTACACAAATATATTGTTTAAATAATATAAACGACTTCAATGGATTGTTCTTTACCAGTGTTTATTTGGTAAAACCTTTATTGTTATCTACATTAGAGTCATGCATGTACCCGAAAATTCTATTTTCGTTTACCCGAAATCCTACCCAAACCAGATAAAATAATTTTATAATCCTGAAATCAGAAATAAAAATAAATAAATCCATATTTTGATGCAATTAGAAAATTAATCAATAAGTATATCGAAAATATGATTTTGATTATGAAATTGAAGCATCTGTTCAAATGTCAAGCAAGGACATACATAAACAAGTTGGAAATTGTACGTCAAACGTTACAAACGTTCGTACTATAGCTAGTTATATAAATATTCAGATCTTGATGATTTTTAATTCTTTGAAATGAATTATATCGTCTGCAGATTAATTTCTATCATAAAATAAGTATCTCGGTCACTTGACGATTAAACTTCGAAAGCTCCTATAAAAAGAAAGCACCGATTTAAAAAAAAAATCACAATACTTAATAAATGTTTTTATTAATATTTTCTAAAGTTTCGATTCGATTTTTAAAAAATTTGAAATGACTCGACAAAATTCTGCAAAGATAATATACCTTAAATTTCAAACCATTCGGTTGGGTAGTTCTTGCGTTGTTATATGCGGACGGACGGACAGACGGACGGAACAGACGACGACAATAGGTGCTACGTATTTATATAATTACGAACGCACCTAAAAACATACAGATGAATTTATAAACGCTTTTGCTGGAAGTCGATTAACCCCTTATATCCTGAATTAGTTTTCCAGCTACTTTTCAGATGCTCAGAATCCTCGATTATTCCCACCAGTTATTTTTTTTTAAAGTTTTCCTTATCTAATCATAGCATTTTTGCGATTCAATTACGTGAAAATTTCTCATTTGAAAAACAGGTGGTAACAGATTAAAAATTCTGTAAAAGACGTTCGTAGCGAAGGGGTTAAAGTGTACTTATAAGTACCGTCAGGATAAAAAGGGGTTAAAAAAATCCAACCAATAGCGGATTTATTTTTTCTGTTACATCTATTTATTTCATGTACAATAATAAAACGCATTGTCACCAGAAAAATCATAGACCAATAATTTAAACTAATATTATGCCTGCCTTTTTCGGTACTGAGGGGAGCTTATTCTTTCTTTAACATTTCGTGTTAGGGAGTCGTAACTGAACGCTGCTAAATTGTATATGATAATAAATGTAATAAGGTGATTGAATTTTTATGTTAAACACTAGGATTAAAACGGAATTCGCGTATGTTGAGATGTTTAAGATAGGCTGTTCGACAGTTAGAGGAGAATAATAGTAGCGTCTAGCACCTGCACCCTCTGCACGATTTCAAAAAATCGTGCATGCGTGCTTGTCTGATACTTTAAAATTTTGTTCTAAGCCATTTCAAAATGAGTGCGTATGGCTCTGTGGTATGTCATTTCTCTTCCATTCAGTGGTCTTGAGTTCGAATCCCAGCGGCGGAAAGTTTTATTTTTCAGTATTTATTTGAGTTATAAAAAATAATTTGAATAAAAAAATGTAAAGTTTCCATTTTTCAAGCGATGGAAAGTTTGAAACAAAATGGAAATAAATATAAAATTTGGTTATAAAGGCGGAAAGTTTTATTTTTCAGTATTTATTTGAGTTATAAAAAATAATTTGAATAAAAAAATCTAAAATTTCCATTTTTCAACATATAAGCGATGGAAAGTTTGAAACAAAATGGAAATAAATATGAAATTTGGTTATAAATGAATTTCGTGCATTCTAGAGAATGCTGTACAGCGAGTTTCATGCGTCCAGTGATTTTTTTTTTCGGTTTATGTACGCGAAGCGTACATACACAAGTTATTGACCGCGGATTGAATAAATTTCGTGCATTCTAGAGAATGCTGTTCAGCGAGTTTCATGCTTCCAGTGATGTGTTTTTTTCGGTTAATGTACGCGAAGCGTACATACACAAGTTATTGACCGCGGCTTGAATGAATTTCGTGCATTCTAGAGATTGCTGCAAAACGAGTTTCGTGTGTCCAGTGATGTTTTTTTATGTTAAAAATTGTTTTTTGGATGTTAAAAATTCGCTTTAAAACGCTATAAAATCGTTAAAAATCCTTAAAAATTGAAAAATCCGGAGGAAAAAAAATGTATTTTAGTAAAAGTCTGAAATTGAATTTCTTTAAGAATGTTTAAAAAAAAAAAAAAAAAAAAAAAAAAGTAATGAAAATTGTGAAAGAAAATACGCTAAATGTTTTAAATAAAAAAAAAACTGCCGCGGAATGGAATAAAATTAATATGACCTTTCTACTTTCTCGCAGCAGATCACGGCGCGCATGCGCACAGAACGATCCGTTTTTTTTAAATCGTTCACAGGGTGCAGGGGCTAGACGCTTGTGAGAATAATAAATTTAATTGCGATATTTTAATTTACCGATTCAAAAATGTATATTTCAAAATAGAATTTATATATCTAATGATTAATTTTTTTTTCGGATGAAATCGAAAATATATGTCGTATTTCCAAGTTCGAATTCGGTGTGAAGGGCAGTCGAAAGCTCGTTGATAAACAGGTTTAGCTCTGTGCCAGGTTTCCCTTATAGATCGCATCAGGAGGCCGTGTGGTGTCATCAACAAAAAAAACTTCAGTCCGTTTTTCAGTAGAAGAAACAGTTGATTTCCAGTTAAAGACATCACTTCAGGAGGAATGCTCGTTAGCCAACGCTAAACGTAAAAAAAAAAAAAAATCTCCACTGTCAAGTTCTTTTCGATGACAACGTTCCATTATTTTATAGAATCCGTCCCGATTCTTTTAGCAAACACCAACGTCAAAAATTTCTCTCCGAATCAGGATGTACGTGTTTTTAAACTAGCTCGCGTAAGAAAACAGAATACGTCACGTGACCAACTTTTATCAAATCAAAAGGTCCCTTTAGGAACTCTATTAGTATTTCCAGTGGATTTAATCTTTTCGCAAAATGGTTTCCTTACCCGCGCAAAATGTTCTACGCTTTTCCAGAATTTTCGGATAATCTCGTACCAGATGCCTGCCATATCAACAAACGAATGTATCTGTTTTGAGGCTGTAGTTAAACTTCGAATTTAATACGTAATAAAAAATAATAATAATAAAAAGAAAATGAATCTTTGTAGAAGGGGGGGGAAGAAAGAATTAAAGTTTTTCGGAAATATTTTAATAGACATTTAATATTTAATAACAGGATAACTTTACAGAAATAAGGTTTTCTGAGCGGAATAATTTAAGAGATACGATATTTTAGCATTTAAATAAAGAAGTTATAGCAATTTGACTACACGGGAATAATACTAATGAATTTTAATAATAGATTAAAATAAAGATGTTCTATTTAAAGAATAAATTAAAAAAGCTATCGCCATTTTTAGACTAACTACTTTCGAATAAATATTATTAAGTGGATTAGGATAAATTGGTTTTACATATGGATAGTAAAAGGCTATTTTAAGAATAAGAATTATTTTAATAAGCTGGGTTATATACGGAATATTATTGAATGGAAAATTTTTATAGAATAATTGCGGAAAAAAATTAAATTTTGTAATATATATGTTTCTAATAATTAAAGACACAAATGTTACATTGTATGATACCATCAAATTCAAAAATTTACTACTGAATTGTTAAAACTTTCGAACTTTTGGTTGCGATTTAAGATATGAAGATTTTCGTCAGTTAGTGGGGAATACTGAGATTGTTTGTCATTTTTATATTTACTAATACAAAGATATGGATTTCAAAATAGAATTTATCTATTCAGATTATAAGAACTAAAATCTGATACCAAATCATGGTCGATAATAATACTGGTCAAAATAGTCTGAAGCGTTTTTTAGATAAAATTAGTTTGATCCAGATTGAACCAAAAATGACCCACTAATCGAATTTTCTCGGACATGTGACTTAGCCCAGTGATTTTCTCGCGCCCGAAACTCGTAGAATACAAAATTTAATCAAAATCGTTCGATCCATTTTTTAGATAGAATTAACTTGACCATTTTTTGTACTTTTATCATAGCTGCCAACTTTTATGCTTTTTTCCTACCACTAAAATTTTATAGTAAATTTAAGGTTATGAAATCGGCGAAATCATGCGATTCAATAAGGCAAAGATTTCTATTAATTTTTAGTGGTAACAAAAACGCATAAAAGTTGGTAACTATGCATTATTTTCGAAAAGTACGAGGGGCAGTAGGAAAATAAGTTTCCCCTGGCGACTGTGGACAGAGGTGTGTATGAAAGACAAAAAAATGTAATCACACATTAAAGATAAAATATAATTTTATTTTTCCACATAAGTACCAAGTACATTAAGACATTTGTCATACGCTTAGTGAGCTTCAAAAAGCCCTCCAGGAAAAAATCAGGGCTTTGCATACGGACGAAGCGTTGTACGGCTCTGGGCGAAAGACGACACCGTTACACCATTGGCTAGAGGTCGACCGCGATCAAGCAGATGGCGCTGTTGACTGCAACAGCGCAAGCACTGCAAAACCGCCATCTGCTTGATCGCGGCAGGTGAACGCGAACGTGCAAGACACCGACAACAGCGCCATCTTCACAGGCACTGCAACAGTGCCATCTGCTTGATCGCGGTCAAACCTCTACCCAATGGTGTATCGGTGTCTTGCACGTTCGCGGTGTCGTCTTTCGCCCATAGCCGTTCCACGCTTCGTCCGTATGCAAAGCCCTGTTTTTTTCCTGGAGGGCTTTTTGAAGCTTATAAAGCGGTGTGACAAATGTTTCAATGTACATAGTACTTATGTGGGAAAATAAAGTTATGTTTTATCTTTAATGTCTCATTACATTTTTTGTCTTTCATACACACTTCTGTTCACAGTTGCCAAGGGAAACTTATTTTTCAACTGCCCCTCGTATTAAAATCTGAGATTATAAGAATTAAAAATATTCTTTTATTTGATGAAATTCAATGTGTACGGCTTCCCTTACCACTAAAATTAGTAGTAGATTTTGCCTAATTTAGACACCGAAATCCAGTGATTTTTAACGATTAAATAAGGCAAAAATTTTCTATTAAATTTTGGTTGGTAAAAATAATCGTGCAAGTTAGTAGACATGATTACCGTATGATGTTATCCAGTGGCGGATCGTGACTCGCTCTTTTTGTTGCACTAAATATATCGCTGAAATTTTTATTCTTTTCTTACCATTATTTTTTTTTTAAGATTTTTTTTTTTTTTTTTTTTTTTTTTTTTTTTTTTTTTTTTTTTTAGTTTAATGACAAAATTTTCTACCAACAAATAAGGAGAATATTTCTTTTACAAAATAGTGCTAAGAAAATAATAAATTTTGCAACTACGCATTTAGTGCCCCAAATAAAGGCAGCCACGAGCCGCCACTGTACGTTTCGTTTGTGAATAAATGCTATTTCTTTAATTTCTAGACTGTCTATCATTAGACCATTTGAAATAACAGAATCAAACTCCCAAATGATAGTCATAAGTGGAGATGTTCTGCGTTGAAAACTTTCATATGAATTTTCATTTTTATGTTACAAACTGCCAAAAATTCTGATTTTTGAAAATTTTCAATTTTTTATCAGGGAAAAGAAGTAACAGTCTTTTTTTTTTCAGGACATGCTTAGAAGTAGGACACATGCAATATCCATACTGTAATTCCTTTCTTTTCATGAAATACATTTTTTCAAAAACCGGCATTTCGACAAATATTTCATTACTTGTTAATCCTTTGATTACGGGGTCTGGACATACACGTCCCAGCAGGCAATTGTTATTCTACTCGTAACACTTATTGAAAAATAATAGCGGCCATACACTTATACTAGGATAATTTCTAGTGACATCTGCCACGAAGAAGAATATTTACAAAGTGTGGTACGATTCAAAATGAAAAAAATCATGACTCCTGGCCAATAATCAAAGGGTTAAAGACAGTTGCTATTTGTAATTACATTCTGAGCATTCATATGCAATATTTAATATATATGCTCCGAATCAAAGGGTTAAATTAATTATAAAAAATACAAAATAAATGCACACAAACTACGTAATCTAATACAAAAAGTTGTGCACATTACAGATCTCCCTGAATATGGTATTAGCCTGTTATTTGGTCAGAAAACATGAAAGAAACAAGTGTAAAATTGCAACTTTCGCCTCTTTATAATTACAAATGTTCTTACAAGATTTTTTTTTTTTATATAAATTTTAACTTATTTTCTAAGTACATTCCTATATGGGATAATCCAAAATGGTACCGGAAATAATAATAAAAATAAAATAAAAAAGTCCTTCCGGCCTGTACCGGGAGGAAAAGGTAGCTTTCCTATATCTCAGTTTTAAAATTTTAGCTAATATTACACGAAAACAGCAAGTTAAAATGCAAAGAAAACGTTTACAAAAGATTCGTTAATACTGAATTTGAATAAGAAATTCGCCAAATTATTGAGCAATAGCCAAATTGGCTTCATTTATGAAGACTTATTTTGGTCGCCGAATTTGGCGATATTTCGCCAAGTGTCGCCAAGTTTGGCGAGAATTTGACGCTAACGGATATGGATATATAATTTTAAGCGTATGATTGGGAAAATTATTAAAACAGTGAAAATTTTTGTAATGTGCTGTCAAAATGTCAGCAACCCGAGAATTTCAAACTGCTCTAACTCAGCGTTTTTTAAAGGTAGAGGTAAACCAAAAAATGTTCTGGAATCCTTGTATCAAGGCCCAACGCTTAATTAAAAAATAAATTTGAATTTTTAACTATTTAGTATATTTATTTTAGTTTTAAATTTTTAAGTGGCCGCCGTCTTGAAACAAAATGGCGGACCAAGCTGGCCAACGAACTCGGTCGAGACATTGGTGAGCTTAATACACACAATTAGTTTCATCAAAATTGATTTATAAATACGAGCGTTATCGTATGACATGGGTCAGATATATATATATATATATATATATGGAGATATATATATATATATATATATATATATATATAAATCAACATTTGAACGGAGGGTGGTTTTGGGGTCTGGGGGTCATGATCGGTGAAAATATATCGAAATTTTCCGGAACTGCTTTCCTCCGAACGGCTGCAATAGGTAGCTTTATACTTTTTTGTATTAAAAGCTACCTAAAAATCGGTAATTTTCTGATCTCTGTTCGGAATAGGCGGATTTTCGGAATAGCGAGTTCCGAAATAGCGGAACTCTACTGTATATAGATGATCCCCCCCCCCCACCTCTATAACATACAACTCTTAACCGTGCGACCAATTAAAAAGGTGAATTCTTACTCACATGGCGGACACCTAAAAGAGCGTTAACAAAGACAAGTCATTTCACCATTTGTTGGACTTGTCAATCAGATAATATTTTGCTACAAATACTTTTTTTTTAAGTATAAATGGAAGGAAGCTATACATCTCTACCTTTATATATAGAAAAGTTTTGATGTTTTTTGCTAATGCATGTAAAACAAAAGTGTTATATGGTCTCTGTAAGGTCATGGAGTATTTCTTTAAAATATGTGTCTTCATAAACTGAATTCAAATGTAGAAGTGAATGATGAAAACAATTCAAGAGTCCTAGCTTTAATTGCATCTCTTTTATTCAAATATAACAACTACATGATTTGAAAAAGTAATAAGGGTTAAAGATGTAATTAGAATAAATGAGCTCAGCTCATTTGGAACTCATTAAAACACCCATCAAGGGCTTTCCATCTCAATGAGCTTCACCTTTAAAAAGTCCTTCCGGCCTGTACCGGGAGGAAAAGGTAGCTTTCCTATATCTTCGTTTTAAAATTTTAGCTAACGTTACACGAAAACAGCAAGCTAAAATGCAAAAAAAAAAACGTTTACAAAAGATTCGCTAATACTGAATTTGATTGAGAAATTCGCGAAATTATTGAGCAATAGCCAAATTGGCTTCATTTATGAAGACTTATTTTGGTCGCCAAATTTGGCGATATTTCGCCAAATGTCACCAAGTTTGGCTAGAATTTGGCGCTAACGGATATGAATATATAGTTTTATGCGTATGATTGGGAAAATTATTACAACAATGAAAATTTTTGTAATGTGCTGTCTTGTTTCAAAATGTCAGCCACCCTAGAATTTCAAACTGCTCTATCTTAGCCATTTTTTAAGATAGAGGTAAACCAAAAAATGCTCTGGAATCCTTGTATTAAAGCCTAACACTTAATTAAAAAATTGAATTTTTAACTTTTTTTATATTTATTTTAGTTTTAAATTTTTGAATGGCCGCCATCTTGAAACAAAATGGCGGACCAAGCTGGCCAACGAAGTCGGTCGAGACATTGGTTAGGTTAATACACACAATGAGTTTCATCAAAATTGATTTATAAATACGAGCATTATCGTATGACATAGGTCAGATATATATATATATATATATATATATATATATATATGGATATATCTATATATATAAATCAACATTTGAACGGAGGGTGGTTTTGGGGGGTCTGGGGTTCATGATCGGTGAAAATATATTTTCCGGAACTCCTTTCCTCCGAACGGTTGCAAACTTCGGGCAAAGAATATATTTGTTGGTTAACCCCTTGAAGGGCACCGGTATATTATATATACCACTTAAGTTTTATCCCAAAATGCCACAATGACACCAGAAATTTATAATCAATTTTGAATTTATAAAGTACATGAGGAAAATCTTTTACTTATTTTAAAATAAACTCTTTTGTGAATCCTTGTGTCAATCAGTCATTTCAATATTTTAGCTACAAGAGTACTTTGCCCCTGAAGAAGTGAGTGAACCTATGGTGAGGAATACCGCATTAACATTTTGTAGATAGGGTGAAACCCCAGTTATTGACACTTAACCAGTTACTGACATTTGAACAAAAATCTAACTCAAATAAGCATTTTGTTTTAATCCTTTATATCCTGAATTAATTTTCCAGCTACTTTTTAATTGAATTTTTGCATCATTGGATAAGTTTTGGTGCAGAATAAATATAGTTAAGAGGAAAATAATTTGTATAGTGTTTTAGTGGTTAATTATGCAACTGTAACCACCATAAATTTTTTATCATATGATATAAAAAGAAATAGTAAATTTCAAATAGTAAACTTCAAATAAAATATAGGAAATGTTCACCTGTAGAGTATAGAAAACAATAGAAAATAATAGTACTAAATAACCGGTAAAAAACCACTAAAATTACTCAAATGAAGAACAACATGCATGTCAATTCTATTGCAAAATGGATTTCGAATGTAGCGTGGCAAATATAAAGTCCCTACAATGCAAAGAAAGGGGATATGTGCTTGAATTTGTCATCTCCTGCCTGCTGTCAGAAATACACTCTTTGTGCCATTGTGAATACCGTTAGGAAAAACGGTCATATTACCAATATATAGTTGTTTTATTAAAGTGGTACTTATAAGTACCGTCAGGATAAAAAGGGTTAAAATTCTGCAAAGTAATGTCATCTAGTGGTAAATGAGACTATTTTGGAGTGAATTTATTCACCACTAAAGAGCCAAGAACATATTCAATGAGGAAGAAACTTTTGAGAATACAAAAAATGCCATTTTGAAGCAACCATCTTATTTATAAAATAAAGGAAATGTTTTTCTAATCTATTTATAATTATAATACAACCATCCGAAACTTTTTTCTTAAGGTTATATTAGTCGAAATTAGTTTAAAGATGCATATGATGTGTTAAGGCCGTGATTTAGTGTTTATAGTTCTTTAATTTAGCTTAATGGGGGGTGCCATATTTATGACCATATTTTTTTAATCATATTTATGAATAAAATTAATTTTTAATAATAAAATGTATAATTTTCAATATTTTGCCAACAATTTTTTTTTTAATATATATGTACTATCCTTTCAAATGTAAAGGTAAGTAGAAAATAGATTTAAATTTATTAATAGTGATTTGAACAAGAAAGAATCCTTAAAGGGTCAGTTACTGGGGGGGGTTTCACCCTAGGTAACGTATTATTAAATCTCGGCTTTCGAACAACAGAAGCAATGCTCTCTAATAAAATCCTTTCATACATTGAATGTCTTATAACGTTCTATTAAATATATATCAATAAAAGTAGAACAATGCAAAATATTTAATGAATTCATGTTAAAATGCCTAACAAAGATGCAGTCTAACAAAAGAAACCAAAATATAGGGCTTCAAACAGGAACACGCTACCGTTATCTCACGTGCTATTATATCGCTACTTCAAATATATCACTCGTTTTGATACCTCCGGAAAAATTAATTTCGCCTTTAACTGCACATTTTTAAGTAATTTTCAGGGCTTCAAACTGAAATTAAGCATAAAACAGAAAACAGAAAAATCTATTTATTCCTGTTGACAGGAAAAGAAGAAATAGACCCAAAATTTTCCTATCCGCAAAATTGTATTTTGACTGAACCTGACACATAACTGTAACAAAATAATATTATGGTTATATTTAAGGCATATACGGTATATAGATTTTGATTCAAAAAATCTTATTATATATTAAACCACTGATGATAAAAATATATTAACCAACGACAAAGAATATACAAATGATGTATAATTTACAGATATGTCATTAATATTACATGAACTGTATACATATTAAATTACGGAATTTAATTTTTATGCGACCCTTTTTTTTCTATAAATTCTTGCCCCCCCCCCCTGCATCTAAGAAACACATCCATTTACAAAGCTCCGTTCTTTTGTAACCAAAACTTATCGAAAAATAATATTTTCAATTTAATAATTTTTCAGTTTTGCCGGAACTAAATTCGCATCCTTCTGCTTCTAGAACACAATCAAATGACATTAAGTGTGTAGTAAAGTTATTTTATCACATTTTTTACAGTAATGTACAAGTCAGCGATGAGATTTCTCCGCTTTTTTGCATACCAGTTTAATCTTACAGAAAATGTTTATTTAATCGGAACATTCTGAGATTTAAAAGAACAACGTTTTCTCTAAGATTATACTGGTATGCAAAAAAGCGGAGAAATCTCATCTCTGCCCGTACAAGTCTTGGAAAAAATTTACATAAAAGCCTGAATAATTTTATTACATTACAATTTCATACTATCAGATTTTTTCATACAAATATCATGCCTACAATTCCATCTACGATCCATCCACTTTCACAATTACATAATATTTACTTAATTATAAATTAATATGTACCTACTTTTAGTTTTCTCCATGTTTTATATTCGCGATTATAATATTTCACATTAATAAACATTTCATTAATGATAAATATTTATCTTTCTTAAACAACTTACCTCGCATTATTTCATGCAATATTGCAGTATTGGAGTGTTTACTGTTTTCCTTTTTTTTTTTTTTTTTTTTTTTTTTCAACAATATTTAATAAATTTGAATAGACATTAAGTAAATAAATATCTCATCAAAAACAACTCGTTGTAAATGATCCCGCCAAGCCACAAACCTAAAACGTCAGTCACAAAAAGAAGTGATATCACATAAAAAGAAGCGATATAGAAGTGCATACTCTGAGTCCCGTGTAAAAATCTATCATCACTCATAATGTTTCCAAAGGACTCGGAGTGAGGTACAGTATGTGAAAACTGCTTGGCGACCTGCAGGCTTTTATAATATATGCAGTATATCAATTTTGAAAATCGAAAAAAATAAATTTGTAATTTTTGTTACATCACTTTTTAAATATTTTTGTATGCGAAAGAACTGACAGAACGGATTTTTCACCAGATCTATGCGATTCAGCTTACCCTGGAATTACTGCAATATATCTCAATTTAGTTAACGTTTATTATAAGGTACAATGTTATTAATATGCGTATGATCATCATATATATATATATATTAAAAACTCAAAATCTTTACATGTTTACTTAAAAAATCCTCTTCGTAAGAGTGGTGTTTCTAGTTTAAATAATGGTAAATAAAATCAACAAATTGATTTTTCAAGCTCATAAATAAGAAAGGACATGCAAACACAGAAGCTTCAACTTTTTACAATTTTATGGGAGCAAAATAAATAAATAAATTAAATTAAATTAAATTAAATTAAATTAAAATAATATAGTCATATGTAATTGCAGGAAACGCAAACATTATAAAAGCCTGCAGGTCGTCAAGCAGTTTTCACATACTGTACCTCACTTCGAGTCCTTTGGAAACATTATGAGTGGTGATAGATTTTTACACGGGACTCGGAGTATGCACTTCTATATCGCTTCTTTTTATGTGATATCACTTCTTTTTGTGACTGACGTTTTAGGTTTGTGGCTTGGCGGGATCATTTACAACGAGTTGTTTTTGATGAGATATCACTCCTTTTTGTAAGGTATTTAATTTCAATTATACGGATTCCATTTTTATTCAGAAAAGAAAAGATAAAAGGGGCAAAAAAATAATAGTGATGCTATAAACAGAATTATACATCAGAATTATACAATTTATTGAATGACTTATTCCAATGTACATGTCGCTACCATAACAACTGGGAAACTTTTATATAAATTTCCTTACATTGTATACATCAGATTATTTATGACATTTATTTTCCTTTTTCTTTTGTTTATATCACTCTTCCGTTTATATACATTCAAAAACAAAAAATTACACAATTTTACAGCAGTTTACAAACTAATTAAAATACTACAGTTTCAGAAAAATGTGGAAAAATAAGAAGCACTTTTTTTTGGTCAACTACAACGATAAGTTTATGGAGCATACTTTACCGAGAATAATCAACATTTTTTTTCCTACGAACCTATTTCTATTAGTATAAAAAATTTACAGGGATTTTTATACTAACATATTAAATATATTATTTTTGAAAATTACTGAGCACCTTAGAAGTTTTTTATTTGTTTAAGTTTTTTAACTCAACGTTTCGAGAATTTGAAAAGTATAAAATTCGCAACGTTTGCAAAAGTATAAAAACTATTAAAGTGATTTCTGTTCATATAGTCTGTTCATTCCAATTCGGTCATCCTAAAATATAGGTCCTCAATCTCCGGCAGTCCATGAATTAATTAGAACATATGTATGCAACTATTAAAATGTTCTCAAAGTTGACAATAGAGGCAATAAGTATAGCTCGGCAAATATGAAACACGGCATTGCTTCATCATGGCTTTGTTTCGTGAGGAGTTCGTTCTCCGAACATAAAAATCTCACGCGAAAGTGTTCGTTAACCGATTTGTTCGTAAACCGAACAGTTCGTTACCGATCACCTATTATGTATATGAAATTTAGCATTTTAAGTTCGTCATAGCCGGAGATTTGATGAACGGCAAATATTTAAACGCAAAACTTGTAATCTTGGGGTATCAACATTTTTACATTCTATTACTCAGCGCATGAACGTAAAGTTGGAATTTTGTAATCGCTATTTCAATCAATTCCTAATACGCTAGAATTATATATTTATAAATAAACACAGTTATTTTAATCGATGAAAATACTATATATTAATAGATTTAGAGCTTAACATCGACGAGATTTCAGACGGACAAAATGATCTTATATTAAATTTTAAAGCGAGATAATGAAACCTTACAGAGATTGAAACAGTGTAAAATCATTAAAATACATCTCACTCAGTAAATATACATCGGTTGTAGTGTAATCAAGATCTTCTAAGAGACTCTGTAAACGAAACGTAAATGCTTCAATGCCGCTTTACAATAGAGAGGATGTAGTAACATATTTGAATATCTTGTGTATATAGCGAATTTAACAAAAGTTATGCAATTTACTATTGTTTTTCCTCTGTGTTAAGTACAGGAATCACATACTTCAACGTAAAAATTTGCTAATTACACAACTTTTTAGTCTTATTAAAAAATCTTTTGAGTTACCCTGTAAACGAACAGTAAATTCTACAATTTTGTTTTACAATAGGAAACTAACTTAGGTAGTTCGTAGTAACATATTTTAACATCATGCGCATACGTTCTTTTTGAAAAGAGTTAGACCATTTAATATTTTGTTTGCTTCATCTTAAGTATAGAAATAAATCACTTTAAAGTGGTATACATAAAAAACTAATTAATATTTTTACACGAAATATTAAAAATTTGAACTACTTATAAAAACAATTCAAATGCTGCAAACCGCGTAAAAATCGGATAATTACACAACTCTTTAGCCCTATATCAAAACATCTTTTGTGAGACCCTGTAAACGAACCTTAAATGTTAAGATTTTTTATAATAGGAAGCTTACTTGGGTCGAGTGTAATAACATATCTTAATATCATGTGTATACGACCATTCCTAAAAGAGTTGGGTCATTTATTATTTTTTTGTTCTATGTTAAGTATAGGAATCAATAACTTTAAACTGATATAAATCAAAAACTAATTAATATTTTTACATGAAACTTACAAAGGTTTGAACTACTAATAAAAGCGATTCAAATAACGTAAACCGCGTAAAAATCTGATAATTACACATTGCTGTAGCCTTCTCAACAGTTTTTGGTCTGAACAAAATTTAAAAAGTGCAAAAAACAGCACTTTTAAAATCGCATTTATTGAAAAACTATTCGTAGTTTTTTGCTTTACTTTTGAATTCTTAGTCCAGTGGCACGCCCCATTCCATAGAATCAAGAATTTTGTTTCTATCATAAATAGAACGCGAGATATAGATGTGTCAAAAACCCGTTTTGTCCCGTCCGCAAAATATAAACTAGACAGAGTTAAAAAAAAAAAAAATTGTAAAATCGCTTGGCATCCATTGGCCTGAAATTCCTTTCATTTACGGTTCAATGCATTGCTGTTTCTAATGCTTGGCGAGAAACTCTGTCGAGTTTCTATGATGAAATTAAAGTGATTTTTTTCCGGAAAATCCGTCAAGGCTCAGGTTTCCTGAATGACGGATAATCGAGGTCCTACTGTAAATACCTGTCATTTGTAGAGAATTTTGTGTTCTTTAATTTATGTCAGAGTAATTTTTTTATGAAAACCGAGTTTCTGAGATATTTGTACAAAACTAAAAAAGTATTTTGCCCCCCCTTCGCTCCCCTCGTTTACCTCCTACCCATCAGGACTTTTTACATAGTCATCAGTAGCCATCAATGAACAACTGTACCAATCTTTATCTCCTTAGCATTTATTATGGAAAATTTTCTTAATTTGACTGGACTAATACGCAAAACGTAATATCTCAAAAAGCTATTGAAATATCGCTATAAAAATTAAATTGCAAGTTATTGACTCATAACTTATGAAAAATGTATAATATATCTTAGATTTTAGTTTATCATCTTCACTACTGACATACAAAGTACGTGTATACAGAAAATATACACATATGCATAGAAAATATACATATATGCCGAGAAAATATACATATATGCGATAGAATTTACTGTAGAGTGTTTTGCTTATTGGGCTAAATTTCACAAAATTTTACCATAAACTCCTCAATTTACCTAAATGTAATCATTGTATGGACTATATTTTCCTTTTCATCGTAGTTTAGAATCAAAATCTTCCTAAACGTATGCGTAAATTATAATTAAATAGTTTTTCTTTTCTAAAAATTCGCTCCGAACGCTGCCAGATAACTTAAAAATAACAATTTGTGGACAATCCCTTATCATTCAGCGAGTTTTAGTCAGAAACTAAAAAACAGGCTCACTCTAACGCCGATATCTCTCTGAATTTTTACAATATTTGACTGTTTTTTTTTAATAAGTTGCTCCATAGAATTGACAATTAAATTATGCAAAAAGTTCCTTGTTATCGTTCGCGCAAGCGCAGATAAAAATTATTTTATACAACTGCCCATATTTCCTTAAATATTTAATGTATTTATATTCCAACTACACTACATGATTTCTCCTACATTTTGTCAATTTTTCTGTATCTGATGTTAAATTTGGTTAAAAACCCTGTATGTTATAAGCAAAAAATATGCAAGAATTTTTTTAATTAAAAAAAATCGCTATATTTCTATTAATATGCATGCTGTTCTTACACAAATGAATACGCTTATCATACAATGTCTGCCTATGTATATTCTGTAGCGATAGATCATTTCGTTCATTTTATTTTACAGGGTGATCCCAAGTATTATTTCTTTTCTTTAATTTTTTGTTGATCCCCTAATTGTCCTCGTTATCGAATCGACGTTGATAAATATGAAGTAAAACCTGTTCTTTTTAATCCTAAAATTCCAAAATAAACTAACATGTATATTTTTAAATATTCGAAAAAATGTCTAAAGCTGAAAGTTCCCGTCATTTATGGCCATGTAGTGTAATCAAAATAGGGCGCTCACAAACTCGAAAATGTTATTAAATTATTTTCAAACTTTCCGCATCAATGTCTGAGTGTCAAACTTTCATTCATCATTTAAAATCGTGATAACAAGAAATTATTTTAAGCATAATCTGTCAAATTATGTCACAATATATCTGAAACAAATATGAAGATAATAACATTTTGTTAAAGATTTTATTAATTGAAAGGATTATAATTTAGATCTTCTTCAAAATATCCTGATATTCCACTGAATTAGACACACCTGAATAGACGATGATCATCTGAGTTTTTGAGTCATCTGAGTTTTTTATCTGAGTTTCTTAACTGCTGCAACACGACTAGACATGGTTGCAAAAAGTAAACGGAAATGTTTGGAAGACTTGGCATGTCAAATATATGCTAGAAATTCTGAAAAATCAATAAAAGACACTGGTGTGGAATGACCTTCTTGGTCACTTTTCTCTAGATCAGTGGTTCCCAACCTTTTTTGGCCCACGCCCCACCTAAGCATTTCTAAAATCACTAGGGGGCTCAACCCTCTACTCGCTAACACTCGCCAACCCCTGTGAATTACGAAACAATTCACATTTAGACCGCTACGCAGTCCCAAGCAATTCCAGATGGAATGAGTACTAACATAAATTATTTTAACATATAAAACTGACAACTTTTTAAAATGTAAAAAAAGTAATCGAAAACTTCGTTGAAGACACAATTAAAAATGCATTTATATTGTTGCTACCAATGGACATAAATGATTTAAATACTATGAAAAGGGGATCTTGGAAAAACAGTTAGTTTAAAACTCATTGCTCTTGCAATATTGAACAGCACTGCTTAAATTAATTTAAAAAAATCACTACGTGATAGGAAGATAGTTTATATATATCATCAATCATTGTTTAAATTCGTTCGACATATTAGTCTTCTAATTGATTACAGATACTTGAAAAAGAAATTATTTTTTATTTCACCAAGACAGTAACAGATGGCAACAGGTGCAACCTTGACAGTTGATATTTTTATTCTCCCCGGCTTTCCTGTGAGTGAAATTCGTAAATAAATTCTAAATAAGAGTTGAGAATTCATTTAGAATTAACGATATTACTCATAATTAAAATGAGGAATCATCTCAAACGCTTTGGATTACGTACATGTTATTTTATTTATAATAATTGCTAGTTTTCGTTTCACTGCTCGCACAATGGCCGCCATATTGAAGCTGGAAACTACGGTTGTTGCCAAACGATAATATAGAAATTCAGCCTTTTTTCCGCGCCACGCAAGAGAAATATATACAGTAGAGTCTCGCTATTCCGAACTAATTGGGACCGATCACTGTTCGGTTTAGCGTGAATTCGGAATAGGCGGATTTCATTAATAATAATCAATGTATTGACTTGTTAAGGCGTAAATTAAGTGCGGGAATATCTGCGAGTGTCACCTCAATGCAGCGTCGATCGGCTCGTGGTGAACAGGTCCAGGGAAAGTGGGAACGGAAGGGCAGTGGCCTTCGATCACTCATCACCCCACCCACCATATCTATCACTCTGGCTTACATTGGAATTTGTTGAAACAACTTTTACACCAGTGAAAGACTGTCACCTTCATCCACTAGTCAAGAAAATCCCTGGCTGTGAAGACGCAGAAGGTAGCTGTGTTGAGGTGTGTACTGCTATTGACGAGAATGGCCACAGCAGTAGGTCCAGAAATGGTCCAGAACTCATCAGCTGAGATCGACTTGGAGGAAAACGAGTAGGTGGTGAACACTCAAACTGAACTCATATTACACACAGACGCGGCAAATGCTCTTGATTTCACCTTACGCTACGTCGAACAACACGCTTAACACCAAATGATGTTATGTTCATACGGCGAAAGCGAAACATTGCATCCTCAAGTCGATTCAGTGCTCTTCGTTAGAAAAAAATCATTGACTTTACTTCTTAAGTGTGTGTAAATTAGTTATTTTTTGTGTTTAGCGGTGATTAAAAATGATCCTACAGAATTGTATAAAGGGGGCCGACATGTACTGTAAGTAACCAGCTTTCATTTCAATTTGGTTTCAGGCGTTTTCATCAAGCTTCGGCTCTATATGTGTCTCTATTTAACTTCTTTGTATAACAATAAATGTACGTTTTTTCACGAACGTCTTTATGATTTTTCCTCTTTTTAAGTTAAAAAACTCCTTCCGGCCTGTACCGGGAGGAAAAGGTAGCTTTCCTATATCTCAGTTTTAAAATTTTAGCTAATATTACACGAAAACAGCAAGTTAAAATGCAAAGAAAACGTTTACAAAAGATTCGTTAATACTGAATTTGAGTAAGAAATTCGCGAAATTATTGAGCAATAGCCAAATTGGCTTCATTTATGAAGACTTATTTTGGTCACCAAATTTGGCGATATTTCGCCAAGTGTCGCCAAGTTTAGCGAGAATTTGACGCTAACGGATATGGATATATAGTTTTATGAGTATGATTGGGAAAATTATTACAACAGTGAAAATTTTTGTAATGTGCTGTCAAAATGTCACCCACCCTAGAATTTTAAACTGCTCTAACTCAGCATTTTTTAAAGATAGAGGTAAACCAAAAAAAGCTCTGGAATCCTTGTATCAAGGCCTAACACTTAATTTAAAAATAAATTTGAATTTTTACCTTTTTTGTATATTTATTTTAGTTTTAATTTTTTAAGTGGCCGCCATCTTGAAACAAAATGACGGACTAAGCTGGCCAACGAACTCGGTCGAGACATTGGTGAGCTTAATACACACAATTAGTTTCATCAAAATTGATTTATAAATACGAGCGTTATCGTATGACATAGGTCAGATATATATATATATATATATATATATATATATATATATCTGACATATATATACATGCACATATATATATATATATACACTGACATATATATATATATATATATATGGATATATATATATACATAAATCAACATTTGAACGAAGGGTGGTTTTGGGGTCTGGGGGTCATGATCGGTCACCCTAGATATATATATACATATATCTGACCTATGTCATACGATAACGCTCGTATTTATAAATCAATTTTGATGAAACTAATTGTGCGTATTAAGCTCACCAATGTCTCAACCGAGTTCGTTGGCCAGCTTGGTCCGCCATTTTGTTTCAAGACGGCGGCCACTTAAAATTTAAAACTAAAATAAATAAAATAGACAAAATAGTTTAATAAAATAGATTTACATATAAATTGTAAATTCTTTTTAAATGATGTGAAACATACCTTGAAGCAATTACAATTTTGATTGTAAATAGAGCCTCATGTATATCCTGTAAATAAAATTAAACCAAGCTTGTTTTAACTTTAACATAAAATATATCAACATCCGATCATTTAAACCGTACCAAATGAAAATATTTCGATTCGAACAAATATTTTTCAAAAAATAAATAAAACACGAAAAAAAAAACAGAAACAGTTGATTTTTTCAATGGGATTCCCAGCTGTAAAATAACTCTACTCCCGGTGTTGCAAGTGGGCTACTTTTTTAAAATTCAGATTACTTGATTGGCACCAGTTTTTTGAAACGGTATAATTCGCTTTGTTTTCGCTCTATTTAGTCTGTCATTAGATAAAGTGAATTTTACTTTCTCAAAAAACTGGTGTCAATCAAGAAAACGGAATTTTAAAAAAGTAGCCCACTGGCAACACTGTCTACTCCCTGTATATGAGTAGTTGTATATCACATCCTAGAGGAGTAATAGAAAATAAATGTTTAAAATTAGAAAAATTGCACTAGAAAATAAAAGAAATGTAAATGATTCGACTGAGAACTTCATCAGCCAATCCGAAATAAGCAAGCTATCCAATCAAATTTAACATGCGTAAAGCAGCCAATCAAATTAAACTTGCAGAATAAGATGGTGGGCACCGCTGAAAATTTGTCAGGATAGAGAAGGAAGTAGAAAAATTAAAACAAAATTATTAAAATATAATAATTACGTAAAAAAATAAGTAAAGCGATGATGAGAAAGATGTTTAACTGTTTCAAAAGGAGAATCGTTCGCAAAAAGGCAAGGATAAAGCAGGAAAGAGCATAAATCTACTCTATCAAAATAAAAAATAAGGCAGTTTGCATTACAATACATAAAACTATAGTTTAAACTACAGTTAGTATACGAATAAGTATAGGAAATACATGGAATCTTATTATTTATTTATTTATTTATTTTCCATAAAACACTATATACACTGAAATAAATAAAATTAAGTTAAACAGTTTAAAAATTCTGATGTGAAACATTTTTATAAAACTTGAGTAAAATTCCTGGTATGTTTTCTGTTAAAGCATAATTATTACAGTTTTTTACATTCTAATATTCTTTAAAACAAGAAAGGTTTATTCTTGATGTTTCTTTTAATATTATAAAAAAATTTTAGCATTTCATAACATACAGGGCGACATAAATTTGTTTGTCAAAAATACTGGGTTATTATGCGTAATTATAGAGACAAATATATGGATACTATTAATTATAGGATAGCAAAACACACAAAGTTTACCATTTCCGAAAATGTTGGATTAGCACTGCTTTCCGCAATTCTTCAAATGTCCAATCAGTAAATCAGTTCTTTTCATATATTTGTGATCATGTTCACATCGATAAAAACCAAGCGCAATACTAACTTGTGATTTCGACAAATGATTTGGAAGCTGCGAATTGTATGCATATCTTTAAAAAAATCGCTATATTTCTATTAATATGCATGCTATTCTTACACAAATGAATACACATATTATACAATGTCTGCCTATGTATATTCTGTAGCGATAGATCATTTCGTGCATTTTATTTTGCAGGGTGATCCCAAGTATGATTTTTTTCTTTAATTTTTTGTTGGTCCCCTAATTGTCCTCCTTATCAAATCGACATTGATAAATATGAAGTCAAACCTGTTCTTTTTAATCCTAAAATTCCAAAAGAATCTAACATGTATATTTTTAAATATTCGAAAAACTGTCTAAAACTGAATGTTCCCATCATTTATGGCCATCTAGTGTATTTGTACACTGATGTCGTGTAATAAAATTTGTTTTAAATAGTTTTTTTTAATTGTATAATAAATTTGAGATTCTATGTGTCAAATCCACTGAAATATCAGGATGTTTTGAAAAAGATAAAAATTACAATCATTTCACTTAATAAAATCTTTAACAAAATGTTATTAACTGCATATTTGTTTCATTCATTTGTCATATTTGTTTATATAATAAAATTGAGATACTATGTGTCAAATCCACTGAAATATCAGGATGTTTTGAAAAAGTTCAAAATTACAATCCTTTCACTTAAAAAAATCTTTAACAAAATGTTATTAACTTCATATTTGTTTCAGATATAATGTGACAGATTATGCTTGAAATAATTTCTTGTTATCATGATTTTAAATGATGAATGAAAGTTTGACACTTTCCGGACATTGATGCGGAAAGTTTGAAAATAATTTAATAACATTTTTGAATTTATGAGCGCCATATTTTGATTATTTGTACACTAATGTCGTGTAATAAAATTTGTTTTAAGTTTCAAGTAGTTGTTTTAATTATACAGGGTGTTTCTAAACTCATGGTACAAACTTTAAGGGTAGGTAGAGCACACAGTATCAATCATGTATTGTATAGAAATGTATGGGACCAAGTGACGCATTAAGGTAAAAACACAAAGGGGGCAATTAGGCCCCTTTTTTAATTTTCAAAATTTCTCATTCATACCAGAAAATTTTTATGCTATCCTTTTCTTGACATTTCATAATTACTTAACAATAAAATTCTTCTTTGTAAATGTTTGGTATGAAATCGAAATTTTTGAATTAAAAAAAAGCGCAAAACTGGCAAACTTATCAAACGAAATACATAAATAAAAAAGATAAAATATTTATTTACAATGTAGTTTACAAGTAAATAATAATGCATACAATAATATTACAATAAGTCTTCAAAATTGCGCCCACCAACTGTGATACATGCTTCGCAGCGTCGGTGGAATGATTGGCGTACACTTCTAAAGATGTCAGGCATTTCCCGCACACGTGCAGTAGCTTCGGATATGCGATATACTAGATTTTCGTCTGAGTCAACTGGAGTCTCATAAACAAGACTCTTCAGATGTCCCCATAAAAAAATTCAAGGCTCGATAAATCAGGAGATCGCGGTGGCCAAGGAACTGGTCCACCACGCCCAATCCATCGCGTTCCAAATGTGGTATTCAGGTAACTGCGCACATCAGTGGTGAAGAGCACGGGCGCTCCATCAGGTTGAAACCACATCCGGTTACGAATGGCGATCGGAAAACCTTGCAACAGTTCTGGTAAAAGCTGTTGCAAAAAATAAGGTAACAGCGACCACCCAGCCTCTTTAGTAGTAGGTATGGGCCAATCAAATAATTATTAACAATACCTGCCCATAAATTCACAGAAAATTGTTGTTGATAAGCATGTGGCCGCGTTGCATGTGGATTATTGGTTGCCCAGAGATGGAAATTGTACGCATTAAATATACCCTCGCGTGTAAATACTGCATCATCTGTAAACAGAATATGAGCAGTAAAGTCGTGCTGCAATACATGTTGCTGCAAAACTCACTGGCAAAAGTTCAACCGCAGAAGATAGTCTTCCGGATTCAAATTTTGTACAAGTTGAAAACGGAAGGGATGAAATTGATTTTCATTTAATACTCTCCAAACGGTCGAATGACTCACACCTAAATTCTGTGCAAAAACTCTTGTACTTTATTCGGGCCATTCACTCACAAAATTCAAAATAATTTCTTCCAGGCTTGCAGTGCGTACAGCTCTTTCTCACCCAGTTTCCTGTCTGGTGATGTGGAAAGAACCTGTTTCAGAAAGCTGGCGGTGTAAGCGCTGAAACATTCTATGATCAGGCATTCTTCTGCGAGGAAACTGCTCCTGATACATTCATAGGGCAGCCCTGGCATTGCCATTTGCACGACACTACATGAAATGCATGTCGGCTTTTTCGGCATATGTAAAGTCTCCCATGACGAACGATAGCACAATTAAAAATGGCGATTTCTTCTACTTGAATGCATGGTATTAAACGGCAACCAGTGAGTTATTGCCCTCTACCGCCAGTGGAATCAACCAAAAACTCCATTTCTATTTCAAATAATTTCTATTTCTATTCCTATTTTCAATTCAAAAAATTTCGATTTCATACCAAAAATTTTCGAAGAAGAATTTATCATATCCTAGTAAGCTACGCCCGCTACGCTGGTCAATTTCTTATAACGAACTTTTAATCCAACAAAATATTGACATTTCATAATTCACTTTTATATTTTAACAGAATAATAAGGCTACTATTATTTGTGACTCGTGCTATAGCCAATATACACGCCCGGACACGTCACCCTTATCATTATCTTTTTACGCATGAAGGTTTCGCTATGGTACTCCATTGTGAAATTTGGTAATTTTTCAAATTCAATATTTGAAAAATGGCATAATCATTAGATTTGAAATTTATATCAAGAAAAGTACAATTTTTTACCTTTCAAACGCAGTTTGCCTAACAATTTTCAGACAAATACTTTTCGAGTTACTATTTTTTTTCAGTAACTTCAATTGTTTCATTTTCCGAGATTAATCAGTGGCAACAATTAGCGAAAAACACAGTCGTCAGAAATGCATAGTTTTTTTATTAAAGAGGATATTGGAGCAGAGATTGTCACCACCAATTTGCCACCATCACTTTTGAAATCGGTTCGGTAGTTCTAGAGATTCCATAGAAATTGTAATTTAGAATGTTTTTAGAACGCTTTTCGCTCATTTCACCCTCTTAAATTTCGATTTTTTATATTTTGTTCTTAGATAGCATTTACATCTTATAAGTAACTACAACGCCAAATTTCAAATCGGTTCGGTAGTTCTAGAGATTCCATAGAAATTGTAATATAGAATGTTTTTAGAACGCTTTTCGCTCATTTCACCCTCTTACATTTCGATTTTTTTTTATTTTGTTCTTAGATAGCATTTACATCTTATAAGTAACTACAACGCCAAATTTCAAATCGGTTCGGTAGTTCTAGAGATTCCATAGAAATTGTAATTTAGAATATTTTAGAACGCTTTTCGCTCATTTCACCCTTTTAAATTTCGAATTTTTTTTTTATTTTGTTCTTAGAGAGCATTTACATCTTACAAGTAACTACAACGCCAAATTTCGAATCGGTTCGGTAGTTCTAGAGATTCCGCAGAAATTGTAATTTAGAATGTTTTAGAACGCTTTTCGCTCGTTTCACCCTTTTAAATTTCGAATTTTTTTTTATTTTGTTCTTAGAGAGCATTTACATCTTTTAAGTAACTACAACGCCAAATTTCAAATCGGTTCGGTAGTTCTAGAGATTCCATAGAAATTGTAATTTAGAATGTAGCCTATGTTGGAGCAGGGGTTGTCACCATCAATTTGCCACCATCACTTTTGAAATCGGTTCGGTAGTTCCAGAGATTACCCCCTACAAACAAACAAAAAAACAAACAAAAAAACAATCTTTACTCCTTTATAATATTAGTATAGAGTCTAATACGAGCAAATCTTGTGTGTGGTTATATATATATATATATGCAAATTTTATCTTAAAAACGGCTCTAACGATTTTGACGAAATTTCGTATCCTACCGTTTTGGGGCACTAGAAAACCATTGGGCTAGGTCACATGTACGAGAAAATTCGATTAGTGGGTCATTTTGGGTCATTTTGGGTCATGGTCTAGCTAATTGTATCTAAAAAACGGTTCAAACGATTTTGACGAAATTTTGTATCCGACCATTTTCGTGCACAAGAAGACTATTGGGCTGGGTCAAATGTTCGAGAACTTTCGATTAGTGGGTCATTTTGGGGTCAACGCGAGTCAAATTAATTTTATCTAAAAAACGGCTCTAACGATTTTGATTAAATTTTGTGTCCTACGAGTTTCGAGCACGATAAAATCATTGGGCTAGGTCACATGTCCGAGAAAATTTGATTAGTGGGTCATTTCTGGGTCATTGTGGGTCAAGATCTAAAAAGCGGCTCAATGTACACTAAATTTTGCATCCAATGGTTCTCGGGCACGAGAAGACTGTTGGGCTAGGTCACATGTTCGAGAAAATTCAATGTGTGTCGTTTAGGGTCATGGTGAAGCTAATTGTATCTAAAAAACGGTTCAAACGATTTTGACGAAATTTTGTATCCGACTATTTTCGGGCACGAGAAGACTACTGGGCTGGGTCACATGTTCGAGAACTTTCGATTAGTGGGTCATTTTTGAGTCAACGCGGGTCAAATTAATTTTATCTAAAAAACGGCTCTAACGATTTTGATTAAATTTTGTGTCCTACGAGTTTCGAGCACGATAAAATAATTGGGCTAGGTCACATGTCCGAGAAAATTCGATTAGTAGGTCATTTCTGGGTCGTTGTGGGTCAAGATCTAAAAAGCGGCTCAATTTACACTATATTTTGCATCCAATGGTTTTCGGGCACGAGAAGATTGTTGGGCTAGATCACATGCTCGAGAAAATTCAATTAGTGGGTCATTTTGTGTCATTTTGGGTCTTGGTCAAGCTAATTGTATCAAAAAAACGGTTCAAACGATTTTGACGAAATTTTGTATCTGGCTATTTTCGGGCACGAGAAGACTATTGGGCTGGTGGGCTGGGTCACATGTTCGAGAACTTTAGGTTACTGGGTCATTTTTGGGTCAACGCGGGTCAAATTAATTTTATCTAAAAAACGGCTCTAACGATTTTGATTAAATTTCTAGAGATTCCGCAGAAATTGTAATTTAGAATGTTTTTAGAACGCTTTTCGCTCGTTTCACCCTTTTAAATTTCGAATTTTTTTTTATTTTGTTCTTAGAGAGCATTTACATCTTTTAAGTAACTACAACGCCAAATTTCAAATCGGTTCGGTAGTTCTAGAGATTCCATAGAAATTGTAATTTAGAATGTAGCCTATGTTGGAGCAGGGGTTGTCACCATCAATTTGCCACCATCACTTTTGAAATCGGTTCGGTAGTTCCAGAGATTACCCCCTACAAACAAACAAACAAACAAAAAAACAATCTTTACTCCTTTATAATATTAGTATAGAGTCTAATACGAGCAAATCTTGTGTGTGGTTATATATATATATATATGCAAATTTTATCTTAAAAACGGCTCTAACGATTTTGACGAAATTTCGAATCCTACCGTTTTGGGGCACTAGAAAACCATTGGGCTAGGTCACATGTTCGATAAAATTCGATTAGTGGGTCATTTTGGGTCATTTTGGGTCATGGTCTAGCTAATTGTATCTAAAAAACGGTTCAAACGATTTTGACGAAATTTTGTATCCGACCATTTTCGGGCACGAGAAGACTATTGGGCTGGGTCAAATGTTCGAGAACTTTCGATTAGTGGGTCATTTTGGGGTCAACGCGAGTCAAATTAATTTTATCTAAAAAACGGCTCTAACGATTTTGATTAAATTTTGTGTCCTACGAGTTTCGAGCACGATAAAATCATTGGGCTAGGTCACATGTCCGAGAAAATTTGATTAGTGGGTCATTTCTGGGTCATTGTGGGTCAAGATCTAAAAAGCGGCTCAATGTACACTAAATTTTGCATCCAATGGTTCTCGGGCACGAGAAGACTGTTGGGCTAGGTCACATGTTCGAGAAAATTCAATGTGTGTCGTTTAGGGTCATGGTGAAGCTAATTGTATCTAAAAAACGGTTCAAACGATTTTGACGAAATTTTGTATCCGACTATTTTCGGGCACGAGAAGACTACTGGGCTGGGTCACATGTTCGATTAGTGTGTCATTTTTGGTTCAAAGCGGGTCAAATTAATTTTATCTAAAAAACGGCTCTAACGATTTTGATTAAATTTTGTGTCCTACGAGTTTCGAGCACGATAAAATCATTGGGCTAGGTCACATGTCCGAGAAAATTTGATTAGTGGGTCATTTCTGGGTCATTGTGGGTCAAGATCTAAAAAGCGGCTCAATGTACACTAAATTTTGCATCCAATGGTTCTCGGGCACGAGAAGACTGTTGGGCTAGGTCACATGTTCGAGAAAATTCAATGTGTGTCGTTTAGGGTCATGGTGAAGCTAATTGTATCTAAAAAACGGTTCAAACGATTTTGACGAAATTTTGTATCCGACTATTTTCGGGCACGAGAAGACTACTGGGCTGGGTCACATGTTCGATTAGTGTGTCATTTTTGGTTCAAAGCGGGTCAAATTAATTTTATCTAAAAAACGGCTCTAACGATTTTGATTAAATTTTGTGTCCTACGAGTTTCGAGCACGATAAAATCATTGGGCTAGGTCACATGTCCGAGAAAATTTGATTAGTGGGTCATTTCTGGGTCGTTGTGGGTCAAGATCTAAAAAGCGGCTCAATTTACACTAAATTTTGCATCCAATGGTTTTCGGGCACGAGAAGACTGTTGGTCTAGATCACATGCTCGAGAAAATTCAATTAGTGGGTCATTTTGTTTCATTTTGGGTCTTGGTCAAGCTAATTTTATCTAAAAAACGGTTCAAACGATTTTGACGAAATTTTGTGTCTGACTATTTTCGGGCACGAGAAGACTATTGGGCTGGTGGGCTGGGTCACATGTTCGAGAACTTTAGGTTACTGGGTCATTTTTGGGTCAACGCGGGTCAAATTAATTTTATCTAAAAAACGGCTCTAACGATTTTGATTAAATTTTGTGTCCTACGAGTTTCGGGCACGCGAAAATCAGTGGGCTAGGTCACATGTTCGAGAAAATTCAATTAGTGGTTCATTTTGTGTCATTTTGGGTCTTGGTCAAGCTAATTGTATCTAAAAAACGGTTCAAACGATTTTGACGAAATTTTGTATCTGACTATTTTCGGGCACGAGAAGACTATTGGGCTGGTGGGCTGTGTCACATGTTCGAGAACTTTAGGTTACTGGGTCATTTTTGGGTCAACGCGGGTCAAATTAATTTTATCTAAAAAACGGCTCTAACGATTTTGATTAAATTTTGTGTCCTACGAGTTTCGGGCACGCGAAAATCATTGGGTTAGGTCACATGTTCGAGAAAATTCGATTAGTGGATCATTTCTGGGTCAATGTGGGTCACGATCTAAAAAGCGGCTCAATTTACACTAAATTCTGCGTCCAATGGTTTTCGGGCACGAGAAGACTGTTGGGCTAAGTCACATGTTCGAGAAGATTCAATTAGTGGGTCAGTTTGGTCATGGGTCATGATATTTGAACTAAATTTAATTTTGACCGAGCATATTTTTATTTCTCTTTTGCTTTATAGAAAGTTTTATTTTTTCCCCATTGAATTTCTGCCATTGGAAGATAGATATATCCTAATCCTATCCTAATAATATTATAAATCTGATTGTGTGCAAATGTTAGGCTGAAGCCAGCGTCAAAATGGAGCATTTAATGATCCTGTACCTTTGCACATAGGTTGATTATGACCCTCATATGAACATAGGCTGGTTTTTGTTTATTTTATTCAAATATTTTTCTTAATAATTCAAAATTTTGTTATTTTCATAGAGAATAAATGGACGTTTTTTCGTATAGCATTTTAAAATGGTTAAATTTACTTTACCGTTGCTAATACGTTATCGTTGCCAAAACTAATTCAAAGCCTGGAATAATAATTTTTAGTCAACAATTAATTTTCAATTGAAAGATTTTCACGTGAAAAAATGAAAATTCAAAAGAATTCAAAAGAGGAATTTCCGTGATATTTGAAACAAAAATATGGAATATTTGTTATTATACATGAAGTATGAATATAGGTTACATTAAAAAGATCTTTTTCTGTCAAAATCTGCGTTATAATTAGAAGGAAAAATGAACAATAATCATATTATTAAGAAAAGATTTCGCTTGGACCATGGAATTATGAAAAGGATCCTCCTTGGCTTGAACAAATTTGACGTCATAAATAAAACATGTATTTTCAAATATTCGTAACATTACAAGGAGCATGAATATCAGTGCATAATAGAAGTATATACATAATGGATGTCAGATTTAAGATGAATAACTGAAATATGTTTTTTGATACTGATTAATACAAAGCATGAAAATCAATTATATACAGATGTGAGTTTTCTGATAAAATTCCCGTCATGATTGCCAGGAAAAGAAAATTAACAAGAATTATATCATTGAAAAGAGATTTCTCTGGAATCAAAGTGACGTCATATTTCAAATAAAACAGGATTTTTCAAATATGTTTCAAATGGTGCGTGAATCAATTTCATACATTAATAATTACAGAGTACAGTGAAAGAATAGAGAGGCAGTGAACCGTCAAATGGGCTTGCAATATGAAGCCGGTTATCGCTCAAATCATTAGGCCCAAGGACTGACTTCATTAGACGCGGAGAGGTTTTCAAAGCAAGCCGCCAGTTGTTTAGGCCAACTGTACGGTTGCATTTTCAGCATCACGCCAAACAAACATTTCATATCTATTTATTCTCTGAACGCTGCGATTAATAATGCAAGCATCAGTAAGATTATTAGGAAAAGAAAATTGAACACAAGTCTATTATTTTAAAATCTGACTGTCTGTTTGTATTTCGCAACTACTACTCTTAATGCAATGCGATTTACTTAACACCATCATTGATCTAAGGATGTCATATAAACTCTGATAATTTAAAATTTTGAATTAGATGCCGAGATATTATTATTGTTTTTTTTTTTTTTTTTTTTTTTTTTTTGTAAATTTTAACGAAATTTCTCTAAAAATGGTAATTAAATTACTCCATTTTTGTGGATAGAAAAAAGAAGAAATAAAACGGATTAATACATTTTTATGCCATTTTCTCATTAAAACTGAAAAAAGAATTTATTTTCAAATTAAATAGTTGGTGACAAAAAAAAAAAAAAAAAAAAAAAATCTTGATTACAGTAGAATTTCCGAAAATTAAAAACATATTTCCACATATTCAAACTTTATGAATTAATTTATTCTGCAGAACAAAAATCGTCTGTCAGCATATTGTCAAGAAATCAAGAGTTGTTTCAGCTATAGATTAAACCAAGGAGGCAAATTTGCTCGTACATGCAAACGTAACACTTGCAATTGCAAAGCTTTTCGCAACCCCAAATTACATGCAAACACATTTACATGTAATTTGCACCCTAATTAATCTTAATTTTCACTGAAAATTACATGCAAAAGTAATGTTTACATATAATTTTGGGTTGCAAAAAGCTTTGCAATTGCAAGTGTTCGTTTGCATGTAACTGTGACTGTTACATGCAAACGTAACACATGTAAAGGTTACGTTTGCATGTAATTTCGGGTTGCAAAAAGCTTTGCAATTGAAGCTACTTGCATTTAGGTGCAGAATTATTCCTCCATATTCACAAGAATTGAATTAAAAAAAAAGCATATACTATTTCCAATGAATTATTTTTAAATGATGGCTGTTAAAGCGTTTTTCAAAGTCGTTAAAAGTAAAATGGTTTATCAGGTAAAACTGATATTTGTTTTTTGACAAATTGTACTTTTTTAATACTGAGCTATGTCAAGGCCCCTATAACAAAGAAATACCGTATTTTCTCCTATGAAATATGATAAAGAGTTAGTTAAATATTTACGTTTTTAATTATCGGGGGTGAAATATTTTGCTTGATTAATGCATTTATTCTTCTTACAAGGAGCGGGAATTAATTCCGTACATTAATAATACAAGGATCAGTAAGTATAGAAAGTAGATTAGTTTCACGACATATTTAAAACGAAAAATTGAAATTTTTTTTTATCTATACCGATTATTAATCATGAATATCAGTTGCATACAGATGAGAGAGAGTGTTTTGCCAAAAACCACACCATGATTATTAGGAAAAGAAAAATAAATACGAATCTATTATATTAAAATCTGACCGCCTGTTTGTGTTTTGCAACTACTCTTTTCAGATTGTCGAACGCAACGCGATTTACTTAACACCGGTTATCATTCATCCGAGGATGTCATAAACTCTCAGAATTTAAAAAAATGATTTAAATTCCGAGATATTATTATTATTATTATTTTATTTTATTTTATTTTATTTTATTTTATTTATTTATTTATTTATTTATTTTTTGCAAATTTTAACGAAGTTTCTCTAAAAATGGCAACTAAATTATTCCATTTTTGTGGATAAAAACAGGAAATAAAACGGATTAATATATTTTTTCTCATTAAAACTGAAAAAATAATAATTTATTTTCAATTTGAATAGATGGTGAAAGAAAAAAAAATCTTGATTACAGTAAAATTTTTGAAAAATAAAAACGTATTTTCACATTTTCAAACTTCATGAATTAATTTATTCTGGAGAACAAAAATCGTCTGTCAACATATTTTCATTTAGAAATAAAGATTTTTTTTTCAGTTATAGATTAAAGCAAGGAGGCAAATTTAAGCTCCTTGCATTTAGGTCTACAATAATTGCTTCCTATTGACAAGAATTCAATTTAAAGAAAAAGAATATACTATTTCCATTATCTTTGAAGGATTGCTATTAAAACGTTTTCAAGGCGTTAAAAGTAAAATGGTTTACCAGGTAAACTTGACATATGCTTTTATATAATTCGCCGATTTCCACGATTTTATTTGGCCCGCCTTTTTTCATTGGTTGCAGTTTCCTTTTCGTGATTATTTGTCACAAAATTTCACTTTTTTAAAACTTAGTTATGTCAAGGCCTCTATAACATAGAAATACTGTATTGTCTCCTATGGAATGTGATAAAGAGTTAGTTAATTATTTACGTTTCTAATTATCGGGAATGAAATATTTTGCTTAATTAATGCATTTATTCTTACGTGATTTATTCTTACGTATTTATTCTTATCTGTTACGTGAACGAAGTCACGGGTAACAGCTGGTATTATATAAGCATATTTAGCTCATATTATAAAACAACGTTAGTAAATTGCCACCTAAAGCTCAATGTGTCTTTAACTTTCTTTATAGTTTTTAGGATTACCGAGTGGCAACAGTCTTAAACACGTGGTCTAAAATGTTTTCCATTTTGATATGTAAAGCTTTTCTGTTATTAAATGTTTTACTTTTCTTAAATGTCGAAGTTTAAAGCGTGTTTTATTATATTAAAAATATTTATGAACGTATCTTTGTTTAATGTAGGAAGAATTTTAATTGTATTTAGAGTTTTATGAATAACACATCATCTGGAATTTTCCATTAAGTTTCTTACGCTATAAAAATGATGGGTAATAATAACCATTTTAATTAACATTGAGTTTTAGGTGATATGTAACACTTTACCATATTAATTCATCTTATCTGTAATTAGTATGATCTCTTTATTTAATATCTATGTTAAATTTAATGCCAACATGATATTAATAGTGTAAAGCAGGTCTAAAAATTAACATTCCACTGAATCAAATGCTCAGCAAGATGTTATTCACTTCAAATATGCTTCCAATATAAAGTGTCATGTTACATTCAAAATAATTTCCCTTCATAACGATTCTAAACGATGCCTGAAGGTGATGCAGACACTGATGCGGAGATTTACAAAATAATTTAATAAAATTTTCGAGTTTACGAGCGCCATATTTTAATTATTTGTAATTTAATGTCGTGTACTAAACTTTGTTTTAAATGTTATTGATATGTTACACTTGAGATAATATTCTAAAATAAAATAGAATGAAATATGTATGTTTTTATCTTTTCTCTTAATAAGAATTTCTTAATTCGAATTGTAGAATATTTTAAAAAATATATATTCCATGGGTGTTTTCACGTTAAAATTTTCTAATTATACATATACTTTAAACTGTGGCGCCTCATGACTCGCTCTTTTTGGGGCACTAAATGCATGGTTGAAAATTTCATTCTTTTATAACCACTATTTATTTTAAAGAAAACTTTTAGTTTGTTTAATGGCAAAATTTTTTTTACCAACAAATAAGTCAAATATTTCTTTTATAAAATACTGGTAAGAAAATAATGCAGTTTGCAACTATGCATTTAGTGCCCCAAATAAAGGCAGTCACAAGCCGCGACTGACTTCAAATATATACCATGCATATTTAAATACAAATATTTAATATATAATATAGCATTTATACAGGGTTATTCTAAATGATGGACCCATTTTCAAAAAATTGTATTTATTAAAGTACAAATCCAAAATGAACAATCTTTATACCAATGAAAAGAGGAAGTTTCAAAGTTCTTTTAAGAGATTATAAATGTCCAATGTGTCCGCCGTTTGCTGCACGACAAACATCTACGCCTTAGCCAAACTCGTTCCACACACGAGAAAGCGTATCTGCTGTTACTGAGTGCACGACTTGTACGTCCTGTGTACGTCCCGCCGCTACCAACAACTCTGAACGATCTGCGGAACCGTATCACTGCTGCCGCGCACTCAGTAACAGCAGATACGCTTTCTCGTGTGTGGGACGAGTTTGGCTATCGCGTAGATGTTTGCCGTGCAGCAAACGGTGGACACATTGAACATTTATAACGTCTTAAAAAAAACTTTGAAACTTCCTCTTTTCATTGGTATAAAGATTGTTCATTTTGGATTTGTACTTTAATAAATACAATTTTTTGAAAATGGGTCCATCATTTAGAATATCCCTGTATTACTTACCATCATTTAATTATTAACTTTCTTCTTATTCTTTTAGTCTATAATTAACAAGCATTAGAAAGTAGTCTTTATACGTCCTAATAAAGACTTTCATTCATATTTGTTTCTTTTAAAATGATTTTTAACTAATATCACTGCTAAATGAGAATTCACGAACATACATTTTCAAAAGTGGGAATCGTATCATTCATTCTTAATTTCTGATTCTTATATAATTAAATCATAATATATATAATTTAAAAGGGCATCATATCTTTTGGTTAGTTGTTTGGTTGGTTATTTGTCGGTTATATGCGCGAGGGAAATGCCCTCCTTGGGTGTCTTTCTAAGATAGCCTAACCTGTATTTATGCAAGGTTCGAAGAAAACCACGGAAAACTCCGACTGGTTAGGTCGGCGAGCGGGACAGGGATTTGATGGCTGGTTGTATAGGGTTTAATGGCGCAAGGTCCCATTAGGGACAAGCTGCGCCAAGGACAGGGATTTGAATCCAGCATCTCCCGTCTACCAGCTTTGTAATAGTTCTCCCTATTAAACGTTTATACGAGTATACGTATATTACGTATTATACGGGGTACTCATTTTGGATACATATGATACGGCCAAAGCGGTTATACGTATTATACGAAACAGTGTATACGGTACAACGTATGTACGGATCTTACCCCAGCGGTTAAACGTATAAACGTCTAAACAGTTTTCATTCATTGCGTGAGAAAAAGATTTCCTCCTGCTGGTCTGCAGATCAGAGACATTGAGAAACACCCTCTAGAGACCTGCATTCACAATGGCATATAACAACCATAATGGCAAATTTAAGAAATATAAAACAATTTAAATTGCTCTAGCAAATTTATATAACATTTTATCACTTACTTCAATAAAAATTAGAAGTAACATAAATTAATCAAAACATTCGTAGGGGAAAATAACAAGAACCTATGTATGAAACATATTATGCAAATTGCTACGGCAATGTCACGATTTCCAGCATTTCCTCCCTTCAGTGACGTAAGACTGATGACGTCATTCGCATTAAAAGTAAATACGTATATTTGAAATATACGTATACTTGAATTATACGTTTAACCGATATACACTTATACGTATACAGATACGTTGAAACGTATAATTTTATGTATACGTATTTCAGATATACGTATTGTACGTATATACGTAAATCGGTTAAACGTATAACTGAAATACGTATCGCGTCGGGAGCACTACTTTGTAAGCAGGATATCTCAGCCACTGGTGGAACCCATATCTTTTGAAAACGTCATTAGTTCATCATGTTTGTCTGTATTGTGATCTTTTAGTTTAATATTTATGTTAAATGTTATGCCAATACTCTTTTTAACATTACGAAGCAGTTATTAACAATAAATCTTTCATCAAATAGCATCCTTAACCCTTTCCGGCACAGTGGTACCACTCCTGGAACACCTAATTTTATTTCCAAACTTGCATTCGGCACCAAGAATATTTTAATAAAATTTTGCTTCTAATATGAAAGCTTAAAATAAGGAAATCTTATTTTTTTTTTTAATTCGTTTGTAAATTCCGGTGTCAGTCAGTAATTTCGCTTTTTATGAACAGAATTTGTCTGTGGCGGAAAGGGTTTAACAAGATGTTATCCACTTCAAATGTGTTTCTAACATCAGCTGTCATGTTACCTTCGAAATAATTTCCGTTCATCCCGATTTTAAACGGTGCATGAATGTTTGTCTTGTTACAGACACTGAAGTAGGAATTTTTTAAATAATTCCATAACATTTTCGAGTGTTTGAGCGCCATATTTGTAATGTAATGGGATGTAATTAATATGATTTTAAAATTTTTGATACATACGTGATTAATAGAATTGATGTATGATAAAATAAAATAGAAAAAAATATGCATCTGGAGTTTTCAAAATTTCCTCTTTCTTACTTGTGTTATACAATTTTTTTTTAAGTTATGGTGTTTTTACATTGATTTTCTTTTTTGCATACAATAGAGCAGGGTCGGCAAACCTATGGCACGCGTGCCGTAGCTGGCATGCGAGAGGATATTTTTGGCACGCCGGTGATTTAAATTCTAAATCAAGATTCAGTCAAACTCTCCAAAATTCTGAACCTCATTATTTTTTTCCCATTTATACACGAGCTTGACTGAAAATAGCTTTTGTTTGTTACAATAAGTGCATGTGTACTTGTCATATCATTGAATTACCCGCTCAGAACATCTGATCTCTGACCCCTCCCCCCTCCCCCCTCCCCCTTCCCCTTCTTCCTCGGTTTTGTACTGCCGGCGCCGATGATCGCATTGAAAGAGAGAGAAATATAGCAAATAAACTATTTTTTGCTTTATTGTTTCTGAAATATCTGCATCATTTAATGCTTGTTGATCTGCATATGAGGCTTTATTTAACTGTTGCTGTAATTTGTTAATTAATTTTTAATCAGTTAAAATGACAAAAGCATTAATGAAACTAATAAAATATGCACTTTTTTCAGAGTTAAAAAATAATAATAATACATTGCTTGTTAAAACAGTTATAAAATGAAATGAAAACTTGAAAACTATAATTTCAAAAATATGTTGTCTGCCGATTATGAAAGAACATGAAAAAATGTGATTTGTAAACAATTTAAAGATATTTCCAATAAATATGTACCAAACAAAAGCTACTAGATTTTTCCTGCCTTAGAGATAATTTACTCTAATCATTTTTAATTACTTAATTGATTAAATGTGCATAAATCAAGATAATAGTAAATGATAATACTAATATGTTGAATATTGAATAACGAGAAATATTTTTGTCCTTTTATGTATCGGCTTCATAGAGAGGGGAGGGGGGTAATTAATCCAGCAGACGACTGGCTGCCGACTGAATTCTGTTATATCACTGTAAAAAATTTCCAACTCTTTTCCGTTTCGTAAAAGATAAATTTCCTTTACGATACGGAAAACAACCGATAAAATATTTTTTCCGAATCACAACAGAAAGTTTTCCTACAATCATAAAAATAATCTTTTTATATCGTATTAGTTTCCGAGTGGATAGAAAATAGCATTCACCGGACTTACTGCGCAGTCTCGCTCTCTGCTGACGTATGAAAGGCGTGGCGTCACGTGATTGATAACAGAACAGAATCGAGATTTTCGATGAAGAAGAAGTACGCCATGTTGTTAAATATTGGACAATTGTTCTACGTAGTTCTAACTTCGCAATGGTAAGTACTAAAATTTATGTGATTTTTAATATTTGGGACTTGATATGTCCATATATTTACAGTGCATGATTATCAAACCGAATAACATGTTTAAGGAGCTGCGTAGCCAGAAATAAAATGCATATTATCTTATTTCTCGCTCAGTTTATTTTTTATGAGAAAAATATCCCCAATCAAAAAAATATTTTGATGTGCCAGAAATTTCTAACTTAGATATTATCTTAATGAAAACTCAATTTTTGTAGACTGCTTTTTAAGTAGTTTTTAACTTATTCTAAATTCAGGTACTTGTTTATTTGTTTAATTCTGTAAGGCATCCAGTGTTGAATTCAGGAGATAGCCGGGGGAGGGGGGGGGACATTCCTCTCTCCCGGAGCATTGAAATGGCCACCCCCTCTGAAGATTTCGGATTTTATGATTTAATGGTCAAAAAGTGCAATCCCCCCCCCCCCTCGGAACTCTATAATATGCCCCCAGGAGCCACAGAAATCGCTCTCGGAGAAAAATGCCTGAATTCAACACTGAAGATATCAATAACATACCTATGATCTTAAAATAAATTCATGAGATTTTTCTGTGTTCGATGCCATATCAGAATCATATATTGTCTTTTTTTTTTCAGGTACTACATTATTATAGAATCAATTTAACATTTTATTATTTGTAGTGTATTAAAATTCAATTAAAAAGGAATGTCCATTAAATTCTATAATGTTGATTAAAAAATTGAGAAATGTATGTCAGGGTGCTATAACGAAATTTATAATGGTATATGGTAAAATAAATTTCAGTAGTCTTTTAATATCAGACAATATTTTAGTTGTGAAAAACGTAAAGTAGAATATGCTTAATACCTTGAGGTTGATTTTACCTATATTCATGCTGTAAAAGCTTGCATACAGAAGCTTTCAACTGCCCCACCCTGTATATTCAAATTTAATTGATTAAATTTTATTTTTCTCACATTATTTTGAAAATAAAAAATGACTTTTAATCTTTTCTAATAATTTAAAATAAACAGAATAAAAAAAGCAAACAGGGAATTTTTGTCAGTAGAGGTGCGGGGGGGGGGATTTATTTAAAAAATATAAAGCTTCAATTCTTCATTTAAAAATTAAAAAAAAAAGAAAGAAAAAGAAAACCTGTAATAGCTTTTGTTACATTTCTGTATTGTTTTTTATCCTTATTTATATAAAAATTATCTTGTATGTGGGTTTCTAACAAAAAAAAAAAAAAAAAATCTAATTTGATTTTATTTCATATTTGTGCTTTCCTTCAACTAAATCTTGTCATGTATTTAAATGCACGTGTTAATACTGTGCAAATTTCAAGAAATAAAAAAATGTTCAAATGAGTCATAATGTCAACATATAAATCATAAATGTTCTGAAAATTCTGCTATTTTTGGAGTTCACAGAACCCGAAATATCATTGTAATAGAATTTTTTTTAGCTCACAGGTTATCAAAGCCGGACCCCCCCCCCCCCCTGCTTAATTTAGATAAATAGGTTTTTCATGCAGAATTATCAGATTTTAAATTTTCAAATTTTATATATATGTTCATTCTGATACTCCGATTCCTTGATTAGTTTTGGGGGTTAAATTGCTAAGTATAAAAGGGGGAGTGGGAACGGGGGCTGATCCCCACTTAATTTATATAAATGGGTTTTTCATGCAGAATTATCCGTTTTGTTTCAAATTTTATACATAGGTTCATTCTGATAAGGCGCTTCCCTGATCAGTTTTGGGTGTTCATTTGTTAAGTTTACATGTGGGAACTGGGGGCTGATCCCCCCCCCTTAATTTAGATAATGTGTTTTTCATGCAGAAATATCCGATTTGTTTCAAATTTTGTATATAGGTTCATTCCAATAAGGCGTTTCTCTGATCAGCTTTGGGGGTTCAATCGTTAAATATAAAGGGGGAACAGGGGCGAATCCCCTCCCTAAATTAAATAGATGGGGTTTTCATGCAGAATTACACAATTTGCTTCAAATTTTGTATATAGCTTCATTGTGATAAGGCGTTTCCTTCATTAGTTTTGGGGGTTCATTGGTTAAGTATAAAGAGGGCAACGGTCATTAATCCCCCCACCCCCTTAATTTAGGTAAATGGGTTTTTCATGCAGAATTATCCGATTTGTTCCAAATATTGTATATAGGTTCATTCTGATAAGGCGCTTCCCTGATTATCTTTGGGGGTTCATTGGTTAAGTATACAGGGCGGAACTGGGGGGCTAACCCCCCCTTAATTTAGATAGTGGGTTTTTCATGCAGAATTATCCGATTTGTTTCAAATATTCTATATAGGTTCATTCTGATAAGGTGCTTCCCTGATCAGTTTTGGGGGTTCATTTGTTAAGTTTACAGGAGGGAACTGGGGGCTAATCCCCCTCTTAATTTAGATAATGGGTTTTTCATGCAGAATTATCCGATTTGTTTCAAATTTTGTATATAGGTTCATTCCGATAAGGCGCTTCCCTGATCAGTTTTGGTGGTTCAATGATTAAATATAAAATAGGAACAGGGGCTAATCTCCCCCTAAATTAAATAAATGGGTTTTTCATGCAAAATTTCCCAATTTTCTTCATATTTTTTATAGAGCTACATTGTGATAAGGCGCTTCCTTTATTAGTTTTGGGGGTTCATTGGTTAAGTCTAAAGAGGGGAACGGTGATTATCCCCCCCCCCTAATTTAGATAAATAAGTTTTTTATGCAGAATTATCCGATTTGCTTCAAATTTTGTATATAGGTTCATTGTGATAAGGCGCTTCCCCGGATCAGTTTTGGGGGGTTCAATGGTTAAATATAAAGGGGGAACAGGGGCTAATCCCCCCCTCTAAAATAAAGAAATGGTTTTTTCATGCAAAATTACCCAATTTGCTTCGTATTTTGTACATAAGTTCATTGTGATAAGTCGCTTCCCTGATTAGTTTTGGGAGTTCAATGGTAAAGTATAAACGAGGGGAACGGGGGCCAATCCTACCCTTAATTTAGATAAATGGGTTTTTCATGCAGAATTATCTAACTTGCTTCAAATTTTGTATGTAGGTACATTGGTGAAGTAAAAAGGGGAGAACAGGGACTAATCCCCCCCCCTCTCAATTGAGAAAAATGATTTTTTAAAGCAGAATTATCCAATTGTTTCAAATTTTTTTTATAAAAGGTTCATTCTGATAAGGTGCTTCCTTAATTAGTTTTGGGGGTTCAATGGTAAAGTATAAAGGGAGCGAAATGGGACTAATCCCCCCTTAATTTATGTAATGGGTTTTTTCATGCAGAATTATCCGATTTGCTTAAAATTTTGTATTAGGTTGTTTCTGATAAGGCGCTTCCCTGATCAGTTTTGGGGGTTCAATGGTTAAATATAAAGGGGGAACAGGGGCTAGTCCCCCTAAATTAAATAAGTGGGTTTTACATTCAAAATTACCCAATTTGCTTCATATTTTGTACATAAGTTCATTGTGATAAGTCGTTTCCCTGATTAGTTTTGGGAGTTCAATGGTAAAGTATAAAGAGGGGAACGGTGATTAATCCTCCCCCCCTTAATTTACATAAATGGGTTTTTCATGCAGAATTATCCGATTTGCTTAAAATTTTGTATATAGATTGTTTCTGATAAGACGCTTCCCTGATCAGTTTTGGGGGTTCAATGGTTAAATATATAGGCGGGACAAGGGCTAATCCCCCTAAATTAAATAAATGGGTTTTTCATGCAAAATTACCCAATTTCCTTCAAATTTTGTATATAACACATGGGCTGATAAGTTCCCGGTCTGGCACACAGATGGCGTTGCAATTGCCGAACCGATGCTTTTTTTTTAGTAAATACTAACCTTTAAAAGGTAGCAGAAAAGATGTCATGATGATTCGCCGTGTGGATAAAACGTTAGAGTGGTTTTATTTGAACAACTTTGTTGATAAACAAAAAAAATGGATAAACAAGAATTTCAAGAATTGTATTTTGATGGGAAAAAACACCGTTCAAACAAAAGCTTGGCTTGATAAGCATTATCCGGACACTGCACCAGGTAAATCAAACATTATTGACTGGTTTGCTGAATTTAAACGTGGTCGTACGGACACCAGTGATGCACCACGCAAAAGAGGGGGTTACTCCGGAAAACATAAAAATAGTCCAAAAAATCGTTTTGGGGAACCGTAAAGTGAAGTTGCAGGCGATAGCTCAGACTCTGAAGATATCAAAGAAACGTGTAGGTTTTATTTTGAATGAGCATTTGTCTATGAAAAAGCTGTTGTCAAAGTGGCTGCCGCGCGTGTTGACTTTTGACCAAAAACAACAACGAGTCAATGATTTAGAACACTGTTTGGAGCTTTTTCGTTATAAAATTATGTTATTTATTATTAAACTATTATTATTATTTATTTATTAAATTATTATTATTATTTATTTATTAAATTATTATTATTATTTATTTATTTATTAAATTATTATTATTAAATTATTATTATTTATTATTAAAGTTATGTTATTTATTAAAGTTATAAAGTTATAAAGTCATAATGTTTTGTTAAAAAGTTGTGTTTTCTTTATTAGACCGGGAACTTATCAGCCCATGTGTTAGCTTCATTGTGATAAGGCGCTTCCTTCATTAGTTTTGGTTGTTCATTGGTTAAGTATAAAGAGGGGGACGGTGATTAATCCCCCCCCCTTACTTTAGATAAATGACTTTTTTATTCAGAATTATCAGATTTGTTTCAATTTTTATATATAGGTTCGATGTGATAAGGCGCTTCCCCGGATCAGTTTTGGGGGTTCATTGGTTAAATATAAAGGGGGCAACGTGGTCCAATCCCCCGTAATTTGGATAAATTGATTTTTCATGCTGAATTATACAATTTGCTTCAAATTTTGCATATCGGTTCATTGTGATAAGGCGCTTCCCTGATTAGTTTTGGGTGTCCAATTGCTAAGTATAATAGGGGTGGAACGGGGGCTGATCCCCCCCTTAATTTAGATAAATGTGTTTTTCATGCAGAATTATCCAATTTGCTTCAAATTTTGAATATAGGTTCATTCTGATAAGGCGCTTCCCTGATTAGTTTTGGGGGTTCATTGGTTAAGTATGAAGGGGGAATGGGGCTAATCCCCCCTAACTTAGATAAGTGGTTTTTTCATGCAGAATTATCGAATTTTCTTCAGATATTTTTGAGGTTCATTGTGATAAGGCTCTTTCCTGATTAGTTTTGAGGGTTCATCGGTTAAGTATAAAGGGGAGGAACTGGAGGCTAATCCCCCCTCCTTAATTTAGATAAATGGGTTTTTCGTGCAGAATTATCCGATTTTCTTCAAATTTGGTATATATTTTCATTGTGATAAGGCACTTCCCTGATTAATTTTGGGGGTTTATTGGTTAAGAATAAAGGGTGGAACGAGGGGCTAATCCACCTTAAGTTAGATAAATGGGTTTTTTATGCAAAATTATCTAGTTTGCTTCAAAATTTGTATATTGATTCATTGTGATAAGGCGTTTCCCGCATTAGTTTTGGGGGTTCATTTGTTAAGTATAAAGGAGGGAACGGGCACGAATTCCCTCCCCTTAATTTAGATAAATGGGTTTTTCATGCAGAATTAACCGATTTGCTTCAAATTTTTTATATAGGTTTATTCTGATAAGATGCTTCCCTGATTCGTTTTTTTTTTTTTTTTTTTTTTTTGGGGGGGGGGGGGTCATTTGGTTAAGTATAATGGGGGAACAGGGACTAATTGTCTATTTTAATTTAGATAAATAGTTTTTTCATGCCGAATTATCCAATTTGATGCAAATGTTGTATACCGGTTTATTTTGATAAGGCGCTTCCCTGATTAGATTTGGACGTTTATTGGTTAAGTATAAAGGACGTAAATAGGGGAGCTAATGAGCCCCCCCCCCCTTCTAATTTATATAAATGTGTTTTTTCTTTGAAATAAGAGTATAATATGCAAATAGTGTGAATAGCCTGTGAGCTCAATGCCATCAGTTTGACTGAGCACTTTTCTTTTTATTATTTTATTTCCAATTTAATATATATAAATTTTTTTAATTAATATACTTTTTAAAAAGTTAGTATCCAGCCGAATATTTGATAATCTGCTAAATCACTATTTGTTACATATCGTAAAATTATTGTTATGTTTTTCTACTATATTCCTGTGGCACCATTTTTTTTTCTTTTAATGCTGATTGTGAAATCCCATAGTAACCTATGTAAATTTTAAAGAAATGATAAATTCCGTTATACAATTATCAAAATATAGCTTTCACCAGCAGGAAACAGATGTCCAATGCTGGTAGAGTACATTTTTAAAAATTTCCTTAATTTTTAAATTTTTTAAAAATTTTATGAATTTTGAATTCTTTATTCAAAGGAAAATTTTCAAATATTTTGTTCTTAAAAATACTTATCGCTGAAGACGAAGTGTCCCCTTAATCATTCTTTGCTCTTGTGCTGTTTTTTATCTTTTTAAATATACATGGTCACTAGCAATTAGTACAATAAAAAAAATTAATATTATTACTGTTATTATTACAGGATAATACTGCAGTGATCAATGTCGCCTTACAGCTAGAACAGATCATCCTTGCCTAATAGAGAATGAGGATGTTAGAAAGGACGTCAAGGTGTTTTCGTATGTTGATGGTGTGACACTTTTTTCGGAGAAATGTTCAACTGAGTCAATTTCGTTGCTGTAGCATCTTACTGGGTGTTTAATTAAGACTGTTATCAGGCCGGAATCTAGGCAGGCTTTTTTACTAACTGCATCAATTCTAAAGGAATAAAAGCCAATAGCATACATAGCATAAATACAGTGCTGTAATTTGTTTGTTAAAACATTTTGATTTATAGTTTTGTTGAAAATAAATTTTATTTTTCAGTATAACAGTTTGTTTTATTTTTTCTGTCTTTTGTTGTTAGCCAGAAAAAATCGAGTAATTTATAATTTTTTAAAAAAATGGTATTTAGTCAATACGTGCAATTTAATGTTTGTGTAAATTAAATGCACTTGATTTATTTTAATAAGTTTAAGTAAAAAAAAATAGCACATACATATTTGCTAAGACCGATTTTTTATTGAATTCACTCTTATTTTATAGATATTTTTTCTGAATTATTTGCAATTTTTAATATGAAGTGATCTGCCATTGAGGAATAAAAGACTCACAAACATTTATTTCTTTGTTATTAATCATGATAAAAAAATTTTGTAATCAATATACTTTTTAAAAAGTTAGTACTCAGCCGATTATTTGATAGTCTGCTAAATCTCTATTTGTTACATTTTGTAAAATTATCACGTTTTTGTACTATATTCCTGTGGCATCATTTTTTCCCCTTTAATGCTGATTGTGAAATCCCATGGTAACTTACGAAAATTTTAAAGAGGTGATAAATTCCCTTATACAATTATCAAAATATAGCTTTCACCAGCAGGAAAGAGATGTCCAATACTGGTAGTGTACATTTTTTAAAATTTCCTTAATTTTTAAATATTTTTTTAAAGTATCTTTACTTTAATTTATATTTAATATATATATACATATATTGTTGTGAGCTCTGGGTTCGAAAGGACTGATGCCAATATATAAGAACAATCAAACGGCTTTATTCACTATAAACAGTGCAATACGAACACCAATATCTTCTGAAAATTACAAGATATTCAGTAATTTTCAAATCCAATAAAAGCACAGCAAAATTTCACACAGAAACAATGCGTTCAATACGACGTATCAACGACAAAATCGATCCGAGAAACACAGTTCTCATTGCAAAGCCTCTCGTATGAATTCAATCGCAGTTCACAGACAACTAACTAACTGAACTGGTGGAGGTCCCTTATATAGGCTTTAAAGATAACTGTAGAATTTTCCAGAGCCTTCAGATGCTAGAAATTACCAGAAAGTGCTTTAACTTTCGATAGAGAACCTAAGCGAGAAAGGATCCCAATGTACAGGTATAAGGGGGGGGGGGGGGGTTTGCACAAAATGTCGCCAAATCCGTCGCCAACTTGGCGACATTTGGCGATATATCGCCAAATTTGGCGACAAAAATAAGTCGCCAAAACCATCGCCAACTTGGCGATAAACCCATTCCTTGGCGATTTTCCAATAGAACTCATTATAAAAACCGATGCTGTAAGGTTGTTTTCCTTGCAAACCACCTGAGGCCTTTAGAATTGAGTTACATGATGCTCAATAGGAAATACATTAATAATACTGCAATTTTCACAATAATAAAATAAAATAAATTTAAACAAATGGAATATTTACAGATATATACAAAATTCATAACATTGCCCCCCTCTCAAGGACTGCACGTCCCGGGCAGTTCAACCTTTGATCGGAAAGCAAACCCGTTACCAACAAATGCTATACTACTCAAAACACTTAAAGCAAACATGGAAAATAACAATTAAACACATTCATAATGCTGAATTATACAAAATATACACTTATTAAAAAAAAATAATTAAAGCATAGACATCATTACATACAAGTATTTAAATAATAACATTAATAATGATAATGCTAAGCAAAAGAAATTATTACATTAACTTATATACAAGACCATGGTCATACTAATTTACATTATTTACATTACACTATTTACAATCAATGAACTAAGTACTATGGCCATAGTATGGAGCCAGCCTGTCGTAATGAACGACTCTAGGCTTCGAACTTGGTGACTTTCGGATCCGAATTACGACATCGTTCAGTCTGTTTAGGACTGTATAAGGACCGTCCCAGTGTGATTGCAGTTTGGGAGAAAGTCCTTTGTGTCGAGTCGGATTATAAAACCAAACCTTGTCACCTTCTTTGAATTGATGTCCTGTGGCTTTCGTGTCGTACCTGGTCTTCATCTTCTCCGTCTGTATATTGATCCGCTCTCGAGCCAAGTTGTGGACGTCTTCAAATCGTGCCTGGAGATTCTGCACGTATCCCTCTGGCGATGAAGGCGCATCTGGAGGGCGACCAAACAGCAGATCACAAGGTAAACGAAGATCACGACCGAAAAGCATCTGAGACGGGGAATAGCCGGTTGTTTCATGGACGGCGCTGCGATAGGCGAGAAGAAACAAGTGAAGTTTTTGGTCCCAGTCTTGCTGGTTTCTTGAGACTAGAAGTGAGAGATTGTTGAGGATGGTACGATTAAATCCCTCAACCTTGCCATCCGACTGCGGATGTAAAGGCGTCGTCCTAGTTTTGTCCATTCCGAGAAGTTGACAGAGACCCTCAATCACAGCAGAGATGAAATTTCTCCCCTGGTCCGAATGCATTTGAAGAGGGACTCCATACCTTGATATCCACTGGTGTACCAAGGCATCCGCAACCGTAGAAGCTTCTTGATCAGGGATGGCATAAACTTCAGGCCATTTTGTGAAATAGTCCATGACAACAAGGAGGTATTTGTTGCCATCAGCACTTCTTGGCAGAGGACCTAGGATGTCAAGGGCGATGCGTTCAAAAGGTGCTCCTACATTGTAGAGATGTAGTCTTCCTCGGCTACGTTTCTTTGGTCCTTTCCGAGCTGCACATGCATCGCAAGATTTGCACCATTGTTCGACGTCAGCTCTCGCTTTTCCACAGAAGAAGCGCTCTCGGACTCTGTGTAATGTTTTCATGACTCCAAAATGGCCACCAGTGGGACTGCCATGTAATTCCTTGAGGACCTCTGGTATTCGGGATCGAGGAAGTACCAACTGCCACCGAGATGTCTTGCCATCTTCCGATTCGAATTTTCGGAACAGGACACCATTCCTGACGTGGAGAGAGTTCCAAAGAGCCCAATATTGCTTCGTCGTAGGACTGTAAGTCGAGATGTCTTTCCAACTGGGCTTCGTGCTAGAAGATTCCAATAACTCCAAGATTGGTTTGATCTCAGAGTCTGCCATTTGATCTTCTCGAATCTTCTCATTACTCCAGGGATCTGGTGGCGTCAATAGTGAAGTCTTCGTCTGGCGTATGAAATATTCGGGATTATACTTGCTCTCCGCTCTGGAACAATAGCGACAGCTCTCGGGACACGGTCTTCTTGATAGGGCATCGGCGTTTCCATGCGATGAGCCTTTGCGATGCCTGATGTCAAAGTCGTATTCCTGGAGCCGTTGTATCCATCTGGCTACTTGGCCCTCTGGGTTCTTAAAATTCATCAGCCATGTTAGGGATGCGTGATCAGTACGAAAGAGAAATTTCCTGCCATAGAGATAGTGATGGAAGTGTTCTATGGCTTTCACTATAGCTAATAACTCCTTACGAGTGACGCAATAATTCCGCTCTGGTTTCGATAAACATTTGCTCCAGTATGCTACGACTCGTTCTTGGCCATCTATTTCTTGGGAAAGTACAGCGCCGACACTTTCATGACTGGCATCCGTGTCCACAATGAACTGTCTCTCGGGGTGCGGATAGGTAAGGACTGGAGAGGATGTGAGAGCTTCTTTCAGCCGCTGGAAGGAATTCTCGCATTCTTGTGTCCATAGAAACTTCTGCTTGCTTTCAGTGAGCCTATGCAATGGTCTTGCGATGTTGGAGAACCCCTGGACAAACTTTCTGTAATAAGTGCATAGTCCCAGAAAGCTTCGCAACTGATGGACATTTTCCGGACGTTTCCAGTTCTTTACTGCGGACACTTTTGCAGGATCTGTTCGAACACCTTCAGCTGAAATGATGTGCCCTAGATAATTTACTTCGCGTTGGAAGAAATTGCATTTCAAAGGGTTCAGCTTTAAATTCGCCGCTCTTAGCCTCGTTAACACTTTTCGAATATTTTATAGATGTTCTTCAAACGTGCGGCCACCAATGATGACGTCATCTAGGTAGATGAGACAAGCTTCAAAAGTCAGACCTTTTAACACTGTCTCCATGAGGCGCTCGAAAGTTGCTGGTGCATTGCAGAGCCCGAACGGCATAACTTTAAATTGCCAAAGTCCTTGTCCAGTAGTAAATGCGGTCTTCTCTTTGTCATCAGGATGGATCTCTACTTGCCAATATCCACTCTTCAAATCCAGTGTGGAAAACCAATTATGTCCTGAAAGAGTGTCTAGCGTGTTGTCTATTCTTGGTAGAGGATAGCTGTCCTTCTTCATGATATCGTTAAGTTTACGATAATCCACACAAAATCTTGTGGAGCCATCTTTCTTTCGTACCAACACGATGGGAGAGGCCCATGGACTTGATGACGGTTCGATGATGTCACTATCCTGCATCTCTCGTAAGAGCTTAGAAACCTCTTCTTGTTTTGCAAACGGCAAGCGTCTTGGATGCTGTTTAATCGGTGGATGGTCGGCAGTATCAATTCTATGACGTGTCAGAGAAGTGCGACCTATATCATTCTCGTTTTGTGAAAACACATCCGTAAATTCCTGGAACAGTCTTTCTGCGGCATGTCTCTGCTCAGGAGATAAATTCTCATTTCGTCCAATTTCAGGTGTTAAACTTGTAGGCGGCTCCGACAACGTCAAGCTCGGGTCTTTGCAAACACAGGTAATTGGAGCACAGGTAGCAAGCACTTCACCCTTCTGGATAATTCTAGACTTTTCACTCACATTCGCCATCCTCACGGGTATCACATCTCTCGACAGATCTACCAGCGCTGATGCTATTAGCACTCCTTTTGGACTCTTCTCAGGATATCCAGTCAAGCCATACTGGAAAATTCTTTCGTTTCCAGTTAATCCAGGTATCATCATTTCGGTCCGAGGAGGGATGATAACATCTGCCTTGGCTGTGATCCGTTGAATAGACCCGGACTCATTTCCAAGTTTGAAAATAGTGACATCTTCTTGAGCAGAGCGTAACTCATTATTCTTAAAGTCCAGTGTAAATTCATGCTCTTTTAAAAAGTCCAGTCCGAGTATGAAAGGGTCTGAAATATCGGCCACGTAGACTGTATGGCGATAAGCGGCGTTCCCAAACTTTATTTTCAGTGTCATTCTTCCATGTATATCGATCTTATCTCCGGTCACAGTTTGAAGAATAACACGCGGCGGGGTCCAAAAGAGTTTTTCTTTCAGCCGCTGAGCTAGATCTTTCCGAATGACGGTCACATTGGCTCCTGTATCGATGATCATATTACAGGGCAAATCATTCACACTTCCGACTAGAAAAACTCCGTTCTCGCCGCAACTTCTTGCAGAAATTTCACATACTTAAAAATGGGGCTTCTCAAAATCTGGCAACCTCCGCCCCGCAAGATGACCATTAATCAGTTTTCCTGCTCCTCTGTTAGCGGGAGAGATATTACCTTCGGTGCTGGGTCGTCTTGGGCAGTCGATTTGGATATGGCCTTCTCCACCGCATTTCCAGCACTTGATCTGCCTGTAAGGTTTGTTGGCCATTAAGGAGTTCATCTTTCTCATTATGTCATTCATCTGCTGCTGTAAGCGCTCCACAGCTCTATCCGACGTCTCAGGCAGGTTGGCTGCTCGCACAAAGTGTCGATCTTTCCTAGTAGCTTGTTGGGCTGCCTCGAATTTCAGAGCGTAAACCAAAGCCCCTTTTAAATCATTGAGATCTGCAATCCGGAGGGCTGTCTGGATCTCAGAGTCACGCACACCATCGATAAAATGCTGTAGAGCTAAGCTTTCTCTAATTTCAGTCGGACAGTCAGGATAAGCAAGATGGGAAAGTCTCTCGACATCCGTAGCAAGCTCTTGCAGGGATTCAGTGGATTTCTGCTGTCGAGATTTGAGCTGGAGTCTGCTATATTCCATCATGCATTTCTCGCCAAAGCGTAATTCTAAGGCACTGACGAGCGTTCCAAAATCCAGCGGTTCATTTGCAGGCAAAGTCTGTAGGTCGTCGGCAGCATCAGCTCGTAGAGAAGCAGCTAACTGGAAAGCCTTTGTCTGGGAATCCCATCCATTGGCGTCCGCTACGATCCCAAATTGTGTCTTAAAAACTGGCCATGAGGATTTTCCGTCATAGGTCAAGAGCTTAATAAAGGCCCGAGGAAGCATAGCTTGATACTTGACATCTTCGGGATATATTTCGGCAGTTATCTTTTGTTTCTTCACATTTTCCAAATCTTTTTTTACATTCTCTATGCTTTCTTCAACGGTCTTGGCGATCTTTTGGACTTTTTCTTTTACTCTTTCTTCTACGGTTTTGGCTGTCAATTGAACATTTTCTTCTATTTCTTGAAATCTTCCTTCAAATTTGTTTTCCACGCTGTCAATTCTTTCATTTAAAGATGTTATTTTATTATCTATTAATTCTTTCAACTCGCCAAGGTTGGTTGACATCTCCTTCATTTCAGCCTGGTTTACAGTCATTTTCTCGTCTATCGCTGACATTTCCTTCTTCATTTCTTCCGACATTTCCTTCATTTCAGCCTGATTCTCAGTCATTTCCTTCTTCATTTCTTCTTTCAACTCGCCAAGGTTGGCAGTCATTTTCTCATTCATCGCTGACATATCCTTCTTCATTTCTTCTTTCATCTCGCCAAGGTTGGTTGACATCTCAGCCTGATTCGCAGCTAATTTCTCCAATAATTGTTTCAGTTCACCCTCCATTGCTCTGGTGATCGGCATTCAACCCCACTCCTGACACCAAATGTTGTGAGCTCTGGCTTCGAAAGGACTGATGCCAATATATAAGAACAATCAAAAGGCTTTATTCACTATAAACAGTGCAATACGAACACCAATATCTTCTGAAAATTACAAGATATTCAGTAATTTTCAAATCCAATAAAAGCACAGCAAAATTTCACACAGAAACAATGCGTTCAATACGACGTATCAACGACAAAATCGATCCGAGAAACACAGTTCTCAATGCAAAGCCGCTCGTATGAATTCAATCGCAGTTGACAGACAACTAACTGAACTGAACTGGTGGAGGTCCCTTATATAGGCTTTAAAGATAACTGTAGAATTTTCCAGAGCCTTCAGATGCTAGAAATTACCAGAAAGTGCTTTAACTTTCGATAGAGAACCTAAGCGAGAAAGGATCCCAATGTACAGGTATAAGGGGGGGGGTTGCACAAAAAGTCGCCAAATCCGTCGCCAACTTGGCGACAAAAATAAGTCGCCAAAATCATCGCCAACTTGGCGATAAACCCATTCCTTGGCGATTTTCCAATAGAGCTCATTATAAAAACTGATGCTGTAAGGTTGTTTTCCTTGCAAACCACCTGAGGCCTTTAGCATTGAGTTACATGATGCTCAATAGGAAATACATTAATAATACTGCAATTTTCACAAAAATAAAATAAAATAAATTTAAACAAATGGAATATTTACAGATATATACAAAATTCATAACAGTATATATATTTACTGGCAACTGGACTTCCCTGTAAGTAAGTGCTTATATATTCCATATTTTTGCTTTTTTCATTTGTAAACAGTTTATAAGTATTATTCACAAGTCCTTATTTTATTTCTTCAAAATAAAATGCAGGTTTTAAGTTATCAAATTGGTTTTGATAAGTTTATTTAGCTGATTCACCAGATTGGTGTTATAACTTTTACTTCAATATAATCTTTTGTTAAAATATTGTATGCAAGTACATTATTTTGGAAAGAAATTTTTTTTAATTACTTTTTTTTACAGCAATTGGTAAATTTTGGTATCTTTTGAAATCTAAGCATAGTTTCATTGCCAATTTCTTCAACGTTATCTAATCAGTTATAATACAGAAAGTTCAGAAAACTTAAAATATTTAGATCAATAATTGAAATTATATTTCAGCACTATAATCTCAATTTAAATTAAATAATTGCTAAATAATACTTGTGTAGTCTAACAATTTTTAATCAGAGTGCAGTGATTTAAATCAACTGGATTTCAATCCTGATTTAAATCAACTGATTTATTTAAATACACTTTTTTTTTTCAAATTTAGGTTAAGATATTTCATTATAAATATTATTTTTGACAACAATACATTGTAAATTTAAGGACTGGGGGAGACAACACTCAAAATCCTTGCTTTTTGAATTTTATTTAAATCAAATATCACACTTAAAAATAAAAATTCTAATTTAAAAATAGAGAATCTCAGCTGAGAAATGTTAAAAGATTAAAGCATAAATTTATTTGTTAAAAAAATATGTACAAATCTTATGTGAATTTTTTAATACAAAAACATGGAGAGTTTCTGCGAGGATTTGTAAAACGTTAGAATAAATAAATATAGGTCAATCAAAAGTATATTTATTGTTATTTATATTGATATCTCATGACTTCATTGTGCACATGTAAATAACAAATGGTTCGATATTCCAATGTAATTTAATTTATGGAAAGACTCGGAAAATAAAGATTCCATGGTTAGTAGTACTCTGAAATGTTTATATATATTTTTTAATATAATTTTAATTACTTATAAATGTAAACTAATAAACAACTAAAGTTTTAAAATCTTTAAAAAATCAAACACCTGATTTAAAAGTATCTTTTATTTTAAATTTAAAAAAAATCAAACTTTAATTCACTGCAAACTCTGTAATCGCTTATAAAGAACTCATAAAGCTGGAAAATTTGTGTTTCTTTTCAAACATTTTAATAACAAAGAATAATTTTTTCAGATCCATTGAAATTTATACCCAGATAATCATAATTATCTTAAGTATTTTTAATATATGCTCCAACTTCATTAAATGAATTAGTGTATGTATTTCAGAGTAGTGTATATAATCTGGAATAGGTATGTTTAAAGGAATACTGTATATAATCCAGATCTAGAATAGAATGCTTAAAATTTCATTTTTTTTCTGAATAAAATTCTTACATTATCTTTTATATTTTAAGATTTTTATCGAGAAATTTGGTCAAAACAAAAAGATTTAGCTTTTAGTAATGAAGAGTTTATATGCTTTTTATTTTATCAAAGGGGTAATTTAAGGTGGTATATATTTTATACAGAATAGGTCAATAAAAAGTATATTGTTAAATTGCAGTTAGTGTAAATAAGTGATATATAACACAAGACAATTTGTTTACTTTATTTCTTGTTTTCAAAAGTAAAAGAGAATTCACATTTTCAAATTATATCATTTTCTGTTGCTCCATTTTTTAACTATATTTTTAACTGTTTATATGATTAAAATATTTCAAATTTAACAAGTGAATGAGTTTCTCTATATATTTTTAATTTCAAATCAATTTAAATGAGCTTTTCTAATTATTAATTTTAATGATTTAGTAAAGGTTATTTTACTTTAAAACGCGTAATTTTAAAATTGTATTTTGAATTTAAAAAAAAATAGCTGATTTAAATTTTAACAAAAAATGATTTTCATTTACTGATCCTTTTTGTTATGTAATTTTCAGTTGAGCTTCAAGTTCAAAGTCTTGTACATTTTCAAATTGTATGGCTTCTGAAAATTGTTTATCATCAACGTATTTATTAGGGTTAGCTGAATTCTGTATATTCTTATAATTTACATGACTTCAAAAGTTTTTAGATTTACTTTATTATTATTAATATTTTATGGCGTTTTTAATTTAGACAGGAGAAAAAAATTACCTTCCATGGAAGAAAAGATAAAAAATTAAAGTTTCAATGCCGCTCTATATAAATTTTCAAAATTTATGAAATAGTTTCTGGATTTTTTTTTTTTTTTTTTTTTTTTTGTGTGTGTGTAATAGAGCAGAAAAGCACCCAAATTGGGTTATAATAGTTAGGTGCAGCAATGTTCCTAATTGGAAAGTGTCTCTGTGACACAAATTGCATAAAAAGTGACAAATTTTAAATATCATATGCGCAGGGTGTATTTGGGGACAAAAAAGAACATTTAATTGTTACAGTAAAAAACAAAGTTATTCTTCTGGAAACTGTCTTTTTTAATTTAATGTTGAAAAAAATAAGCTTAGAGGGTCATATTCATGCCGAAATTGTAGCAAATTCAATAGATACATCTAATTGGGGCGTCATGTTTTTTTTTTTTTTTTTCAGTAAATGTTGCCCTATGAATTATGAAAATTTAAAGTTTGTAACTCCTAATCTGTAATCGTTGCAAATCAGACTGTAATGTGGGTAGTGTTTTAAGCATAACTTAAAAACTACTTAGCGGAATCAGCTGTGATTTTTGATTTGCATATTTGAAGTTTTTAGAAATCTATTTCTATCAAAATTAATTTTTTAATTAATTTAAAAATACATTTTTTTTATAAATTAAACCATAAAATAAACCATAATCTATAATTTTTTAACCGAAATAGATTTCGAAAAGCTTGAAATAAAATATACGAATATAAAATTATTACGTCAAGTATTGAATTATATAAAAAAAACTCCACCAGCTGTTTAACATTAGGAGTTCCAAACTTTAAACTTCATAATTCTTAAACATTTTGACCAAGTGACTTCCCTTTTGGTATCTTTGAGAAAAAGTTACCGAAAGAGGCAAATATAATGTCAAAGTTAGATGTACATATTGAAAAGTTTGGAGTTCTGTGCAACTTAAGAACGAAGACGACCCCATAAGCTTTTTTTTTTTTTTTTTTTGAGGCGTAAATTAAAAGAAGTTCTAGTTTTTTAAGGAGGGGCGGTCACTATTGTGATTAAAAAATATTTTGTATGTCCTTTGTTTTGGATATACAGCAATAGAAAGTCTTTCCAGTACCAATAAAACTTCAATGTTAGTTGCATACACTTTATACGCATGCAACATGTCATACACTTGTGCTACACCCAATGACATAAGTGTGGGTTTTAAATATCCAGTCCAAATTGAAAATATTTTGTTCTTTTTTTAATATCTTATTTAACAGTTTTTTGGCATCACCTAAATATTTAGTGCGTGGGGGCAATTATCTCCCACACACACTTCACCACTGGCTACACCTATGTATATTCTGGCACTAATAAGCTGGCATCTCTGTACAATCCACTTTGCTATACAGACAACAGATGAAAAGGTTTTTTTTGGACACTATTTGGATTTTCTTTATTAAGTTTTTTTTTTTTTTTTTTTTTTTTTTTTTTTTTTTTTTTTCCCTAGGAAACATATACACATATTCCAAAGAAAATAAAAGTATATTATGTATTTTATGAACATAAAATCCATTTCATTGTGTACTTTTTATTTATTTATACACTTTTTTTTTACGAGAATTACTTCTCCTTGTTTATAAAGATACTTCTCTAGCATTCCTTGTATAAAATACTTATTTAAAAAAAATGTAAATACCCATGAGCTAAACGTATCAGTATACTTGTAACAAATAAATAAAATTTCAAGCTGATTCTGTATTGTAAAGAAACTTTTGTTATAAAGAGTAGGACCAATAACAGATGAAAATATTGCTTTTGGACACTATTTTGATTTCCTTTTATCTGAGTTAAATATTATTAAGAACTTTTTTGAATACATATACATACATTTTAAGTATTTTGTTATCGTAAAATGCATTACATGTAATGCATTTTATGATAACAAATACTTAAAAATGTGTGTATGTATTCAAAAATGTTCTTAATAATATTTAATTGAGATAAAAGGATATCAAAACAGTGTCCAAAAGCAATATTTTCATCTGTTAATGTTCCTACTCTTTAAAACAAAAGTTTCTTTACAATGCAGAAAATTGTCCGATCATAATGAAAAAAAATTCCGTAAAGCAAAGAAAAAGTTTCTATTCTACACAGTAATTTTTAATTTTTTCATGATTAGTTTACTGACTGATTCGGAAAAGTTTCCTTTTTAAAACGGAATACTTTCTGTCTATTCTACCGTTCTACCAAGACATTTCTTAGTGTGAATGGAAAGTTTTCCTTTTTAAAACGGAATACTTTCTGTCTATTCTACCGTTCTACCAAAACGTTTCTTTATGTGAATGGAAAGATTTCCGTAAGACCCAGGAATTTATTCTGTGTCTAAAAATTATTTCTGAATTAAACAGGAAAAGTTTCCTGACGGAAAGAAAAAACTTTCGTTTTTTTTCGTTTTTTTTCCGTGTTGGTTCGGAAAAGTTTCCTGTCCTATACGGGCAACTGGAAATCCTATTCCTACCGGAAACTTTTCCGAATTTTTTTTTACAGTGTATGAATCTGAGTAAATTTAGTGGCTAGTCATTTTATTATTATTCTGATTTGCTTTTATTCTATATAGTGATGTTTTCATCAACTCTACTATGCATAATCTTTTTTATTAACTAACTTCCTATAATCAACGATGGTAATCTAAGACTGATTAGATTGCACCATTAAAGTAATATTTATTCAACATAGCCAATTCGGATAAAAAATAGAAAATGCACCAAACCTCTTTCCCCAAAAAGTTATGCAGAACAAAAGGAATCCATTGCCAGTGCAATTAAAGAAAAAATAAACTGTTGACCTCTATGATTACATATATCAGCAAAGATTCTCAAACTAGTGTCAAAAGTTCCTCGGCTGCGAATGTCATTGTTCGGAATGGTACATTTTTCTGCGATGGAGAGTTTTTGAAGGAATCCTGGTTAACATGCGCTCCATCATTTTTTAACAATTTTGAAATTAAAGATAAAATTATTTAATTAATTAAAGATACTCCTTTATCGAGAAATACAGTCAAAGATAGAATCTTGAAAATGTAATACCAAAGTCTGATATCGTCTTCTCCTTTCACTATATTTTGTCTTGATGAAAGTACAGATGTAACTAAATCTGCTCTTTTAGCTGTTTTTGTACGATATTCTGTTGAAAATGATATTAAGAAGGAATTATTCTCGTTATTATCATTAGCAATTACAATCAAAGGTGCAAATATTTGTACAGCAGTTATAAATTCACTTACTGAAAAAGAAATACATTTGTATAAAATAGTTAAATAGTTTTTGTTACAATTGAAGGAGGCATCAGTATAATGGGTCAAATAAATGTTTTTTTTTTTTCAGTTTATTTCAAACTCACATTGGACATATTATTCTTGGATTTCACAGCATTGTCATACATCAACAAGTCCTGCGTGCATAGGCTGGTTTTGAATCTCTTGGTGATATTATAGCCGTAGTCACAAAAATAGTTAATCTCATATCGTCACAGGCTTTAAATAAACGAAAGTTTGACCCTTTGTTAGATCTACCTTATTTCCACAAACGTTAGCTACTTTATAAAAGAAACAAAGATTTGTGACAATGAAAGTGATAACGAACTCGGTGAAGAGAAACTAACGTCGAAATTACAAAATGCTGTGGCTGCATTACGTACCTTACGAAGTTTTAAATTTTCTTCTGAAAAAAGAAGATTTTGCTGCAATGCTTAAGAAATTAGAAAATAAAATTCAATCAACAAAAACAAAAGAGAAAACAGATTTCTTAGGCAGAGTTTTTAAGTAATGTTTTTTTATATTTCCTAATTTCTTCTTATGCATTGTAATATATTTTTAAAATAATAACTTTCCATTTAATAGCAGGTGTAAAACAAATATTTTGAAGATATGATTCGTAAATAATTTTTTTCAATGTTTATTTTCTAGTTGTCTATTTTAAAAGAAAATTACTTCAATTATAAAACAACCACCCTGCTTAAAATGTCAAAATCAACAAATCCCAAGGGCAACGTCATGTATTACCATAATTATTACAGTCATTTGGCAAGCTGTCTGGATTTGAGATTTTTTTTTTTTTTTTTTTTTTTTTTTTTTTTTTTTTACGATTAATATAATTATATCTTATTAGTTCTTTATAATTATATCCACTTTTTTCTATAATTATTACTATCATTAATTAATCTTTTCTTGTGACCAGTTGTTTTGTTTTGAGTTTTCAATATTATACATTATTTAATTTAATAAGTATGTTGATATTACCCGAAGGTTTGTTATCCATATCTTAATCTAATAATAATAATAGTAACTTAATTCATTGTTTTTATAGGGTTTTTTTAATCGGGAGAGGGGGGGGAGGTCGTTGGCACGCAGTGTTTTTGACAAATAAAAAGTGTAAAAAGTGTTTTTGACAAATATTGGTACGCAGATGTGAAAAGGTTCACCGACCTTGCAATAGAGTTTAAAGATTGAATTGAAATTAAATGCAATTATTAATTTACACGCATCGTAATATATGTAATTGTTAATAATAAAATTAAGCCCGGCACTTTTTAAAACTTTTATAAAAAGACATTCATTCATTATGCCTTTGTTTATTACGACTTTTTGAAATCTTCATTTTCATTAGGAGAATTTTCTTTATTCATCATTTTTTTCCATTTTATATTTTTTTCTTTGTTTAATATCTATGTTACACAGGAATTTGTAAGTAGGCATAACCGTTTTAGCAAACAGAAACTGGTACCTTCTTCTTTCAACATTAAGGAGAGTTTCCACTTCTTTACATCAAAATTTTCTTTTTTTCTTTCTTTTTTTTAAAATCTTTTTTCTGCCCTAAAGCGGATTTGTGGCATTAAAATTTCTCAAAATAATTTTTTTTCCTTGAGCGTAACGCTATTATAAAATTTCAAACTTTTTTTTTCTCGAAACCCTCCTTGTCAAACTGGACAAATCTTTTTATCGAGAACTGTTAGATCGATTTCGTTCATTTTTTTAACCCGGGAGAAGTCGCATGGGGTATGACATACCCCGAGTGCGTACGGATTTTACAATTACCACCACTACTTTTCGAAAAGTAATCTTTAGCGTATTTTATCCTACAATTTGTAACAGTTGTCACTGACTAAATAAGTTGAGAATTATTGTTTGTATTTATTGGTGACAAAGTAAAAACTGTTCATACCCTAGATAAGCGCGATTTCTCCCGGGTTAAAGAAATGTAATCATTTTACTGGCGCTTATACCACGGAAAATATCATTTTCATTGACTAATTGTTCTTCAGAGCTCACAAAAAGTTTAACAATTAACAATTTTTGTTCAAATGACCGCCATTTTATCAAAATGTAACTTTTTCATCTAAATGTTGATATAAGCTCCAGAACATTTAATGCATTTTCATGATTTGGCAACCAAATGTGTTTCAGAAGTTTGTGGCCGAAAAAAAACGATCGTCCGATTAGAAATCAGGCAAACATCCACCAGTAAATTTTAACAGAAATATTCTACTTATTTAAACGCCATATTCATATAAGAAAACTATCATGAGTGAGGAAAAATTCTATTCTTTCTAACTGGTAATTGGACTTTGTTCGCCGTCGCACAAGGTGTAATAGTCCTTTTTTTTAAGCACAAAAATTTAAATATGTAAGTAAAATGACAGTATATATAATGCCACAAGTTCGAAGGTTATATCTGTTTTTTTGTGTAATCGAAAGGATGTCCTAAAAATCGCATGAATTTTGGACCAAAGAAGTAATTAATTAAAAAATCATTTTGTAAGAAAAAATTATGAAAAAGGTTGATAGCATATAATAATATAACGGATATTTTATGATGTTTATTTAATATAATTATAATTATAACTAAGCGATGATAAATAACATACATGATACAGTATTTTAATACTTTTATTTAATTACTAGCGGGCCCGTAATTACATGGGAGTCTCGAATTCATACGAACCTCGTAAAAAACAGTCCTAACACTTCGTTATCACCAGGCAGCGCTGCAAAACATGATTTTAAGCGACATAAAAAAAAAACAGATTTACCTCAGTCATTCCCGCGTGATCGAGAAGAAGGCATGACCGTTCGATATCACTCACGGCACTCTTCCCTGCCGATTTCATTAGCTTTTTTTTCTTTTTTTTACAACAAGCTACATCGTGCACGATTATCTCCATGAATTAATATTTTTAACTTTCACGATGAATGAATCTTTTTTGTTTAGAAAATCTTCAGAAGTGTTAACATTATTTATAACGATGATGTAACAATATTTTTCTGTAAGATGCAACAACACAAAGTTAACAATCACAATTAACAGTCAACAATGGTACAAAAAAGTACAAACACCTGGCATATGAAAAAGTGAAGCGGGCATCCCAGAATTGTTGATGACAGTCAAATGCTTAGCGCCTTTATTATATAGATATTATTTTATTATATATGTATTTGAAGGGTTTTATAATTAAAGACATTTAATGTGAAAACACTACTACCCAGTGTTGCCAGTAGGCTACTTATTTTTAATTTATATATCTTGATTACCACCAGATTTTTTAAGTAGATATATTCCACTCATTTAATGACAGTTAAATAATGCGAGAATAAAGCCAATTACACTATTTTAAAAAAGTGGTGGGAATCAAACAATTTGGATTTTTAAAATGTAGCCTACTGGCAACACTGCTACTACCGAAATTTATATTAAACATTGTATAATGCAAACAAAAAGCAAAAACATAAAAATAAATAAACATAAGTTATTCTACTTTTATTATGGTATATTATCTCAATTCTAGCACATATAGCTATCAATGCAATAGTAATAAACATGTATTACATGACATTATTTTACAAATATTTAAAATTTGGATCTCAAAAATTTCCAAATTCTATTAAATTATTTTGAAACTTTGCGCACCAATGAAGCTTCCTTTATTTTCACTTTTAATATCCATGTTAAATTTAATGCCAACATCCTATTCATGTTTTAAAGTAGGTCTAAAAATAAACGTTCACCGAACCGAATCAGATCCTTAACAATATGTCATCTGCATCAAATATGTTTCTAACATAACCTGTCAGTTTACGGTTGAAATATTTTCTCTTCATCACGATTTTAAATCATGCACGAAGCTTTGACTTATTTCATACTTTGATGTGCAAAGTTTCAAAATAATTTAATAGTATTTTGAAGTTTTCGCGTGCCATATTTTAAATATTTATAAACTAATGTCATGTAATACATGTTTTTTTTTACTATATTGATAGCTATATGCGGTAGAATTGAGATAATATGTCCTAATAAAGTAAAATAGCTTATGTATATTTTATGTTTTTGCTTTTTTTCTTTCTTTTTTTTCATTTTATAATGTTTAATATAAATTTCTGTAGTAGTTTTTTCGTATTGTATTTCTTCAATTATAAAACCCTTCAAATGCACATAATAAATATGGTTTAATAAAAGTATTAAAATAATTTATCATTTATGTTATTTATCATCGTTCAGTTATTAATTTCAATTATATTAAATAAACATCATAAAATATTCGCTACATTACAGTGACCTCTCACTTATACGCGATGTTCAGTAATTACTTTTTCGTACCACTATTTTCAAATACTAAAATTCGTTTTATAAATTCTGAGATTAAATAAGGCGAAAATTACTTTAAAAAATACTTGTACTGAAAAATAATTATCATGTATCGCGTATAAATGAGAGGTCACTGTATATGCTATCATTTTTCATTCAGAATTTTGTCTTCTAAAATGACTTTTTAATTAATATCATTATGAAATAAGAATTCTCATATATATATTTCTACGAGTGAAGATTTCATTTGTACGTCATTTTCTGATTTAATTACGATTTTATCATTAGAAATCTATTGTAAATAGACATAAAGTAATTAAATCTGTTTTAAATATTTTGATGTTCATGCGATAAAATTGCGATAATATGTCAAAATAAATGAGAACAAATTGTACAGATAGATTGAGTTTTTTTTTTCATTTTATTTGTATTATTTAAATTAATAGTGTTAACACACTGAACTTTTAATATCATATGATAATGACATAAAACATATTTAACACATATTGCAACATATTTTTAACATTTTCATTTGTCATTTCTGTCATTTCTATTATTTATATGTTCAATATCTATGTTCAATTTAATGACAACATTCATTTATTATTAAAAATGAGATATAAAATTAAACTTTAAATGAATCAAATATCAAACAAGATCATATTTACTTCAAAATATGTTTCTAAAATAACCTGTTACGTTACCTCGGAATAATTTTCCCTTTTTTTTTATTTTAACCGATGTATGGAAATTTGACATATTCCACACTGTTTCGGAAAATTTAAAAATAATTTAATAACACATTCGAGTTTATGGGCGCTATATTTTGTCTATTTGTAAATTAATGTCATATAATTAAATTTGTCTTAAATATGGGTATGCTGTGAAGAAATTGAGATAGTATGACAAAATAAAATAGAATATATAATATATTGCATTAATACAATTCATTTAATATGTTGCATATCTTCCAACATTTGTTCCAATTTTTGTCACTAGTGATTTCGAACCGTAATCGTTTGAATCGGCGTAATCGATGAATTCTTCGATTAAATAAGGCGAAGATTATTTTTTTAATATAGTGGTGCAGAAAACTTATAGCAGTTAGTAACTATGATGTTAAATAAAGCATCAGGGTGCGAATACAGTTACTCATTTTTTAAGTGCTACTTTTTCCGAAAGCGTCAAACCTCTTTCCAAATGAACCTGTGACCTGCTGCTTAAGACAGAGTACATCGGGAGAGATGTTGAATGAGCCAAACCCCCTTGTAATCGGGCCCATAGAACTGGAAATAAGAATGTGCACCCTGGCGGTGAAAAGTGGAACTAAAACTGTAATGTCCTCGTAAGATAAATATAACGAACCAATTCCCGTTGAAATCGAGCCCATAGAACCCAAGAAAAGAATGCGCCGTTAATATTCGAAAATGGTGGTAACTGAAGTCTACGATAAACTTTCTTAATGCATCAAGTATCTGAACCGTAATCTAAGTTGAATGAAACAATTCCCGTTGAAATCGGGCCCATAGAACCCGAGGAAAGAATGCAACCCCAAGCAGTAGAAGCCCCCCCCCCCTGTAAATTTAACAAATTACTTTTAATATTAACACAATTTTTAATTTAGGGCTGCAGTGATTAAACGTAAGTTGATTCCGTAAAAGAAGATTAATATTCGAAAAAGGTGGTAGCTGGAGTCTAAAGAAATTTTGAGAAGTTCAGAAAGTAACCGTAGGATACTAGAAATATGTTAAAGAAATTTGTAAAAAATTCAGTTCATTTTTAATAAGCTGCTTTAAGGGCCCCACGAAGGAGATTAATATTGAAAATTGGTGGTAGCTCAGATCTGAGAATTTTTTTTTTGTCGTTCATATAGTAGCTGGAGGACCTAAGAAGCTGTTAAAAAAAAAAGGCTAATGAATTGTACCATTTTGAAGGAATCTATAGTAGTGGCCCTAAAAGAAGCCAACTGATAGTTGAGAGCAGTGCCCTAAGATGAAAATTTGTTAAAAGGTCCTAGTACTTAGCTCCTTAGATCATCAATTAGTCGAAAATAAGCATAGGTAATAAATTAATCATTCTAATAAAATTTTAAAGAAATGCGTGAAAATGAGAAAAATGCTTAAAAAAGAGCCCAATAAAAATTAGGCAGTGGTGACCCGGGGAGAGGTGTCTAGAATTAAATTTTAAAGTTATGCATTGAGAGGATGACACAATTAGGGTTGGGGTGGAAAATGTATGGCGCACAAAAACTTCAAATGACCCCAGTCCGAGACCAAGGGGGGCTGGGTCTCAACTGGAATGTAGAAATGGGGGAATAACTAAATGAAGAAAGAGCCACAAAAACGAAGAAGTTCCGATAAAAAGAGGCAAGTTTTTAACAATTTAGAGCACAAAAACTTCAAGGGGTCTCGGACTGGCCCCGTGTTGCCAGGGTCAAAACTAGATTGTAGACATGGGATAGTAACTAAATGAAGAATGGCCCCAAATACGAAAGAGATCGGATGAAAAATGGATTATTAACAGTTATTAACAATTTAGGTCACAAATCTTAAAGAGGCCCAAGGTCCAAGATCTTAAAAAAAATTAAAAATCTGAGTCTCAGGTGCATCAGAACCTGCCTTGGACTATCCTCACCCAAATGTTCAGACTTCTACGTGGGGTAGAATTCGTTAACTATCGCACTCAGACACATACACAGGCAAACGATTTTCTTTTATTAGTTAATTAAAAATCTGAGTCTCAAGTGCATCAGAACCTGCCTTTGACTATCCTCACCCAAATGTTCGTACTTCTACGTGCGGTAGAATTAACTAGCTATCACACTCAGACATATACACAGGCAAACGATTTTCTTTTATTAGTATAGATGTATTTAGAAATTATAAAATGAGAGTGGTCACGAGTCAGATAATTTTTCGGAGTTTATACCAGTATTTTCTTATAGAAATATTCACCTTATTTAATAACGCAATTAAATCGGGCGAATTTTTCTACAAGACAATATTGGAATTTTTTCTGAAAAATTCCCTGACCGGTGGCTACCCTGAAAATGAGATGTTATACTTTACGATAACATTTTTTATTTATCATCTTCTATTAAAAGGGGCAAGGATCAGAATACTCAAAAAATTGCTTTTTTTCCAAATAAAATACTACAATAGTTAAATAAATTACCGTAATTTCGCGCGTATGCGCCGCACCTCAGACAATTCGATTTCCTACCAGAATTTATTTTAAATAAAGTGTGACTTACTTCTGCTTAGCAGTTATTTGACTTCTTATTCTCAATAAAATTTCCGGTTTGAAAAAGACTTAACTAAGATACGGCGCATATGCGCGAAATTACGGTAGATAAAGCAAACTGAATGTTTGTACGATGATTACATCTGCAGATATAACAATATTTGTGTTATACTATTTGTCCTGCGCGGCGGCGTAAGTTTATTTATTTCAGAATGAATTTTTTCATAATAAGTCATGTTTAAATGGATATATCTAATTTTTTTTTCATGACATGTGTATTACATTTCGTACAGAGTTTTTATGTTGTGTTTTTAATAAATAATCTTGAAATTTTTTTATTTCGTGTAAAAAATATATTCGTGAAATTAAAAATCACTCTTAAAAATCCCATTTCTTCCTTTTAAATTTATTATAAATTTTGTAAGTAATATTTTCATAAATTCTGAAGACAAATTAACAAGAAGCCTTTTCTGCACACAATAGTGAAAAAGTAACGAAATCGGACAAATACTTAAAGACTTATACCAAAAATCAAATAAGTTTAAAATTTTAAATTTAAAAATTTTAAGACGATTTTTCAAAGTTTTCGTAAACTTGTTATCAGAAAAGTAATGTACATAAAACGACACATATCAGGGGAAGAAGTCTTTAAAGAATCCCTATAAAAAGAAAAGAAAATTTTGAACTCTCCCCCCACCCCTTAAAATAATTATTAACTCTTATTTGTGTTAAAATTTATAAATATGCATTCCTTATAATGAGAATTTTATTCATTTGCTATTTCTTCTTCATTATGATTTTATCATTAAATACTTGTTTTAAATAGGCATTACACCTAATGGAAACGTCAATTAATCCATCATTTCTTTTTTGCACGATTTCTTTATTTAATACTTACGTTAAATTTTATGCCACTATTCTTTTTAAAATTGTGTAGTAGTTATATCAATCAATCTTTCACCAAATCAAGTCCTTAACCCCTTCGCGACGAGCGTCTTTTGCAGAATTTTTAATATTTTACCACCGGTTTTTCAAAACAGAAATTTTCGCCTAATTGAATCGCAGAAATGTTAGGATTACATAAGGCAAAGCTTACAATAAAAAGTAACTGGTGGGAATAATCGAGGATTCTGAGCATCTTATGCGTCACGTATACGTGTCGCTAGTTCCGAAGGGGTTAACAATATGCTTTTCACTTCAAACATGATTCTAACATAACCTGCCAATATACCTTCGAAATAATTTCACTTCATCACGATTTTAAATAATGCATAAAGGTTTGTCATATCCCAGACATTGATCAGGAAAGTTTCGATATAATTTAATATTTCTGTGTTTCAGTGTGGTACATTTTGATGATTTGTAAATTAATTTCGTGTAATTCAATTTGTTTAACCCTTTCCGGCACAGACAAAGTTTGTCCGTAAAATGAGAAATCGCTGATTGACACCGGAATTTACAAACGACTTTTTTAGAAAATATGAACTCTTTATTTTAAGCTTTCATTATAGAGACAAAATTTTATTAAAATATTCTTGGTGCCGAATGCAAGTTTGGAATTAAAATTAGGTGTGCCCGGAGTGGGATCACTGTTCCGGAATGGGTTAAATATTTTGTTAGTTATGTGATGGAAGTGAGTTAGCATGTCAAAATACATTGAAAGAAATTATGTATAGTTAATAAATTTTTTATATATGTATAGGAACTACATCTGAATATTGGAAAATATGGATTTGTCACAACACTTTTTTACACTTCTTTTAATTACATGGGGTCGAAAACTGCGATTTTTCAAAATACAAATATTTATAAAATCTTGCATATTTTTATAACTAGTAGAGATAAACAGAGCATTTAAACAAATCTAACTTTTTTCGTACTAGTATTAATACATGTAGCTAATGAATTTATCTGTATTTGGTTTTAATTTAGTACTTAAATATACTGAAAAATTAGTCAAAATACAAGTTTTTAAAAATTACATCTCATGTAGGTAAGGAGACTGTATGCAGTTTTTCTATCTAAAAAGTCATTTTAATTATATGGGAACGGAAACTACGATTAAAATAAAAAGTTTTATAAAATCTGGCATATTTTCTGAATTATTAGAGATATTCCAAATATTAAGAAATATATGAAATCTGTACAATGTTTTTAACTAGCATTAGTTTACGTAACTGTAGTGGATTTATCTGTAATTTTTTTTCTTTCTTTTTCTTTCTTTCTCTCTCTCTCTCTCTCTCTCTCTTTTTCTTAAGTACTTAAAAGTATATTGAAATTTTATTCAAAATGTTTCTGAAAAATTTTATCTCGTACAGGGAAAAATATAACAGTGTGCATTTTTAAATGTATTATTACAACCTCCGAATATCTCCGAAAAAAAAACTAACCAATATCTCCTTTAATAAAAAATATAATAATTTCAATGTTGAAAATTTTCAAAAGTCAGCATATTTGACAGCTTATAACTCAAAACAGGCAGTGGTAGTCATATTCGATTTGGCAAGGATTGAAATTTCAATGTACTGCCTGTAGTCTATAAGTTGTTTTCTGTTTTTGCAACTTGTTTATGAAATGCGGCGTGCTGAGTTTGGAGAAATGACAGCCAGCTACAAACAAAGTCATACAGAAACCAGTAAAAAATTTTTAGAATAAATTTTCTTCTTAGAAAAAAAAAAATTCTGGAATTCACTATACTGTTAACGAACTAAACGCAGGAAATTTATTTAATAAAATGTTTTGTGATAAAATAAAATAAATTATAGTATATGTTTAAATGAATAATAGAATGTTTTATAAGAATTCTTTATCGGTCTTTTATAACTAACTATAAATTTCTGGAAATATAAATATACTTCAAATCCATATCAATCATAATTAAATAAAAAAATGAAAAATAATAATTTATCCTTTGTATTATTTATAATGATATAGTTATTAAACCTTTGATAACGGGGGGTAGAAATAGCGGAAGATTTTATATTCAATCGTAGCACAATTTACAATTTTCCTTTTGTATTAAATGCCTCTTAAAAATATCTTAGTATAAGTGTATGGCACACATTAATTTTTAAAAAATTGTACGAATTACGAATAGAATAAAAGAATTGTCCACTGAGACGTATATGTCCCGAACTATAGTTAAAACAATTTCATATATTACTTATTGCAGGTCTGCCACTGGCGACTATTTTTCAATTCTATCTCGCACTACTTTTTTAAAATAATTTTTTTTACATAAACTTTGACAACATATGAAAGAGAATTATGCCACAAAATTTATTTTATTAAAATAGTCGTTCGAATAGAATATAAAAATAATCGTCAGTGGCAGCCCAGTTATTAGTACATAGTTGCCAACTTTTACGCTTTTCTCATACTACTAAAAATTAACAGAAAATTTTGTCTTATTGAATCACATGATTTCGATGATTTAATAAGGTAAAATTTACTATAAAATTTTAGTGGTTGGAAGAAAGCCTAAAAGTTGGCAGCTATGTTAGGGGATGGACAAATTGTTAAAGATTGTAATTGTAACGGCAGATGGCGTTGAGTGTCTCATACGGTGAGAAATATCATTAAGTACGGAAAGTAGCAGAAACGGCTACGCCACCACAGGACAAAACAGCACGTGTTTTTTGGTTAGGAGAAAGTAAATCTTTAGCAGTCTTTAGATCACACCATTTTCTCGGACGTTGGATTTGATGTGGAATTGAACGCCATGGTCATCCCGTTCTTAAGGTTCCACTTTCCGATTTCTTAGGGGTTTCAATAAGAATATAAGAATATCATTTTTAAGATAAAGGTAACATCTGTGTTTGAGCTCAAACAACGCATTAGCGAGGTCTTCCTTTTGGTTACACCGGGTACTTTAAAACGTAGGTGAATTGAATTGGACTATTGTCTTGATATCTTCCGAGCAACTAAAGGAGCACATGTCCAAATCTACTAATGTCTTAAAAGAATTTGAAATGTATTTTTTGTTTCCACATTAAAAGTAAGTTCTTATTACATGCTTTAATATAATGTTGAAGTTGTATATTTCATTTTGTGGACACCCTGTATTATTTACTGATAGAATAAATAAGGCGAATATACGCGCTAAAAAAAAGGTTGCAATCAAGTAATTTCAATATGAAATCAATGAATAATTTTCGGAGCAAATCAGTTAATGCATAATTGCCAAACTCCCACTATTGTTTTAAACATACTTTGAAGATGAAATTTTATTTAATGAAATAAATCAAATACCATATATTCCGCCGTTTAACGCACATCTCAAACAATTGTATTTCGACCCAGAAATTCTATTCAATGAAATGTTATTTATTGCTTCATGGCAGTTGCTCTGTTTTATTTATACTTAGTAATTTTTTCCACATTATAAATAATTTATTAATTTAAACTTAATTAAAAAAAATATATGGCTCTTTTGAGTGCCTTTTTTTTTTTTTAAAGCTTTGCCCGCTTTTTCACCACCTGGCATTTATGTGCCGTGTCACGAACATGTTCCGAACCCTACTTTTTACTTTTTCAACTTCCTTACTAGTAGTTAGTTATAACTACAGCTATACCATTTCACTTTCTTCCAATTATTTAGACTCCATCCTTAATCTCCTTCGCTTTACTTTTTATTCCAAATTTGTTATCATGTCTTTTCTTAACTTTACATCTATGCTTTTCATTGTAATTGTTCTTTTATCTTGTAGTTAATACTACATTTTAACTTTTCACAACGGCTCAATTTAATACAATAAACTCTACTCACAAATAGATTGGGCGTAAAGTTGTCTGCAACTCGGAAGCCCCTTAAATGACATCAACTGTTTGGCAACTGTTTGCAGACCTGCCAAGTCTCCGGCTTTCTGGATACCAGTAATTTAATACAGAAAAAGTTATTTTATTTAATCGGAACATTTTGCGATTTAAAAGAACAACATTTTCTTTAAAAAATTACTGGTGTTCAAAAATCCGGAGACTTGGCTACTCTGTGTTCGGCTCAACGTTTTTTATTAAAAAAATTTCCCGGTCTAGGTATGTTTGTTTGAGCCACGTGCTACATATCGGTATATACGGTACATTCCAAATGGCTACCACATAGAAGCAAGACACATTTAATTAAATAAATTTTCTGGCTGAAAGTATATATATTTATTTTTAGAAAAGCAGGAGTTTGGTATTTATGGTCAATGCCAATGTCATGATTAATTATATGAAGCAGTTCTTAACAATAAACGTTCCATTGAACGATTTCCTTTACAAACTGTTATGCTCTTTAATTTCTATTCTAACATAACCTGTCCGATTAATTTTGAAACAATTTTACATCACCAATATTTGAAACGATGATGTCTGAAGGTTTGTCTCATTCGAGACATTGATGCGGAAAGTTTCGAAATAATTTAGTTACATTTTCTAGTTTCCCGAGAATAATATTTTGATTATATGTCAGCTAATGTCATGCTATTTAATTACTTCTAGACATTTTGATGGTTTGACATGGAATAGAGCTGAGGTACTGGAAATATTCTTGTGTAGAAGAGACAAAATAAATTAATATAAACAAGAATAAATTATGCATCTCCTATTGATTCAAGGTGTTTGCCTTTCCTTGTGTTTGAAATATGGAATGGATTTTAAAAAAATCTAAGAATGCTTTCAAACTAATGGTTTCTAATTATAAAATATACTAGCTCTGACTATGCAAATATTGCTAGGAATATAGCTAAATTTTATTATATGGCGTTAACACAAGGTTATCCGGTACAGTTTTTGACTGACCTAACAAACAAATTTATAAGAAATAAAGGTTATAGTGACGAATTGATAGGAATCAGAGTTGCCAAGTCTCCCGCTTTTTGTACACCAGTATATTTTTAGAGAAAATGTTGTTCTCTTACATCGAAGAATGCTCTGATCAAATAAAACAAAATTTTCTGTACTAAAATACTGGTATCCAAAAAGCCGTAGACTTGGCAACTCTGATAGGAATGATCAGTACGAGAGATATTTTGTTGAAGTGATAATTGTGGGAGAGTCGGTGTAGTGGGTTATTTTCTGTGATGAAAGTTGAGAACGTGATGGTGTAGTGTGGCTATAATTTGCTTCCTTTCATTATGTCTCTTTCAGTCATTTTCAGTCTGTACTTGTCAGGTATGCATACATTGCCAGGTATGCGTATAACTAGTTTAACCCAGCACTGCATGTCTCAAGCCATGCCACCTGTCACATGTCGTTTTATTCTTTCTGTGTTGTTTATTGGTTTTTTCATATTTGCTGTAATTTGTTGTGTTCTATTGTTTTGAGTTTAAGTAGTTAGTTGTGATTTCCGGTTTTGTATTTAAGTAGTTTGTTTTGTAATTATGTGGTTTATAGATTTTAGTTCGTTTTTGTGATATTGGTTCTGCATGTGCTTTTTTATTGGAGCTCATTATATATACAGGGTGTAACTGAAATACTTCAACAAACTTTGAGGGATGATAGTACTCATAAAGATGAACAAAAAAATGCAATAGAACACGGGGTCGCAAATGACATTTAACCCTTTCAGGGACAGTGGTATGTCTAAAAAACCACTTAATTTTAATTCCAAAACGCCACAATGGCACCAGAATTTTGCTAAAATCTTTTCCATTTAATATTTATGTGAAATATAACCTTTTTCTTATTTACAAACAATTGTTTTTGTAAATTCCGGTGCCAGTCCATTTTCAGACGCATTTTCTCTATTTGTATCCTTTAAGCCTTTTAGGGGCAAACTACTTTTAGTACTAAAATGTTGAAATAAATGACTGGCACCGGAATTTATAAAAAAATTTGTTTGTAAATAAGAAAAAGGCTATATTTCACATACATATTAAATGGAAAAGATTTTAGCAAAATTCTGGTGCCATTATGGCGTTTTGGAATTAAAATTAAGCGCTTTCATAAACATACCACTGCCCCTGAAGGGGTTAAACGTCATTTGCGACCCCATGTTCCATTGCATTTTTTGTTCGTCTTCATGAGTACTATCATCCCTCAAAGTTTGTTGAAGCATTTCAGTTACACCCTGTATATATATATACAGGGTCATTCATAATTCCCTCCGGGGTTTCGAAACGTTATAGCAAAAAAACGAAGGCGAATATGAAAAAAAGAAACATATGAAATTATTCCGAAACTATTCAAGTTTTACTTACATACATTACAGGTGTTCTATGTGTGAACCCTTGGTCACACGGCATACATCCATGCGATAGTCCAGTTCCTGCCATACTCCGTTTCTTTAAATCTGAATCAGTGGTGTCAGTTCAACGGGCCTTTCGTAATAAATATCGAAAACAGAGACCAACTGACAAAACAATTCATGTGTAGTACCGGAAATTTAAAGAAACGGAGTATGGCAGGAACTGGACTATCGCATGGATGTATGCCGTGTGACCAAGGGTTCACACATAGAACACCTGTAATGTATGTAAGTAAAACTTGAATAGTTTCGGAATAATTTCATATGTTTCTTTTTTTCATATTCGTCTTCGTTTTTTTACTATAACGTTTCGAAACCCCGGAGGGAATTATGAATGACCCTGTGTATATATATATATATGTATGTATTTGTGTATGTATGTGTAAAATAATTAATGGTTAAAGTAAATAGTACACATTTTACACAAATAACTACCATGTTACTAATAATTTTAATATTATAAATCTTTTATTTATGCTAAAAGTATTCTTTAATAGGAAACATTACGAAAATGTTATTCATTCATCATTTCACTTTTTCAAAGTAATATTTATAAATTTAGTTCGTTTTTTCGTTTGATTTCACTGTTTGATATCTAAATTAAAAAAATCCCTGACGGCTCGGCCTACAGACACAGGTAGATTTCGAAGACGCAGACCGTGGGGCGCCTGTTTGTCGGGAATTGCGGAAGAAATGACCTTTTTGCGATGATGCTGCAGTTGGAACCGCCTACTTCGAAACCAAACTTGTTTGCAGGCGGAGCCAGCAAGGATTTTTTTTTTTTTTGCTATAAGAGTTGGTCCTATAAAAAACATGTCAATATAAAAGTTTTAGATAATATTAAGAGGATTTATAATAAATTTAAGCGGACTTGAAATCTTGGGAATTGACGAAATTATGATTTTTTTCTTCTAAAACCCCCCTTCCAACCCCCCCCCCCCCTTAAGGCAATTTTTAATTATATCAAAAATCTGTCATACATAAGTTTTTGGCCCTGTTCCTAGAAGTAATAACTTTAAACGGATTCGATACGTATCATAATTAAGAAATTATGTTTTTTTTCTGTTTTCACAAAAAGCCCCCCATCCCCCCCCCTTTGTTCGATTTTGCCCATTAACGAACTTGACCGAGATTTTATACCCCTTGAATTTTATGTATCAGTTTAGAAAAGATGCGGGAGTTGGAACCGCCTACTTCGAAAAATAAGTTGTTTGCAGGCGGAGCCGACAGGGATTGTTTTTGTTTTTAATTTTTTTTTTTTTGCTATAACGGTTGGTCCTATAAAAAACTTGTCAATATAAAAGTTTTAGATAATACTAAGTGGATTAATAATAAATTTACGCGGATTTGATATCTTGTGAATTGACGAAGCTATGATTTTTTTTCTTCTAAAACCCCCCTTTTTCCCCCCCTTGGGGCCATTTTTAATTATATCAAAAATCTGTCCTACATAAATTTTCGGCCCTCTTCCTAGAAGTAATAATAACTTTAAACGGATTCGATACGTATAATAATAAAGAAATTATGAGGGTTTTTCTGTTTTCACAAAAAGCCCCCCCCCCCATTTCCCCCCCCCCCCCTTGGTTCGATTTTGCCCATTAACGAACTTGACCGAGATTTTATGACCCTTGATTCTATGTATCAGTTTGGAAGAGATTTCTGCAGAATTTTTCCAGTTATCGTGGTCAGAAAAAAGTGACATAGATAGATAGATAGATAGATAGATATATAAACTTTTGAACTGGGGGTGGTTTTGGGGTCTGGGAGTCATGATCGGCGTAAATCTGCAAAAAATTTTCAAAATTTCCAACTTACGTGAGAATGTAATAGGTAGTATTTCTTACGAAATCTACCTAAAAGCATTAACCTTTATAAAGACATCACTCATTCGCTATTTTTTCTTCTTTTTTGTTAAATTTATTAACTATTTTAAATATAATGTCAACATTCAATTGAATTTCATGAAGCAGTACTTGACAATAAGCCTTTCGCCGAATCAAATTCTTAAAAAAGTTTTATACTTCATATATTAACATAACTTGTCAAGTTACATTTGAAAATAATTTTACTTAATCATGATTTGAAACAATGCTATATATTTGTCTTTTTCCAGTAAGCGATATGAAAATTTTCAAAATAATTTATGTTCATGTACAAAACCCGATTACCGCAGACGCAAACTTCCACAAATATTTTTGTGTAGAAAATTTTGTCCTCTTTAAATACAGAATTTTTATCATAAATAGAAAAAAAATATTCTTAAATAATACTGTGTGAAGTTTGAACCTGCGTTAATTGGGCTCTGTTACTGTGCCCTTTAACGTGTTCCCTTTTATAAGTGTATTTTTATAATTATTTATTAAATAATGTCATGTAATTTATTTTAAGTATTTTTATAAGAATACTAGATGGAACCCGTCAAAACTTGACGGAAAAAAAGTACAATAACAATATTAGTAAAATAAGCTTGCGTATGAAACAGTCTTTTCAATATTTTATTTTAAAAGTTTTTTCCCACAGTGAATTACAGTATTATTTCCGATGCAAACTCCAAACAAATAATCCGTAAACAACTGCGTAATAATGCAAATCAGTTTGATATTACCGCCATATTCCCCACGGCAAGAAAGAAAATTTCCTGGACCTATGAAGTATCACACAAATAGTATATCCCTACGTTCATCTCATATTCAGTCGATAAAAGAACATAGTAAATAAAGCACACATCTCCCTTCCCCCCTGTACAAAATGCAACCGAATGAGCTCCTATGCGCATGTGCATTGCATCTCCCCAAACGCGCCGTCGAAATTCGACGTTTAAAAAAAAGTTTTAAAATGTTTAAATTAAAAGTTTTAAAATGTCTTCTTTAATCATTGTTCGTTTCAAATCCATATCTTCTGAAACGCATCCATTGTTGTAAGCTAATCATTTTTTTTTTCAATTCCTGCTATTAGCTCACACTCTCTATATATTTATATATCTTGTTCCAATTTTCAATTGTTAATAAAATATTTTCTATTCAACCACATCATCAATACATTTCTTCAAAATTGTTCAAATACATTTTTTTAACTTGTCGTGGATGACACTTGATGTTAATACAGTTTTTTCAAATATTAATTCATTAATTAAATTAAATTAATTAATTTTAGTTTTATATGGGAGAAAAAGTTTTCTCCCATTGTTTTGATAAATGAAATGAAAGATTTTCCTCAAATTAGTGATGCCACAAAAATAAAATACCGCAACGATGATTATAAAAAAAAAATTCAATAAAGATAACGTGGGACATTAATGCTACACGGGTTTATTTTATATATTTATGATTAAAAAGTAGGAATTTACTTAAAAAAAATGTATATATTACTTGTTATGTAAAGATAAGATTTTTTTTTTTACAATATTAAATCAATCTGCAGATAAGGGAGATTTTTAATGTTTTCAAGTGTAATTTATTTGTATGATTTCTTCGGTTCCTTTACATAATCAGGATGATTATTCCTTTTCCATCATAGTCGGGGATTTTTTCCTCTTATACAGTTAAATATCCAACAGTTCTTAAAAAAAAAATAAAATACAGTTCCTAGCATATTCTGATGCAACATATAATACATCAACGAATTCAACATATCAATTTTATGTTAATCATAAACTAAAAATAGTTTTTTTTTTTTTTTACAGATTTTAGTTTATCGCCAAAATGCTCTATCATATGGATAATCTGATCTGAAGATTTATTAGGGGTTTTTATTTTTTTATTTTCAGTTTTTATGATGGTTAGGAAAATCAATTTTCAATTGGGGCAACTTTCCCAGGAACTAACTATGTTACATTATTAAAGCAAACTGATGATCATTGTTGAGATAGAATTTAAAAATATTTCATGCTTGAAAATTATTTAAAAATTCAGTTTTCAAAGAAATTTCAATCGAAAACTAATTTTTTTTTTTGCTAATTGATGATGTAAGAATTAAAATTGTAAAATGTAGTAAAATGTAGTAAATAAATTGATAATTTGAAGTATTTAGAAGTGATGTAAGCGCGATGAAAGCTAAAGCGCCGTTTGTTGTCTCAACTGCTATACATTTCTAAAAATTGCGAGTGTGTTTTGGCTGGCGTCCAAAAGTAGACTACCATTTTTTGACATCGAAAGAGAAATTCACATTGAAAGAAATAGGACTTTGCTCCTAATAAGGAACTGTTAAATGAACTTATAACAAACCTACCAAAATAATTCCTATAAAATTTTAGCCTTACATTGTTTATTCTAGCTAAAAATACAATCATTATTTCAGGTTTTTTTTTTTTTACCATAACACTATTTTTAATAATTTTAATTTTCCGGAAATCCTTTACTTTTGTGATTTTTTTTATTAAAAACTTAAATCTTCTAACCTATAAATAAAAAAAAAAGTAATTGGTAACATGTAATCAAGGTATGCAATCAGGGTGAAGCAACCAATAAAGGCTCCAATTCTGACCTTTAAAATTAAAAATTTAAAAATCAATCACGGCATTTTGACACAATCAATTTTTCTTTTTAGTTTTATCAATGTTAAAATGCATTTCAAGCTAAGCATAACGTCATTTTCCCGGCGCAAACTTTTCACACGTGCATTGTATAGGTTACTTTTATGCTTAAACACCATGTATACAAGAAATATATATATATTTTGTATTTAATTGTAATGAAAATATGGCATCAAGAAAGTTATAATGCATAATGATAAAATAAATCCAATGGACAATATTCCGGTGACGTCACAATAAATATGAATTATTATTCGCTTATAAAACACGCGGATAAATATTTTCACTGAAATTTAAATTGCAAATTAAAAAATTCGACCTAAAAGCTCCGTGCTTTTAATATTTTTTTTTTCTTTTATCCTCGCAAACACAGAATTTCACGTTACTCTGTGCCTCGCCACAGTGGGAGTTATTGCCAACTTTATGACGTCATACGCAGAAGTAAAAGTTTACTTTTTTTTTTTTTTTTACTCTTGCCGGCTAACTGAAAAGTACCTAATTTGGATAAAAAAAATTTTTCTTAATGAGACGACGGGATAATGAACGGAATTTCGACGGGACAATGAAGAAGCACCCGCATATATTTCTGCATTTTATAGTTATAGTAAGAAAAACGGTACTTTTGTATTATCACGCCGACCACGTTTCATAACAAAAAACTATCGCCAAACTGGAACGCCAAATAAACGGGAGAACGTTGCCATTGGAATATCAAAATAATTAAATAAAATATAAGAATTTAAGGATACAATTATTGTTTTAATTAATGAAATAACTAATAAATCAGTAAAACATAATTAAAAATACACGCAAATGTCGAATTAAAAACCACTTGATGACATAACAAATACGTATAATGCTTTTGACATCAAGGAAATGGGACTGCAGTTTTGACGTTTAATTTTACAGTTTGGCTATAGTTTTTTTGCTATGAAAAGTGGTCGACGGGATAATAGAGAAGTACCAGAAATACATATTTTTAAGATTTGCTGAATTACTTATTTGTTTACTTTTTCATGCATTATATTATTGAAGCTTGTTAGTTCGCTTATTCTTTTAAATATCCCCTACTTATATAAAAATAGCGTGCGTTCTCTGTGGTGTTTCGCATAAACATTGTAAAATTCACGTTATTAGATTTTATACAACTTTGCTGTCATAGCTGCTGATGAAGCTGTCATTTTTGGCGATTTTCCTGTTACCTGTAAAATGTTTGTTTTTGGTATAGACCGAACTAAGAATAATTTTGGTACTTTTCCGTTATACGGACACCATTGTCGTCAAGCATACATTTACATACATTTACATGTATGGCATGGTGTCCGTATAACGGAAAAGTACCAAAATTTGCGATCGATCAGATAATTGAATATCGTTACACATTAAATTTTCGGCACAGATGTCATATTAGCACCACATTTACGCGATTGCAACAAAATGGTAATTTTATACCTCACATGGTAACCCGGTTATTTTGTTTACATTGCTGTTGATTTACTTTTATTTTTTATTTTAATTCTATAACTTGTTTTTATTATGTATATTAATATTTATGTATATCAAACTATCATTTATTTATTTTTATTTCCTTATTTTAAATAGTAGAAGCGATTTCATTTATTACGTTATTTTATTTTTTATATTGAAATAAAAAATCACGTGCTATTATTCCATGCTATTTGTAACTAATATTCAAAAACAAAGTTTTCTCCAAATTGGCGGGGTAAAAAAAAAATCGCGCCAATGTGGTGCGGGTGCGTATATGACATCCGTGCAAAATTTTCTTATTTTTAATCTGTGAAAGAAACAATAATCATGGATTTAATTAATTTTGCAATATACGGTGCAACCAAAACAATTTTGATTAAATCGGTACAGCTATCGCAGACGCACAGGGTTTCATTTTTGGCGCCAAAATGACGATTTTTGCTTTGTATGGCAACCAGGTGTTTTATAATAAAATTGAATATGTGTGTAAATAAATAAAATAAAATAGGTATTTTTATGTTAGCTGGGCGTCAGGGATAACTCTCCAAATCTTGTTTCAATTGGAATCATTTAAATTGCATATTTTACTTTATTGTTATTTATATTGCTATGTTTATGTTTAGATATTTTAATATGATTATATTACAGCTAATTTTAAGTAAGTTTTTTTAAGATTTTATATTACAATGTTACAATCAAGACTCCCTTATCATAGATCAGACTTGACAATCCGGAGAAAGTCTATGGGAGAAAATGTCCGCGGTAATTGCCAACTTATTAATTGACTTTCTCCGGAAAGTATCGCCGCCTGGTGGATACTACCGCAGAGTTGCCAAAGCTCCGGCTTTTTGAACACCAGTATATTTTTAGAGAAAATGTTGTTCTTTTAAATCCCAGAATTCTCCGATCAAACAAAACAAAATTGTCTGTACTAAAAAACTGGTATCCAAAAAGAGAATAGAAAAATCTAGCAGCTCTGCTACCTCATAGCTGCCAACTTTTACGCTTTTTTCTTACCACTAAAATTTAATAGAATTTTTTTCGTCATGTAATCACACGATCTTGTCAATTTAATAAGATAAAATTTACTATAAAATTTTAGTGGTACGAAAAAAGCGTAAAAGTTGGCAGCTATGCTACCGATACTAGTTCATAAGCAAATGCATAGAACAAATGGAGCTGTGAAAAATTTTTGTGTTATTTCGTGTCGTAAATACTCCTATTACTGACGATTGATGGCTCTAGTAGCAGGACAAGTATAGCGGTCATAGGAAACTTGCTGATTGAGAGGTCTGATACTATGATAAGGAGGTCTTGGTTACAATATTACCTAGTTTATATTAGCTAATGTCAAAAGATTGGCGAACCACGGAGTTCAGATAATAAACTCTATGCATCGCAACAGTGGGAGTTGCCGACTTTATGACGTCATAAGCAGAAGTAAAAGTTTAATTGAAAATTACGGCTAATTAATTAAATTTTCGAACAAACGAATGCACGATAACAAATCTGTGTCCAAATATCTTTCATTAAAAAAAAGAATGGTGTAATTTGATGCAATAGTTTGCTCTCACAAATTGTCGAAAGAAAATGCTTAGCGTTTATATAGATGACTAAAATACGGTAATATGTCAAATTATCGTAGAATAAGTTATGTAGATCTATTGTTCGAACAGTTTTGTCTTTTGTCATTTTGCTTTTATAATTAAATAAATTAAATAATGTGTTTCCGCGTCACATTTTTATTATTATAAGTTATACTAAGTTAAAACAAAAATGAGAACTATATACACGATTCGTACAGTTTCAGATGATACACCAGTATTTTCTGGTATATGACGAGTGAAATAAGTAAGTTTTTTTCCGAAATATCGCTGTTATGTTTAAATTTAGATAATAAAATTTGTGGTTTAAAACTTACACTGTATTTTGAATCGCCGCCATTCCACTATTTTTTTTAAATCGGCTATTTATTTAATTAACTTTTATATTAAGTAAAATAATTGTTATATTACATTGTTCTAGTACATCATGTCTGCGATGACGTTACCTGTGACGTTATTCATACGATAACGTTTCCCCTTGACACTCCTTCTTCGAAGTGCTCCCGTCCATCAGCTGTCAAGCCGCCATTTTTTAACCCTTTGAGGGGCGGTGGTATGTATTATATACCACCTAATTTTAATACGATTCGAACCAGAAACTTTTAATTACATTTTACTTTTTTAACTTTGACGGGAAAAAGTTGAAAAATTGTTTTTCCTTATTATGAACTAAATTCTTTCGTAAATACCGGTGTGAATTCGACGTTGCAGGAGCACAATTGCTTGCCCCTGAAGGGGTTAATATATCAAATAATTGTTTAATGTAACATAATCACGGTTTTCTTTTTAATCCTCCTAGTGCCATTGGGATCGCTTTTGCTCATATTTATTTTTGTTTTGAAATACTTCATGTTTAGAACCAGAAAAAATAATAACTTAAACTTAATAAATCAAATCAAACAGACCTTCTGTATTAATTTAATTGAATTAATTGAATTAATTTCTAGTTCAAATCATCCAAAACGAAGAACCCTTATCAAAAATTAAAACTTGTTAGTAGGAGGGTTAAAACATGCATAATAAATTCGTGTAAATAAACTTTTATACAGACTAAAAATATCTCAAAAAGAATTATTGAAAAAGATTTCCTTAGGCGCCGACTTCACGCGCTTAGTCAATTATGCATAGTTAAACCACTAATTTTGAGAAGTTTTTAGTCCTAATTAATCACAGTGATTTATTAAGACAAAAATAACGTTTTAAAATTAGTGGTGGAAGTTTGCTTGATGTGATGGATGTTTTTTTCCCCCGTGTCGTTTCCATTAAGTAGGCGACTACGAAAGTCTTACATTTTAGGTCATTAGAGCGATGTAATTTTTTTTTCGTTCTCAGCTGAGCTAATTACTGCATACAAAACACAACGCAACAGTATACAGGACCTTATTACAGCCGGGGCAAATTTCCACCAGTAAAAACGATTAACAATTTTTCCCATAAATATAAAAGAAATTCTGCATAAATAAGGCGTTGGAAAAAGGCAAACGTTTCTATTCAAATTTACTGACGGAAATTTGCCCCGGAGATAATTACACCCTAGCAACATAATTAGACCTTATTCAGCCGCATTCAATAAATTCTAAGCTTTGGGAAGTATGAGAAAGCAGAAGATAAAGCATCTTCCAAATTATGTCAGAAAGCAAATGAAAGCCGTTGAATCTTTTCAAAATGACTGAAATAGAAAAGCGTATTTGCGCTTAGTTTACTCATTACATTTCAGAAATTTTCGGCCGGAAATTTGCCCCGGAGATAATCATACCCTATCAACATAATTAGACCTTATTCAGCCGCATTCAATAAATTCTAAGCTTTGGGAAGTATGAGAAAGCTGAAGATGAAGCATCTTCCAAATTATGTCAGAAAGCAGATGAAAGCCGATGAACCTTTTCAAAATGACTGATATAGAAAAGCGTACTTGCGCCTAGTTTACACATTACATTTCAGAATTATTCGGCCGGAGTAAATTATATTGTAACTAGTGTAAATGCCCGTCCTAGGACAATGGTTAAAAATCAGGGTTTGCAATTAAAATTTGAAATAATTGATAAAAATATTCATGTACTATTAATCGACATTAACGTTTCATGTCAGTTTTCCTTAAGTTCAGGGCCTGATTAATGCATGCGTCTCTGGAGTTTTAACAACAAATATGCTATTTGATGTAAATAAGATGACAAAACATAGGAGATAATACAGATCTATATTTATTAATAAAGAAAGGAAAACCGATACACATTGAAGGCAATATCAGTACAAATAGCTTTTACTGACTTGTATTGCAAGAAATATAAGCATATCAATTTTATTTAAAAAATAATAATATGTAATCTTAATTTCAGTTCTTTACTAAGACTGAGCTCTAGAGATCTGCCATTTGTATAAATTCTAATATACATGCATACACACGCGTATATACGTTTGTGAAATAGATTTTAAAATAACGAAAACGAATTCAGCGAACTCCAAAATGTTAAAATATGCCAAAATTTACATAATCGGGTTTTTATCATGATTCAATACATTCCTCCAACTCTTATGATATTATATAATCACTTGCTGACGTCATATTCACCTGCTTTCTGTACTTTACCATATTTATGCTCCTTGTATTATTGATAACTCTTCGAAAATCTCTGTTATACTTCCAATATGACGCCATATTCATCTTCTTTTTCATTCTTAAAACTTTTTATTTCATTTTCATGTTTCACGCGGAAATTCTTCAATAGAAAATTAAGTGTTGTGGTAAGAATTTTACTGTTGATTTTTAATTGTTGGCAGCTGCTATAACGAAAAATGTTTAAATTTGATAGGGAATTGCTGTTAGATGGATCGGTTCTTTCTGGAATCTTCACATCACTTCCTTATTATATAAATAGAAGGAATATATTTTTGATACTTTGTATCGAATTTTTTATCTTAAGTGAAGACATTTGGCGTTTAGTCATTTGCGCAGTAGTTTCCAATTATACTTACCGCTTAAATTAACTATGGATGTCGCTAAAAATGCTTCGAAATTAAGGAAATAATAATATGCTATAATCTTTAGATAAACGTTTACAACGTTATTATTCAGAATGATCACTTTTTAATTAAGTCAATCTTGTCGAAAACCAAGGATACATGTTTTTCGAAGATAGCTATAAAATAATTTTGCTACTTTACTATCGCTACAAAGAGAATGCATATTAGTTACAAATGTATCATATAAACACAATAGTAGTAAATTCATATTTTTTTTAATACTTGGAAATTTTTCAGAGAAAATTTCTCACGCCTTGCATTCATAATTATTCAAATTTTAATTGCTTAATAGGCGTATAGCCAACATAGTGAAAAAGTAAAAAAGTACCGGCTTGGGTACTTTTTCACTATGTTGGCTATACGCCTATTAAGCAATTAAAATTTTAATAACAATAGTAGTATTTATATTATAAATGGGAATGTACTTTTCATTACAAATAAAACGACAGTTTAACATCGGCAGCATTGCAGGGTTCGTACGGGTCCTGGAATTTTAAGACCAGGAAATTATTCGGTACCAGTATTTTTTATAGATAATCTCTTCTTAAATAAGGTGACATTTCGCACTTTTGAACTTGATGTATTTTTTTAGAAAAATATACTGGTATGTCACCTGGAAAAGTAACGGTACCCGTACGAACCCTGCATTGCCACAGAAGGGAGGTACTTTATGCAGGATTTCTGTAATGAATAACGCAAAACTTTATATTAATTTTACTGGTAGAATTTTTCTTCTTTGTAATTAGGACCGGGTTTTCTGTGATTTTATTCGAACTTGCGGAACGCTGCGTAAATCCGCCTTAGGTTCCTTTAGAAAGACCACCAAGGAGGGCAATTCCCCGTTGTCCTATATACCTCGCGCAGATATTCGCCCGTAACAAACGCCAACCAAAACATTTTCAATTATTTTTGCCTTGCAGTTCTCGCAAAAAATCGCAAAAATTTCATTTGGCGTGTAAATTGTGCTCGTAGCGTTAACCGAAAATTTATTTAATTTTGTTTATTTAATAGTAAATTATAATGTAATTTTATTAGTTTTAATTCATATTTCATTACATTATATATATAATTTTTGCTTGCTAGAGTAAATTTTTACTTTGCACCCGCAATAATAATAATAATAATAATAATAATAATAATAATAAAATTCACTTCAACATAAAAGTATTTAAATTTTGAGGCGAAACTTCATTTCTTAGTTGACGAATGAATCATAATTCTGATACTAAAATTATAATCTCTAAAATACATTTCGTGTAAAGAGATAATAATACTGGTAATTACAAAAATAATGCATTACTTTTTCACTCACGTCATATTGGATTGTGTTAGAGTTATTGCCTGAGAAACTAATAAATGTCCACCTGAAACAAATATTGACAGTATAGACAAAATAGGTGGTCACGTGATGAAAATGGCGCGACCTCGATAGCTTCGTGTTCGATCGATATCGATCGTAAATGATCATTCTGGGAAGCACCCCTTTTGCCAACAACTATTGGGGATTTAACCCCACCCCTCCTTTCGTAAAGAAAAAGGTTTGCACTTTTGTTACAAATGACTGACGTCTGCACTGTTGATACAAATGATACATTTGTAAATATCAGAAGAATGTTACAAAACTGATTTTTTTTTTTTAAGTATGAAAAATGGTTAAGCTATATGAATAATTAGCGTACATATGCGCCATTTCCGCAATCTCTTTTTATTCAAACATTCCGAATCCAAACCGTAATTTCCGAAAAAAATAAGTTTTAATTTGTGTAATTACAAATCGTCTGGCGTTTAAAAAAGGGAAAATTACTATTCACAATTTCTGCTTCTATTCCGGGATTTCTGAATAAACAAATTGGAAATTGTACGTCAAACGTCACAAATTAGGTGCATTCTTACTATTATTATTTCAGTGAAATGAATTATATCGTCTGGTATGATATTTCATTTCAGCAATAAAATAAGTAGATTTTAAGTTGGCAACATTTTATCTTTTGTTAACATATACTCAAAATTCCAATGGGAAACTTAAGCCTAGCTTTGAAATTTTCAGAAATTTATTTAGACTACTTTTCCATTTAATATCTATTTCTTCGGAAAAATCTATACAAAAAAAATGTTGGTAGATTATAGGATTGCTATAATTAAACAATTTAGCATACAAATTAGGTTTTTAAATTCCGTAATACGGGAATAATATGACTCTATCTTAAATAGGATGTAATCACCATGGCAACCTTGAATCATTACCTTTCATGGGAATTTATTATGCATGGTAGGATTTAACAGAATGACGAATGGAACAACTTGGTCATAGCGGTTATAAAATGTCATATACGTCATATATGACTATAACGTCAGACATGTCAGATAACGTGGCGATACATCTCGGTCGCTTGACGATTAATCTTCGGAAGCTGCTATAACAAGGAAGTACCGATTTTTAAAAAATTCAAATTACTTAATAAATATTTTTAATATCCTTTTTAGTTTTGAATCGATTTTCATAAAATTTGAAATGACTCGACAAAATTCTGCAACGATTATATATAATAAATTTCAAACTATTTGATTGGGTAGTTTTTGCATTGTTATATGCGGACAGACGGACAGACGGACGGACCAGACGACGACTATAGGTGCTAGGTATTTATATAATTAAGAACGCACCTATAAAGAAATTTCTGAAAGGCCCGCTTAGGAGCAAATGAGTTAACAGTGATTATACACATAGAAGTAGATCATTTTTCTCCGAATAGTGAATAAAAACACAGTACTACAGTTTCATGAGTTATTAATTAGCAGATGTCTGCATGGTTAGATGCAGAGAGAAATTAACATAGCAATGGTAAATTTATTCTGTCAAAGTATATTTTATCTTTGTTCATAGCAGCCAACTTGTACTGTTTTTTCCTAAGCACTAAAATTCAATAGTAGATCTTGCCTAATTAACGAAATCTTTCCATTTTCAACGATTAAATAAGTCAAATTTTTTTATCAAATTTCAGTGGTAACAAAAAACCGTACAAGTTGGCAGCTATGCTTGTTGGAATAACTAGCTAACCAGAATTTTAAGAAGTGGTAATTTTAATACTCGGGTTCGAATCCGTGAATGGGATGTTTTAGTAAAATTGACGACTGCTCGATAGCTTCGTGTTCGATCGATATCAATCCAAAATGATCATTCTGAGAATCATCCCTTTTTTAGCACCTCGTGGTGGATTTGTTCCTTCTCTTTTCAATAAGAAAAGAAAATACATTATTTGCACTGTTGCTTAAAGTTAAAAAAAAAAACAAAGGATTTTAGGTACAAGGGAAAATACTCGGAGAAGAAATACTTGGAGAAGAAATTGAGAAATTAGTGGGAAAATCTGCGAATAAATCCGAGAAATGCTCAAGTACGAATGTTGTTTTCGTAACATAAATAAATGTATTAAAGTCTTAAAACATTGTTCTGGCGCTTATAAAATTGTTGTAGTATTACATTATTCATTTGCAACGTAACAGAACTGGTGTCAAAACAGGGGCTTTTCATATACAATGCAAACTAAAATACATGTTTCTGGTTTTTTTTTTTTTTTTTTTTTTTTTATATATTTAATTTGATAATTTCTAATTGTAAATATGATAATTTCTCTTTCCTTTTGTTAAATGATTACTTTTCTATTACAATATATTTTATAACATGGTTTCATGTTATGAAAGGTATTCCAATTAAGAGGTACTTTAAATTAAATAAAACGTTTTGTGTTTTTTTTATTAAATGTTCTTTCTGTTTATCAACATTAAAAAAAAGAAACGTATTGTTTGTATAGATTATTTATTTCATAGCTTTTACATTACGTAGAAATGCTTTTAAAACTGTTAGTTTGGTGATTTATCGTATGCTTTGTTTCTTACAACTATTAAATTACTTTTTAAAACGCTAATTTTATTTTATAAGGACTTAAATATTTCCATATTCATGAAAAGTATTAAAGTACAGCGGTACTTTGGTTTTCGAAAACAATTCGTTGCAAAAGAATCGTTCGAAGACCGAATCAAATTTTACCATAATAAATAATGAAAATATGTTTAATTGGTCCCCACCTCTCAAGTTACTCGGTACATTTACCTGTTTCAAACAATAAACTGTACAGTACAATGCAATATTATTTAAAATCACATTACAGTAATGTAGAGTACATTAGACAGTAACAGGTTTATAACATTTTAATAAAGGATTAATCAAACTGTAACCCATTCTTTTATTGGGAAAACTTTAGATGACTTGAGAATGAGAAAGAGAGAGGGATAGGGGCATTCGCTCTTATTTTTTAAATCTTTAGGATCACTAAATTATCCCGCTGATTTTGAAACTCAAACGGCATGAAATTCATTATTTCTGGTAGCACTATATCGCATAATATATACTTCGTGCCCATGACAAAAAAATAAAATAAAATAAAATAAAATATATATAAATTAGCAGTTTCAGCAAACAATTATACAGTAATCTCAAAATGCATGAATATCGGTAACTGTGCGATTACTAAACCCGTATCTGTGCTTTGCGTTACAAAATCAATTCTGTCGCTTTTTTTTTTTTTAATATTTGGTCAATTTAGTTGTGACACTTTTAATATTCGAGAACCTATTCAAATTTTTCGAAAATCGAATTGTCTGAGAATAGAAACATTCGAGAACCGAGGTTTTACTGCATTCATAATTCGAAAAGTTTCGAAAGTTTCGAAAATTAAAGATTTAAAATACTTCCAAGAAGTAAATTTTTTTCAGGTATCATACGAGGCGTTTTAAAAGTTTCGCATCGCTACTGTTTCAACCAATGGTATGTTAATAAATAGACTAAGAAAATGTTGCATTAAAATATCTTAATTTTACAACTGAATTTTAAAAAACTATGAAAAAAATGTAAGCAGCTACCATTTTTTTTTTCAAGATTCTCACAAAAAAAATCACTTTATATATATTTTTAATGATTTTTTGCTTAAACAAAGTATTGATCAATATGTTAGTCACGATTATGAAAAAATAATAGTACAAATTCTCACGTTCAAATTCGTAAGTGAGGTGACTGAGTACAGTTGGCAACGACTTCACTAGCTGCGGGTTTGATTGAAATCCACCAAAAATGATCTTTCTCTTCCTTTTTCTAAAAACTCCTAGAGATTTGTCCTTCCACCTTCAGAAAGAATATTACAGGGTTCGTAGGCTCTTACCACAATTTTTAAATAGAATTTTTTGCCTTATTTAAATGCAGAAAAGTATTACAAATCCTGCAATTAAGCGAGGTGTCTAGAATTTCTGCTATTTAAATATTAAATACAAATTTTCTATTAAAAAATTGTGTAAAAGCGTGCGAACGCTGTATTAAAATGTATCGTTTACATTGTTTCTACAAAAGGTAAATCAGTATCTATTAGAATAAAAGTTGTATTAAATTATCTATATTATTAAGGACAAACATGTCCGTGCGTAACGCTGATGTCATTTTGCGAATGGCAACACTTGACGATGAAATTTCGGTATTGCGATCTTTTTTACTGCAATTTTTTTAATTTCTAAACATCCCACATTTTTAAAATTCACACCGTTATATAGGAAAAAATCTACTTTCAAATGCATTTTATTTGAAAACTATCACAATTTCCTCATTTATAGTAGCATTTGAAATAATTTTCAAGCATACTTTTTTTTTCTCTAATCTATCTGTATCGCTTGCAGACGATTACAAAAATATTAATCCGTTTGCATTTTAAACAATATAAAAAGTTCAGCATTTGTTTCCAGCTAATATTCGATAACGAAATTTAAACTTCACTAAGCAATAAATAAAATAGCATAAATAAAACACAAATTTAACAAACAAAATCGAAATAAGCGCTTAAAATCGCTGAAATTATCAGAATTTTAAAAAAATTGCTGTGGATAATGAAATGTTTAGAGATTTCTTCGGTTATTAACTTCTGACGCAAGGCCAATACGAAATTACCGCCTTTAATAAATTTCAAAATTTTATTTGAATATATAATTGACATATTTCAAATAAAAATGCTCTTTGGTTTGTTAGGGGGTAATCTAAAAACAATTATCAAACGTAAAAAGAATATTAGAATTTTCAATAAAACAATAAATGGTTTCCACCTATATTCTCTATCCCGGGAATCCCGGGTTGGATGCTCTAGTATTAGTAATAAAAATGCAATACAACGTAATTATAAAAAGTATGAAAAAAGTGGCAAACATTGACCATTTATATTCTTATTCAATGCCTGGAGTATCATAGATGAGGTTTATTCCAACAGATTGAAAAATGTCCGAGCCAGGATTCGAACCTGGACACCTTGGCTTGCCGTACTGAGTTACCCGAACGATATCCTGGTAGGCATAATTAACTTTTAGGGCATTGGCACGGCAAGCCAAGGTGTCCAGGTTCGAGTCCTGGCCCGGACATTTTTTAGACACACAAGTTTTGAATTAAATACTGTAATTCTTCTCGGATAATCAAAGATCGCGTGTACGTGTCGTAGAAACATTGCATAAATCATCATGTGTATACCTTAATTAAAATTTTCTTATATCTTAGATAGCAATTGCACGTCCTAATTAAACCACAACTTCTTTCTAATATATCTAACATAAAGATCCTAAATTATTTCTTCCGTTCTCAGCTGCATTAATTACCGCAGACGAAATGCAGCTCTGCAACATAATTAGAACTATCCCAGCGCCATTCAATAAATTCTAAGCTTCGAGAAGTATAAGAAGCGATAAAGCTGAAGATAAAGCATCTTCCAAACTATGTCGGACAATTCACTGAAAAGCAGATGAGCCTTTTCAAAATAAGTGGAAGAGGAGATCAGAGTTGCTTCTCGTTCACACAATGCATTTTAGAAATTTCCGCCGGTATTAATGTTATTTTAGAGGAAATAGTTATACCTTGACGATCGTTTTTATCGTTCGTTTTACGTGATGAAGCTTTTATGTTAAGGCTGCTTGTCAGTAAACTTCCCGGTTCCCTTCGCTAATGTTAATCCTATAAGCGTAGGATGCATTCGTATTTTTAAAATATCTTCTCGGGAAATTAATATTTTAAACTTCTGTTTTCTGTGTATACTTCTTAAAGAATGTCTCTTTTTTTCTTAGCTATCAAAATATTTCTAAAATATGTACTTAACCCTTTCCGACACAGTGGTCCTACTCCGGGCACACCTAATTTTAATTCCAAGCTTGCATTCGCCACCAAGAATATTTTAATAAAATGTTGTCTCTATAATGAAAGCTTAAAATAAGGATTTCGTATTTTCTAAAAAAGTCGTTTGTAAATTCCGGTGTCAGTCAGCAATTTCTCATTTTACGAACAGACATTGTCTGTGCCGGAAAGGGTTAATTTATAATTTTATGTGTTAAAATCTTAGCAAAACTGAATAAGTTTTTAACACTTCACATAAAATTTAGTATTTATTTTAGAAAACAATTGACAACTAAGAACAAAAGAGACATGCTTTAAGAACAGTACAAAGAAAGCAGAAGTTAAAAATATTAATTTCCCGAAAAGATATTTTAAAAATACGAATGCATCCTACGCCCATAGGATTAACATTAGCGAGGGGAATCGGGAAGTTTACTACCGAGCAGCCTTAACCCCTTCGGGACGAGCGTCTTTTACAGAATTTTTAATCTTTTGCCACCGGTTTTTCAAAACAGAAATTTTCCCCTAATTGAATCTCAGAAATGCTGTCATTAAATAAGGCAAATTTTACAATAAAAAGTAACTGGTGGGAATAATCGAGGATTCTGAGCACCTTATGCGTCACGTATACGTGTCGCTCGTCCCCAAGGGGTTAAGTGAATTATCTGGTATTTAGTGCATTTATGATTTGGTTAACAATCTTACTTCATATTGTTTAAACGTTACTTTTCAATTCAAATAAACACGTTTATCTTGCATTACTAGTAAAAGATTTCTGTGCAATGTATGATTTCTTTATGTATTTATACATATAACGTCATGTATGGATGTAAATGCAAAATAATTTTGGGATTATGTTTATTTAAAAGTACTTGTTTTCAGGGCCTGATTCCCAACAGGACCAACTTCCACCAATAAATTTTAATAGAAATTTTCGTTTTATATAAACGCCTCATTCATACAAAATTACTACCATGAATAAGTAAAACGATTCTGTTCATTTTTACTGGTGGAAGTTTGCCCGTTGGTAATTAGGCCCTGCATCTTTTAATATTGTCAACCGGGAACGAGAATTCGGTACTTACGTATTATCCGTGCCAGTTTTAAGCCAACTGCGCCAGGCATGGAGCCAGTATTACTAATTATAGTAACTCCTATATATTTTTTTTTTCTTGCTACATGGTACATGCCTGGGAATAATCTACTTTTTTTAGTAGGGGTCATTTCTATACGTAGTAAGATTAACAAATAGTTAATTTATTTTAGATATTGCATTTATGAGTAAAATATAAATATTTTATTTGACAAATTTAATAAGATAGATATAAAAAAGATAATATTAGCAGTAAGAAACAACATTTTTATACATATTTCATCAAAATTGCGTAAAAAGGTAACGATCAATGGAAACAAATGGATCAAATAGTTGGCAAGCAGCAGAAGGAAAAATATTTTTGATGTCATGTTAAAGTCTATTGCAGAATTATTTCTGCCGCAAAACAAAATGTCATTTTAAACTTTTTTCTGCATTTACTAAATGTTAACAAAATTAACTTTCTAGAATATGCTATATTATTTACCATTTCTTATATTATTTATTATTTTTTCTTATTTACTATGTTATTTACCATTTATTAATTTTATACTAAAATAATGTTATTTACTATTTTCAACAATGTTATAAATTTAATAAACATATATTACATTTTATTTATTTAATATTAATTACCATTTTTAACAATGTTATTTGATAATGTTAAATTGCTATTTTTGAAAGCATGATTGGCAACGATAAACAAGATTGGTACTTGGCAACCATTTTTGGCGATCAATCTCCTGGCACGGATAATACGTAAGTACTGAGAATTCTCTTGTTGTTTAACCAAACATCATTGACTAGGGGCGTGGCTTTTTATCTACGCATTTATATCGTATTGTCTAAATTTTTTCTGATTGTAAAATATTTTATATTAAAAATCCGTACATTGAAAGATATTTACTTGTGCAAAAACTTGATAAACCTATCTAGGAAAGCATTTTACAAAAGAGAGGGAGATCTTCAACTGTTTTAAACCCAGGATTGTACGCAAAATTCTCAGTCGGCAATGTGTTAACTCTACATTGTGTCTACATAATGTCAATTATGTTTGTTCAGAATACAATTTGGTAAACGTGTAATGTAATGCAACTAAATCTAAATTAAATTCTATAAAATGTATTTAAATTAAACTGCAATGTATTACGAGGTAATTCAAATTATATTTTCAGCACTTTCCAACAAAGTTGAAAAGTGTTTATGAATTCAGTTTGTCTGTCTGTTTGTCAGTACTCTAAAACGCGTGAACATGCTCGGATTTCTATGCAATTGATATATGTTATTGAGATTTACTGTAGTATAATTTGTATAGAAAATGAAGTATGTAGCATGTAATTTAAATCACTCAAAAGAATTCTTTTATATTACAGTCTATGGAGAAAAATCGTTCGCGGTGTATTTTAATGATATTACTGTAATTTAAACATATTGAATTTCATATACGTCACTGAGGTGCATTACAAGATGTTTACTACAGATTATGGAGTACACAGCATTCACCTTTCATTTACAGAGATACAAAAAAACTCGATTACAGTACTGACTATGAACAATAATTGCTAGAAGTGCGCTTTTTTTCAGTTGTAGCACGCTTTTTTGAATGTAACTATTTCTTTGCATATTGCTTAGCGTGTATAAATTCTATACATCATATACAGGCCTGCACAAAAGTTCTCGAGTACATTGAAGTTTATAGAGGGAAATTGCCGAATGGGAATTTTCAACCGTGTTATGTGTTTCATAACTGTACGATTTTAACTGTAAATTTTTCCGCTAGATGTCAGCACCAAAAGAACAGTTGAAAGAGACTGCTTTGAATTCCAGACATTAAATAAATAAAAAACATTCTATAAAGCTATAAACTATTCATAAAACTCTAAGTCTTATTATGTTTTAAATATTCTGTTATAATTTTACTGTATTATATGTTATTAATTTTCTTTCATTCTTTTTTTATTAGAATTTTTGACATGCGAGCCTGCTTCTTTTTCTGCGGGACAGTAAATGTAACAAATTCATTCTGTTATCATTCGGTGTTATTCTGAACGTAAAAATGCTGCTGTCTTTAAGTCTGAATTCTGATTGTTTGTAAAATTCTAAATTATCATTCGAAGTCACAGTCTACTTATTAAAAATGTGAAAGGATCAAATTATCAAGTTTTTATCAGTGTGTAATTATGCCTCAATTCTTCAAATTTAGTACACATCGTTATTTATAAAAAATGCTTCTGGTTTGCACAGAACAGAATTTCTTCTGTTTTGAATGGGCCGTGATTGGACTTAAAATTTAAGAGCTGATCAAGTAAAATCATTTATAATTTTTTCTGATTATTCAGTGATTCATAAGCTGTACAAAGAATCTGCAATCTGATTTTACATAATTGAAATGATTATTCGTCATTAAGTATTCACGAAGTGATTCATCATTATATTATTAAATTCAATGCAATTCGTACAAGAAAATTCATTCTGAAGTCTAACACCCGAATCAAATCAGAGGTACGTAGATATTCATTATTTATTTTATTCAGTAATTAAATTTCAAAAATAGTCTTAATCTTTTAATTCCGAAACTATACAATAACTTAACTAAATTTTAGCATACTGCTATGTAGTATATATACAAATCAATTGATAATATGCAGGGCTGCAGAAAAAAAAACGGATATTTTTCCATTTATTAATGGTAATTACTGCAATTGGGTTTTCAAATATGCTATGCATTCTCCAAATTCTGTACTGAGTCTGATAAACCGATTTTAACCTGTGCGTTATTGTGAATACTCCATTATTTTACGAAGAGATCGGGATTTTTTAAATGTTTTTTATTCCCCAAAATTAAATATAAGAGGTTTAACCCTTAATTGCATAGTGATGTAAATTTCCATCACTTGTTATTTAACTTTTAATAAATAAATCAACTTCTTCGCCACCACTATATTTATATAGAAATATTAATTCAGTAAATTTTCCGTGAACTATGTTGCTAAACAAAGTTAAAAATCTATCTTAAAATTTCTGGTGTATAGTATTTAATATATGTATAAAAAACACAATTGTAAAAGAAAAACTCATGCAAAGAAGGGTTAAACTATTATGAAATACACTGCTCAAAACAATTAAAGGATATTTGAAGTTTTATATAAAATAAAGATGTAAACGAATTTTTTTTTTGCCGAAAATAGAAGAAGAGAATCACAAATGCAAATTTTTCTGGTTTTCAAACTGTGGAGTATGCAAATTTTGAGTTCGACGTCAAAAACGTCGCTTCAGCGGCAGCGAATGAAATTTGACTTTCAACTGGATAAAAGAGAATGAAGACAAGGTTGATCGGCATTCAGTGATTGCTTTGTGTCATTTGACAGATTCAGAAGCTTGGAGAATAGTTGGTAGGTTAGAAGGGGGCCAAACTCAAGCCGAAGTAGCGCAAGCCATTGGAGTGTCACAAAGTGTCATTTCCAGGATCTGGAACCGTTTTTTGGAGAGTGGATGTGTAGGCCGAAGGCCAGGGCAAGGTCGTAGACGGGCAACAACGCCCAATGAAGATCGGTATTTAGCGTTAACAGCTCGGAGACACCGAAACATGAACGCTACTCTTCTCCAACAACACCTTCTCTCGGCTACAGGCACCACGATTTCAACTCAGACTGTCCGAAACCGGCTCCATGCTGTAGGTCTGTATGCTCGCCGACCGATGGTATGTGTTAGATTAACATCAAGGCATCGTCGCGACCGCAGGGAGTGGGCAACCGAGCATGTCAACTGGAGGAGAAATGAATGGAGCAATATTCTGTTTTCTGACGAGTCCCATTTTTCTGTGCATCCGGATAATAGGCGTATTTTCATCTGGAGGGACCGTGGCAGTAGGAATAATCCTGCGTTCGTGCAGGAAAGTGTCAGATTTGGCGGTGGAGGAGTGTTGGTGTATGGTGGCATCTCCATTGACGGGCGCACTGATCTCTACATCATTCGAGATGGAGCTCTGACTGGTCGCCGATATAGGGATGAGATCCTCAGACCTATTGTAGTCCCTTACGCTGCAGCAATCGGAGATAACTTCATTTTAATGTACGATAACTGCAGGCCACATCGTGCAAACCTGGTGGAGGATTTCCTTTTCGAGGAAGGAATCGTTCGAATGGAATGGCCAGCGTGTTCTCCAGACATGAATCCAATCGAGCACGTTTGGGACGCTCTAGGAAGACGAGTTTCTGGCCGCCAACAACCCCCACAAACTCTCCAAGAACTGGAAAGAGCTCTGTTGGAAGAGTGGGGCAGAATACCCCAACTCGTCATTAATAGCCTCATTGAGTCCATGCCTCAAAGGTGTTCAACGTTGCTGGCCGCCCATGGAAACCATACCCCCTACTGAAAATGATTTTCTTTGAAGAAAACACCTTTTCTTATTCTTTTTTTCTCATATGCACAAATTGTGTTTTTTTTCTTTTGTACACAAATGCGCAATAAAATGCATTTTTTTCTGCCAAACGTGTGTAATTTATTCTCATATAACCTACTATGTCTGTCGACCATGTATCAATCAGCTAAAAAGTTTCCCAGATACAAAATCCACCTAAAACTGCAATATCCTTTAATTATTTTGAGCAGTGTATTAAAAACTACTTACCGCTCTCGAAGCGACGATTTCACAGTATTCTTAAGCTATAGATCTTAAATATCTTTATGGTTTAATTAATTAATATAATGTATTTAATGTTTTGTAGCTAATCTGACGATTGAGAATGCAACGTTGAAAATGACGGAATATCAAATTAATCCATCCCGTGGATGCACGACATTTCGGTACTGTATTTAAGTCACAGCACTTCGATCCCGACATCTCGGTCCCAGTGCCATTTCAGTTTCAGAAATTGACATAATTTTACAGAGGACATTGTCGTATTATTATTATTTTTTTTTTTTACCAAAACAACGTGAATTTTACTACAGTGCAAATAGAAGGGCCCGATATACACAAATTCATATAATTCGAAACCAAATTATCGACACCAACACAAATTTCGTATTATAAACGTAGTCGTTTTAAAAAAGGAGCGTGGGGTGCTCAATAGATATTTTTATAGAAGCCCTCCCAAATTTTAGTGTATCAAAATATAAGGTGCTGACAAATTAAAACAATTATGACTTAAGCTGTAATTATCGTAGAACACTGATATTTGATAAGGTAAACATAATCTTTAAAAAGGGGAGGGGAACATTATCGGTGTTTTTAACAGAAGCCCTTAACTATTAGTATAGCGCAAATATAAGGGCCCAATAACCATACACACTTATAACTATATTTCTCAATAATTTACTGTTTATGTTGGAAAGTGTTTCATAATATATGCCGTATGCATGATTTTTCGTTTTTCTTGTAGCAAATTTCTAATGTGTGTGATAAAAAATGTCTTCTATGGTACATATTTAGTGTTGCGGTAATTAATAAGATTTTAAAAATTTTTGATTAATATTCTGTTCATGTGATAAAGTGTTTCATAATCTATGTCGGATGCATGATCTTTCGTTCTTATTCTATCTAATTTTTACTGTGTGTGATAAAAACTGTCTTTCATCGTACATATTTAGGATTCCATGTATTAATTAATAACACTTTAAAATTTCTGAATAATATTCTGTTCATGCTGGAAAGTGTTTTATAATCGATGCCGGATGCATGAATTTTCGTTCTTGTTGTATCAAATGTCTACTGTGCGTGATAAATATTGTCTTTTATGGTACATATTGAAAATCTGCCATTGAAATGACACGTAATTGTAATTATAAGTTCTCAATTATAGTTATAATTACGCTATAATCATAATCATATCATTATAGTTATGATTACAATCCTAATTTACTTTTCAAATTGGATTATAATTACATGTAATTGAAATTATAATCTGTTACATGCAATTATATTGTAATCAGATTACAGATTAATCAGATTCGAATTTTCTGAAATCTGCATTAATCATAATCATAGCATTTATAATTACGATTACAATCCTAATTAAATTTCAAATTCAGATTATGATTACATGTAATTGAAATTATAATCTGTTACATGCAATTATATTGTAATCAGATTACAGATTAATCAGATTCAAATTTGTGTAATCATAATCATAGCATTTATAATTACGATTACAATCCTAATTGAATTTCAAATTCAGATTATGATTACATGTAATTGAAATTATAATCTGTTACATGGGATTAAATTGTAATCAGATTACAGATTAATCAGATTGCAAATTTGCCCAACTCTAGCTATCACTAGCGCCACTTTCCTTAGCCTGCGGCTGGTTGTCAAAACCAAACCTCTACGTGCGCAACTTATTAATTTAAAAAATATATATATACATGAGCACCACTTTCTTTACTTATGGCAAGTTCTCAAAAGAGAAGTTCGTTACAAAAAAAAGCAAATAAAAAATGAATGAATGAAAGAAAAGAAAAGAAAAACAGCGACTAGTTTTTCATAGGTTTCATTATTCGTCGTTTGTATCCACCCAATCCACAGACTTTACTGAAGCGTTTTTAAAATTCATGGTCCTTTTTAAGGTACTTTTTAAATTCAACGTCTAAGCTTAACCTAGTAAACCAGCTTTGTTTTGATTAATATTTTCCGCATTTCACTTTGTATAATTCTGGTTTAAACTTTTCTTTTTAAACCTATGAGGGGCGGTGGGATATATTATATCCCACCTAATTTTAATCCAGTTCGAACCAGAAACTTTTAATTAAATTTTACTTTTTTAACTTTGACGGGGAAAAATTTGAAGAATTGCTTTTCCTTATTTTGAACTAAATTCTTCCCTAAATTCCGATGAGAATTCAACGTTACAGGACCACAAGTGCTTGCACCTGAAAAGGTTAAGCATGCAAAAAGACAATCGGCTGTTTCAACTTTTCGGGCTCCCAAATAGTCCGCATTTTGAGTACCAGTATACAGTGGCGTAGCCACAGAGGTGGTCCAAACGTTCTGGATACCAGTAATATTGTGTAGTTGTCTTCGGCTTGATTATCGCAGAAATTTTTTCTATTACACAAGGCAAAGAAAACTTTAAAATATTTGCGGTATCTAGAGCATCTGGTCCCCCACCCTGGCTACGCCACTGCCAGTATATTCTAAGAAAATTTTTAGCGCTAGGTTTCTATTCGGAAATTCGGAAAGTTCCTTTCGTTTGGTAAAACCAATTCGTACCGGAAAATTCTGCCCGTCAATTATTAGACATTAGATATCAGAATTAACGTCTTATAATTAAATTATAAAATTTTCCGGTATGAACCAACTTTCCGAACCACCAACAGCATTTTGAACAGAAATAAACTTCAGTGTAGGTTTCTCCTAAAATAGCAAAAAAAGTCAAAAAAGAAATTTTTCCTCTGAAAATACTGTAATCAAAAAGCAAACCATTTGGGAAATTTCTTCCATTCATTCATCTGCTCATGCTTAATATATAATGTCTTTGTCGTCTACGAAATGTCGAGGTAACGGGAAACGAGTTAGTAGGATTCTTACTTAACTCCCGTTTAATATCCTGAAAAGCAAAATTCAAAATGGAAGTTTCGTTTCAATATTTATTTAAAGTTTTGTAGAAATGTGTATGGAAATTTTTAAGATAAGAAGTTTTTAAATTTTTGCTAGTTTATCATTTCAAAGGTACCTGACACCTTTAAATTTAGCATCATACGCCGAAACATATGGTATATCACTTATATTTTTGTGTATGATCCGTAGATGTTTCACTCAAAATTTACTTTAAAAATCAGGGCACGTGTGATACACCAGTACACTTTAAACGAAAAGAGAAATATTTCTTGATACAGCAAGAAAATTTTCGAAAATTTGATATATCCTCTTTCGAGTTACCCACTATTCCGGAAAGCGTTTTTTTGCCTATGGGAACCTCAGAAATCAAAACATTTTCGGATTTTGAAGCAATTCTGAAACAAAACTTTCAATTGAAATATTTATTAAATTATAAATATTTCCTTAAATCTCGCAAATCTATTGCTTTCTGAGGTTTCCGAAGATACAGAATCATGTATAATTAGAAATACATAGTTATATTACATTTTCGTAAATCTTCTTGCTAGATCAAGAAACATTTCTCTTTTTTTACAGCGTAGTGAGTGCCTCTGTATATAATGACTATTTTTCACTGCATAAAACCATTGGCAACAATTTTATATTTAAATTTACGAAAGCCTTTAGTAATACATTCTTAATGCTGCACAATTTTAGCTCTAACTCTTAGATTTTAATAAAATAAAATCTGTCTGAAATGTTTTACTCCATTTTTTTAATCCAAAATTTTTAAACAAAATGAATAACAAGAAAAAAATAATAAAAACCGAAAATAATAAACCCACTAAAAATCAGGGTACCCATGTTATTCAAAGGCGTGATAATGTAAACGAGTTCGAAATTGCACGTTAAACATGACAAATTAGATGCGTTCTTACTATAACTAGTTTTACAATGTAAAAAATATCTTCGTAATTGTTTCAGTGAAATGAATTATATCGTCTGTTATGAGTGAAATGATCATGCCTTTCTTTTCTCTTATTACGTATGCCACGTTTACAGATGCGAATTTTTTTTCTGCACCAGATAGCGCTGCAAAATTCACCATGGAGATCTTGCTTTGCGAAGGAATACCTCCATGGGTTAATATTTCTATGATTCACGATGAACGAATCTCTTATGTTTATTTAATTTAATGGGTATTGGGATAAATCTTGGGCTGTTAACCTAAATTTAACTGAAAATTTCTCAGAATCTATACAGTTTTGAATGTAACGTATCTCCCAAACATACAATAGTTTTGAACGATCTTTCTAAAAATGTAACTTTTATGCAATTTTATTTGAAAAAATAATTTGGAATAAAAATGTACGCCTGGCATATGAAAAAAGAAATGATCAGTCCATAATTATTTTTCTCAGTCACATGACTTGCGCTTTTATTATATACATTATGTATGATAGGAGTTAATAGAATGAAGAAAACTTTTATTAATATCTTTTTAAGTTTTGATTCGATTTTCATAAAATTCGAAATGACTCGACAAAATTCTGCAACGATTATATATATTGAATTTCAAACCATTCGGTTGGGTGTTTTTTCCGCTGTTATCTGCGGACAGACGGACGTACGAACCAGACGACGATTATAGGTGTTACGTATTTATATACGTCAAAAAGACAAATGTTTCATTATCTACAAAAATCTATATATATAAAAGCCGTTCTTGGTATGTATGTTCCTTATACAAATCTACAGTTTTTGTACGATTTGAACGAAACTTGATGTACATATACTTTAGAACACGAGTAAAATTACTGGCAACTTTAAAATTTTCTCACACCATTCTTTACCACTTTTTTCAAACATTTCCCATAGTTTATCATTAAAGAAATATATTTTTTTCCCTCAATTTTTAATTCAATTTCTTTCCCGTTGCCATTCAAAAGAACTGCGTATGGACAATATTTTTATAAACAAATTTCAGATTAACTCACTATAATTTGAAATCTGAAAGTGACGTCAATTTTGTCAGTTGTGATTTTTTTCGCATATTACAAAGATTATTTACTATAAGTGCTTTGAACGACATAGTTACTTATATTTAAATGAGTTTGGAGAAAAATAAATAACTTAACTCCTAATTTTAAAATAGCAAATTGTTTCCACTGGTATGTTAATATTAAAGTAAATTTTCTAAGAAATAAAAACATATTTTTGCGCATTCAAACTTCATGATTCAATTTATTCTACATAATCAAAAATCGTCTGTCAAATATTGACACATTTAGCAATCATTACATTGTAACTTTTTTCAGCTTGAGCCTCAACCAAGGAGGCATATTTAAATTCCTTGGATGCAGGTGGACAGTAGATGGTATATTAATAAAAATAGGATTTAAAGAAAACAATACAGTGTTTTCCATTATTTTTTTATTTATAAAATGTGTGTTAAAACTAATGGGATTAAAAGTAAAATGGTTTATCAGAAAACAAATTAAATTCATTTTTTTTAAGTATAAAACATTTTAATTTTAAAAATTAATACGTTCTACAACGTGGCGACATTTTCATTTCACCAGCTTCGAAATTATTATCCAATAAGAATTGGATACTATATTTAGAACACTATATTTTTGAAAAATAATGTTTTGCATATAAAATCTCATAATTTCAAAACGCAATTTCAGCCAATTCTGTTTAAATTACATTGTATAAACATAATTTCGGAGTTAAATTTAGTACTAGGACTTCCCTCAAAGGGATTAGTCTGAGTGATGTTTCTCAGAACATAGGGTTAACAATTACGATATAAAGAAGATACAATATGTGAGAAAGAGCAAATTAAATTGTAGAATTACAAAATATCATATATAAATTCATATTTACTGTTATGTTTTCATATATATATATATATATAATTTGGCAAATAATCTCATTTTCTCAAGTTGGAATAGCTCAAAACTTTAAAAAACAAACAAACAAACAAACAACAACAAAAACAAAAAGCCGGATTTTTTTTTAAACGCCAAGTTTTTTAAAGTCACGTAATCAGATTTTCAGCAGAGAGCGTATTTTAGCAAGCGTAGTTTAACGCAAATGTAATTTCATTGTTGAAACATTTTCTTTGTGACAAATATTTACATTTGAATTTAAAAATTTTCCTCCTTGTTTATTTGTATAACTATTTATAGAAACTCGTACACTTCAAACCACATTGATAACATGCTTTACTACAAACCTGATTACGAAACTGTAGCCTAAATTCCTACTAAAGTAATATAAAAAATCTTTCGATGACTTCTGTTAAAATCAAATTGAAAAAAAAAAAACATATATTTCAAAGATAATACTTCTTGATTATTTTCTAGGAGACTCTACCCCCTGCGCTTTTACTGCTTCAAACCTCAGACTTTTCTTCTGCCTGTCTGTCTCTCTCTACAATCTGTTTGTTTCCCTATCCGTTCTTCTACCCATCTCCATACCCGATTGACTGTCTCTCTACCCATCTATCTGTTTCTCTAACCGTCTGTCTAACTACTTTTATGTCTAGCCGTGTCTCTATACTGTGTTTCTCTCCGTACCCGTCTGTCTACTCTCTCTCTACTCGTCTGTATACTCGTCTCACTATCCATGTGTCTTTCCACCGCATCTTTAAGCGTGTCGCTACCCATCTGTCTATCCGTCTCTCTAACTGTCTCGCTTCCCGTTTCACTCCCCGTTTCACTACCCGTCTCTCGACACGTCTGTCTGTCTATATACACCCTCTCTCTACCCGTCTGTCATCTCGTTGTTGTACTCATCTCTGTACTCGTCTCTCTATTCACCACGCTATCCGTCTCGCAACCTTTCCCTCTACATGCCTGTCTACCAGTCTGGCTACTCGTGTTGCTACCCGTCTCCCTACCTATCTCGCTACCCCTCTGACAACCATCTTTTGTCTCAGTACCCGTCTGTCTATTCGTTTCGCTACCCGTTAGCTTATCTATGTCGCTACCCGTCTCGCTACTCGTCTCTCTACCCAACTCACTACCCGTCTGTCTATCCGTTCGTTTACACTTCTCTGTACCTTTCGCCACCTTCCCAATATTTAAACAATTTAGTATACAGAAGCCGTTCATCGGTTATTAAATGCAAACAGGAGTAATTTATCTAATAAGTGTAATCAGATGCAATTTTTTAAATACATACCTAAACCAGCATAATAATTCATCAGGTTTATTTTCATTGTAGTTTATGTCATTTGGCAGTAAATCTGAACGTCTTAAAACCGTTTTTAAAAAAGCCCCAAGGTCCGGATAACTGGAAAGGAAAAGTACCCTAAGGGCTATTGTATACATGTTATTAAGTTAAGTGAAAGTTTCGTAATCGAGTTCGCAACCAATTACTTATGTCAGAAAGCGTGGATGGACGCCATTTTAAATTCATTTCTGTAACTTTCTTTTTCTTTTTTTTGAGGGGGGTGAGGGGGGGGGTGGTTCCAAATATTTACACTTAAATTCAAAGTTTTACCCCCATGTTAATATTAGTGTTGTTTGTATTATTATGACCGAGCTTCATTCGAAACAAATGTAAAAGACTTCTTCCACAGTTTTTTTTTCTAGGAGAAACTTCCGTAAACGGGCCCAAAGCTAATCGGAGAATTTAATATCATTATTGTTTGTAACTCTTATAGAGTTAAAACAATATTGTTGCTGGCATTACTCTTGTTTGAGACCAACCTTGTTTGTGTATCTGAAAAGGGAAAAGTTCCGTATCATGTGCTGGCTGGCGCGATTGGCGAAAAAATTAAAAATGGTGCTAAAAGGAAGTTTTAGCATCTTACCAAATTTTCCTAGAGAGAGGAAAAATATGTTTTTCAAGTATTTACAAATATACATTTATTAAAGCATGTTTTTGCGTCATCTTAAAAATATAAGTAAGATGCTAAAAAAAAATTTTATTGCCATTTTCGATATTTTAATGAAAATACATAACAAACATATTTAACAAAACTAAGAGACATTTTTGTGATAAATAATTGTTATTGTCAGGGGGGGGAGGACAAATTGTAAACAATTAATAAGCGAACTAAAAGATTACCGAAAATAACTTGTGGTAATCTCAGGGAAGAAATATCTGATATAAATAACTTTTAAAATCTTAAAATGGAGAAGTGGTCCGTATAAAAATGCAAAACATAATACAACTGATATAAGTATTTTTTAATTTTTTGATATTTCCGAAAGCACAGATAAAAGGGTAAAACTCCCGGCGCAGATGTCATATACTCACCACGTTGGCGCGATTTTCCCCCTGCCAATTTGGCAAAAACTGTGTTGTGTTTATTTACTTTTATTTTTTATTTTAATTCTACAGATTATTTTTATATGTATATCAATATTTATTGATATCAAACTATTATTATTTTTTTCTTTTTTAAAATAGTAGAAGTTACATTTATAACGTTATTTTATTTTTATATTGAAATAAAAAATCACGTGCTATTATTGCCTGATATTTGTAACTAAAATTCAAAAACAAAGTTTTCGCCAAATTGGTGGGGGGGGGGGGGAATCGCGCCAACGTGGTGCGTATATGACATCTGTCATTTTACTTATGTATTGGTACTTTTATATTAACTTTGCGCAGTTGATAACTCGCCAAATATTGTTCTCATAACATCTTTATATTTCATTAATTTCATTTAACTATAAACCTTTCACTCATTTCATTTGAAATACATACTTTAAAAATACATGTGTTCCACTCATTTAATTTAAAATACATGCCTTTCACTAATTCCATTTAAAATACTAAAAAGGAAAAGAAAATAAGAAGAAATAATGCCGCAAATCAAAACCTTTTATTTAAACATCATAGAATTGTTTCCTATTTACACACGCGAAATAAAAAGCTGCCAATGTTGAGATTTGCGCCAAATCTCTAATACAAAGTTATTGCGGATTTTTTTCTTTCAACCAGAAATTAATCCAGATTAATTTTCCATTTTTATTAAATGGAAATATGTTTTATTGTACTGATTTGATCATTGTACTGATATTGTATTTCACTGTGCGTGCATATTTTTTTGCTCCATGTTACTCCATGAACTTTTAAAATCTTATTATTTACGAAAATCTCCGCCGGTGAAAATGACGTATGTACTAAATTTTCGTGACGTATGTAATTTAATTGTGCTTTTTAGGTGCGTTCGTAATTATATAAATACGTAGCACCTATAGTCGTCGTTTGGTCCGTCCGTCTGTCCGTCCGTCTGTCTGTCTGTCCGTCCGTCTGTCTGTCTGTCCGTCTGTCTGTCTGTCCGCATATAACAACGCAAAAACTACCCAACCAAATGGTTTGCAATTTGAAATATATTATCTTTGCATAAATTTGTCGAGACATTTCAAATTTTATCAAAATCGAATCAAAACTTTAGGAGATATTAATAAAAATATTTATTAAGAAATTTGATTTTTTTTTAAATCGGTGCTTTTTTGTTATATGAGCTTCTGATGGATGTTAAATCGTCAAGCGACCGAGATACTTATTTTATGACAGAAATTAATCTGCAGACGATATAATTCATTTCACAGAATTAAAAATCATCAAGATCTGAATATTTATATAACTAGCTGATACATATATATCTGAATATTTATATAACTAGTTAAGATATTTGTATGAACAGTGTCATAAAATATATACTTAACTAGCTGTTTAACCCGTTCTACGCACGGGATATCATGAATTTAATTCTAAAACGTGCGTACGAACGCACCTCGTTTGTAACGTTTGACGTACAATTTCCAACTTGTTTATTTATTTTTTAATATAATTTCCAAACGGTTTGACATTTATTCTTGGTAATAAATAGACGTCGTTGTCACCTTTATAGGTACCTGCTGTAAAAATTTGAACGAAATCCGTTAAATATTTTTTGAGTTATGCTTGACGAAAGGTTTTAATATCCATCGTAGCTATATATGGGGCAAAGTAATACTGCGCTGTGTATGAGTCTTCGTTGCACTCAGACAATAATATTGTTTAAAATTTTTCTATGAGTACAGTAGTATTGGATTTCTTTAATCGCTTTAAGTTTTAAATACAAATGTGCATGTGACGTCACGCACTCAAGTAAAGTCGTTCTTCTCAATTAACTGTAGACGAAAAGTAACAATTCTTGCGGAGTTAGTAATTCATAATGTATTGTTTCCTACACATAATATAATGCATTTTAACTATTTGAAAATTACGAGAAACATGGCGAAACTTCAGGCGATTTAGCTAACGTTTTGCCTACGTTAAGTTGACAAACATGCACATTATCTATAAATATAAATGCATATTTGTACATGATTCATGAAGTGAAAGAATTTGTTTTAACTAGACACGTATCGGTTCAGAGAAAAATCTACCCGGTGAAAGTGTCGTCATATTTTAAATCATGTGCATGTTTTCATTCACAAAATATTAGTATTTTATAGCAATTACACAAAGTAGCGTAATTTCCCCCAGAATGTATTGGTTGCCAAAGTATAAGTTTAACATCCTTTTACAGCACAATTTTCCAGAATATTAAATTACTTTAAAATCCATAAAACATCAGTAAATTGAGATACGCTTTTCAAACGAATAACATTGAGAGTACATTTATTTTATTAGACCGCGTAAACATTGAATGTGCTATGTTTAGAAATAAATGTATTTACTTTATAAAGATCAAATAAATTAATCTTTCGTAATTGGATTGGACACAAATTTAAAGATAAACATGCTTTAAAATTACTTTAAAATCCATAAAAAAATCTGTAAATTGAGATAAACTTTTCAAACTACATTTGAAAGTCCCTTTTTTTCGAATTGATAGTTTAAAAAATTAAATTATGCGATATTTAGTAGTTACAAATATGCAGTACAAGCAAAATTTAATGGTTAGGTCGTTGCTACCGTCCATATGATGTCGACACTACTCACGGATATGTTTTTGTTTTATAATATAGATAGATGACATATGAAAGCAAATTTCGCAAAATATTACGACATTTTTTTTTTTTTTACTGTCAGGAAAATCGTATATTTTTCTATTGTATGCGCAAAGAAAACGCGCATTCTCCTTTGTACAGCTGAGAAATTTTACTATGGTTGATTTAAAGTAACGCTTTTTTTTTCCAATTGTCTTTTTTATCGATTTATGTTTGAGTATGCACAAATCATACTGTCGTCCTTTTTATTGTCGTATTATTGTATTTTAATTTATGTTAACCCGGGCAAAGCCGGGTAATTCTGCTATTATAATATAACCACGTACGAAAATATACAATACCCACGATTTAAAACAACGTTATTTTATTTTTAGAAATATGAGATACCAATATATTTTTTAGATTTGAAGAAACATTTATAAAAATAGTTTATTTTGTTGCCACTGATTTTCGAAAACGCTTCCGAGTCTTGATATGTTTTTTCAAACTGGAATATTTGTTTATCGTGTGCTTTCACTCAAGTACACATATCCATGCTCAAGAAAAATGTTTTATTGGGAAACATGATAAATTAACAATATTAAGGGGCAAAGTACTTTTGTAGCTAAAGTATTGAAATTATTGCTTGACACCAGGATTCACGAACGATTTTTTTAAAAATAAGTAAAAGCTTTTCCCTCATGTACCTCATAAATTTAAAATTTAGTTATAAAATTCTGGTGTCATTGTGGCATTTTGGAATTAAAATTAAGTGGTATATATTATATACCGGTGCCCTTCAAGGGGTTAAAATGGTCCAAACCCGATTTTTACATTTTTACATTATTAGAAAGATAATTTTATTCTGAATAACGTGATACTAATATTTTAATTGTGTGAGAATTATTTACTGTGATATTAGGGAAAATGTACACACTACTCCTTCATTTCCGATTTAAATGCCTTGCGAAAACTGTCATGGCGGCTTGTTAACATTTTTGTTATCACGCTTTCACATTACCGCAACTTTGGAAATATGCTTAAATGCATTAATTGTTTGTAGTTGAATACCGTACATAATAATAAGAAAGCTTTAAAACTTTAACTTCAACTTCCACTTTTGCCAAGTTTGTTTATTTTTTATTACTTACTTTTACTCTAAAACATGATCACACTTTTGCTTAGCTGTCCATTTTATAATGAATAATAGCGCGAAAGAAATCGTGAATTTAATGGTAATCGCTATACAAAATGTACATTAAATCATTAGCAATTAAAATTAATATTAATTTGTTATTTATGCATGTATAAAATCAGTTACGCAGCTGAAAATGTTTAATTGAGAATGGATAGCACCCCAAAAAACCAATAGTCATGTTATAGAAAACATATTAATACACTCTCAGAGGCTACTCAGAAATGTTTCCCAAAAATCAATGGCAGCAAAATAAACTTTATTTTTAAAAATGCTTTTTTAAATCTCGAAAATATATTGGTTTCTGAGGTTTCTAAAGATAAAGAACTCTTTTCGGAATCGTGGGTAACTGGGAAGAGGGTATTGTATATTTTCGTACGTTGTTATATTATATTTTTGTAGATTAAGGAATATTTGTCTTTCTTTAACAGTGTACGTGAAAAAGTACTATAATGCATATACATTGCAATATAAATTTTCCAATGGATTTTTAAAATGTTCATAATATATTTTTTTTTACTGTTAGATAAAATTCCCACAAAAATATCCTACATTTTTCACAAACGACTTGTGATACTTTGATAATGTGATCACGGATGAGATATCTCCGACTTTTTGCATATCAGTATAATCGTAGTAAAAATGTTGTTCTGTTAAATCGCAGTGTGTTCCGATTTAATTTTTTAAAAAAATCTCTAAGATTTTACTGGTATGCAAAAAATCGAAGAAATCTCATCCCTGTTTGATCAACAGTAAAGGTGTAAAATTTGTATAACATAATTCAATATGAAATTGGATTATTTCTCAATAGATATATTTATTAAAATTAATTTTACTTTAATACAGATATTTAGATTGGAAAGGCAGGGTTCGTACTCTTTTACCACAATTTTTTAATAGAATTTTTCGCCTTATTTAAATGCAAAAATGTATTGAAAATCCTGCAATTTCTTCTATTTAAATATTACATAGAAAATTTTATAATCAGAAAAAATGGTGCCAGAGTACTTGGAAATTCCAAGGGGTGTACGCACCTTGATAAAGCGCACAATTCTATTAAAATGCCCTTCCGGCCTGTACCGGGATGAATAGGTAGCTTTCATAATCCATGTTTTTAAAAATTCAACTCATTTTACTCAAGCACCTGAAGTTAAAATGCTTGGAACCCGATTATAGAATATTCAATCCCGGTTTTCGTTAGTACTGAATTTGAATGCGAATTTCAACACGAGAGTTACAGCATAACAAAAATCAGATTGTTTAAAAATGCCAGCCGCCCTAGAATTTCAAACTGCCACATCTCAGCCATTCTTTAAAGATAAAACCAAAACAAAAAAATGTTCCGGAATACTTGTATCAATATCTAAAACTTAATGGAAACAAATTTTTCACTTTATAATTCTTTATACAATCTTTTGATTTTTTTTTAAATTTAAAAATTTAACTGGCCGCCATTTTGAAACACGATGGCACATGAAACTGGCCAACGAACTCCGTCGAGACCTTGGTATGTTCTGTAGACATAATCAGTCACATCCATATCGGTTCATAAATACGACAGTTACAACATAACAAATATCAGATTGTTTCAAAATATCAGCCACCCTAATATTTCAAAATGCTATATCTCAGCCATTTTCTAAGATAAAGCCGAAACAAAAAGTATTCCGGAGTCCTTGTATCACGATCTAACACTTAACGAAAACAAATTTTTCAATTTATAATTATTTTGTACATCTTTTTTAATTTTTAAAAATTAAACATTTTTCAACTGATTGCCATTTTGAAACAAGATGGCGGATGATGCTGGCCAACGAACTCGGTCGAAACCTTGGTATGTCCTATAAATATACTCAGTCCCATCCAAATCGATTCATAAATAAGCGAGTTACAGCGTGACAAATGTCAGATATATACATAAATTAAGATTTGAACAGAGGGTGGTTTCGTAGTTTGGGCGTCATGATCGGTGATAATATACCAATTTTTTTTTTTGGAATTGCTTCCCTCCGAACGGCTGCAATAGGTAGATAATTGTAATGAGAAACTAAAGAACTAAACAAGCTACCTAATTGTGGTAAAAGCGTACGATGAACCCTGGCAGCAAACTTACTTTATTTCTTTTTTAGAAATATTTTGCAAATTTGGACAAAATCTTTTGGACATTTTTTTTTAAAAACACAAATTGCACAAATTGTGCTTATTAGTTGCTAAAATCAGTGTAAAAATTGTTTTAAACTCATAAAAGAGCTAAAATTCTACATGTTTCGGCTTTAAACTTAAAGCCATCATCGGGGAAGAGGAACAACACAAACGACTACTGATCTTTTAATTTTCGACATTTTCATTTAAGATTTCATTATTGACTCCGGAACATGGTTAATGTTTAGTTTTTTTGTTTTTTTGTTTTTTTTTATTGCAGTTTGTGTTTAGTATGTTTACAGAAATTTTATTCTTTTTTCTAAATTATTGATGTAGTTTGCAAAATAATATTTTTTGTGAGCTAGTACAAAATTATACTGGTCGGTTATATAAGTCGAAAATTAAAAGATCAGTAGTCGTTTGTGTTGTTCCTCTTCCCCGATGATGGCTTTAAGTTTAAAGCCGAAACATATAGGATTTTAGCTCTTTTATGAGTTTAAAACAATTTTTACACTGATTTTAGCAACTAATAAGCACAATTTGTGCAATTTGTGTTTTTCAAATACTAGCTAACAGTGTAGTGTCCAAATGGATTCAATTTTTTTTTATTTTAAATAAAATTAAAAAATATTTTAACTACATTTCACAATTAAAATACAATAAAATATAAAATATGAATTTCTGTCCATGCATTTACAAAAAATTATATCATACAGATAAACATAGATAATAAATAAATTTATCACATATGTAAAAGACATCATTGTAATAGAGACAATATTTATTTCTCCTAATTTAGACGCCGTACATTTCTACCTCGAGAACCCATTAATTCTTTCTAATAAATCCCGATAGTAATCAACTTACATCACTGTAAAATAAATAAGAATGCATCGGTATAATTAGAACTCCAGAACAACATTCAATAAATTTAAAACTTTCTCAAGCACGCAATGAGATAAACTTTCAAAAGATAAAGCACTTTCAAAATTATATTGGGCAAATACTTGAAAAGCTTATATATCCGCAATGCAATTTAAAGGGGATAAGAGTGTTAGTCCTTTCAAACAGGCCGTGTTTCAGAAATTTCCGCTGTCGTTAATGTTTAACTTTTATTGGAAAAACAAATCAAACCATTACGAATTATCTTCAAGTTGATGTATCTTTTATGCCCGATGAAATATAACATTTAATTTGTTTTCAGCTTAAAATTTGAGAATGGACATTTTAAAAGTAAAATATTATTCTACATCTAACCGGAATATATGTTTAAAAAATATTATATAAATATTTAACTCCAATATGTAACAACGAAGATGATTAATTCAATATCAACGTAAAATTACAATCTCTTCGTTTTCAGAATTTTTTAAAAAAATAATTAAAATTTAGCAGAAATTTATAAAAGAGGTTTACAAAATGATACATAAGCATTTTTTAAATATAACTAGCAAAACTTTCACAAATGCAATCTAGATTGTTTGTATAGCAGGTGGTTTTAAATTTTAGTAAACTAGTTTTCGTCTTTTAACTCTTAAATACCTAGAGTATCAAACTTGCAACACTTTCTATTTAACTTTTAATAAATAAATCAATGTCTTCGCAGCACTACATCTATATCGAAATATTAATATTTTAAAACTCGCATAAATGTGCTACTAAATAAAGTTATAAATATATCTTAACATTTCTGGTGTCTACTCCTTAATATAAGGTAAAAAGAACAGCACATTTCTAAAAGAAAAATTCATGCATTGAAGGGTTAAGGATTAGACACCAGAAATTTTAAGATATATTTTTAACTTTATTTAGTAACATAGCTGTGTGATGTTTTGTTTTTTTTAACAGATTAATCTTTCGATATAAATATAGTGGTTGCTTGATTTATTTATTAAAAGGTAAATAAAAAGTGTTGCAAATTTGATACTTCAGTCATTTAAGAGTTAAACAGGAATACTTGTCCATGGGCGGAGTTACTCTTGCGTGTTGCATTTTTTAACAAATCTGGGTTCGTGTTTATATTCAAATTAATGTATATACTAAATTCACTGTTTTTAATCCGAGTATTTAAATACATAGTACAATAATTGAGGGGCTCGGTTCAAGAGAGCGCTAAGCCACATTTCTAAACTTCTGAGATATATCAATTTGAAAGTTACATCAAATACTCAAATCAAGAAATATAAACAAATTTTTTTTGCCAATTTCTTAGTAACATTTGAGATATTCTGAAAAACAGTATGGCGTTGCTTTAATGATATTACTTTAATGATATACATTTTCTTTCTTGTAAAAACGTTCTAGAAACATCTGCGGCAAAAACGAAACGAAAGAACATATGCTGCCACCTAGTGACAATAGCAAAAATAATATGTAGGGTATTATAATTTACAATAATAAGTAACAGATTACTGTGTCAGATTTATTTCACCAAAAATTTGGGTTGGCACTTTCTTGCCCTGATCCCCCTTAATTGTATAAATACAAATATTGACTAAATATAACATAGATTTTTTCATCATATAGCTCAATCGTGAACGGATTTGCACATATCCAAAACACGCGAATTCGTGTTAGCCGTCAGATTTAAAATTAATTTCGTACGTTTTAAGTGAGGGACTGGAATAAGTGCAAATAATATTCGATCTAGCCAGAAGATTAAGCTATAAATTCTTTCTAATAGATCTAATACTAAGCAGCAGATACCTATTTCCGTTGACAGCTTCATTAATTACTGCAAAACAAAGCAAATAGCTGCAACATAATTATATATTCTGGAAAACATTCAGTAAAATATAGGATATCAAACTTGTGGAAAGCTATAAAACTTCAGGATAAAACATCCTCAACAATAATTCGGGCTCTTTGAAGATAATGCGAGACTCTTCAAAATAATAAAGGAGTGTAATTAAACCTTCGAAGCACTCTGTTTCAGGAACTGACGTTCATATTTTGTATTTAAATTTTTAAGGGTAGCGTCAAAACATTTAATCAAATATTTTCGTAATTTTATGATTTTAAGTGAAAATATATTTACGTTTAGAGAAATGGCTGACATTTAGTTTGTTTACAATATTTATTTGTAATGAAGTATTTAAAATAGCATACTTTAATTATTTGGTAGTTAAAAATTCCTTCTTTGTTATTAATTTATGATCCTTGATTTTGGTTTCTTAATTATGCAATATTAATCCTGTAGATAATTCTACATATCATATTATAATTCTAATAAAATTTATTTAGTATTAAAATTAGAGCTTCTATCGAAGCATTTGAGTGAATCTCGGTGCCCAAGTGTATAACATAAAATGAACCATCATTATACAAATACATTTCTTAACAGTCACAAAACAAATTAACCCCTTAATCTTCGCGTTCGATAAGTGTATACTACTTTTTTAAATTCAGATTGCTTGATTACCACCAGTTTTTTGAAGTAGAAATAGTCACCTTATTTAATGGCAGATAAATAATGCGAGAATAAAGTCAGTTATACTATTTTAAAAAACTGGTGTGAATCAAGCAATCTGAATTTTAAAAAGCTAGCCTACACTGCCCGTGAATGTATCGGGCGCGACGATTAAGGGGTTAATAAGAAAAAAATTGATGCATATTATTATCATACATCTGGAAATTGCTTAGTCATCACTCACACAAGCCTCCCACTCAAAGCCATTAAATAAAAAGCCCAGTCAGATAGTGTTAAATTTGTTAGCGACACACTAGCGCCAAACCTCTGCTGCGGAAGGAGGACAAAACAGAAGTGGGTCGCAGAGAAACGATACGATTTATTTATATCGATATTTTATACAATTTTTATCGATGTTTTGTTTTTGCACTTCCTCTAAAAGCTTGCTAATTACTGGGATCTTTTACATTAATAGCTAAAACTATAATGAAAAAAAAATTGGAAATTTACTGGATTAATATTTCTATATAAATATAGTGGTGGCGAAGAAGTTGATTTATTTATTAAATATTAAATAAAAAGTGATGGAAATTTACATCACTATGCAATTAACCCTTTCCGGCACAGACAAATTATCTTCGTAAAATGTGAAATTACTGACTGACACCGGAATTTACAAACGACTTTCTTAGAAAATATGAACTCCTTATTTTAAGCTTTAATTTTAGAAGCAAAATTTTATTAAAATATTCTTGGTGCCGAATGCAGCACTCCCAACCGCTAGATGGCGCTATTTTCAACTTGCGAAAAGTTTCCCATTTATATGACTGGGGTTATTATTTAATGGCTTTGCTCCCACTGGGTCCGTTTTTTGAAAACCTCTTCGAACCTCAGTGGAAAAGAAATTTTTGACTTATTTATGGAAGAGACCCTGCATGAATAAGGCGTTTAAATAAGGCTAAAAATTTCTATTTAAATATAATAGTGGAGGTTTTTTTCGGCGGTAATGAAATTCACTGACATTTACCGGAGGACTGTTTACGTTTTCACAATATGGCGGAAACGCCGGAGCCCGTACCACCTCCGAGCCAAACTTCGACCAGTGAAAATAGAATAGATATTTTTGTCTTTATTATGTAAGAAATTTTTCATGAATTATACTGGTGTAGTAATGGGAAAATAATGACTGTGTGACAATATAACTGTGATGAACAATATGAACTGTGAAATATACTGGTGGAAGTTTCCACCGGCGGTAATGAAATCCACTAACATTTACTGGAGGACTGTATATGTTGCCACAATATGACGGAAACGCAGGACCCAACAAGTGAAACATAAGTGAAAATACACTATATTGCCAAAGGTGACCGGTCACTAGCGATTTTAGACGTTTTGTTAACTATCTAAAAAAATACATGAGGAATTAACCTGAAACTGCAGGTGTGTAAACAGTATAGTATAGGTTATATATTTCAGCGAAGATTTTTTCACAAAATCCCATAGGGGACTGTCAGCAAATTGAAAAAGAACAAATATCTTTCGGATAACCCTATAAAAACTAATGTAGTAAAGGCGTTCAAACTCGACATTATTAATAAGTGGCTTATTGTAATATACTGTGTTCATTTTTATGAGGATAGCATGAATACTCGTAGAGAAATTCAGGTTTTTCTAAAAACAATTCCAAATTTCGGCTAGTTTTTTTGCTTATAATTTGCAGAATTCTTAATATAAAAAAAAGTTCTTTTCAGAAAATATGACAAACAACATTGTACATAATACTCTGCAATCAGAATTAAAAAATAATAAAAATTAGATGAAAAATGAGCAGATTTACTAAAAAAATTTTCACTGCGCATGCGCGAATGCAATCAAAATATAATATGCATATGTATTAGCTAAGTATATAGAGCAACTTTTGTGAAAGTCTCAAAATCATAGCTAGAAAATTCTGAAAATTATCGTCGATAGAAAAAGCACGAAATCCGTTGTTCCCAAAAGGAAGCAAAAATATGAGGGGTTGTATCCCAATATAGTAGTACGTGCAATCTTGTGTACGCTATCTTGGCACTAATCAACAGATATTTGATACAACCCCTCATCTTTTTGCTTCTTTTTGGGAACAAAGGATTTCGAGCTTATTCTATCGACGATAATTTTCAGAATTTTCAAGTTAGGATTTTGAGACTTTCACAAAAGTTGCTCTATATACTTAGCTAATACATTATGCATATTATATTTTGATTGCATTCACGCATGCACAGTGAAATATTTTTTAGTAAACCTGCTCATTTTTCATCCAATTTTTATTATTTTTAAATTCTGATTGCAGAGTAGTATGTACAATGTTGTTTGTCATATTTTCTGAAAACAACTTTTTTATAGTAAGAACTCTGCAAATTATAAGCCAAAAACTAGGCGAAATTTGGGACTGCTTTTATAAAAACCCAATTTCTCTACGAGTATACATGATATCCTTATAAAAATGAGCACAGTATATTACAATAAGCCATTTATTAATAATCTCGAGTTTGAATGCCTTTGCTACATTAGTTTTTACAAGGTTATCCAAAAGATATTCGTTCTTTCTCAATTTGTTGATAGTCCCTTATGGGGTTTCGTGAAAAAATCTTCGCGGAAATATATAACCTATACTATACTGTTTACACACCTGCAGTTTCACGTTAATTCCTCATGTATTTTTCTAGATAGTTAACAAAACATCTAAAATCGCAAGTGACCCGTCACCTTTGGCAATATAGTGTATAATTGATACTTATGTCTTTATTATGTAAGAATTTTTTCATTTGTTTAAACTTCTATTCAAATTTACTGATGGAAGTTTGCCTCGGCAGAAATGAAGACCTGCTTAACACTTCAGCCGCGGACGATTTTTTCATTTTCTTATATAAAACCGTGGCTTATTTTTATTCAGCATTTATAATAGTTATAAGCATTGAATGTCACCGGAATTTACAAACAAATGCATTTCCAAATAAGTAAAATCAGCTTCTTCACGTACATTATAAAAGCAATTTTTTAATCCAAAATTCCGGTGGGAATGTGGTATTTATGGATTCGAAATGTAACAAAAAACGCAGAACTTTCCGCATGACCTAACATATGAAATTATATATGCATTATAATTTGTAAAACGGCTCTGGGTGTTTCAAAATAAAAGAAAATAGATTGAACGAAGAAATATAGTCTCTCGATGCTTAAATACCATAAAAATTGTAGGCAACGCGAAAATAGCGTAACCCGCGGGATTGTACAGAATAAGTTAAACGTGATATGAGCGTTGCCCGCGGCTAGAGGGTTAACCGGTTACAGTTGAAGCTTCTCCCTTTTGAGAATATGTCAATTCATCTTTATTCATGTTCCATGGCTCGAGCCCGTGATCCCGATTTTTATAAAAGTCTTCATGTTCGGGCTCAAAGTGAAAATTTTATTTATTGACAAATTGAGATAACGGTGAAAATTTGCTATTTCAGAAAGAACAATGCAGTCTTCTTAAAGTTTATTACAGTCCTTTGAAAACTGTTTGAAAAGGAATTGAATTTTTAATGATGGGATATAATTAGAAATATTCTATCTGGATCTGAAACCTTTGCATAGTCAGTATCTAGACCTCCTTATCATAGTATCAGACCTCTCAATCAGCAAGTTGCCTTTGACCGCTATACTTGTCCTGCTACTAGCGCCATCAATCGTCAGTAATAGTATTTACGACACGAAATCACACGAAATTTTTTCACAGCTCCATTTGTTCTATGCATTTGCTTATGAACTAGTAATTTTCCTACCACTAAAATTTTATAGTAAATTTTATCTTATTAAATTGACAAGAACGTGTGATTACATGACGAAAAAAATTCTATTAAATTTTAGTGGTAAGAAAAAAGCGTAAGAGTTGGCAGCTATGCGGTAGCAGACCAGCTAGATTTTTCTATAGATTTTTCTATTATATTTTTGGATACCAGTTTTTTAGTAGAGACAATTTTGTTTTGTTTGATCGGAGAATTCTGGGATTTAAAAGAACAACATTTTCTTTAAAAATATACTGGTGTTCAAAAAGCCCGAAACATGGCAACTGTGCGGTAGTATCCACCAGGCGGCGATACTTTCCGGAGAAAGTCAATTAATAAGTTGGCAATTACCGCGGACATTTTCTCCCATAGACTTTCTCCGGATTGTCAAGTCTGATCTATGATAAGGGAGTCTTGGTCAGTATTAGTAACGTAATGAAGCCGCGAGATATCCTTTTTATATCCCCGTTTTCTGTTTGAAATAGTTTTCCACAATTACTGGAAAACATAATCCATTTCTTTCTGTGATAGTTGTACAATGATATTAAGGTATAACACATTTTTGAAACGTCATTTTCGATGAAAATATCGATTTTTCATTTTGCAATAATATTAAAATCCGATCTTTTATCTATCGAATTCTGCTTTAATTGTGTCTGTATCTGAATTAGAACCCGAGTTATAGCCGTTTAACCCTTTGAGGGGCGGTGGTATATATTATATACCACCTAATTTTAATACGATTCAAACCAGAAACTTTTAATCAAATTTTAGTTTTTTAACTTTGACGAGAAAAAGTTGAAAAATTGATTATTCTTATTTTGAACTAAATTCTTTCCTAAATTCCGGTGGGAATTCAACGTTGCAGGAGCACAAGTGCTTGCCTCTGAAAGGGTTAAAGTTACCGTAATTTCGCGTGTATACGCCGCACCTCAGACAATTCGATTTCCTACCAGAATTTATTTTAAATAAAATGTGACTTTCTTCTGCTTAGCACTTATTTGACTTCTTATTTTCAATAAAATTTCCGGTGTGAAAAAGACTTAACTAAGACGCGCGAAATTACGGTACATCTATTACAGTTGCCGAAGAATTTTAAAACCAGAAATATCGCTCTGCAACTGGAAGTAAGCTGAAATGTATGTTTATATTCTTTTTTTTTCGAGATTTAGCATTTAAATTGGATTATATGTTCAAGTAAATACATGCAGCATATATTTAAACTTTTAAAGAATAATAATTATTTTTATAGCAAGAATTGTCTTTAAAAGTTATTTTTAGCTTTTTCTGAAAATGAAGTTTTCAGCTTTTTTTACAATGTTTATTGAGGAAATAGACTACAATCATGATGATATATTAATTAGTTTTATATTTACACTGGTATAAGTTAAAAATCTGCAAGAAATTTTATGCATTTTTCATTACATTAGTACTTCAAGTGCCATATTTTCTGCGATAGAGATGCTATTATAATGCGGCTAGTCTATGTCCTAGAGAAAGTTATTATTTTTGTTATGCAGACCTGCCAAGTCTCCGGCTTTTTGAGTACCAGTATTTCAGTACAGAAAATGTTGTTTTATTTAATTCTAGCATTCTGTGATTTGAAAGAACAATATTTATCTCTAAAAAATTAATGGTGTGCAAAAAGCCGAAGACTTGGCAACTTTGATTATGCAATTTACAAAATGTGAATGCATTGATTTGATTTTGATAATCATGTTTTCCACAAATGTCAATTTTTCACATAATTTGACTATTTTTTACTTAAAAAATAATTCTGTGTAATTTCTAAAATGTTTATATATTTTTCAAAGTTTTAACTAAATGTCATTAGAAAAAAATTGTTATAAAGAGAAAATTGCAAACATTTCAAAAAATCACCTTCAAAGGTGTGGGGATACCTTAAAAAAAATGAAAAATATAACTTTTGCAGATTTCTGCCAGTGGCTGGACATAAATAACAAATTTGCATTTTAAACAAATTTTCAGGGATATAAAAATCACGGAAAATTGTTATGAGGGAATATTTACAATTAATACATATTTCTATGTAAGAAGAGAATTTTAAATAAGAAAATTAATCTTGAAACAATTTTAAAATGTTATTAACAATTTTGGCTGCGTATCTTGTTTTCACGCTCGTCTAAGCCCGTGCTACAAAGAAAGTGCCCGAACTTCTATGTAACACTTATATATTTGTACATTTTTTTACCTCGGACACATGTCCTAATAGCAGAATAATTCCGTGTTCCCGAAGTGTCTGTTATTAGAGGTATTGTTCAGTGGTTTTACTGTATATAGCAAATACTATTATTTACGAATTTTTTTTCTAAAGAATTATTGAGAATACCAATTTAAAAATATTCTAAAGGTTCTCTATTTAATAAAATAAATTTCATGAGTACAAATGAAAAATACATGTATGTACTATTTTGCATTTCAACACGCAAATGGATGCATATGTATGTGTAAATAAATATATGCGAACCTTGTGAATGTTTTTTTGCATCAAACTGTGACTTTAGATGACTTTTTAGACTTTTTAAATATTTGAATAATTAATTTTAAAAAGTCCTGGATAAATATTAATACATTAACAATTTTAGCATACAACAATTTACTTTACAGTATGAAAATTTAATATGCACGTAACAATACGCCCAACCCCCCAAAAAATAAAACTTAAATAATTATTTACGAATGTACGACTTGAATAATCTTACCACTAATATAGAGTTTAAATTATTCCGAAAACTTAACTCAGCAAACTGTAAAATAAAATTATCCGCCTTTCAAACCACTGAAATGAAAATCGATTACAAAAATAAAATTAAAAACTTTTTATGAAGAAATGTATAATTTTATTTTGATACCTTGAGGGTAGAAAATTAATACAATTAATTTACATAATTGGATTTCTTTTGTTGGTGAAGGTTCTTTTTTTTTCATTAAATATTGAAAATAAACGCTTAAAGGGAACGTATCCTTTTGCAAAAATTAATTATAAATTTCAATTTATTTTTCATATTATCCGAAACTCTACGCAAAAACTTATAAGAACTGTGAGATTTTAATTTAATTGCATCTACAAAAATAGAAATATGCTTTTGCGCATGCTCAAGGTATTTCATTCGATTATTTTTCGTCTTCAGAAAATTACCTGTTTCTTCAATGGAGCTATGTCTAAAGAGGAGACATATAATATAGAGTCTACCAGTTGCGACTGAGGTGACTGAGGATGTCGTCACAAGACAGTGGTTGTTATTTGTTTATATCGGGTCAATAGGACCTGATTAACACAGGGGCCAACTTCTACCACTAAACTTGAATAGAAATTTTCGCCTTATTTAAACGTTTTTTTTTTTTTTTTTTTTTTTTTTTTTGTGAAAAATTTCTGTCATTAGGGCAAAAATTTCTATTCGATTTTACTCGAGAAAGCATGCTCCGGTGGTATTATAATCACTTTCCCTCACATTGACAGGGGATTGTTTATGGGGACATCCCAACAATATGGCATTGTGATTGACACGGTTGACAGGGGGATATCACAATATGGCGGAATCGCAGGGTCTGACTGGTACCTGTAAAAATTTTGCACCAGTAAAAACGAATTGATACTTTTACCTAAATTATGAGAGAAATTCTGCAAACTAAGGCGTTTAAATAAGGCGAAAATTTCTATTCAAATTAATTTGAGGAAGTTATCACTGCAAGTAATCAGCCGTGCGGTACCGTTTGCAGTTGACGCTTCACCATTTTGAAAATATGTCAATTCCTCTTTATTCATAGTTCTATGGTTTCATCTGAACGGTAGAACGTCTCCTTTTAGTGCATTCGTGGGTAAATTACTGGAAACTGTCATGAGAGTGATTATTTTCTCCGCATAATGAATGTCTTTCTTTTGCACATGTTCGTGTGATTTCATAAAATTGTCCTCATTTTGCAATAATCATTAGCTTCTTCCTTATTTCGAATAATTTGACACCATTTTTTTTTCAAAGTTCTAATTTAGCCACCGGATAAATATTCCCGGCCCACTGTGCATTTCATATTTATTATTTTCTCTGCAAACTTTGTCACCAATTAGTTCTTATCAGTTTGAGTTTGGCATGTCTTAAGGTGGAAGCAACTGCCATTCCATATGTTTATTTTAGTGATATCTCTGACGTTTACAGTTTGACGCTATTTTTTCCCATTGTTTGACTTATTACAAGTTTCAGCCCTCTCTCCAGCAGAGACTGATTACCAGAATGTGAAATCAAACTTTCGAAAACAGTTCTTTTAAAATACGAAATATTCAAAAATTTGTTTAATGAAAAATATTACGAATAACAGAAAGGTAAGCGTGAACACACATCCATTTTTTTTGTAACTCCGTAGCGGTTCCGGCGATTGCCATTTTAAAATTCAGAAAAAAACTGAACATTCAGTACCTCTGTGGTTAAAGAACTACGTTTTCCTAGGGCATGCGAGGAATTGACCAAACGCCGGCAGACTGAAGAAAATTTGAAGCTCGTTCTTTAGCATTCGATGAGTGTTTTTAATTAATACCTTGACAAATTATCAAAAATTAAAAATCTGAGTTTCAAGTGCATTCGGACCTATCTTCGTCTATTCTTTTCAACTTTGCATACTATTACGTGCAATAGACCTCCCTGTCCACAGCGCAAAAAGAGATAGACAGACACACAATCATGTTTCTTTTATTACTATAGATATATTAATTTGTATATAATGTCTACTTATAATATAATGCAATGGTAGGAAAGTGTTGGTAATCATGACGGATGCGATCACTCTGGTGTGCGAATCGACCGTAGCTAAACGCCATGTTAAGCTTAATGAAAAACATGTGCTATAATAAAGAGTTACATATGACAACTAAATGATGATTTCTTCTACCGCAAATCATGGCTGTTCAGCATATTTTACTATAAAACATGTATATCAATGTTTCTGTAAACTTTTTTTTCTGTAAACAGTTTTTTTCTGAAATAGTGTAAACAAACAGAAGGCGGTTTGGTGATCCATTCATTTTTTTATATTCATTCATTTTCATAAAGATAATATATTTATCCAGTGGTTGGAGTACCATAGTTGAGATTTTTTCCAACAGAGCGAAAATATGCCGGGACCAGGACTCGAACCTGGGTACTTTGGTTTACCGTACCAACGCTCTCCCTACTGAGCTATCCCGACGATATCCTGGGCTGGCATATTTCACTCTTATTTGTTGGACAAGGCTACGAACTGCAGCGCTAATTTCATTCATCCGAGCTATAACTATAGCATTTACATGATGAATCTTGAAATAGCACGGAAACTCATGTATACCATGTAATTAGGTCATAATAAATAGAGGAAAGTATATTCAACTAGGTAAATTATATCCAGTGAAAAACATGTGCTATAATAAAGAGTTACATATGACAAATAAATGATGATTTCTTCTACCGCAAATCATGGCTGTTCAGCATGTTTTAATATAAAACATGTATATCAATGTTTCTGTAAACTTTTTTATCTGTAAAGAGTTTTTTCTGAAATAGTGTAAACAAACAGAAGGCGGTTTGGTGATCCATTCATTTTTATATTCATTCATTTCCATAAAGATAATATATTTATCCAGTGGTTGGAGTATCATAGTTGAGATTTTTTTCAACAGAGCGAAAATATGCCGGGACCAGGACTCGAACCTGGGTACTTTGGTTTACCGTACCAACGCTCTCCCTACTGAGCTATCCCGACGATATCCTGGGCTGGCATATTTCACTCTTATTTGTTGGACAAGGCTACGAACTGCAGCGCTAACTTCATTCATCCGAGCTATAACTATAGCATTTACATGATGAATCTTGAAATAGCACGGAAACTCCTGTATACCATGTAATTAGGTCATAATGAATAGAGGAAAGTATATTCAACTAGGTAAATTATATCCAGTAGTTGGAGTATCATAGTTGAGATTTTTTCCGACAGAGCGAAAATATGCCGGGACCAGGACTCGAACCTGGGTACTTTGGTTTGTCGTACCAACGCTCTCCCTACTGAGCTATCCCGACGATATCCTGGGCTGGCATATTTCACTCTTATTTGTTGGACAAGGCTACGAACTGCAGCGCTAATTTCATTCATCCGAGCTATAACTATAGCATTTACATGATGAATCTTGAAATAGCACGGAAACTCCTGTATACCATGTAATTAGGTCATAATGAATAGAAGAAAGTATATTCAACTACCGTAATTTCGCGCGTATGCGCCGCACCCTAGTTAAATCTTTTTCAAACCGGAAATTTTATTGAAAATCAGAAGTCAAATAAGTGCTAAGCAGAAGTAAGTCACATTTTATTTAAAATAAATTCAGGTAGGAAATCGAATTGTCTGAGGTGCGGCGTATACGCGCGAAATTACGGTAGGTAAATTATATCCAGTGGTTGGAGTATCATAGTTGAGATTTTTTCCAACAGAGCGAAAATATGCCGGGACCAGGACGGGAGCGTGATATTTTCGCTCTGTTGGAAAAAATCTCAACTATGATACTCCAACCACTGGATATAATTTACCTAGTTGAATATACTTTCCTCTATTCATTATGACATAATATATTTATTTTAAAATAAAAAACTTTAACGCATTAAATATTTAATTTTAATGTTTTGTGAAATCATCAGAAATTGTGCAGAAATTATCATTTCGCTAATTATTTTTATTATTGCAATAAATACTGCTGTGCAATGAGTTTTGAGGCTCATTCATCAAAATTATTTGTTGTGATTGGCAACGTGTGTTTAAACGTCTTTGTTGATCTAAACATTGTTTTGAGGGTTTATCGTTCTTAATCTTTACAGAATCATTTTATAGCGGAATCTAGTTCTTGAAAGATATTATGAGCAACCCAAAATCACTGGACTACAGAAATGTTCAGGAAAATACACGCTCTTACGATAGCGTCATTTCTTTGGCTGTTTGGTGCTGCCATCTCTAAACACAGCGGCGAAAGAAAGAGGGGGACTCGGATATATTGCAAATACTTATAATAAATTGTAATTATAATTTGTCAAAATTATCAATTAAAGATATCATTTTATAGATTTTAATTACAAATACTAAGTTTTATTATCATTTAATACTTATATTAATTCTAAATATACAACTAGCAATATAAAAATTAAAGTGTAAATAAACAAAGCAATGATTTTGTCATAACTGATTTAATGCAGCAATGATTTAAAACGCCAGTATACTATGAACATAGATAATTTAAAACTAAAAAAATTGTAATGTTTTGTGCAATCGTTAAACCATTATGAGCTATGTGGCGATCCAGTCGCTTTAGAAACTCATTGATAACACTTTTTTGCAAACACTTTTGCACATGGATTATTTTTTAAATATTTAATTTGAATGTTTTGTCCAATCGTTGAATTATTTCAGAAATTGAAAATTGAGTAAAAAAATGCTCATCATTTGTACATATAGAAAACGTTTGCCTTTTTTAAAATGTACTTTTCTACAATACAAACTTTTCAGTAGTAAAATCTTCATGTATATCTGTGAACTACGTACTAAAATATTTGACTTGTATAATCGAAAATGGTCGTCCTGTTAATAAAGTAAAGATGACAGTTAAAAAATAGTGGTGTCCGAAAACTTCTAATAACGATGTAAGCAAACTCTTCTATCCTGAGCGGCGTTCGGGTAAAGCTGTTTAAGTAGTTAAGGCTGCTCGTCAGTAAACTTCCCGATTCCCCTCGCTAATGTTATTCCTATGGGCGTAGGATGCATTCGTATTTTTAAAATATCTCCTCAGAAAATTAATATTTTTAACTTCTGTTTCCTTTGTACTGTTCTTAAAGAATGTCTCTTTTTTACTTAGTTGTCAATTTTTTTCTAAAATATATACTGAATTTTATATGAAATGTTAAAATCTTATTCAGTTTCGCTAAGATTTTAACACATAAAAATATAAATTAAGCACATAGTTTAGAAATATTTTGATAACTAAGAAAAAAAAGAGACATTCTTTAAGAACAGTACACAGAAAACAAAAATTAAAAATATTAATTTTCTGCATGCGAGGGGAATCTGGAAGTTTACTGACGAGCAGCCTTAACCTCTTGACTGCGGCAACATACACTGTGTACGTTGCTGCAAATATGCATGTTTCAAGCAGTATTTATTTTTAACACCAGTATTTCTATATAGTAATATTTTATTTATTTAATGAAAGAAATTTTGCGATTATATCACGACGTCTACAATACCGAAATACTGGTATTAAAACATAACACCTGAACGAGTCCTGCTACATAGGCTGGAACACTGATCTGATTTAATCAAGGGGTTAAGATGCAGACTAACATGATTCATCCCTAGTAGCAAAACAATGGTGACACGTTTGGGTATTAACAATATATATTTTTGATACAAACAATAAATATTGTTAATATTGTTAATAAATTGTTAATAAATATTCTTGGCAAATATGCGCGAAATCAGAATGAAATATTTCTCCAAAATTGAGGCGTTTTCATTGCGGGTACACTTTCCTAATATTGCACCAATAGAATATTGAAATAAATATTTTATCATTTCATATCCAAAAATTCCATTTTAAAGCCAATGTTACGATAATATTGGAATTTCATTAAAATTATTTGCAATGTAAAGGAAGGATTGGACAAATATTGGTAAAAAATATTGGTCTATTTCATAGCCAATAACTTTGATGTAAAGCTAATGTATCTGGAATATTGGCATTTCACAGCAGTTATATCTAATACAAAGCCAATTTATTTTTACAATAGTATCATTTCATTGAAATATTTCTAATGTAGAACCAACAAAGATTACTATTCTCAAATAGTGATACTGTCTATGTTATGCAACAGTTCCCCGTTCCCCCACTATAATCAGGTTCTGAATGCAATATTGGCACAATATTGGGCTCTATTATAACAGATTTGGGTTTGCTACTACGATAACTGAAAATGTTTAAAAAAAATGCTCGCTTTACAACAAATGGTTACAACTAGTTCTTTTTCTACAAATTATTTATTATAATGTGCAAATAAATCAGATCGTCAGATTGCAATAAAACGAAATTTAAATCTAAATCCAAATAATACTTTAATTACAATGTATTTTAATAACACAGGCATGTATTGGTAAGACAACAAATGATGTAATGAAGTAAGACAAAGATATCAGAACCACACAGTCATGCGTAACAAATATACATTTTATTTATTTAATGAGGACATTCAGTCGTTCTACAAATATTTTGGAACATGAGAATAACAAGAGAATTCTCTCTCTAGAACAAGAGAATTTTGTATTGAGTAGATGTAGCGTCATTCAGGGAAGTTGTTTTTTACGATCCCCAACTTTATGTTTTAATTAGTTCAATAATTAATTACAGAATCATATTAAACTTTCATTTTCTTGATATTTTAATTTACTCACTGGATTTTGTATCAGGCAAGTATTAATTCACTATTTAGTTTTACAACTGAATGCGAACAATGATGACTGCGGTTAAAGACAATGTTTATTTTAGATACAAATTACTACACCACGGTAACAGATATCGTTAAACTTTCACTGTTAATTGACATTGTTTTCATCAATTCATGTACTAGCAATATGGAGTGTTTGTTTGCCAAATTCGAAATATAAAAATTTTCATTAAAAATTTCTTGCAACTTTCTTCATTTTAACTAATTCAAATTCAAAAGAAGAATTATTAAATATTTAAATAACAGTTTACTGATCTTTTATTTAAATCCAAATTCAGTAAGGAGAAAAAAAAATAATTAAACTGAAAATAAAAAGACATTTTTTTTTTCGAAAAAATTTGCTTGTTAAAATATTTAACAAGTATTCTAAGCAACACATCAGCAAAATATAAACATATTTGTTTTAATATTTTATCCCCATCGGCGAAGAGTTTAAGTTTATTCTTTAATGAAATACATTTTTAGTCATTCATGTTTTTAGATGCTAATAATTCAAAAAGATATTAATAGTATTTTTTGTAGAATAATATAAAGAAATTGTTATGTGCGTCAAAATAACTCAACATATACATAATATTTGTAAAAATAGTAATTTTAAAATTATCTAACTAATAATTTTTAAATTCTGTTTACGTTTTTTAATACAGATCTTCATCTGCATAAGAAAAGCGTATTTCACTAAAGAAACTATTTCATTTGAAATTTGCGACTTGTAATTTTCTTATATGGCTACAACACAGTTCACATAATAATTTGAACGTAGTATTCACTATTATTTTTGTTGTTATAATATATGTACTGATTTACTGTCTAAACTTTTATAGGTAGGCCTGATCCATATTCATCTTTTAGTAAGCTGAGACGTATCTCAGCAGGCGGCAGACAATAAAAAAGACTATTATTGACCTGACTGAAAACATGGAACTATATTATCTCACTATAGTAGTGGTAAAGATAAGCACACAGATACACGATACATATACATGACACTGTGATAGACATAAGTCTCTACGGTGTAAGGGAACCATGTAAAAATAATCTGTAGAAATAAAGATAGTTTATAGTAATTTTAGCATTACATTGACTGCAGGGGCGGAGTTATCTCAGAAATTGTGAAATGAGGGGCGGGGGGATAAAAAACGCCTGTAATTAAACAAAAGCCTCAAACTTTAATGATTTTAGAGAAAAACATTTTTAAAAATAATTTTGTTTTATAATTTTTTGCATAATAATAATAATAATAATTAATATTAGTAGTAGTAGTATTAGAAAATGAAGCAAGTAAAGGTAAATATTGGAAGTGAAACTTTTAAATGGACAGCCGAGATTTAGAGTATTATTAAAATCAAATATATCGTGTGAGGCATCCATGTTGTTTCTTTATTCCGCAGTCATCTTGCACACGTATCATCAACGTGTTTGGTTACAGTAAAAGACATCAAAATATTCTGAAACTGACGCTAGAGTCTACGTCATATCCATAAAAGATTACAGATGACAGGTAATGAAAACATCGACCAGCAAAGACTTGGATTAGTATGATTAGTATCGAAGACTTTTTAGTATCGTTTTGCAAATTAAAAACAATGAGCTCCTGGCGTTGGAACAACATGGAGCAAGCAAGCGAATGGAGAGTCCATTTCATTATTTCTATGGGAAAAGCTGTCATTTCCCACGAACGCCGTTTTATAGTGGAATCGTCTCTATACAAGATTTAGAGGCAGGAACAAATTTAGCTGCAACATAAACACATTTCTCTATGTCAAAGAAATAAGGCATGAATAGTGTACCTGGTATTTTACGATAAAATCTCAGAGAACAATACTGCAATTAAAATAGGAAAATACCAAGGATAACTGTTACAGCTAAATATGCTTGAGGTTAAAAAACATTTATTAATATATATATCATTAATATCAGCATTTAAAAATTATATCATTATCATTATTATTATTTAAAAACATTAATAAAATTTAATCATGCTTTAAAATGCAAAACACGATAACAAGGCATTTTATGCTTTTATATACAGGCTGCACATTATGTTTTTGTTCGAGCATTCATAATACTGATGAGTAATTTATTTCGTACTTTTTTGTGTCAGTTACAGAATAATATTTTTGTTGTATTTTTGCGAGCAGTCATCGTAAAACAGAAATTATTTTATAAATGAATTCAAATAAATTAAAAATTTTGAACAAAAATGACAGTGACATTAAAACAGGAATATTAGTTTCTAATTTTCATATTTTAGTAAAAAGTGCACTGCAGTCAATTCATAAATCTACTACAATCTGTAACACAAACAATGAAATTTATGCTGTTATCGATTATTCAAGACAGATCATTAACAAATATACTAAATATTTCAATTTTAACCAAAGAATATTTAACAACAATTTTTTAACACGTTATTGACCGACAATGTAATTTAAAATATGGATATTGAAACAATAGAAGTATTTTAAAAATTTAGTTAAGATTATGGATCATTCATGGAAAATCATTAACAAAGATACAAAATATTCCAATTTTAACCAATGAATATTTAATAACAAATTTTTAACACATTATTGACCGACAATGTAATTTAAAATACCGAAATGTAATTCAATATGCGATTTCCGTGATAGTTTCACAGTTCATACGTGAATGAATATCTTACAATAAACGGATTTATTATGGAAAATATTACAGTCTAACAAAATATGCCAAAATACATAGTAACAGTACATATTCTTTCTAATAGAAGCTTATTAACATATTATGCAAGCAGTAGATGGTACTAAGAATTCAAAATATGCCCATAGTCAATGACGTTTGGTTATAAAAACACAAATTCGTGATTGGTCAACAATGTGTTAAAATAATGACAACAAAAACGAAAAATCCTTACAACTAATTTAACCACCGCCCAATGAATATTAAGCCTGAGCACTGACACAAAAATTGATGCAGTCGTAGGCGGAAACTTTTCATCGAGTGTACGGCCCCTTGTATTCGACACCAATAATTTCTACAAGTTTTCTCCGCCTTATTTGTCTGAGATTCAATAAGTCAAAGAAAACTTTTAGAAAGTACTGGGGTGTACAATTAGGGGACCTTACAAAGGTTTTACAAAATCGGCCCACGAGCGCAGCCATTCTTGAGTCAGCGCGCAGGCCTAGTATTCAGGGGGCCGCGATTTAACCGTTCGCTGACAGTGCATAATCTGCGGAAGGATGGAACTCCTTATTGAAGTCACACCCTTAAATTTCTAATGTATTCTTTAACAGTAACAAAACGTTTATCGACGAAAACCGAACTTCTAATTTTCACTTGCTAAATAAACATGCCTTAGTTGCATTAAATTAAGTAATGAACACAGAAAAATTAAAATATTTCAGTAGTACTAATTTATTAACCCTATACTGCATGAATTTTTCTTTCGGAAGTATATTTTTCATACTCATAATACCGGAAATTTTGAAGAGAAAAGTTTCACTTTATTTAATAGCAGATTTCTGTGATGAACATAATATGAATATTTCTATTTAAAATATATTGCTTGTTAGGAACTGATTTTTTTTATTAAAAGTTAAACTTTAATTGCTTCATATATGCATCACTGCGCACTGTAGAGTTAAGGTTGTGCAAGTATACTTGAAAATGCACTACAGCGAACATATTATCTTATCAGACGGTATCATTCTCGGTCACAAAAACTATATAGAGAAAAAAACAGAAATAGTAAATTCTGCTAAAAGAGTTCCGTAATTAGATAGTATACCTAAAATTAATAACTTAATATTTAATAAACAAGAATGTTGTGGTACATTAAGAATATAAATTATTGACAAATCATTTTTATTTGAATTATATCCTGTAAATATGTAAAACAAATTAACTAATTTTAAGTTTCTGTTAAAACCTTTATAAAGGCTCACTCTTTAACAATTAATTTTGAAACGTGCTGTTACCAATACACAGAACCAAGGATTTAATGCAAATTATCCATATTGTCACATTACGAAAATATTGAATGCACTGTAACATTTATAACATTTTTATAATATATTTTTTGTGATATGAGGACTAAATGAAAATAGTTAAAATAATAAACTACACATAAAATATCTATAAATGTTGTGCAAGGTTTTACAAAGAACAAATTGTAAACTGCAATACTACAAAAAATTCAAACATTGAAAAATTTTATTAAAAAAATTAAAATACATAAATATATTTTGAACATACATAACAAGCATACATCCTATTAACATTTCTTTACAACAATTATTTGATATTTATTTATAATTGTACATTTTATGAAAACATGTACAATGTGTTAGAAGTGGATTTAAGACACGTAACTATTAAAAACATTTATAATTCATAACAACAACAACATAATAAGACTTTAAATACAAAACGGCATTTTTGTTGTTGTTCTAAGGATTAAACAGTGAAAACTAAAATTTGCCATACCTCAGAAAACTAATTTCAGTATTCCTCCAATATATTAAAAGGAAGAATTAAAAGGAATTTGCTATCTTCCAATATAGCAAAAGATTTTTTGATTTTCTATCATAATTTCGATTCATCAAAATTGAAATAGAGCCATTTGTTTTGTTTTTTAACCTATGAACCATCAGTTAAGTACTTTAAAAATTAAACAAAACGAAAAACTTCGTAGGTATGCTCGGAACAAGTAACACTGCATGTTTACATTTAACGATTTTAAACTTCTACTTGTATGTTAAACATTTTCACTGCACAAGGAATGATGCATATAGGATAATAAAATATTATTAAAGCCGGTGTTTATTTGTCTAGGATGAGAAGGAAAATCTTAGATGTATTCATTTTGTTGTTGTTTGGCAATGATTCAGGTAAACGTCTGATAAAAAAAAATATATATATATCAAATTTGAGTTAAACTATTAGATTGTGACTAAGCAAAATTGACAAGAAAATAATATTAATCAAAATCCCAATAAAATATTCTGTTATACAAACTTTAATGTTTATATGCTCTTCCTGATATATGCTCTGTTTATATAATTTTCCTGATAGCCATAACTTTATCTTTGAATTTTAAATAGTCCATTGTATTGCAACTTGTTTGTTCATAACAAGTATATGTAATTTCAAAATAGCATTTTAATGCTATGTCACAATGTCAAAAGTAAATGAATAAATGAGGCAATTACAAGAATAACCACCAAGAAAAAAATTTTCGAACAAATTAAAATATTATTTACATTATGCTTAATACTTCAAATTCAAGGAAATATTAATTAAATATCTCAAATTTTGTAACTAAGGCGTCATTATCTGTAAAAAAAATATTATCAAAAATATTTTTTAAATAAAACCTTTGGTATATAATCATATAATCAGAACAATAATCATACTGTGGTAAACTAACTGACATATGAAACTTAGAAATATTCTCATTTTTCCCCACGTTTATTCTATTTTACTTGCATATGTATTGCACATCTCATATATATTTGAGATAAATAAAAACATTCTATTTGAGGCATTTATCGGGACGGAAGCCGTCATCTATTAAATCAAAAACACATTTAAAAAAAGCTTGTTGTAAAAATTACGACACACAAATTGACATGGAAATATTACCAACCAGTCATTTGACTGGTACTAAATAAAAAAAAATTTGATTCGAACCAGGGACTTCTACATAATTTAAATAAAATATAAATTATGCAGAAATAAGTTTAATGTAAAATAAAATAGTTTTCAAATAAATATTCTGGTGTTATATATTATTATAAAACTTGAGTAATATTCCCGGTATGTGTAGTGTTAATAAATTCGCAACCGCATGTTTTCGTCATTTTATCATTCAGCCCATCCTATGAGGATTATTTAAAAAAATGTTTTCTGTATTGTTTTTGTATATTACAAATGGATAAATTATAGTTGCATGACTTTTTAATATCATTATTACAGCACATAAATATTTACTTAAGGCAATCGCAGAATTCTGTGATTATATAAAACGAACGTTTCTTTATGGAAAAAGTGGTATTCAAAAATCGGGTTACTTGGAAATTATAATATATATATATATATATATATATATATATATTTGTGTGTGTGTGTGTAATAATGATACTGTTTTTAATCGATATATTTGCCTGAATAGAACACTTATTGTATGAATACGAATATTCCGCATATTTTTTGAGAAATAGTGTAATATAAAATGCGAAATATAAAATATGTAAGTAACGGCCGTGGTTGGAATAACAGAAATTTAAATAGAATTCACGTCAGCGCTAGCGGTCGCGAATTTGTTAAAACATATTCTATAAAATGTGTTAAAGGTCTCGGTTAAAAAGTAGATTTTGTTTTAATCAGAAACATTTCGTTCAGTATCATTTTAAAAATGACATGCATCGTAAAAAAGAATTTTAGTATGATGTTTTTAATTTCAATTACAATCTTTCATAACCTCTCGGTGACGAGCGCCTTGACAAGTAAAGTACAGAGTGTTCAGAATTCTTGATTATTTTTACAGTAATTGTGTATTATAAATTTTAACGTATTTGTGCCAATAAAGAATTGAAGACGTACCAACAAGTTCGTATTGACTTTGTTCACCTTTAATTGATTTTGATTGCCTCATTTGATAACAAAATTTCTGTGATTAGATTAAGTTAATCATATAAAATTAAAAATACCGGTGGTAAAAGATTAAAAATTTTGTAACGGACGCTCGTTACAAAAAGGTCACATCATTAATCTAAATACCTGAGAACAAATATAGTATAACTACTCTTGAATTCTTAAAATAAATTTATGCTCTCATTTTTGTGCTTTAAATATCTATAGTTATTTGTTAGGTTATTAAATATGCGGTGAAAAAAATATTTCTTTTGAAGCACAAAAGCAATGTGTAATTTTTCATTACACAGTGAACTCTCACTCATACGCGATACACGGAAATCATTTTTTAGCACCAGTTTATTTTTAAGGTAATTTTCGACTTCGCAGAATTTTTAAATCGAATTTTACTATTTTAAAATAGTGGTATAAAAAAGTAATTACTGAACATCGCGTATAAGTGAGAGGTCACTGTAATATATTAAGTAACACATTATAATTTTATCCATTTTTCTATACATTAATTTCATTAAAATTAAACAAGTACATTATATGTCAAGTCGAAATAAATTTTATAATTAAACTTCTATAAGCTATATATACCTTGACACATATTGAAACTTATAACCTATATTTACACATTCGCATCAGACAATTTTTCTTTAAACTTTCCTATAAAACGGGGTATTTTCATGATATTAAAATAATGGTAGCTCCTCCCTCTTATGAAAGGCTTTCGTAAATATTTTCCTCGATAGTTTCCCCAAATTTATATATCAGTAAATATCATTCAATATACGGATTTATTATAAAATGTCTTACGATCTAAAAAAATATGGGCAACATGATATAAATGCATTTTCTGTAATGTAGAAGCCACGCCTTTAGTCAATGATGGGTTTTCAATAAAAACGAGACTTCTCGTATCACAATAGAAACGCTTATTTCTTAAATACGAGAATTGTCGTTTCCTGATGCCAATGTGTTAAAACTTATTACACATGAAGTTATTTTCTAACATATTCTAATACTTGGTCAATTTTCCTGCTGTGGATTTTGCCTTATGATTTAATAGTCATTTTATTTACTATATAAACAGAACAAATAATGCATGCGTTTATATATACGCTGTATGAATGAAAGTAAATAACTTAAAATTTTTAGACAGATATCAACTGCACGGGTTATCATTTATATTATTTAAATATGACTATATCAGGGTTCGCACGCTTTTAAGCCACGCCCCATTTTGTAAGGTCTCTTCCACCAGTAATCCCATAAATCTTCCACCTAATGATTCTTGAATACGATTAGAAAGAAAATGGTCTTTCAATTATACTGGTGGCAGAATCCTTACAAAAAGGGGCGTGGCTTAAAAGCGTGCGAACCCTGCTATATCTAAATGATGCTTAAGTTATATTTTTAACCGAAAAGACCGATTAAATTTTGAGGTGAACATATCAAAATTGGGAAAATTGCAATATTTCTACGCAATATTTATATTTGGAGACGATATCCTACAGCGGATTAGTGGGGATAAATATGGGTGGAGGCAGCCTCCCATAACTAGAAGTTAAGCTCATGAAGCATATGTACAGTCGAAGCAAAGGCAAGCAAAATGCTCTTGTCGCAGGAATGGCTTATAATCTGCTATCTGCTTTCGCAAATCCCTTTTTCGATCAAAATCCGTCCTTTTCGAAATATTCAATAGAAGATTTATTGAAATAAATGTTATAATGTAGTATTAATATTTTAACATATTTTATTATTATTATTATTATTAATACTTTAGAAAGGCTAAATCTAGGTGAACTTTTTTCAAAAAAAGTTACAATCTTTTCTAGTTGAACATATATAATATATGAGACATTTAAGATCTATATTTTAAATAACTTTTCTTTACTTTTTTAATGTACATATTTTAATATGTGATTATAATTTTTCTACATATTTGTATTTGTAATTTAAATTATCTCTCACTGACTCTAATTCCTTTAACGAAATAAGATATTTAAATTATTGTTCTATACAGACAGCATCTAATAAATGAAGCAATAAACATCTAAGTAAAAATAACATAGCATTTTAAAAGTTGTGACTAAATTTTGAAATTTCAATTACTTTTAAAATAAAAAAATATTTTTTCCATTGCATATATTAAAAATAATCAAAATTCATTTAATAATAATCAAGAACAAATAATAAAAATTAATAATAATAATAATAATAATAATAATAATAATAATAATAGTAATAATAATAATAATAATAATAATAATCATGATTTGGAGACTTGAGTTCTCTCCAATTCTCAGTAAACATATTTTTAACAAAGAAGTGTGTTTTTCTACACATACGTGATTTTTTTAAAAATAAAAACATTCCAGGAACAAGACTTGCACTCACCTTGGAATTTCCAAAAAGTCTGGCACCACCATTAATGATAACAAAATTTCTATTTAATTTTAAAACGCAGAATTCGCATCCGCCACGCTTATTCACAAAATTTGCAGATAAATAAGACGAAAAAACTGTTACAAATTTGTGGAAGAACTGTGCGAACCCTGCAGGTATCATGATTTTTCCAAATTTGTATTCCAATACAAATTTTTTTCAATAATTGCTGTCTTACTCAGATCATTTGAATTATATTTGTCACATATATTTAATTAAAAAAATGAATGATATATAAATATATATATATACAGAGGCGTAGCGTCAAGGGGGGCACGGACCACTTTACTACCACTATTTTTATATACTATATTTGGCCTTATTTAATTCATACCGTTCAAAGATTAAATAAGGCTAAATGTAGTATATAATTATACTGGTAGTAAAAGGATCGTGCCCCCCCCCCCCCCCTGACGCTACGCCACTGTATATATATATATAAATGGTTAAGAAGAGATTCTTCGTTACCCTGTTAAACAAAATAAAAATTTAACGAAAGAAGTTATGACTGTATTTTAGTTGTATTGACACGATTCATATGTGGTACGTGTGATAATAAACATATTTATACAAGAAACAAACTAAATATTATTATGAGTTTTTTAAAATATTATTCGTTTTGCATATCTTACTTTCCATCTTAAAATATTTTACAGCATAACGTTTTAACACGTTAACTGCTGTTTATAGACAAATCTGGAGGCCATGATACGATCTGTATTAGCGTGTATCTTATTCAAAATTTGTACCGGAAATAGTTTCAGACCGGAAAAATTCGAATTCAAAAATTTACACATATAGTACTGTTAAAATTTTCTGGTAGGAATTTTGACAAAACGGTTTACCACTCGGCGACTGAGTGTTGTAAGGCAGTTAACGTGCTAAGTTTTAAATTTCAGTTTTTTAGTTTTTTCTTATAAATTTTCAATAGATCTGAATGGAGTTCTGGATGATACTATTTAAAATGACCTATATGCCTTTTTTGCTATAATGTTTTGATTTTTTTTCTAGAAGCATTCAACGAAATAAATATGTTTTGTGCCGGTTTCATAAAAAGATATTATTGATACAATGTCAGTTTGTACAAAGCTGTAATAAAAACTTGAAATTGTTTCAGCATACATGTAAAATATGATATGTAATGAATACAAAATATAACACATTGATATACATAATGATACAGTCAAAACAAGTTTTAAAATTGTGTGCGTTGAAAAAGTAAAAAAGTTAAAAGGCATACATAATATGAAAATTGGTCTTTGTGCAAGTTCGCAATTTAGCGCCTCAATAATATACTAATTTATTTTTAAAAAAATCATTGTAGATGAAGCCTTCGTTCTGGAAAAATGAAAAATCTAAACATTAAAGAATATTTATCCCTAAAATTAGAATAACAATGTTTCAATAAAATATGAGAAGAGAAATTATTTCACTTCTGAACAGAGAATTGAAGAAAAATTAATATTCGGAAATAACAAAGAAGCATAAAAAGTGACATTTATGCCTTAGGTTATTTATTTAAAATGTCATATTTTAAAAAGTTAATAAAATGGATGTATTTTTTATTTGTTTATTTATTTTATTGTTAAATTGATTACATTTTAATGATATTACAGCGAAATCTGATTTTGCAAAATAAGTTCTAGCAAAAGTCTTTCGATTTTACTCTTGAAAGTAACCTAAAAATCTAAACAATCAGAGTTGCCAAGTCTCCGGATTTTTGCACACCAGTAATTTTTTAGAGAAAATGTTGTTCTTTTAAATCGGAGAATGCTTCGATTAAATAAAAAAACATTTTCTGCATTAAATTACTGGTATCCAAAAAGCCGGAGACTTGGCAAGTCTGTAAACAATCATGTGCGTGTTGAATATATTTGTAAAAAGTTGCTAAATGTACCGATATAATATAACATTAATAATAATAATATCAGTCAATTTAATTATTTGCAGACTGCAGAGTGAACATGATCCCTTAACGGAAAAATACTTTAAAATTCACATGTTATTATATTATTTTGTTATATAATATTACTTTACAGATATTTAAAATTGCATTATAATTATTGCACAGTATTAACGATTAAGGAGAAATGTAATCATATTAGACAACAATATACCTAAAATTTGACCAATTTTCTGCATCATATTGTAAGACATATAACAATCACAACACTATATTTTAATTATAATTTTAAAATCACAAACAGATCTTAAATGATTAAAAGCTAATTTGAATAAACAGCATGTGCATTGGTTTAAAACAGTGAAATTAAATGTAGGAGATACAATGCTCAATGTCATGACATACATCTTACAAAAAAGGACTATCTGATGAGATAATTATTGAAAATATAACGAACCATCAAGCTACAATACTGCGTAATCTACAATTGGAATTAAAGCCGAATATAGGATATTTAAGTATATAATTAATAAATAATTGATAAGTATTATTTATTTAATAAATATTTAAAAAAATCTTAAATCACAATACATACATGGGACCATACATTTGAAAGACAAAAGTATCATTATATAAATATATATACCACTTTAAAACATTTTATTTCCTTAATTATTAAAAGTTCCAGGAATGTTAAGAAATAAAAACAGATTAGTATAAAAGAAAATGTATAAAAGTTCTTAATTACATAGAATGCATCGGATAGACATAATTCAAAACTGAATTTGAAGAAATTAAATGCCACTTAATAATCCATTCATTGTAAGAAATTTGCATCTTTACAGCTTGTAAAATTCAGTTTTTGCTTCATCCATTAAAAAAATTAAAATACAAACTTTTTTTTTTCTTTACAGAATTACAAATATATGCATGAATGAAATTTCAGGAAGCTTTAATATTAAAAATATTCACAGCAATAGAAAAATAATTCTTATCAGCAAAAGGAAAAAATGTACATATATTGAAAAAATTATGCAACAAATCATTATCAAAAATTACTTGCGAAAATTCTTATCTTTTGTATGAGCATGTTATTGTGTCTTTAATGATCTACAAAAGGGTTGTTGATAGTTCGACTGAAAAATTAAAAGCAAGTAAATTAATACAAAATGTAATTTAAAACAATAATATTAAAAATTAATATAATGACAATTAAAGAATATTTAAGTCAAGTTCTTCCATAAAGCATGCCAGAAAATTCCTAACTTTATTTTGTTAAGATTAACATTTTTAAAGAGGAATAGAAAGGCTATTAATTTTTTATTTACTTGCTTCAATTACAATATTTCACAGAACTTCTCTTACCACTACTACTAGATCAATCTAGCGCCAGTAAACTGACTGTGACGATATTTCTTCGACTTAATTTGTATATTGTACAGAAATATAATGTAATATTTTAGGTAAAAATAAAACTGCTTTTTAATTCTGGTGTGAATTTATAAATTAATAACTTATGTAGTTATATTGATACTTGTACATTTCTGATGAATATTAAAATGTTATTACGGTGGTGCAACTAGAGTGATGTGTTTCTGAATATTTCCTCATCTGCAGACCTCCGCCTCCCATAGGCCTCTTAATAGCAATGATTGAATTTCAAATCTTAACTGGGTATTATAAGAAAAATTTATAATACAACACAATTGCAGACGTTTACATACTTAGACACCTGTTGCTCTATGCTTGTTAGGATGGTTTGCTACGGCATTGATGTTTCTAAATAGAGCTGAATTGTTGTGTAGCCTGAGAAGCTTACACCACCAACTTACTTCCAGATGAACCCGATATTTTCTATTATATCAAAGAGAAAATGTAATGTTTTTAAATACATTTACATATATAACAAAACCTGTTTTCGCACAACCCATTATATACGGCATTTATTTAAAAAATCTTTTGCATCTTTCAAAAGCGTAATTTTTCTTATCTTTTCGGAGTTTTTGAAAATATTTAATCTTAATTATTATATTGATGAATGGCATCAAATATTATTTTCAAATATAAACACCACTTATAATTTTAGACGAGTTCAGTGAAACAGGATTTTTAACATATTGTTAAAACACAACGCTTTACAAACGGCGTTTTTTTTTTTTTTTTTCGAAAATTCCTTTTCCTATTTTAAAAGCGTGATTTTTTATTATTTTTTCGGTGTGTTTGGAAATATTTATTCTTAATTATTCTGCTGATGAATGGTATTAAATATTATTTTAAAAGACAAATACCGCTTATAATGTTATACGAGTTCTGTCAAAGAGGATACAAAATATGTTGCTGAAACCTATTTATAAAAATATAAATAAATAAAAAAATAAATAAAAAGTGTAGCTATATTGCCAAATTTTGCTGTAGCTTTTTTTTTGCTAGTTTCTAAGTTTAGCTTTTTGCAACATTTGAACAGGAAGAATTCTCAAAAACAAAAAATTCATTTTTCATTAACGATTTTTAACTTTGTGTTCAAGGAAGCTTTGCATTTAAGTAAATCTTCCATTGTTAACAGATGTCGGTCTATCAACAGCCCCAATATTTAGCATTCTGTTGATGCTCTGATACAATATATGTATATATATATATATAGCCAAGAAAAGGTGAAAGAGGTGATTGCAATAACTTTGAAGCAGCGAGAGGCATGAAAAAGATGTAATGGCGAAAAGGACGATGGATTGAACTTTTGACACAAACACGACATTTCCTTTTAAAAATCTGAAATCTGACAACAGTCTTTCGCGATCTACAGCTCAGATCTATATCCCTCTGACAGCAGTGGATAATACATATAAAAAGATGGATTATTAAATAAATGAAATCACAGAAATTATCAGAAAAATAGCCAGAAGACCATTAATCTATGCTTTAGAAATGGAGAATTTCGAAATTATTGTTAGTATCTTTGTTTTTTCTTGTTTTCTTAGTAACTGAGGAGAAAAAAAGAAAAAAATTCTGGGGATGATGACACATGAAGGGTTTGAAGGAATTTTGACACACGAAGGGTAACATGGAAAGTTGATTATTTAAATCAATGATTTGCATCACTATTTAAATTACTGACGTTAGGCTGATCACCTGGCCGAAACATTTGCTGAATAACACCTCAGAACCATGGTGAAATCAGTACTATGCGCTGTAAGCCAGGATCGAAAATGGGTGATAGCGTCGCAGGTTTCATTTTGTATTTAAATCACTGTAAAAATCTGGATTTTAATCAAAAATTCAGAAATTGCCTAAAATTTATGAATTTTCTAATTTTTAAAAATTATTTATAGATATATATCTATAATACTTTATAATAATTTGAGTTATCATGTAGTATACGGTATTTAAAATATCTAATATAGAGTAGCGTTTAGAATTATTTCGTACTTTTGTATTCTCTGAATTATTTATATTTCTAAATTCTCCTCTGAAATTTCCATGTCCTTTGGGTTTTGTCAGCTGTTAGGTAAATATTAGTCATTTCACTCATATGATGATAAGCCAATAATGCTGAAAAGTAATGGACAAACTTCATTTCTATCATGTTATCAGTGATTTGATAATTTCTTTTTGTACAATACGTGGATAGTTGAAACAACCTGTAAGGCATAAACCACAATTCTGGGAAATTGGAGGTCGGAAATTTTTTTTTCCGATTTTATAACTATTTTTCCAATCATCTGACATTCCAGGAGTCAAATTTATAACTCTAGATGATAAAAACTCCTTTATACTGTAGAACTTTCCTGGAAAAGTCCATTTAAATACCCAAAATGTTTAGGCAAAAACATTTAGACAACCAAAACCAAGTTGAAAGTACAAAAAAAAAAGGTTTTCTAAGTAACGTAATGTGATATTTATGCATTGGTGATGGAAATTACCATTTACAACCGAAATTTTATACAGAGGGAAACAATAAGTATAATCCAAGCGTACGTACTCGTGATTAGTCGTGTGCAGTTTTCACTTTATAGTAAGTGTCTGTAACAATATAAAATTCGAGCACCTTTTCAAAAAATCGCTTCTTACAATATTTTAATAGAGTTTTTATAATCAATTCCTTTCAGTACACTGCCAATAATGTCAGGATAGTCTTATTTATTTTTTTTCGTTCCTGGATTTTAAACGGGACTGGAATTTATTCCTACATTATCAATCACAAAATGGAGCAATGGAACAATGTAGATATCTGATTGGAATACCTAGTTGCGTAGCAGCATTACTTCCAGTATATAGGTAAACGACTTGCGAGGCAATAGAGAGCCGTGAAGAAATAAGTAATTAAAATGTAGTAAAGAACAACATAAAAGAAAATAAAAGTAATAAAAGCATTTAATATTGTTTAAAAAAATAAAAGTTTAAACAATGAAGTTGTATAAAAGGTCATTAGATCCAAGAAAATGACAAACGAAACCTACCGAGTGTCGAACCCATAAAAAAAGACTTTTTACAGAGACCATATATTTAAGTTTACAGTTACAAAAAACATTAAAATTTAAGGATTATGAAAGCTACTAGAGATACTTTATAGTTTGTCTTTTTTTAATTACCAAATATTATTTTGAAAAATAATTTTATTACACATTTTTTCTGATATAAATTTTTATCTTTGGAGAATTGCTAGCAATTCTTATTTCGCATTTCTAAAGCACCAATTCAAAAGAAGATTAAAATTTCGAGAACTGAAAATCTTTGAAAACTTTAAGTCCACTTTGAGCAGAGGGAATTATGATCTGAGAAACAAGCTTTGTGTGCCTTCTGAAGAAGGAGATTTCTTACTGTAACGAGGAGTTGGGATCCCTTAGAAAAACATAAATGCGTGTTCTTTACATAATACATTGGAATATATACTTTGTGCCCCTTTGATATGCTATTTTCCGAGCAGTTGTTAACGATTTGAGCATTTTGGAGTTCTCATTCGGGAAAGGGCTTGTCTTTTTTCTCTGATCCTTTTCTTAGTCTTAACGTTTCATTTCAAGAAAGGAGAATGCGATTATATTAAAATACTTTTCGTTCCTATAAAAATATCATTGCGAGACCGAGAATTGTTTTATTTTTTTTTTCAGTTTGGTCAGCAGAAAAAAGATAATCACATATATATTTTTTTCTTTTACTTTTGCAGTAAATCACGTTTTCTTTCGAGCAGAATGTGTTGGGATTCAAGCAAAGATTCAATGTAACATCTAGCTGTGAATAATGGAAGACGATGCATCACCAAAGGCAAAGGAAAAAGGAATAAAATAATTTGTTGTAATGCAGATAATAACCATTTTTCATTGAATAACATAATGATAAAAATATTTTGCATATTTTTCGGTGAAAAATACTTTTAAAAAGAATGCAATATCAAAAGGGAAGCCTTTGATAATATAAAAAAGCAGTTTATATAAAAAATACGATAATATACGTTAGTGTGGTCCAGAGTAGGCCAGCGGGATACCTGTATTTCCGGATAGTATACTTTGCTTTATATAATTGCAGATACAAAGATCCGAAAATAGTGGTATCCTGAATGTTAAACTACATTGGTATATGTAATAAAAAGCGGCTAGTGTAAAAATGAGCAATGTCTTTTTACTGGTATGCAGAGTTGCCAAGTCTCCGGCTTTTTGAACACCAGTAATTTTTTTGAGAAAATGTTGTTCTTTTAAATCGCAAAATGCTCCGATTCAATAAAACAATATTTTTTGTACTAAATTACTGGTATCCAAAAAGCCGGAGACTTGGCAGGTCTGCTGGTATGGTACAAGAAACCCTTACTTAGGACCCATAGATGTGAATGGCGCATTTTCCCCCCTAAAACTAGTAATTTTATTTCATTTTTAAATCTTAATTTAAAAGCAAAATAATAACTGCCTCATTCATAACACAAATTATTTAAATTAACCTTGAACTAACATCATAAGTGTGTTTATATTTTTCCTGAACAGAAAAGTTTCAAGTTTTATCTGATGAGTCGCAATTATTTCCAATTTCTTTGAATTTATGTATACTTAAGAATTTAAGACAGGCAGTTTGATTTTAGGACAGTGTTATGTATATATGTTTTCTTAATTTACACACACATGTCTTCAAAATTGTGTATTAATTCATATTCATTTAGCGAAATATTCAGCAATGCGCAATTAATTTTTGCTAATTATTTTTTGTAAATATTAATGCTAATACAAATTCTTATGTACACAATGGCCATATTCTCATTTACTTTTGCAGATTGAATATGTATATAAATATACTCAAACTCTTTTCGCATGCGTTATTTGTAAAAATGGGATAATTTACAAGTAGCGTCCAAAATCTTTTCTATGATCAGGATCCAAAATTTTAATGATCGGATGCTGAAAATGAGCTACTCAAATACGTACGTTTTTAACTTTCGTACCCTGAATGGGTCTAACCGACCCGTTTGAATAATTGATTTCATTCGATTCGAACCAGAAAAATTTTCATAAAGTAAGTTAAATAAGAGATCGACATACCTAAGTAAAATAAATATGTCAAATATTTTTAAATAAGAATTCTAGTGTCAAATGTTTTTACCAAGGTTGAGTAAAATTTCAACAGGCTAGGAAGGTTAAAAATGAAAGAAAGATCCAGAAAAATGCCTGTATCGCCATTTAAAATTGAAGAAAGCTGTTGTCATACTTGTAAACGATTAGTTATCTCAAGAAAAGTTACTTATCAAAGGTGAGATAGATCAGCGAAATATCCGAATTTTGAAGCAATTATTACTATTGTTTACGGTGCTATACAGTTGCAATTAGGCAGTACATTTTCGCATTATTCTGCTCAGTTTTTTAGTGAGTTTTTCGCGCTGGAAGACGCTCCATAATATTCTATAATCAAGTATTTTCTACTTTGTAAAACGCTTTTTAAAAAATACAAAAAAAAAAATATGTTAAAAATATTTTATAAGTGTAATATAATAATTTATTTATAAAGCAAACATACATAATGAGCTGATGTGTCTGTTTTTTATACATGAATAAAAGATAGATATCCAAGAAGATAGGTTCACAAGCAAAAGTGGCAGATTTAATATATTTATATATATATATATTTTAAATTTTAAATAAGGTTTTTTATTTTACCTTCTAGCGATCAAAAAATTTGCTGACCTACGAAAAAATGTCTCACACATTTCTGAATCTTTATTTGTTTTTTATACAACCACTGGCACAATATCCTTTTTGTAGGCTATTTCGAGCTATAGAAAATGCAATACGAATACTTTGAAAACAAGTGAAGCACAAACACAGTTAAATGTTATTTTATTTATAAAAAGCTTATTTATTGTTTCGGTGTAAAAGTTACGTTTTGAAGAAAAGGCATTTAAATATATGATATTTGTACGACTACCATAAATGTTAATGCTTGTCTTTTCAATCTAATTTAAAATATTTCCTTACGTCACTTAATTAACTGTACAGATACTCTATTCTTCTAACATGGCCTATTTGAAATTTTAATCCGAAACATTGTTTTTTGCTGTTTGATACACTTAAGACTGCATGTAATGAGATACACATTTAAAATGATCTTATGATTATTAGAAATACACGTTTATCAGTAATATAGAAATAATCTATATAGTATTTAAAACGCAAAGCTAAAGATTTTAAGACCGATTTCGATTTATCTGAGCATGCGCAATGAACATTTTAATGGGTTTATTTTTTGTCAATGAACGCCGAAGGCATTATATAATAAGTCTGATCAGATGAATGGAAAAAAAAATCGCAAGTTGAAAAAAGCGCCCTTTTGCAACTGGTAGTATTTATACATGCTGGAAAATGCAAATGTTACACCAGAAAAATCACTAAGAGAAATTGCTAAATTTTAATCCAAACAATAACCACGGAAAATTGATCAAGCGCCAAATCTCAATTGAAAACACGCGTAGCTGTAAAGTTAGTGCGGATGATTATGGAACTTATGAATTATTAGTAGCTATTCTTTTGTCCTGCAAACTTTTCCTTTTACACTTCGCCACAGCTGAGTTCAGTGGTGCTCATGTACAAAAAATTTCATATTGTGCGGCTGCACCGCAGTTCTGTTTTGTCCGCTGGCTGCATAAGAGTAAAGTAGCTCTAACTTGTGCAAACAAATTTAATACGTACTGCGTACGCTCTAAGCATAGCCGCTGTGATGAACGCAGTGGAAAACTGTTTTGATGTTCTTTCGTTTTAAAGAAAAGTTGATCGAAGTCGAGATGCCAGAGTGATCTTAGGTGTCAGAAAAGTAAATTCTGGAACTCCAAAGGGAATCCGAACCCTTCTCGTAGTATAATATATTGCATTGTTAATTTTCTGATAAAACAGTTGAATAATGAAAATGATGTTTTCTTTCTGGTTGAAAAGTTATCGATTTTTTTTTAATTAATATTATTTAACATCACCAAAATATATTTTTATTAATGATTTTGTATTTTAAATTTTAAATTCAAAGCTTTGCCGTGTAATTATCGATTAAACTAATTAAAATGTTTGTATATTTTTTATTATAGTTAATGAAGCAAATATGCTCAGAAAAGTAGGAGTTTATTTTACGTAATAGAAGAAAAACAGAAAGAAGGGAAAATATTTATATAAGAAAGTTGTGCTATCTATTGGTGTCTTCAAAAGTTCCTTTATTTGTAAAAGGTTTAAGAAAAAAACTGGGCGTTGCTCTTTTTTGGATATGAAAACTGAATTCTCTTGAAAATTTATGTTCTCTGTATCCTTGTAAAAATAGATAATATGCAATCAGTCCCCAGCTCCATCATAAAAGGAGAGGTTTTTATTTGTTTTAACTATTAGTAACAAATATTCTGTAAAAATGTCTGACTTTTGAATAATGTTATGAATATTTTTTCTGAGGAGCCTTTAAGTCCTTTTCCATCATATCAAGTTTTGATGGGTAATGTCTAGTTTATTTATAAAGCTGCGAATAATTTCCCATTCAAATATATACAATGCGCTGGTGTGTCAATTTATTATCCACGCATTAAAGAGACACGTTCACAAACAAAAAAGCAGTTATAATACGTGGCGGACTATGAAATAACTGGATAGATATTATTAACTTTCTTCCATTTCGAATATAGAAATGAAAATTGATTTAAAAACGCTGTTGCATTTGCATTACAACAATTTTTTGTAAGAGTAGGTGAAGATATTTGGTTTAAACAATAAAGCAAAAACATTGAGCAAGCATCACAAAACATAACTGATGCTTTGGTAAAGTGTCATGTGATTCACTAGTGTAAAGATTTTATAAGAGGGAGAATCTCTGCTTGAACCATTAGGCCCACATTGCTAGAAAGTAATTATTTTTTTACCCGACATTTATGCGACATGGGAACATCATTTATAAGATAAAATACACTTTTTTTGATTTTCATTTTCAATAAATTCCTGGCTCTTTAAAAAATAACCAGGTTTGTGGTCCCAATAAAGATGAAAGAAACGCATGAAAAATAATTTATGGCTTTATCAGCAATTCTAAATGTATAAACTGCGATTGTGCTGTCTTTTTTTTAATGTAGGGTTTAGCTGTTACTTTGCTACCTCGTGCAGTGACTCCTATTCCATTTTACCTATGTGTCGCGTTTCCGCTAAAACATTTCGCGAATTAATACGATTTATCTGATTCGGTTTTGCTAAATTTGCCACGGAAACCTTTAACTTCGGTTGCATTCTAAAATGTTCACGTTTTTAAATACGTCTAATCGCTAAAAGTGACCATGGAGGACATCGCCCAGCTTCGCCAATTGCTACTGTCATTCTTGTAACATCAACTAGGCACATAAACAATTTGGCAACTGTCATTATGGTCTGATAGTTCTGATAATATCTCTAAATTCTTTAAATTCATGCATAATATATAACAATAGAAACAGGAATAATATTGCCAGTCCTTCACAACTTGCAGCCAGTTATTACTGATTCAATATGAGTATTTCAAGAAGAAAATTGTCTAACAATTTGTTGTAGAAATTTATAATTACTAACTCCGTTAATTTTAATTAAGTAATTTCTATTTTTGAAGAAATAGTTCAATAAGTTTATAACTGTATATATATATGCATTTATATTAACTTACGTTATTGAACATTCATAATTTACAAAAATATGGGGGATAATCAAAATATTCAATTTGCAGAAAGTTTACTTAGAACAAAACAATAGGTATAATCCAAGCGTACGTGCTTCACCTTGGTTTTAAACAAATTTTAATTTTTAAAATTATATAGCAAATAAAAGTCGCGCTCGATTTTGAAGAATCATCCGATCGCAAAATAAATATATACAACATTTCCATAATTAATGCATCACAAATTATGATTTTCTAGCAAAAAAGTTTTTTACGAAGGAATTATTTATTTAAGCATTTGGATTTATCAATTTAAAAAAATCTAACTGTGTTAGAGAAAAGATGAATAAAACTTTTACATGTAATAACAGATGCAAGTTGTTTATAAGTATTTGAACATATAAAGCACCACACTGACTTATTATTTCCAAAAGCAACTGGAAACCAAGATTCCGTATAGAACCTGGTCCCATTACAAATTGTTCTTATCCTTTCAATAGCGAAAACTGGGCCTCCTCGCCCTAAATTTGAATCAACGAAGAAAATGAAAACATTTGACAACGAGATGTTTTTAAAATCTAGAAACAGTCGTAGAAGCTAATGATCGCATCTCACCCACTGGAGAAGGAACAACTTTCATGCTGGGGGGATAGAACACCAAGACGCTGTTCGTTGAGTGAACATGGCGCAGAACGTACTCGATCACTTCATTTTGGCAGTGGAGCTGGCTTCTTAATCACCCGCCCCCTCTCTCCCTTCCTTCATCTGGACATTGGCCTGTAAAGGATCTGCAGTCCTCTGGCCGTCTTAGCTTTGTCCATTTTAAGGTTCGGGCGGGTCCTCATCATTATGTCTTTATTCCAGTTTTATTCGTCTGACGCTGAATCGCCATTAAATAGCATGCAGTGTTATGGATATATGAATGATAATTTTCTATGTATAAATTTTACCCAGGTTAAACATGGAGTATCAATAGAAAAATAATTGAAAAATAAAATTCAGCGACATAATGCGCATATAAAGATTGTTATATGAATACTTAATGAAGTTAGCTGAAGAAAATCATATAAAATATCAAATTAATCTTTTAAAATTTTAAATTAATCTAATCCAAAATATTACAAAAATTAAATTAAATTTTCTGAATGTATATTAGGTTTTATATTTTTCATTATATCAGCTTACTAAGAAAATTTAAATTACCGGAATATATTAAAGTTGACTATATAAATAGCTTTCGTCATTCTGTGATACCACTTAGTAATTTACTCCAATTTAATATTTGATATAATAATACATTATTGAAAGATAAAAAACAAAAACAAAATACATAAGAGTGTAATGAATGTTGAGGTCAAAGAAAATTATTGTTTAATATTACTATCATATGAAAGCACACAATAATACATTAGCAGAAACTTAATGTATTTTAACATCTGAATTGTATTTCAATTCTACAATTTCATTACAAAGTTATCGGCTTTAAAATTATTTTGATGTTAATATAAAATCTTAATATATCTGAATATATATAAAAAAATAATAATGTTCATTCATATACCCGATAACAGTTTGATGGGAAAATGAAATCTCTCAAAGCTGTCTGATCTCCGCATTTTGCCTGAGAAGCAGAGGGCGTGGTCTGAGCAAATCTGGGCGTGATCTTAAAACCTTTCCATGGTCGGGAGAGTGAGAGCAGGGATATAGAAGTTTATTTAGCTCTCTTCATGACACACTTCCATGTAACTCGGGTCCCTGAGGACGTCCTTGATCATGTCTTTCAGCATGTTGTATCGCGGAAAAATCGGATACATCCTAGCAGCGCGATAAGAAAGGTGTAATGTATGTACAACCAGCCTCAAATTGGCATACTTCTTTAGAAGCCGGTATAAGTCGTTTATGAGCAGAGTGTTCTCTTCTTCTATCTGCTGAACTGTAGCAGCTGAAAAAAGAAATAATAATATTCAGTAAATTATATATTCATTAATTAATTCATTAATTATTAATTTTCTATTTATTATTCAGTAGTTTAATAAATATAACAAAGCATGCGGCATTGTAAATTATATTTAAAAAAGCTCGTCTGTGCACGTAAAACAGGCAGAGCCGGATTATCACAACGCAAAATTACCACAATACCTGATTACTTTAGGCATACTCGCACCACTACTTTTGAATAGTAATCGTCGCCTTATTTAGACGCAAAATTTCTCTCATAAATAAGGCGTAAATTACTAATACGCAGAAGTGGTGGAAATACATCCACCATTATTTATCAAAAAGTAAATTTCGGTTAAAGTATGACAGAAATTCTGTGCTTATATAAAGGAACAATGACTAATCAAAAACAGGGCTGGAAGTTTGCCTTTGTAGTATACCCAACAGTGTTGTCATTTTAAGTCATTTTGTTTACTTTAAACATCTACCAGAGTTTCCGAATAGTAATCTACGTTTTATTTAATCGCGGAATGCACATAATTAAATGAAGTAAGAAGTTCTTAGAAATTCTGGAAGATGTCGTGAATAAAAAACGTGTAAAATTGATAACACATAATTGATAATCCGTTTATGCTAATATTAAGAGAAACCAGGGATGAGATTTCTCCGCTTTTTTGCATACCAATATAATCTTAGAGAAAACGTTGTTGTCTTAAATCGCAGAATGTTCCAATTAAATAAAAAAAAACATTTTCTGTAAGATTATACTGGTATGCAAAAAAGCGGAGAAATCTCATCCCTGAGAGAAACAGACATTTCAGGTAACATAGATGAAATATTTCCTTCATTCAGTGCCGAATGAAAACCGAATAAAGTAATGGTACAAAGAAAGTAGCCCTTCATTTCTTTCCCAGTTTTTTTATTCTTAGTGAAAAATCTGTAAACTGAACATGAAGTTGGTGGAGTAATGAAGTTTTATACTTTTATACTAATTTAATTAGCAACGCCAGGCAAAACAACCCGCGCTAAAGAAGGCCGATATATTCTGCCTGACGTACAGAGAATAGATGAAAATCGTTTTAAATTTCAAACTCTAAAAGATGTCGGGTGTCCCAAAAATGACTGATGGATTTTAAAATTTAATAACTTGCAAAATGTGACAGATATGAAAAAAATTCTTGCAGGAGGGTTATGTATGATGTCAGGAGTTTTCTTACTGTGATTCTTGATTTTAGTTCGAATTTCAAATAACAGATGGCGCTGACAGCGATTGGCGCTCAGTCGAGGCCGAAACTGACGTCATTCAGAATTGATGCACCGCCCCCTGAATACTACGACTGCGCGCTGAGAAAAATGGTGGCTGCCGCAGGCGGATATTTCTTCATTTCAGCATTTGACCGATCACTCGAACTTCAACAACAATAATTTCTAAAAGTTTTCTTCGCCTAGTTTTTCTGAGATCAAATAAGACAAAGAAAATTTTTAGATATTATTGGTATTAAATTTTGAGGGACCGTAGAAACACTGAAAAGAAAAATCCGCCTGCGACAGCCGCCATTTTTGTCAGCGCGCAGGCCTAGTATTCAGGGGGCGGACCATCGATGCTGAGTGACAACTGTTTCGGCCTCGACTGAGCACCAATCGTTGTCAGCGCCATCTATTGTTTGATATGCGAACTGAAATCAAGAATCACAGTAAAAGAACTCCTGACATCATACATAACCATCCTGCAAGAATTTTTTAAATATCTGTCACCGTTCGCAAGTTATTGAATTTTAAAATCCATCAGTCATTTTTGGGACACCTGGTACATTTTGCAATACATTTTCATGACGTGTAACAAGTAATTCCAAAAAGTGTTATGGATAGAATTAAAAAAAAAACTAGTCGCTAGAACGTATATGTCCCGAACCCGTCATCAAAGTGTTAATGTATCTTCAGAACGGTTAAATTGCATAATAAACCATTATTTCGGATAAGAAAGGTATACAAAAAATTGAATCTACCGTAATTTCGCGCGTATACGCCGCACCTCAGACAATTCGATTTCCTACCAGAATTTATTTTAAATAAATTGTGACTTATGTCTGCTTAGCACTTATTTGACTTCTTAGTTTCAATAAAATTTCCGGTTTGAAAAAGACTTAACTATGGTGCGGCGCATACGCGCGAAATTACGGTACTTTGGCTTAACTCCTTCAGGATGGGTGTCACTTATGCATTCCATATACGGTCCGTATTTTTAGTTATTTTTGTACCAGAATATTTTAGTCGTAATCTTTGCTTTGTATAAATATATAATTCTTGTATTAAATAAGACAAAAAATACTATGCAGGATTACTGGTAAAAAAAAATTAATGTATCGTTAAATGCTATACAACTTCAAGGCGTTAAATATTGTTAACGTTCTACAATTAATTGTTTGATATAGTATACCTTTGCCATACAATGCAAATTTGATCTTTTCTAAATGATTTTTTTTTCAATTAAACCTACTATCACCTTTCGATGAATAATAAATTAATGGATAAATCGTTAAACCGATCTATCGCTATTGGTAAATCGGAAAATCAATTAGAAAAACGTAGAATGTTCTTCACATGAGACGCCTGATAGAATAGCTGTGACTCTGTGCGATACCATACCATAAATCAATGAATGGCGTTTCCAGAATATCATAGATTGAAAGATTTACTATTATAAAAAAATTTATTTCATAAAAATGTAATTTTACAATCATCTGATAAAACGTATGTAAAAAATAAGCAAAAGATTATTTTTAAGAATGTTTTTAGTTAAATTATGTAAAAAAAAAAATTAAATATAAGTATAAAATAAAGGTACTATGTATAATTTATAGCATATTTTATTCTGTAGGTTAATTGTTTGCTTTTCACTCTTAAAAAGTGGTAACTTTCTTTGAATATTCTTCAGAATTCCTTTTTACCGAATTAAAGCATACAGTAATTCTTTTAAAAAAGGTTATCTAAAACCTTGGCCCCAGAATTTGAATTATTTGAGATGATATTGTGTACTGATATTTGCGTTAAGTAAATATATCAGATACTTTCTAAAAGGAACGCTAATACTTAAGGAAAATAAGTGTCAAAATTCTCATGCTTAAACGGGAAACATTACCCCAAAATTGTCAAAATAACGATTTTTTATTATAACCTACAATTATAACATAAAATCTAAATTTTATGTACACGTGGTTAAAAAGCGTAAACTGCAGCTTTAATATTAGTATGCTTATTATTAATATGTACAGGATTGCTGTTCAAGCGGTTTCTTTTCAAAAATTAAAACTTTAAATGGCTTTTTTCTCAGTATTCTTTTTGTTATTTTGTGTTTTAATAAAGCTAAGAGATTGTTGTATTTGAGATAGAGTTTTTGTTTCTATATGCTCTTTGTCAAGCATGAGTTTAGCATAATGTTTTTTCGTTATTTTTGATCAATAAAATTATATGAAGAAGCGTTAGATTTCACCCTTTTTAACACTTTCCAACCTGGTTGAAAAGTGTTTATAACTTCGGTTTGTCTGGCCGTCTGGCCGTCTGCCGTCTGTCCGTGCTCTAACTCCCGAAAATAAGCTCGGATTGCTCTACAATTTTTATATGTCATTGTCGTTATCTATAGCATGTTCCCTATTTCAACTGAAGTGTGTAGCACTTATAGTTGTTTTACAGGGACACTCAAAAGAATTCCGTTACATTATGGTCTATGGGGAAAAATCATTTGCGGTTCATTTTAATGATGTTACACAATTTCCAACACATCGTAATTGATATATATCACTAAGGTGCATTACAAGAAGCTTAATATGGAATAGGGTGTGCATAGCACTTATACAGGGTAGCCAGTGGTCAGGGAAAAATACAGTCAAAAAAAGTGATGAACACTAGTATATTCTTATAGAAAAATTTATGTTGATTATTCGATGAAATAATCTATTTGAATTTTTCTATAAAAATATACTGGTAGTTAACATTTTTTTTTGTATTTTTCCCTGACCACTAGCCACCCTGTTATAGTTACTTTACAGGGACAGTCAAAAGAATTCCGTTACATTACGTCTATGGAGAAAAATCGTCTGCGGTTTATTTAAGTAATGTTTCACTATTTTAAACGCATTGAATATTATATATATCCCTAAGGTGCATTACAAGAGGCTGACTACAGAATAGTGTGTGTACAGCAGTCATCGTTCATTTACAGGGACACACAAAAGAATTCTCTACTGTCTGTTAACAATAATTCCTGGAAGTGCATTTTAAGTTACTAAAGGCGATTTTAAATTTAACTCACTTTTTGTTTATTACGTTGTGTGTATAAATTCTGTAAATCATAAACAGGGAAACACAAAAGTTCGCAAACACATATCCTTTATTGGCAGAAACTTCAGAAGGAGAATTTTAAACTGTGCTACGCGTTTCTTAACTGAACTAAAATTTAGCATCCTATGTAGTATATATACAAATCTATAGATCATATACAGGGCTGAATAAAAGTATTCAGATATTTTTCCGAATATTGTATATGTTAGAAATAAATGTTGAAAATTGCTGAAATTACGTTTATAAATATGTTATGCGTTTTCCAAATTGTTTACTTCAATGTTATCTTTCAGCTTATTAAACGGTAATGATTTGTAAAATTATTTTGGAAGCGTTGGAAAGTTTTACATAATCTATGCTTGACGCATGATTTTTCGTTCTTGTTTACTATATATGCAATATACAGTGACTTCTCACTTATACGCGATGTTCAGTAATTACTTTTTCGTACCACTATTTTAAAAGAGTAAAATTCGATTTATAAATTCTGCGATTAAATAAGGAGAAAATTACTTTAAAAAGAAACTGGAGCCGAAAAATAATTACCGTGTATCGCGTATAAGTGAGAGGTCACTGTATGTATGTATATATATATATATAATAAATCTTATATTAGTTCTATCTAAAAATCCATAAACAATCATGCGTAGCATATAAAAAAAATAAAAATAAAAATTGTCAATTAAAAATGCTAATATATAAAAAAGTAGTGGGAATTTGAAATTTTCTTAAAAATTTAAATAAATGTACAATTTAAAAAGTTTTTTTTTTATAAATGTGTTTTAATTGAAAATTAAAATTCAGTGCAGTATTAATTTTATCATAACTCTTAAAATAAAAATATCTATATATAATTAGAAAATATCGTTTTCCTTTAACAGCTAACAGTCTTTATTTGTTTTTATTAAAAAAAAAAAACTGTAAAATTTTTAAATACGGAGCTAAAATTATAAACATTGTTGCATTTATGTTATCAAATATGACAATTTTAATATATTTAAGTTTTTTTTATTGTAATAAATTTTGACATATGCATATCCGCACTTTTCTATATGCTGTGTATCCAACACAGTTTGGGCCCCACTAGTGGCTGAGAGGTTCTGCTCACAAAGCTGGTAGACGGAAGGTGCTGGTTTCAAACCCCTGTCGCGCTTGCTGACGTAACCGTTCGGAGTTTTCCGTGGTTTTCTTCGAACCTTGCCGTAAATACTGTTTAGGATCCCTTAGAAAGACCCCCACGGAGGGCACTCCTCCCTAGTGCCTATATCCCTCGAGTAGATTATCGGCCGTCATAAAATTAACCACCACAGTTCGGGTCTGTTCAAACTCGGGTTACCTGATTCGATTGCAGATTTTTATAAAAATCAAACTTTCAGCAATTAAATAAATACATACGGTAAAATATATTTACCCGACGCGACGCCCATAAGGTAAGTGTAAAATCTAGCTACGTGACCGGATGCAGGAATCTAATACGAATCGACAAGTAGAAATAAATACAACCGGTCTGACTCAGGTCATCTTCGTGTAAAATCTATTTACCGGACTAAATCTAAATCTAAACCTAAACTAAACTCAAAATCTCGTTACCCGAACTGAGGCAGGATTATGATCCGAACCCGAGTTCAAGCAAAAACTAAAATAAATAAATAAAATACATGAACCGAAATAAAATAATAATGAAAATGAACACTCGACCGGTCGTGCAGGGGGCGGATAAAATTTAGTTATCCGGCTTTATGTCGCATTGTTATCGAAACTGGACATGTAGTAAAAACATTAACGCCAATCGGGTCGGGATATCCTTGCGACATGTTATCTGACCCGATAGCGGATTTCTAAACCAAATCAGACCTGCAGAGAATAAAATATCCGACCAAACTTTTTCGGGTCCAATTCGGATAAAATCTGGTCACTCGAACAGATGCAGAATCATCAGAAAAATCATAGTTTTCATATTGAAGTCAGTTATACTGTGACTTAAGAAATTGGTTACAGTGTAATAGCCACTTCCCAGTAGTATTTACTACAGCTAAACCATTTACTTCATGTTTTAATCGACTCTATCTCTAGTCTCTATCGCTTCTTCTCTTATTCCAAATTTCTTCACCCATTTTTAAATATATCTTTTTAATTGCTATATGTAATCTTAAATTTTACTTTTAATTGCTATAAGCAATCTTTATTTATTTTAATTGCTATAAGCAATTTTTTACCTTCCCCCAACGGCTCACTTTGAAATGACATTCAACTCACACTCGACTGGGCGTAAAGTTGCTGCAACTAGGAAGCCCTGAACCGGCATCAACTGTTCCGGACTGTTCCGAGTGTAATAGCCACAGTAGAGAAAAAAAAAAAAAAAAAAAAAAAACCATAACATCGCCCGAATTTTTTCATTGTCTGTACAATTCTCTGAATTTAGACACCAGTATTTTGTAAACGTTTTATAATTTTAAAAATATAGAGCACAATATATAATACAAAAATATAAAAGCACAAATTGTGCTTATTAGTTGCTAAAATCAGTGTAAAAATTGTTTTAAACTCATAAAAGAGCTAAAATCCTACATGTTTCGGCTTTAAACTTAAAGCCATCATCGGGGAAGAGGAACAACACAAACGACTACTGATCTTTTAATTTTCGACACGAGAAAATTGAAATCAACAGTATGGAAAAATTTAAATAAAATAAGCGGGCGCTCTCTGTTGCCAAAGAGCGAAAAACAAAACAATGAATTAACAAGGGGTTAAAAATGTATTCCATAAACTAGGTATGTTGAAAGAAAAGTTATCATTACAAATACAATCTTTTCTCATTTTAATTTCCAATGATTCCCTAATGGCGGCTTTAAATGGGTTATTGAACCTATGGATAATTCATGCTTTATCGAAATTAATTACAGTATCATTATTTTTAGCGTAAAACCGGGAGAGTGCAGTGGATAACTTTCCAAATTTTATGTCATTTTTATGCTCTTTTAACCTTTCCAAAAACTTTCTTTTAGTCATACCAATGTAAAAAATTATACTATTATTATTTAAGCTAATGGGTATTTCATAAACACCTGCGAATTGATCAGGGGGGATAGGATCTAATTTACATGAAACTAAGTCAACCAATTTTCTGGGAGGGACAGCAATAAGATGGATATTGTATTTACGGAGGGCCCTTTTAATCCTTTCAAATATAATAGGTATATATTGGAATTTACGATAGTTTGGTTTATTATTGCTAGGGACAGTATGCTGAATTAAATGGCCATTGAATTTTTCTATAATTTTCTGTACGTGATGAGCGGGAAAACCATGGTCAATGGCGATATCTCTGATAAAATTAAGATTAATATTCAGATTTCTAAAGGAACTATTCTAGCTAGTTTAGATATTGTGTCTCTTTACTTATCTATTGATACAAATGAAGTTGTACAAAATATTAATTTGGAAATTGATAAACAAAATAATTTAAGTGATAGCGTAAAAACATCTCTAAAGTCAGGACTTAACCTTATCATTAATAACAACGTTTTCATGTTTAATAAGAAATTTTACAGACAAAATAAAGGAGCACCTATGGGATCTCCTATTTCCGGTCTGTTGGCTGAATTTAAACTTAGACCGATGGAGGAATTTATTTTTAAAAGTTTGAATTTAACACCAGAAGTTTGGCTAAGATACGTGGACGATATCTTTATCACATGGAATCATGGAAAGCAAGAACTACTATCTTTCCTCTCAAAAATAAACGAAATAGATGAAAATATTAAGTTTAGGTTGGAAATAGAAGAAAATTCATCACTACCGTTCCTGGATATTCAATTAATTAAAGATGACAACAACCTAAAACATAAAGTCTATCGTAAACCGATGAGAAGTAACACAATAATCCCATTTAATGCCTCTACAACTTTCACTTATAAGATTGCTGCCTTCAATTCATTCATCAAGCGTGCTTTTCTGGTTTGTTCAAGTGAATTCATCCAAGCAGTGGCGTAGCGTCAGGGGGGCACAATCATTTTACTACCAGTATAATTATATACTACATTTAGCCTTATTAAATCTTTGGACGATATGAATTAAATAAGGCCAAATATAGTATATAAACATTCTGGTAGTAAAGTGGTCCGTGCCCCCCTTGACGCTACGCCTCTGCATCCAAGATGAACTTAATTTTATCAGAGATATCGCCATTGACCATGGTTTCCCCGCTCATCACGTACAGAAAATTATAGAAAAATTCAATGGCCATTTAATTCAGCATCCTGTCCCTAGCAATAATAAACCAAACTATCGTAAATTCCAATATATACCTATTATATTTGAAAGGATTAAAAGGGCCCTCCGTAAATACAATATCTATCTTATTGCTGTCCCTCCCAGAAAATTGGTTGACTTAGTTTCATGTAAATTAGATCCTATCCCCCCTGATCAATTCGCAGGTGTTTATGAAATCCCCATTAGCTTAAATAATAATAGTATAATTTTTTACATTGGTATGACTAAAAGAAAGTTTTTGGAAAGGTTAAAAGAGCATAAAAACGACATAAAATTTGGAAAGTTATCCACTGCACTCTCCCGGTTTTAAGCTAAAAATAATAATACTGTAATTAATTTCGATAAAGCAAGAATTATCCATAGGTTCAATAACCCATTTAAAGCCGCCATTAGGGAATCATTGGAAATTAAAATTAGAAAACATTGTATTTGTAATGATAACTTTTCTTTCAACATTCCCAGTTTATGGAATACATTTTTAACCCCTTGTTAATTCATTCTTTTTTGTTTTTCGCTCTTTGGCAACAGAGAGCGCCCGCTTATTTTATTTAAATTTTTCCATACTGTTGATTTCAATTTTCTCGTGTCGAAAATTAAAAGATGAGTAGTCGTTTGTGTTGTTCCTGTTCCCCGTTGATGGCTTTAAGTTTAAAGCCGAAACATGTAGGATTTTAGCTCTTTTATGAGTTTAAAACAATTTTTACACTGATTTTAGCAACTAATAAGCACAATTTGTGCAATTTGTATTTTTAAAATACTAGTTAACAGTGTAGTGTCCAAATGGATTCAATCGTTTTATAATTTAAAAAAAAAAACTCTCCAAAATGGAACAACATTTCCAAGTGGGCCAAATGTTTTTTCCAATCTTTTCTGGTAGCGCTGACATCTTGACGCTACTGAAACCTACAAAGATTGCATGCGTACTCTGTGATGATATGTATATCAAGCAAAGTGATGGAATTGCACTATAATTTGGTCAGAGGTACCGCAAGCACTGTCAGTCATTTTTGAAAATAAGAAGCGGCATGCTGAGTGTCGGACTTACACAATAGACATAGCCGGCCAACTTTTACGCTTATTTTGTTAAAACTAAAATTTAAAAAAAATGGACTTATATAATCGCTGATTTGGTAATTAAATATAATAAAATATACTATTGAATTTTAGTGTTGAGACAAAAGCGGTACCAGTTGGCAACTATGTAATACCGATTTCAAGCTGACAAACTTCCACTTGTTTTCAAGACATATAAATATTTTTGAACCAGATTTTTTATTAAATGAAATGTAACTTATTTTTATAAAATACAGCATTTATTACGTAAAATTTCAGGTTCAAAAATATATTTATTTTAGTTGAAAAAAAAGTAAGACTGGCAATTACGTATGCTGTAGTTTTCAATATTTAAGTAGATTGTGAACTTTATTTTCTATACAAAGATTTTTTTCCCTTCACATCCCTTACAGTTAAAAACTGCAGACCCTTACAGTTATTTAAATCCTTTACAGTTCTGACCATTCGTTCAGTTACACTCTGTATAAACTGTACACATCTCCAGGGCTTGATTGCAACCGGAGCAAACTTCCACCAGTAAATTTGAATAGAAATTTTCTCCCTATTCAAGAAGAATATCTGTTATAAATAAGGAAAAATTTGCTATTTCTTTTTATGTCTTAAATTCGCCCTAGAGATAATCAGGACCTGCACATTTCATGGGTTTCCAGAACATTGAAAGACTACAAACATATTTCTTGAAATTACCTTCTATCCGAGCTTTCCTTTCTTTCTCCCGGGCCTCTTCCTCGGCTTGCTTGGCCGCCTGGTCCTTTGAAGGTTCCCCTTGGGGCCTCGTGTCCGAAGACTTTTCTAGAACAGCACACGCACGTAGCACGTAGGCGTTTACCTAAATAAAGTGAAACATATATCAGAGGCTACAATGAAACAAATAAATTTTTTTTTGTAAAAATACAAAATACTGTTTATACATTTTTAAAATGACGCAAGTGCTGATAACCGAAGGGGCGAAATTCCACCATTATTTTAGAATAGAGAATTTTGCATCATTTAAACGCGTAATTTTTGTCTAGAATGAGTAGAAAAATACCGCCATTCCCAGCATAAAAGCCGCGGATAAAATAAGTCTGTTTCAAGCCAGAAATTTTGGTTAATAAATGGAGTCAAACAGGTAAGAAGTAAAAATAAGTTACTTTTTTTTTTGGATCTAATGGAAAATTTTTATTTTATTTACTTTTGTACTCTTTATTATTAAACTTCGATTTCATTATTATATTTTTAAATATTTTAATTTAATTCTTTACTTTTTAAATTTCTCACGGTCCACTATTTGCCTCGCAAGTCGATTACTTTTAACATGGAAGTTCAGTTGGTACGCAACTAGGAATTCCATTCTGCTAACTACATTGTTACATAGATCCATTTAAATTACATACTTATTTAATAACATTTCTAGCCAGAATGAGATTTATTTGAGCCGCATCATAAGCGTGGAAATTACGATACTATTATAAATTACTAGTAGAAGTTTGCCCCTACGCTAATACATCTAACGTGGGAAATGTGAAAATACGTCTGTTGGATATATGTAATTCCTCCAGCGGGCGGTACGTTTACATTTTATGTGTTGCATTATTTTTCAAAAAACATACACAATATTCCTATTTTTACAATTAGTCTATTACGCAGATAAATACTTTTGATTAGAACCAATACCATTATTATATACATTTATTTATAATATAAACACGAACAGAGAAAATAATTTTATTATATAATGAAACATGCTAAAGTAACGCCCACAGGCGGAGCTTCCTGTTTGAAAGATGAATACTTCCCGCATAACATTTGTTAATGAAGCTCTGAAACCACGTCATATTTAAGGTCTCAATTCGGAGGTATGTGAATGGATGACTACTTTGTCATTACTCCGTTTGTACCCCACCGTTACCAGTTTGCTATTTTTTTTTAATTCAGACTGCTTGAATTGCTTTAGATTGCCACCTGTGTTTTGAAGTAGAAAAATCCTCTTATACTTATATGTTCAATAGCTGTATTTATATATTTCACTCAAAACTGTACATGGTTATATGATCTAATTTTTTCATGCTAACATATTTATATATAATATGATGACTGTTATTTTTAATTAAAAAATATATTCTCGTGCCCAAAGTATTGCAATTATGGAGCAATTTTTGTATTTTATAAGCATCATTTTGATATATGCACATATAAAAGAACCGTGAACGATACAAAAACTATTTTTAAAAGTTAAAATGATATTACTTTCTTGAATAACTATATAAAGCTGCCTACCTTTACAAACGGTACAACACGGGAGAAGAACAGCAAGAAGGTACACAAACTTTTGATTTTTGGATGGTAAAATTACACAAAGAGATACAAAAATACATGATAAATCTGTAGATCCCGTGATATTATTTGTTTGGAAAATTGTGCTTTAGAATTTGACAGCTGGTACAGCAATACATTAGAATTTAAACCTGATTTTTAAAATCCTTAAGTTAGCAGTATGCCTAAGCAATATTTAATTTAACACTTTAACCGCCGCAAAGTGGCGAATTTTCTGTAAATCTGGGGCGAAGCTCAAATCCCTGTCTACTTTTATGCGTTTCCTCTGAAAATAAGCCAGTATTTCAGAATGGAGAATTAGTTGTCTAAATGTTATGAATTAAAATTTTATGAAACATAAATCTCACGTGGTACCGCCATTTTAGAAGTTAAAATGATTAACTTGGTAAAGTTAATATTACCGTAATTTCCGGTGCATTAGCTATGGCTAAAATAAACCTGTTTCGGACCAGATTTTCTTAAAAAATAAAGTGTAACTTATTTACTTGGTACTTATTTGATTTTATTTACATAAAAGTTCTGTCTCAAAATCAACTGTATTTAGCGCGCTTATACTCCAGAAATTACGGTACAGACATTTTTGACGCTTTAACAACTTCGCGACTAGCGATTGAGGATCAATACTCGGACTGTTCTTCCAAGCTTATATAGATTAATATTCCATATTTTCTCTTTCTGATTTTCCTGGTTTCTTCTTTTCACTTTCCGCATGCAAAAATACTACCAGTCGCAGGAGGGCGCTTTTTTCAACTTGCGAAATTTCTTCCATTCATCTGTACAGTCTTATTAAATAATGGCTTTGATCTCAACACAAGTATTCCGCAAACTTTTTCGGATGACCCAATAAATATTACATATAAATAACACACATTTTATTTTGAAAAAAAAAATCTCATTAAAATTAGTGTCTGATATGGAACAATTTAAATGGACCGTGCCACTAAGCATGGGTCAGGGATCACATTTTCTTTCTTTCTTTTAGCATAAAGGGTGTTTAATTGTGTTCTTAGATACAGTGTAACGAAGGCACTTAAAATGTACTTTTTTATGATTTATTGAAACAAAACTCAGAACGAAATCAAACGAGAAAAACTGCTGTACATTGTTAATAGCCCATTGGTATCCACAAGCAGGGACTGATTACCGACGGGGCACATTTTCACCAATAAAATTTAATAGAAATTTTCGTCTTAAGAAAACGCCCTATTCATGCAAAATTACTGTCATGAATAAGGAAAAAAATTCTATTCTTTTTGCTGGTGGAAGTGTGCCCCGCTGGCAATCAGGTCCTGTCCACAAGTTTCAAAACACTGACTTCACAGAACCGTGTGTCAAGGATCGAATATGAGCACTCGAGCCTGTTTTTTCAAGGTTATATGGATTAACATTCCATATTTTCTCTTTCAGATTTATTTTTTTCACTTTCCGCATGCAAAAATACTACCAGTCGCAGAAGGGCGCTTTTCCAGCTTGCGAAATTTATTCCATTCATCTGCGCACTGCGCAGTCTTATTATATAATGGCTTTGATCTCGAAAGAAGTATACTGCAAACTTTTCGGATGACCGAATAAATATTACATATAAATAACACACATTTTATTTTGAAAAAAAAAATCTCATTAAAATTAGTGTCTGATATGGAACAATTTAAATGGACCGTGCCACTAAGCATGTGTCAGGGATCACATTTTCTTTCTTTCTTTTAGCATAAAGGGTGTTTAATTGTGTTCTTTGATACAGTGAAACGAATACACTTAAAATGTACTTTTTAAATCCCTACTATTAGTTCACACTCTCTCTATATATATCTTGTTGGAATTTTCAATCGTTAATAAAATATTTTCTATTCATCCATTCAAGTTCAAATAATTTTTTTTAAAACTTGTACTGGATGACAATTGATGTTAATACAGTTTTTTCAAATATTAATTCATTCATTAAATTTAATTAATTAATTATAATTTTAATTTCATTTCTGTTCAAAAGTATAGACTCACTCCATATTTATAGTCTCACCTGCACACGTAAAAAGATAATGGGGCTGTTCACGGACGAAGATCAGGCGACTCACGGGCGAAGGAGACTATAAATGTGGAGTGAGTGTATACTTTTGAACAGAAATGAAGTATAAAACTAAAATTAAATAATAAAATTTAATTAATTAATTAATATTTAAAAAAACTGCATTATCGTTAACTGTAACATCGCTATGGCACTTTATTGTGAAGTTTGGTAATTTTTGAAATTCAATATTTGGAAAACGGCATAATCATTAGATTTTTAATTTATATCAAGAAAAATGCAATTTTTTTACCTTACTAACGCATTTTTGTCTAACAATTTTGTGAGAAATACATTTCGAGCTATTAATTTTTGGTATTTTAGCTATTTAACAATTATTTAATTTTTAATACATTTCAAAAATTTCTCTTATGTAAGATATTTAGCAAAATATAAATTTAGGAATAAATACCGTCAGTGGCAAAGCGTGTAGATTGCTGGAAAAAATTTCTATTTGACCTAAGTAGGAATTGACTTTAAAAAAATGTTTTTATATTACTTGTTTATGATTTATTGAAACAAAACTCAGAACGAAATCAAATGAGAAAAACTGCTGGACATCGTTATGAAAAATTTAGCGAAGAGACAAATTACTTTTTGACTTATCATAAAAAAAATAAGGATACAAAAAGAAAGGTAACTGTGTATTTAGAAAACTATGCAATGCCATCAACAAATAACAAAAAATAATGTAATTGGTATTTTAAATATAGAACCTATTATGAAAAAGTACAAACTAAATATATTTTTATTTTATCTCGAAGTTCATTTTCGAATGCAATATCTTTTTTTACTTTTAATTACCTTCTACTTATAATGTTCTTGTGAAATAAAATAATTAAGGTAAATAAATTATTTTTCCGTTAAAATCAAAAGTAGTTAAAATGTTTTTAAAAGAAATTTGAAAAAAAAAAGAACATTTTCAAACCCCATAATTTGCCATTAAGTATCGTGAATATTAAGACACTCAGCAATTTTTAATTGCGACTAATTTGTATGCTAATGTAATGACATCAAATAACAAAAATTCATTAACGGTGGCTTTTTTTAATATATATTTTGAAAATACAGACTGTAAGAAATGAATAGCTAACTCTATAGTTTTAAAATCATATTTAATAAATTAGGTTGTTCAGGAGAAAAAAGTGTTTAACACTTGTGTAAACCTCAATACCAATTAAAAAGTATTTTTAAATACACCGTAAAAAAAAGCTACCGCAACGCGTTTCTAAAGGCAGTATCATTCTTCATCAGGCATAATATAGTGTTTTACCACTATGACAAGTGAAGGAAGACTGGCAGTCTTCAAATTTTTTGGCGGTTTTTAAATCTGAGATTTTAAAACCGATTGTCTAGGTCGTGTTTTTTTTTTTTAAGTTTTTTTAAATTTTTTTATTGCAAATATAAATGTAAAATAATCAAAATTAAGAATTCTTGCTCAAAACCCATGTTTAAGATAATTCTTAATAAATAACAACATCGCAAAATTTCTCAATTTTCAAAATGTGTATTTCAATATTTACACAGTCTCTGAGAACATTTTAAATATATTTAGCGTATTTTTGAAGATAGATCAACTTTAACGAAAATTTGTCTTAAGGTTGAATGCGACAGGGCAATTCAAATGAAAGAAAGAAGCTCAGGGGATCGCATTGAGATTTTTAAAATTCCCATAAATAAAAATTTGCGTATTGCCTCTCTAGAACATTTAATTATACCGCAAATAATGAAAAACATACACAAGGAACTATGATGCAAACAGCTGTATTCTGCGACGTTTGGAGTTATAGTTGACTGAAATGCGGAATTTTTTCATGTAAAGTAAATGGATCTTATAAATGGATCTTATACACGAGGTAGATGCCAAAGTTGCCGCTACCTTCGGGTGACACAATGTTAACCTTCGGCTACAGAAACGCTGCTCAAAACAAGCAACTTTTTAGTGTTTGAGCAATTTTGTAATCTGCAAAGAAGCAATGTTGTCTAAACAACCAATGAAATGCTTCGAAAACAACGTCACGTTTTAACTGACATATCATCACTTGATTCGACTTTTTAGAGGATGAAAATAAATGTTTAAATGTGTTCGAAATTTATAGCAACAATAGCACCCCACAGTGGAGGAAGGAGCCATGATTGCCTTGGTCGTTGGAACAATATTTGTCGCTTTTATACACTACAAAGGCCAGAAATTTAATTCACATCATTTAACCCCTTGGGGACGAGCGACACGTATACGTGACACATAAGATGCTCAGATTCCTCGATTATTCCCAACAGTTATTTTTTAGTGTAAGCTTTGCCTTATTTAGTTATGGTTAATGGTATTAATTGGTGTGGTAATGGTATTAATGGTATTAGTTATCTACAAAAACAACTTTTCAAAAGTTAAAAAAAAAAAAAAAAAAAAAAAAAGTTGTGGCTAAAAAATGGCGTGATATCAAATTTCCAGCTATTATATTGCTTATTTAACTTTTTTCCATTAAATAAGTTATCATATATATAAGTCGAGTGCCTACGTATGTGTTAATAGAAATCGTTTTCTCCTGTACTAAATACATCCTAACGAGTTTCTGAAAATTCAATTTTTTTCAAATTATGCCTGATGGGCTTGGCGGCCATCTTTGCATGTTATTCACAAAATTCGAACCACCCAAATCCGTAGTTAAAATCCGAAGTTCAAAATTGTTATTTAAGCAAATATTTAAGAGTTTCATTTATAGACTTGTATGCTCTGAAAATTGTGTCTTAAGATAAGGATGACTTATCTTAAAGATTCATCTTATGATTTATTTTTTAGAGTAATTATTAATTTCAAACTAGTAAAAATCAATTTATCAAAATATCAGTCTTATCTAATTTATCTGTCCGTAGTTAGAATCTGAAGTTCGAAATTTTTATAAACATATTACATTGCAAATATATTACGCTTTTACTTTAGAAATTTGGGTGCTTAGAAATATGGAAAGATGGCCGCCAAGCCCATCATGCATAATTTGAAAAAAATTGAATTTTCAGAAACTCGTTAGGATGTATTTAGTACAGGAGAAAACGATTTCTATTAACGCATACGTAGGCACTCGACTTATATATATGATAACTTATTTAATGGAAAAAAAATAAGCAATATAATAACTTGGAAATTTCATATCAAACCATTTTTTAGCCACAACTCTTTTTTTTTTTTTTTTTTTTTTTTTTTTTTTGAAAAGTTGTTTTTGTAGATATCATTTTTCTTGTTTAAAATATATTGAACATAATTTAAATAACCTAAACATGAGAAATAATTTAAAATTACATTTTACTTTCAGTCATTGTTTAAAGGGTTAATTAGGAATGCCAGTAGATTTTTCAATTAAAGTAATTACACTCTTAAAAACAACATACTAAATGTGGCTTGTTATAATATTTGTTATCCTCCGTTAAAAAATATCACTGACTAATCCATTAACCCTTTCCGACGCGGAGTAAGTCTGTTTCTAAAATGACGAAATATTGGACTGACACCAGAATTGAAAACGAATTCATTAGAAAATAAAATCTTGCTTATTTTCCGATACTTAATAAAATGAAAATTTTAATTAAATATTCTTGGTGCGGTTTGTCAGCTTTGGAATTAAAATTAGGTGTCCTTTTTCGTGGACACCGCCCGTTAAAGGGTTAAATGAATAAAAATGGAATACGTACATAGTGTGTCAGCGCTGCATTTGAAATCAAACGTGATATCACGCTCTTATATTATTAGCACTAGCTGGCTTCGCCCGCTAGCGGGCCCCTAATTTACACCGGGGCCTCAAATCTTCTAAACCGGGAATAAGATAAACCACGAACCTCCGACCTGGTTCCCTGCTGCCTTCGGCACCGGATAATCCCTTCATTTGCACATCGAATTGTATAAACCTCTAAACAACGAACTTCCGACACGGGTTCCCGCTGCCTTCGGCACCGTATAGCAGTCGTGCTGCGCACGTTCAAGTCCTACCTTCCACCACCAGGTAGCGCAATCTGTTCTATATGAACCTCGGGCACTGAAATCGTTAAGGCTATAGATGTCGAGTCGAATGAGCTATACCCCGTCGTGATCTAGCCCATAGAACCAGAGATAGGAAAGTGCCCCCTGGTGGTGAAAAACCGAACTAAAATCGGAAAGCTCTATAGATGTCGAGTCGAATGAGCAATACCCCGTCGTGATCCGACCCATAGAAACAGAGATAGGAAAGCGCCCACTGGTGGTGAAAGCTAATCGCGTTTGGGGGGCAAAGGGGGGGATGAACACCGGAGATGCATAACAAGATTAGGCGGTCACAGACTTTTCCAACGATGCATCACATGAGGGATATGTGCAAAATTCAGAAAATACCCCCCCCCCTCCCCTTTATAATTTGATTAAGCGTTCACAGACCTTTCCAACGCTATATATCACATGAGAGGTGTCGGCAAAATTTAGAAAAGTGCCCCCTTTGGGGGGTGAAAGTGGGAGGATGGACCCCGAAGATACCTAATATGAATAAGCGGTCACAGGCCTTTCGAACAACATATCACTTGCGTAATGTCGGGGGGCGCAAAATGAGGGGGTTTCACCTGTGGTGCATAACATGAATAAGTGGTCACAGCCCTTTGTAACGATATGTGACATGACGGATATCGTTAAAATTTTAAAAAGTACCCCCCCCCCCCTCCCCAACGTGCTCCGCCCCTCCCTATAATTTTTCACGCAGCTTTATTTTTAAAATTTATGTTATGTGTTATAAAATATCGTAAAGTTTCAAACAGATAGCCTTATTATACTTCCTAATTTTGTTCACGCTCCTCCCCATCCCCTCCCCGAACTGTGACGCGCCATTCTTTTTTATAAATTTTTTATCATGTGTTATAAACTATCTTAAAGTTTAAAACAGATCGCATTGGAATTTAATATATTTGCTGAAATTAATATTATATGTAGAATAATATAGAAATAAACCCTCCTTTAGATTGTAATTAAGATATATGAACAATTTTTAGAATTACTGAAAGCTGATTTTTATTTATTTATTTATTTATTTATTTATCTATTTATTTATTTTTTGTTTATTTATTTATTTATTTATTTATTTATTTTGCATTGCCCTGTGCATGTTTGGAATTTCTTAGCAATTTCTTAGATTTACATTATTTTATTCAATTAAACATCGTACTGTTACAATAAATTTAAATGGAAACTTCACTTCTAAAACAAAAATAATTTAACAACTGGATTTCATTAATTTATAGAAAAATGACGTGAAAGGTATTCCTGCGAACGAAATGCTTGTCCTTTACCGTTTTTTTTTTTTTTTTTTTTTTTTTTTTTTTTTAGAAATAAATGAATCACATTTAATTCATTAAAAAAAAATTGTTTACGTTTGGAAAGAAATTTTAAATGGCGATAACTCTTAATGTATACATTTTAGAAGGTACATCATCCCTCAAAAACTAATTTATTTTTAAAGATCTTTCTAAAAACGTAAATTATATATTTAAAACATTTTTAAAGCATAAACACTACGTCTGATTACTTTATTTTACAATATTATAAGAGAACACGCATTTTATCAAGCAATTAAATATACTAAACAAACACGAGTGAAAAATTGACCTGTGCCAAGCCTCGAACCTGGGACCTTACACATACCGTGCCGACGCTTTGCGACTGAGCCACTCAGATCGACACACTTGATGGGAATTTAACATACTTATTCTTGTTGGAAACAGTCATCTGCCACAGTTTGCAGTCATATTTAATTGTTTGATAAAATGTGTGTTCTTATATTTATGAAGTTTTATTTAAAAAAAATATATATCTTCAGAAGAAACTGGCTGACTTGCAGATGAAATTTGATGTTGTTATAACTTGTAACTGATTTGTGCTATTATAATACAGATGGTACATGGTCGTTGGCATGTTTTATCTCTGTTTTGGCATAATTTTTCAATCGCCAAGTTAATTAACAGTTTTTTGCTAATTAAGGATAGAAAATAATATTTTTTTACAGTGGATTTTATAAAAGCACATAGATTATGTAATTACTTGCCCAAAAATGCAATCCTTTTTTAATTCTGCCGAATATTAAGGTCTGTAGGTTGTTTGAAAAAAAAAGTTTGACGAAGAAAAAAGTGATCATTTTAAGTAACTCGACGTTTAAAAAAATCTATATCTCTGTTTATAAATCACTTATGGAGATGAGTTTGGTCTTAAATTGAAGAAATTCTTCATTAGATTCTTCTAGTTTTCGTTTTTTTTTTTTCTGCGACGCTTGGTTTATTTGGTATCTGATATTTTAATCTGACATGTTTTGTCGCTATAACATTGCGAAGTTGATTTCTGTAAGTAAGCAATAGCAGTCTAGTTCAGTTCTTGGCGTTGTTTGTGTGGCGTTTTTTTTAAGCTTGGCTTGGCAGAGTGTCCGCCCTGCTTGATTGATGGTAGCATTTCTGCGATTCAATTAGGCGAAAATTTCTGTTTTAAAAAACCGGTAGTAAAAGACTAAAAATTCCGTAAAGGACGCTCGTCGCGAAAGGGTTAAACATATTTTGCATTAGAAATTTTCTTTAATATCATTTAACTTGGAACAACGAAAAAAATATAGAAAGCTGATTGGAATATCTAGTTGCGTGGCAACCTTACTTCCAGTGTATAATTAAACGACTTGCGACGCAATCGGAAGCCATGAAAAAATTAATAATAAAAATGTAGTAAAGAACTACATAAAAGAAAATAAAACTAATAAAAGTATTTAATAAAGTTTAGAAAAATAAAAGTTTAACAATAAAGAAGTATAAATTTCCATTGTACCCAAATAGATGACAGACGAAACATACCGAGGGTCGAATCCATCTCTAAAATAAAGACTCTTTACAGAGACCATAGATTTAAGTTTACAAATTATAAAAAACATTAAAATTTAAGGATTATAAAAGCCACTAAGGCAGACTATTTTTTTTTGTTTTATTACATATATAACTGGGGTCGGAGACCTCAGAGTCTGGCAATTCTGCGCCATTTAATTTATGGAACACTGGAACAATGTAGTTAGCAGCTTGGAATACCTAGTTGCGACCAACTGAACTTCCAGGTTAGAGGTAATTTGACTTGCGAGGCAAAAAGGAGCCGTGAGAAGTTTAAAAGTTAAAAATTAAGTAAGAAGACAAACTTTAAATATAAAAAGTCCTTCCGGCCTGTACCGGGAGGAAAAGGTAGCTTTCCTACACTGTAAAAAAAATCCGTCAAATTTACGGCAAAAACTGCAGGCAGCAATGTTGCCAGCAGTTTTTACGTAAAAATAGCAGTAAAAATCGATGTAAATTTTATCGCATATTTTCCGTCATTTCAACGGTTATAAATGTAGTAAATTTCACAGCCATTTTTCCGTACAAATTACCACAAAAAGTTCTGTAATTTTAACAGTCCTATTTCCGTACAAATTATCACAATAGCTGCTGTAATTTTAAAAGCCATATTTTTTTGAAATCATTGATTTTAATCAACTTTCATTTTTAGATGACTATTAGAATAGTCATAAAGTTCATCGCTTGTTTGAAAAACATTGGAATTCATTATTTTATGTATAGAAATTCAATCCCATATAAAACATTTCTTTACTGCTTTGTATATGATATATATAAGAATTCAGAATTTATTAATAGGAATTTTTTTAATGTGGCAAAACTGAGACATCAAATATTCATTATAATACTATGTTTAAATACATTATATATAGAGAGAGTATATTTGTAGTACTAAAAAAATAAACACTTCAATTCTGAAGGGCGAGAAGAATTTAGATAATATATATATATATATTTTAGATAATTGGACTAGAATTACAAGCTTACGTTTATCTAATACAAATATAAAATACCATTTGTAATTAAACACCGATATATAAACAATGCAGGCTCCTAAGCTTAAGTCAAGAAACACATCATTTTGCTCGCTTTCGCCGTCGCGCGGGAAATAACACGTACTTTTGAATAGAAGTTCCTTGCGCAGATCATGCTAGTAAAATGTCTTTGCGCGCAGGCGTCGATTAGAAAATGAATGATGTGATCTGATTGGTTGTTCGCATGAAAGGATTTTGAAAGCGAAAACGCTGGTTAAATCTACTGTTATATTTGCGGTATTTTTACATACGGAAATATTACGTTGCGATTTACTGGAATAAATGCAGTGAATTTGACAATAATTTTTTACAGTTATATCTTCGTTTTAAAATTTTAGCTAATGTTACACGAAAACAGCAAGTTAAAATGCAAAGAAACGTTTACAAAAGATTCGTTAATACTGAATTTGAATAAGAAATTCGCCAAATTATTGAGCAATAGCCAAATTGGCTTCATTTATGAAGACTTATTTTGGTCGCCAAATTTGCCGATATTTCGCCAAATGTCGCCAATTTTGCCAATTTTGGCGCTAACGGATATGAATATATAGTTTTATGCGTATGATTGGGAAAATTTTTACAACAATGAAAGAAAATAATTTGCGAGTAATCGCGTTAATGTGCTGTTTTGTTTCAAAATGTCATCCACCCTAGAATTTCAAACTGCTCTATCTCAGCCATTTTTTAAGATAGAGGTAAACCAAAAAATGCTCTGGAATCCTTGTATCAAGACCTAACACGTAATTAAAAAATAAATTTGAATTTTTAATTTTTTTGTAGATTTATTTTAGTTTTAAATTTTTAAATGGCCGCCATCTTGAAATAAAATGGCGGGCAAAGCTGGCCAACGAATTCGGTCGAGACATTAGTGAGCTTAATACACACAATTAGTTTCATCAAAATTGATTTATAAATACGAGCGTTATCGTATGACATATGTCAGATATGGATATATCTATATATATAAATCAACATTTGAACGGAGGGTGGTTTTGGGGTCTGGGGGGTCATGATCGGGGAAAATATATCGAAATTTTCCGGAACTGCTTTCCTCCGAACGGCTGCAATAGATAGCTTTATACTTTTTTGTATTGAAAGCTACCTAAAAAAATTAATAGATTATAACAATAATAGTTAAGAAAAAAAATAAAGAAAGAAATTTCTATTAGATCCAAAAAATGACAGTCGAAACCTACCAAAGGTGGAATCTATCTCAAAAAAAAAAAAAGAAAAAAAACTCTTTACAGACACCATACATTAAATTTAAAGTTACGAAAGTATTAACATTAAAAAGATTAGGTTAAAGGAGTTTTTTTTTTTAAATATATACAAAGACAAAAGACAAGAAAATTTAAGTATAATAGGAAAGAGCGGAAAACTCAATCTTCTTTACCAAGTAAAAAAAAACATATTTAGGGCGCTTACAGTTAATGGGGTCGGAGACCGCATAGAAAACTATTATGTTAACTTATTTTTGTGCAGTAGTACATTTAATTTATTTTATTTTTAAAAAAAATTCTGGTTCCAATCGTATATATTATTTCTCCTGTCAAGATTCCTTTTTCTAAGAAAATGCGAAACGTAGAACCACGAATGAGATACCATATGAAAGGTTTGTGAACAGGCTTCTGACATAGCACACTTAAATTTTCCTAAAACATATTTTTTAATTAAAAATTACTGATAATTAAAAATTAAATCGGCATTGTTTTCATAAATGAAATGCAAGGGTTTCTCCAAATTAGTGTTGCCACAAAAATAAAATTAAAGATTATATCACCCTCAACAATGATTATAAAAAAATAAATAGCACAAAAAAGATAAAGTGTGACATCCTCGCAAGTGTTTATTCTATATTTATGATTAAAAAGTAAAATTGAAATTACAATGTTTAGGAAAAAAAGACACCATGGATTTTCCCATGTTTTCTTTTTTTTTTTCGATGCAGTTAAAATACGATTATTATTATTTTTTTTCTTTTAAGCGTACGTGTAAGTTTGATGGAATAAATGAGCTGATATTCTGGCTTGACTAATTAATGTTAAGGATCAGATACAGCAGACGCAACGGGGTTTGTGCAATTTTTTGTTGTGCTATTTTGGCGAGAAAACCCCATTTTCAAATACGTGTTAGGACTAGCTGGCGAAAACATGTTAATTTTATTTTATTATAAAATTGTATTATAATTTTACTTTAAAACACACACCTTTAATTTTATTATTACAAACAGTTTTATTTAACACACACATTATTTTTATTACACGTATTTTAATTTAATTTATTTATTATGTTTAAATTATTTTATTTTTAATTTATTTACATACCCATTTCATTTTATTATAAAATACCAAGTTGCCATACAAAGCAAAAGTCACCATGTTTCTCCACCAAGCAAAAAATCGCCATTTTGGCACCAAAAAGAAACCCCGGGGCGTTTGTGACATCTGTACCAATATACCGGGTGATTATAATTAAAGTTACGATTTCAAAAATCGATAATTTTAAAACTACTGGTCAGAATGACTTTATATTTTAGCAGAACAATCGTGAGGCAATGGAATTTTGTTTGGCGAAGGAAAAAAATAGTTCCAAATTGTGCCGATAGCTGGCGTTGTCAGGGTAATGTCAGGGGAAATACCAAAAATGTATTCTTGAACCCTTTCCGGCGCGGAGTAAATTTGTTTGCAAAATGATGAAATAATAGACTGACACCGGAATTTACAAACGAATCCATTAGTAAAAAGAAACTTGCTTCAGAGAGAATTATCCTCGCAAGCAATATTAGCGAGGATAATTCTCTCTGGCTTCTTAAACGTAAAATCAATAACAACCATACCCCCATCCCCCCCCTTTCGACCAATAACAGCACTGCTTACACTGACGAGGATAAAGCCTAATTCCTGGCCAGAGCTTACTCTAACCAATTCTCTCCAAATTCCACCCTCGCTAACCAAAATCATATCACCCACGTCAGCGATACTGTTCACAGATTCCTGGCACAACCCCCTGATGAACCCCCCACTGAAATTCAACCAATTATTATCCACAAAATTATTTCTAAACTCAAAAAACGTAAAGCCCCTGGGTACGACAAAATTCCTAATACGGCTCTTAAAAACCTACCTCCTAACTATATCATCTACATTACGAAACTTACGAACTCCATTCTCAAATTTAATTATTTTCCGAAACCTTGGAAAATTTCTATAATCTCTCCTATCCCCAAACCTGGTGCTAACCTTTCTGACCCAGTAAACTATAGACCTATCTCCCTTCTTCCTTCACTCAGCAAAGTGGTAGAACGCGTCATTTGGTCGCAACTCCAGAACCACATTCAACTTAACAACACTCTTATGCCTGAACAATTTGGCTTTCGCCCAAAACATTCAACAACACATCAACTACTTCGAGTAGTCGAATTTCTCAGCGAAAAGCTAAACTCGAAGATTCCTGCTGCTGCCATTTTCCTTGACATCGCTAAGGCATTTGACAAAGTCTGGCATGTGGGCCTTATATACAAACTAATTAGGCTTAAATTCCCTGGTAGACTTATACACCTTATTTTCTCTTACCTTTTGCAATCGCATTTTTCGCGTCCGCATTAACAACATTCTTTCTAGCATTTTCCGTATCTTAGCAGGCATCCTCCAAGGGAGCGTCATCGGACCCTTGTTATTCAACATATACTTTAACGACATTCCTCGTTCACTTAACACCCACCTTGCACTGTATGCGGACGACACTACAATCTACACTTACGCTCATCACCCATACACACTTTACAGGTACCTACAGACTCACATTGATGCCTTCTTAGACTGGTGCGACCTATGGCGCATTAAAATCAATGAAAACAAAACTGCTGCTGTTTATTTCTCTAGAAAACTAACATATCCCAATAGAATAACCATTAATAATACCACTATATCTTGGACTAATGAAGCAAAGTACCTGGGGGTCACCCTTGACCAAAGTCTTTCTTTCAAAAAACATATCCTCACCATCAGGGAGAAAGTCGATGGAGCTATGATTGCACTAAAACCTCTTCTTAATAGTAAAACACTGGCTATCCATAACAAACTTCTCCTTTATAATTCCTGCATTTTACCAATTATCACCTACGCCTGTCCGGTCTGGGGCTATATCTGCAAATCCTCCATGAAAAACCTCAGCCAACTTCATAACAAAAATCTGCGTACTGTCAGAAATGCCTCTCGCTATCTCCGTAATAGCACTGTTCGCAGAGACCTCAAAACTACCACATTAAATAAAAGAATCAACCACCTTGCCAAAAAATTTTATGAAAAATTATATGACCTCCCTAATGATATAATCGCAGAATTGCCGGATTATGACGCATTCGAACCACATCACCGCAAGCGTCCAAAATATTCTTGCATTATTGATTATGATCATTAGTGCTCACCATTCTGCAAATTTCTCTCTCTTACTTTTATATATCTTATTCCTATGCTATACAAAATAATAATAAAATATAAATATAAATAAAAAAATTTTGTAAATAATAAATATGTTTGTTCTTTTTAAGTGCTATTTTTGTTAAAGCTTAGCTTTGCCTGCCTTTTCCACCTGGCATTTATGTACTGTTTTTGAACATGTTCCGAACCCTATTTTACACTTTTTCAACTTTTTTCAGTAGTTAATTTTAACTACAGCTATACCATTTTACTTTTTTCCATTTATTAGACTCTTTCCGTAATCTCTATAGCTTTACTTTTTTATTCCCATTGTTTAATTTTTCTTCTATTTTTAATTGTTCTTTCTTGTGTAGTTAATACTACATTTAACTTTTCCCAACGGCTCAATATTTACAAGACAGATTACTCACATATAGACTGGGCGTAAAGTTGATCGCAACTCGGAAGCCCCTTAACCGACATCAACTGTTCGGCAACTGTTCTGGTTCTTAATGAAAGGAAAATTTTAATTAAATACCGGGTGATTGTAATTAAAGTTACGATTTCAAAAATCGATAATTTTAATTAAAACTATTGGTCAGATTGACTTGATATTTTAACAGAACAATCGTGAGGCAATGGAATTTTGTTTGGCGAAGGAAAAAAAAAGTTTCAAAATGTGCCCATAGATGGCGCTGTCTGGGTTCACATTGTCTGAAGATATGCAAATTACTAATACGTGACATGCGCACCGCAGACATAGCAACCATAAAAATGCAGAGCAGCAGCTCTTTGCCTGAATGCTTCATCATGACTCTGACTATGAAGGATCGCGCTCTGCTCTTGAAGCTTTTTTATAAGAACGATGACTGTGCACTTACAGCTATTAGGAAGTTTAGGACATTAAAATCCATAAAAAAAAGGTCCAATAACAACAAATGGTCTGCAAAAAATGATTGCTAAATTCGAAGAGACCGGTTCATTTGACGTTAAACGGGGTAGAGGAAGGAAACCAGTTTCAGCTGCGGCAGTGGAAGATGTGGCTACAGCATTACAGGAACGTACTGACAGTGATGCTAGAATCAGCAGTGCAAGGGGGATTGGCCGAATGCTGGATATGCCGAATAGCACGGTGCGTAAAGTCCTACGGAACGTCTTACGCTGTTATCCGTACAAGATAACTCATGTGCAGGAGTTGCTACCTGCTGACCTGGAAGCACGTCAATCATTTGCACTACAATTTCTTGCCCGGATGGAAGTGGACAACGGATGGCCATGGAACATTCTGTGGTCTGACGAAGCCCACTTTCATTTGCAAGGTTCTGTAAATACGCAAAATTGCAGGATATGGGCGACCGAGAATCCGTCCCAGCTACAGCCATTAGGTCACTGTGTGGTGCGAAATAACGGCAGCGTTTATCGTCGGTCCATTTTTCTTCGAGGAGATCACACCTGCGGGTCCCGTTACCTGCACAGTTACTGGCAAGCGGTATGAAGCTCTTTTCCGTAACCATGTTCTTCCGGCACTTCAACAGCGTCAGTGTGTGGATCGCATAATATTCATGCAAGATGGCGCTCCTCCGCACATTGCTACTACTGTGAAGCAGCTACTGAGTGATAATTTCGGAGATGATAGGATCATAAGCCGCCATTTTCCAACAACGTGGCCGCCACGTTCCCCCGACTTAAACCCGTGTGATTTCTGGCTTTGGGGGCCTCCGATCTGTTGTGGAGCATGCCGTTTTGCGCTTCCAATTAGTAGCGGAACAATTCGGAGGGCATATTGAGCAACTTATGCCTTAATAATCAGTAAGGTGTTTGTTCCATGAAGCTCTTTTTTTTTTCATTTTTTGTCATTATCGCTGTAAACACGTAGTCTTGTCTTTTCGCTAATATTTTTTTAGTAAATCTCTGAACTCTATTTTTTTCCTTTTGGCAACATCATTATTATGTTTAACTCTTTAACGGGCGGTGGTCACAAAAAAGGACACCCAATTTTAATTCTAAAACTGACAAACGGCACCAAGAATATTTAATTAAAATTTTCCTTTCATTAAGAACCAGGAAATAAGCAAGTTTCTTTTTACTAATGGATTCGTTTGTAAATTCCGGTGTCAGTCTATTATTTCATCATTTTGCAAAAAAATTTACACCGCGCCGGAAAGGGTTCAAGAATACATTTTTGGTCTTTCCCCTGACATTACCCTGACAACCTCATCTATCGGCACAATTTGGAACTATTTTTTTCCTTCGCCAAACAAAATTCCATTGTCTCACGATTGTTCTGCTAAAATATCAAGTCATTCTGACCAGTAGTTTTAAAATTATCGATTTTTGAAATCGTAACTTTAATTATAATCACCCGGTAGTTTACAGGAATTTTTATTCTTAATGTTTCTTTAGAAGTATAAATCTCTATTAAAAAAATACTACAGTGTACAATGCTAAAAAAACAATGGATTGCAGTGCGAAATCCTCGCACGGGTCGCACTGGTCAAAATATATTTATTTAGACTTGGCCAATTTGATCGCTATGGTTATTCTACAGTTAAATTACCCCACCCCATGTAATAAGGTCTTGTGAATCCCTAAATTAAAGCTAGCATTGAGAATGATTTTACTGGACTATAAATAAACTTTTACTTTATGTAAATAAATAAATATCGAATTGACAGTGTAAATATCTTTGAAATTCGTGGATTTAGGCTTCTATGAAACACAAATCAATTTTTTGCATCAATGTATAGATTTTTAATTTTAGTGATATTTCACATAAAATATTCTGATAAAATAAAAATGGCTGATGTGGGAAATTTAATTTAAAACTAAAGGAAGAATTAATTAAAACGTTTAAAAAATTGTAAGAAATAACATTTTTTCACCCTCTTTTTAATATTATCAAGTATTATGAATATGAAGCATTCGGCGATTTTTAATTACAGCCAATTCATTTTGAAAAGAAATGATAGCAATACTAAAAATTAATTAACGTTGAATTTTTTTTGACAAATATTTGAGAAATAAGAGCATCAACAAATTAATATCTTATTTTAAATAATAGAGTTATATTTAGAAAATATTTATTAATTGTAAAAAATAATTGCGCGAAAATTGATTAAGCAAAATTTATTTAATTAAAAAGATTCGGTATTGTACTTCCTTGAATATTGGTAAAAAAGTTTAACTGTAAGAGTTATACAAATAGAGACGAGGAATAGAACAATATGCTAAGAAGCAAATATTTCAACAAAATAGAAGTAAAAATTTTTGTTGTAATTTTTATTAATTTATTTTCTCCCTGGTATTTTAAGTACTTAAAATGTTAACAAGTGGTACAAAACTCTCTCAGGAAAACTTATTAGCATTTAAACTAGTCGTTGGGGGCCACCGTAATACATAAATTTTCCTAAAACATGTTTTTTAAATAAAAATTACTGATAATTAAAAATTAAATCGGCATTGTTTTCATAAATGAAATGCAAGGTTTTCTCCAAATTAGTGTTGCCACAAAAATAAAATTAAAGATTATATCACGCTCAACAATGATTATAAAAAAATAAATAGCACAAAAAAGATAAAGTGTGACATCTCCGCACGTGTTTATTCTATATTTATGAATAAAAAGTAAAATTGAAATTACAATGTTTAGGAAAAAAAGACGCCATGGATTTTCCCATGTTTTTTTTCGATGCAGTTAGTAAACGATTGTTATTTTTTTTCTCCTGCGTACCTTTTTGTAAGTTTGATGGAATTAATGAGCTGATATTCTGGCTTGACTAATTAATGTTAAGGAACAGATATAGCAGACGCAACGGGGTTGGCGCAATTTTTTTGTTGTGCTATTTTGGCGAGAAAACCCCATTTTCGAATACGTGTTAGGACTAGCTTGCAAAAATATGTTAATTTTATTTTATAATAAAATTGTATTATAATTTTACTTTAAAACACACATATTTAATTTTTTTATTACAAACAGTTTTATTTAACACACACATTATTTTTATTACACGTATTTTAATTTTATTTATTAATTATGTTTATATTATTTTATTTTTAATTTATTTACCTACCCATTTCATTTTATTATAAAATACCAAGTTGTCATACAAAGCAAAAGTCACCATGTGACCCCACCAAGCAAAAAATCGCCATTTTGGCGCCAAAAAGAAACTCCGGTGCGTCTGTGACACTGTACCAATATAGTTTACATGTATTTTTATTCTTAATGTTTCTTTAGAAGTATAAATCTATATAAAAAAATTACTACAATGCTAAAAAAATTGGATTGCAGTGCGAAATCCTCGCACGGGTCCCACTGGTCAAAATAGGAGTTTTATTTATCGGTCAAATTGGATTTTTTTCATCATAGATATGCATAATATAAAATATGAAAATAAAACACGTGTAAACTATTTATAAAATGCATTGCAATTCGAATAAAATCGTGGATTGATGACGTTACGAACTTTAAATGCTCTATTAATGAATTGCGTAAAAGAAACATCCTTATAACTCCAAAAATGATAATCATATTAACTAACGGTTTACTGCGTCGGATTAAGCGTGTCATTTCTAATTAAAATGTATCTTTAAATGAAATACAGTGTCATGAAAAATCAAAGAGTGTGTAAAATATAATTACAAATATCTCGGAAACTCATTATCTGATCGACTTCATTCTTTATGCAAAATGTATGTTTTTTTTTATTGTCTTTTATATTTTCTCCTTAAAGTAAACAATTTCGAAAATTTTTATGTACCTTTTATCAGAACGATTATTTCGAGAGTCTGAACAAAATAGTTCCGGATCATCGAGGTTAGTGAAATTCAATAAGCTTCTTCCCATTATTACATACTAAGTACACACCAAATTTCAAGTCTCTATCTCAATTTGTTCGGGTGATAGAACGTTTACAGACACACACACAGATACACAGGCAGACGGACGGCATTTTTAGCACTTTCCAACCTAGTTGAAAAGTGCTTATGACTTCGGTTTGTCTGGCCGGATGGCCGTCTGGCCGTCTGTCCGTGCTCTAACTCCCGTAAATATGCTCGGATTGCTCTGCAATTTTTATATGTTATTGTCGTTATCTATGGCACGTTCCCTATTTCAACTGAAGTGTGTAGCACTTATAGTTTTCTTACAGGGACACTCAAAAGAATTCCGTTACATTGCGGTTTATGGGGAAAAATCATTTGCGGTTTATTTTAAAAACGTTTCACTATCGTAAACGCATTGAAATTTATACAGATCACTAAGATGCATTAGAAGAAGCTTAATATGGAATAGTAGGTGTATAGCACTTAGAGTTACTTTACAGGGACAGTCAAAATAATTCCGTTACATTACGTCTATGGAGAAAAATCGTCTGCGGCTTATTTAAATAATGTTCCACTATTTTAAACGCATTGAAGTTTATATATATTACTAAGGTGCATTACAAGAGGCTTACTACAGAATAGTGTGTGTATAGCAGTCATCGTTCATTTACAGGGACACACAAAAGAATTCTCTACTGTCTGTTAACAATAATTTATGGAAGTGCGTTTTAAGTTACTGAACGCGATTTTAATCTTAACTAGCTTTTTGTCTATTACGTGGTGTGTATAAATTCTGTAGATCCTATACAGGGCAGCACAAAAGTTCGCGAACACATTTCCGTTTATTGACAGAAACTCCAGAAGGAGAATTTAAACTGTGCTACGCGTTTCCTAACTAAACTAAAATTTAGCATCCTATGTATATATACAAATCTATAGATCATATACAGGGCTACATAAAAGTATTCTGATATTTTTCCGAATATTGTATATATTGAAAATTCCTGAAATTACGTTTTTAAATATGTTATGCGTTTTCCAAATTGTTTACTTAGATGTCATCTTTCAGCTTATTAAACGGTAATGATTTGTAAAATTATTTTAGAAGCGTTGGAAAGTGCTACATAATCTATGCTTGATGCATGATTTTTCGTTCTTGTTTTTTTCTAAAAATATGTTTTTCGGAATCTCCAGTGTCTGAAACGTGTAAATCCGTCAGAATTTTTTTTTCGATTTTCAAAACGATTACAAGATTTACCCTATACTACGTATGATGTGTAAGTAATAGCTGCTATTACTGTCCCGTAATGAAAAAGTTCATCACCACTTGATAGCTTGTTATAAATTTCTGAAGAAATTAGATGGCACTTTTTATGTTTCAACAAGAGAAAGACAGAATCACATTGCAAATTCTATGTTTGAGTGGTTTCTATTCAATGGTCTGAGCATTATTCACTGGCTTGCTTTTTAATGAAAACCATATAGAAAACCTATGGGGAACATTGGCAAGAGTGACATGAACCTAATGAAACATAACACAATACTCCTACTGAACTAAAACAAACAAGTTTATTTCAGTGACGTATTATCAGCATGCAGAATTTTTACAGCTTTCTGAAAACTATGCCTACGTGCTGACGCAAAAATACGGCTGTCGTAGACGGATTTTTTTTCAGCGTTCGTACAGTTTCTTGAATTATAATACCAAAATTTTCTAAAAGTATTCTTTGTCTGATATAATCGCAGAAAAATAAGACAAATAATACTTTTAGAAAATACTGGTATCCAAATTCAAAGGTCCGTGCAGACGCTGATAATAAACCGTCTACGACATTTTTGTGTTAACGCATTGGAGTAGTATTCAGAACTAGTAACGTGGATCTTTATTGATTAAATGCCTAAAGGATATGGGAAGTAATTATGAAGAAACTAGAAAACATTTCCTTAATATATATATATATATATATATTAAGGATATATATATATATATATATATATATATAATATATATATATATATATATATATATATATATATATATATATATATATATATATTTCATTTTGTGGATCTATTATTTTGCAAAACCCATTTTTCACATATTGCTTTCAGTTTGTAAATATTTTTGTTATAACTCTTCGATATTGTTTATGATAATTTGCAGTTATAAGAGTTTTACAGTTTGTACGAAATACTCTTCCATATTACAAACTAATAATTCTTTAGAAATCTTAAAATGTTGGTGTGGAACTACCATTTTGCAGAGCATTGCATTTCTTAAATACTGCATAAAAATATCTCAAGTAGAATAATAATAATAATAATAATAACTATTGTTATTGAAGTGCTCGTTTTTCAACCAGTTGTCTTTAAAATCACGACATTTGTAGTTAAGAGATATATATATAGAAACAATTTAAATAGTTTACACATGTTTTATTTTCATGTTTTATATTATGCATATCCATGATGGGTAAGTATTACGGTGCCCCCAACAAATAGTTTAAATATCATTTTAATGCTAATTTATAAATCTACTTTTCATCCAACCCCCTCCCGCACCTTATTAATTTTTATTTTCTTATCTTATTTTAATTTAAGCACCAATATATAACATGTAAGTTACATCGACCTTCTTGATCAATAATACATCGTTATTGCAGCGCCATATTTTATCTCATTCAATTATTTATGGCTCCCTTGTTTTACTTTTTACTCTTTTTCTGCGATTCATTGAATTCAATCATTCAATTCTCATGAGTCATTCCTTTTATTTTTCAGAATTTGTAATATTAGATTGGCAACATATTGCCAACGGAATTCAGGCATTCTTGTCTTGTCTCATACATGTGGTTTGCATGTTTACTTGAAAAGTGATAATTTATAACAGATATAGTTGGTGATAATACCGGATTGAGAAAACCAACTAATAACACTGTAAAGACTACTTTGAAAAAATTTCCGAAAATTGCGGTCTGCAAACGTTTGTTTCAAAAATGCTTCTTTAAATGTCTGAAATCTAAGGCATACAGCTCGCAGGCAAGAACACTTGACGCTGCTCTTGGTCGCTGGCAGCGACAGCGCTTCGCGCAAGAGGCTCGAGTGTGCAGAACGTAGGTATAGATGCGCATGAAATTTGGAGTAGTATTATAGAAGTAGTATTTCAGATATAATTGATCAACGAAACTTTCACTCTTTTAAAACAGTCTCAAAAGTATTCTCTGTTTTTCTTTATCCAAAAATACAGCAGTCAAACCAAAATAAATTATTACAGGGTCATCGAAAAAGATTGAACAGATCTGAAAGAATCATAACACTAAAAGTAATTGAGTAAACGAAATTATTTTCTTTCCACAGTATTCGGCAATTATCCAAGATTTGTTAGATGTAGCAGTTTTAAAGTCGTGGCATTCAGACGATGCGCAGTATCGATGATCTGAAAGTGCAAATCGCACCACACATTCGCAATTTTTCTTTGATAATTCTGGAGTGGAAATATGACAAGTCTAAAATAATTGGAGGAATGAAAAAATGTAAACTATAAACTCATACAATATTACAATTAAAAACTAATAAAATTATATATATAAATTCTTCAGAATCGTCGATTTAATACAAAAGAATCTACCATGGATCCACGAATATCCTACGGAAAAAAATTAAAATTGCGAATGTGTGGTGTGATTTGCACTTTCATATCATCGATTGTGCGCATCGTCTGAATGTCACGACTTTAAAACAGCTATATCTAACAAATCTCGGATAATTGCCGAGTACTTTGAAAAAAAAATAAGTTCGTTTACTCAATAACTTTTAGAGTTATGATTTTTTCAATTCTGTCAAACCTTTTTCGATGAGCCTGTATATTGAAATATATATTTAAAATGTTGTATGAAAACTTATGAAACAGAATTATTATTATTATTATTATTATTATTATTATTATTATTGTAAAAATACTTAATTTTTGTCCAGTCATCTTTAGAAAATGTTTCACTTTTGAAAAAAAAAAGTAAACGAATGCTTAAATCATTATGTACTGAAATATTAATGTCATCGTAAGTAAAATAACAAGAACGAAAAATCGTGCGTCAAGCATAGATTATGTAACACTTTCCAACGCTTCCAAAATAATTTTACAAATCATACCGTTTAATAAGCTAAAAGATAGCATCTGAGTAATCCGAATACTTTTATTCAGTCCTGTATATGATCTATAGATTTGTATATATACTACATAGGATGCTAAATTTTAGTTCAGTTAGGAAACGCGTAGCACGGTTTAAAATTCTCCGTCTGGAGTTAAATAATACGGAAATGTGTTCGTGAACTTTTGTACTTCCCTGTATAGGATATACAGAATTTATACACACCACGTAATAGACAAAAAGCGAGTTAAAATTAAATCGCGTTCAGTAACTTAAAACGCACTTCCAGGAATTATTGTTAACATACAGTAGAGAACTCTTTTGTGTGTCCCTGTAAATGAACGATGACTGCTATACACACAATATTCTGTAGTAAGCCTCTTGTAATGCACCTTAGTGATATATATATAAATTTCATTGCGTTTAAAATAAGGAAACATTATTTAAATAAACCGCAGACGATTTTTCTCCATAGACGTAATGTAACGGAATTCTTTTGACTGTCTCTGTAAAGTAACGCACACCCTATTCCATATTAAGCTTCTTCTAATGCACCATAGTGATATATATATTTCAATGCATTTAAAATAGTGAAACATTATTTAAATAAACCGTAAATGATTTTCCCCCATAGACCGCAATGTAACGGAATTCTTTAGAGTGTCCCTGTAAAAATAACTATAAGTGCTACACACTTCCGTTGAAATAGGGAACATGCTATAGATAACGACTATAACATATAAAAATTGCAGAGCAATCCGAGCATATTTACGGGAGTTAGAGCACGGACAGACGGCAGACAAACCGAAGTCATAAACACTTTTCAACTAGGTTGGAAAGTGTTAATAAAAAAAACGAAAAATAGAATAGAATTTTTTTAAAAAGGACGCGTTCAAAATTTTTTTACTCAATTACTGAGTTCATTTTTTCAGCACTGTTTGTATTACTTTTTTCCCCCTTTTAACTACCTTCTACTTAAGGTATTCTAATGAAATATATTGACTAGGTAATGAAATTTAATTTTGAGCGGATAGTGAAACTAATTAAAAATAATTTTAAAAGAAAATTTGTAAGAACTAACATTTTTTCCCGTCATTATTATATATTAAGATTATAATGGTATTGGACTAGTTTTAATTACTGTCAATTTGCATTTATAATGGAATGGCAACAATAGTAAAGATTTATTATTACTGAAGATTTTTAATATGTTTATCGAAAATATATATTACAATAGGTGAACATCTTGTTATAATATTTTAAATTATAATTACTAGATGCGTCCTTTGAATTTACAAAGAATCTGCCAATGCTATTTAAAATTATAAATGTTCTATTTAATATTTGAATTTCCGAATTAGGTTACTTTACACCTGTTTTATTCACTGAATTTGTGATATTTTTTGTGATTAATTAAAGTGAAAATTTTATTAAAAAATGCGATAAAATGTTGAGCACCCTGTAATTAATATAAGATATTATTAGAAGATATTACAAACAAGAGTTCTTCTGATAGAAAAAAAAAACATTTGCCACTTTCATTATTTTTAAGGGTTTCGTTCATCTTACGAAACCCTATTCGTCCCGCTACATTGTCTGTCCGTCACAGAGCCGGTTCTCAGAAACTATATAACTTACAGACTTGAACTTTTGTGTACTTATAGCTGAATACCTACTATAAAGCTGAAAATCCTAAAATTTTGAAAAAATCGTATTCTTTTAATATAGAGAGATATATAACCAAAAATCTAACAGACTTTTCCTATTAAATTTAAACATTTTTCGTTATAGCAGTTGCCAACAATTAAAAATCCACAATAAAATTCTTTCTACAATAATTAATTTTCTATTGAAAGATTTCCAAATATTAATTTGACGTCTTATTGGAAAAAAAAAAAAACAGAAATTTTTATACGTTTCTCAATAATACAAGGAGTATGAGTATGTGTAAGTACAGAAAGCAGGTTAATATGATGTCATAAGAGAATTAAAAAGAAAATTAATCTGACGTCATATTGGAAGTTTAACAGACCTTTTCAAATGTTAAAGTAATACAAAGAGAGTATCAATATGAGTAATAGAAAAAGCAAGTAGATATGACGTCAGCAAGTGATTATAACGCCATACGAGTTTGAGGAATTTATTGAATCATAATAAAAACCCGGTTATGGAAATATTGGCATATTTTAACATTTTGAAGTTCTCTCTACAACATGTTTAATTTTGAAATTGATTTTTTTTTAATATCGCATTTAGTCCACATGACAGACATTATGACACAGTATAATGGCGAGTGGGACCGGTTCAGATTTTCCAAAAAATGAGACCGATAAATTTTTACTTTATAAAAAACAACTTTTTTTTTTTTTTTTTTTTTTTTTTTTTTTGAAAATGAAATTTATTTGGATTAATTAAAGATAGTATAGTGTGTTTTGAAAGGAACATTAAACGAAACCCCTTATGCGATCTTCGATTACACTTACCCACTTGTTTTTTATTATTATTTAAAAAAATATTTAGCTTTCGTCCGTTTACCTTTAGAAAATGTACTACTTTTCAATAATAATAATAATAATGATGATAAACTGGACGCTTAATTCCTTATGTAATAAATTACTTAATGTCATTATTAAGCACGAACAGGGTTCGTACACTTTTACCACAATTTTTAATAGAAATTTTCGCCTTATTGAAATGCAGAAAAGCAAAACGAATCCTTCATTTAAATGAAGCGTCTGCAATTTCTGCTATTGATATTAATTAAAAAAATTATATTAAAAAATTGTGGTAAAAGCGCACGAAGACGAAATAAAAGGTAAAATATCGGATGATTTTTTTAACGTTTTCGGGAGCAAAGTACATCTATTCCTAATGCTGAAATAATTGAATGAGACCAGAATTTACAAACAAATTTACTTGAAAATAAGTAAAAGCTTTTCTTCACGTACTTGGATCACCGGACCGGAGCACCGACCGTAAGGCTTATGGAGATTATGCTGCGGTAGAAAGTACCCCGCTAACATTCAGCGAGCTGACTGACTCAGCAGCAAACCCGAAACACTGGGCGTTTATTTAAATTACCGTAATATCTGGTACATAACCAGCAGCTCAAATAAATCGGTTCTGAACGATAAATTTTATCTATTAAAATAAGTATCAAGTAGACAGAAGTTACATTTTATTAAATGAAATTTCTGGTTCGAAACAAATTTATTTGAGCCGCGGATTATATACCAGAAATTGCGGTAATAAGAAAACAAAATGAGTAGTTAATCCTGCCCCACAACTATACAACAAAACAAAATACTAAAATAACAAGAAATCCGCCAGCACGGTGATAAATACAAAGTTGTAAATTTAACATTTCATAATACTCATACTCGAAGATAACAATTATATTAACAGACTGTACCAACACATAAACTAAAACATAAAAGTATAATAAATAAACACATACATCTGAAGTTTTTACAGATGGGGCTCCTGGACCAGTATATGTATACTTGAAAACTTCCAAATCTCACAGACGGAGCCCATGGATAAAAAATAAACACTGTATCCCACAAACAAAAGGAAGTACAAAACACCTTACTGTGCGATAATGGAACAGAGATATCCAATTAACCTACTTACGTACCGTAATTTCGCGCGTATGCGCCGCACCCTAGTTAAGTCTTTTTCAAACCGGAAATTTTATTGAAAATAAGAAGTCAAATAAGTGCTAAGCAGAAGTAAGTCACATTTTATTTAAAATAAATTCTGGTAGGAAATCGAATTGTCTGAGGTGCGGCGTATACGCGCGAAATTACGATAAATGAAATTATGATGTAACATAGCAAAACGCTACGTGTAAATGTTATAAATGTTTCTAAAAGTGCAATTACACGAGGCGTCAAGTCTCCGCTACTTCCAGGCGACACCCATGTTAACCTATGGCTTCAAAAGAATTGCTTGAAAACCAAGACACTTTTTATTGTCGGAGCCAGTTTGTCGCCTGTGGTTCCACCTTTTACGTCCTACCAATATCGTCCGGAACAGCCAATGAAATGCTTGGAAATCTGACCAGGAAAAAGTCTTTCCGTGAACAGCCAATGAAATGCTTGGAATGCTTATGAGTCGCTTCACATTATCACATGTAATAGCACTTTAAGACCCTACATCAGTCACGCGAAAAAACTCTCAAGCTAATGTTAAGTCTATGGGAAGGTTCTAGCGCGACTTTTAGCTAGCATTTTAATATTTTTTAATGCTTTTTTTTGCATAGGATAGCTGAGGTCAATCTCTAACGTTGTTAGTTTTTACTTTTTCGATTTTGGTTCCAGTTATTTTATATAAGAGTACTTTCACTTTCAGAACCGGTTCCAACCAGTTCCAAAATTTAAAATGCCCGCTTATAAAAAAAAACGACAACAAAAGTCGAAAAAGTAAAAACTAACAACGTTGGAGATTGACCTCAGCTATCCTATGCAAAAAAAAAAGCATTTAAAAATATTAAAATGCGAGCGAGAAATCGCGCTAGAACCTTCCCATAAACTTAACATTAGCTTGAGCGTTTCTTCCCGTTACTAGTGTAGGTTCTTAGAGGTGTATTAAAATCCAAACTACTTATTTTGAGACACATTTGTAAATTCATTTTTGCTCTAAAATGCATCCAATTGGCAGGTTCTCTTATTCAGAAACTTTATAATGTCCGTATTGTCTCGATTTTTTGTTAAAAGCAGAATATATTTAAAAAAATGTTGTCAAAGTGGACATTTTGAACCGAATTTCCCAAAGCGATAGCGCTGGAAACAAAAAAATGATCGTACTGTGAAAATAATTGTCTGTAAATCAATTTCTAATTAATTGAACGAAAAATAAAAACATGGGGCCCTTATAAATGTCTTTATAAATTAGTTAATCACCATCACAAGGAAGTTTCAAAAGTAATAGCTGGTAGAGTTCTGATATGATGCAATATCAAAATAGTACACCGCCCACTGAATATTCGCCTGAGCGCTGACACAAAAATTTATGCAGTCGTAGGCGGAAATTTTTTAGCGTGTTTACGGTCCCTTGAAATTCAATACCAATAATTTCTATAAATTTTCTCCGCCTTATTTGTCTGATATTCAATAAGTCATAGAAAACTTTTAGAAAATACTGGGGAGTAAAATTAGGCGTCCGTACAAAGGTTTTACGAAATCGGCCCACGATCGCCGCCATTTTTGTGTCAGCGCTCATGTATAGTATTCAGGAGGCGGTGAATAGTCTGTCCATTCATTAGGAGTTGGTTGAACACAGTAATTTCGTAGTTAAAACGTTTTAAATTGTAACGCAGTATTCAAATACACGTAGAATAACCCGAAAACAACGTATTCGTACATTAGGTGCTGGCTCATTAGGATAAATCACACCGTCCTGAATTCGTAGCAGTGTTGCCAGCCGGCTACTTTTTTCAAATTCAATTTGCTTGATATGCACCACATATTTTAAATAGAATAATTCGCCTTGCTTTCACCTTAAAGCGAATTTTACTATTTTAAAAAACTGGTTGCAATCAATAATTCTGAATTTTAAAAAAGTAACGAACTGGCGGCACAGATTTGTAGTGTCCAATAGTAAGGATAATTAATCTTCACTCACTTAATAAAATGAAAAGTTTCATTATAAAATTCTGGTGTCGATGTGGTATTTAGGGAGAAATATTAAGTGATCCAAAAATGAGTCACCGCCCTTCAAAGGGTAAAACACGTTAAAAATTCTATAATTTAATTCTCAGATAATTTTTTCAGCAATATTTATATCAAAGGTTTTCTCCTTTTATGTAATTACCTTCTACTTACGGTGTTCTAATGAAATAAAACAACTGTTTTTTGTGCCGATGTGGTATTTAGGGATAGATATTAAGTGATCCAAAACTGAGCCACTGGTCTTCAAGGGGTAAAACACGTTAAAAATTCTATAATTTAATTCTCAGATCATTTTTCAGCAATATTTATATCAAAGCTTTTCTCCTTTTACGTAATTACCTTCTACTTACGGTGTTCTAATGAAATAAAACAACTGTGCTGGTGCCGATGTGGTATTTAGGGATAGATATTAAGTGATCCAAAACTGAGCCACTGGCCTTCAAGGGGTGAAACACGTTAAAAATTCTATAATTTTATTCTCAGATCATTTTTCAGCAATATTTATATCAAAACTTTTCTCCTTTTACGTAATTACCTTCTACTTACGGTGTTCTAATGAAATAAAACAACTGTGCTGGTGCCGATGTGGTATTTAGGGATATATATTAAGTGATCCAAAACTGAGCCACTGGCCTTCAAGGGGTGAAACACGTTAAAAATTCTATAATTTTATTCTCAGATCATTTTTCAGCAATATTTATATCAAAACTTTTCTCCTTTTACGTAATTACCTTCTACTTACGGTGTTCTAATGAAATAAAACAACTGTGCTGGTGCCGATGTGGTATTTAGGGATAGATATTAAGTGAACCAAAAATGAGCCGCCGCCCTTCAAGGTGTAAAACACATTAAAAATTCTATAATTTAATTCTCAGATCATTTTTCAGCAATATTTATATCAAAGCTTTTCTCCTTTTACGTAATTACCTTCTACTGACGGTGTTCTAATGAAATAAAACAACCTGGGCGAGGAAATTAAATTTGTGCGGAAGGTAAAACTAATTAAAATATTTTAAAAAGAAAATTTGTTAACACGAATGTTTTCTCGTCCCCTTCTTTCTGTCGTTATTAAGAATTATGAATATACTGGCATTCCACAAATTTTAATTACTGTCACTTTACATGATAAAAGAATGACTAGAATAGTTGAAATCCATTAACGATGAAAATTTTGAATATCTTTATCGAAAATATGTATTACAAGAAATGAACATATTTTATTTTAAATGATAATAAATATAAGACATTAGCTGCAGGCAGAAATTGCTTTTGGTAATAAATAGTTAAAGTGACTTAAAAGGTTAATGTTGCTATTTATGAAAGTATGTGTAAAATGTACTGTTTTCTCTCTTATATATATATATATATATATATATATACTGCAAAAATTAAACCCGATAAATTGCAAATGTAAAAATAAAAAAAAACTATGAATATCTTATGGATTCGTCAGAGCAGATCATAAGAATAATTCATAATAAAGACATGTTATTTCATTGAATATTGTCACATTAAGCCTAAAATTGAGAATTCAATATTAAGCTCCTTATAACATATCGAAAAAAATTAATTGAAAGAAATTAACATAACTAAGAAATAAGTGAAAATTCAACTATATGAGACAATAAACATAAAGATATATAATACAGCTGACCAAGTAAAAATAAAAAAATGGCAAAGATGTAACCAATATCAGATCGAATACACATGCCTTGGTGCACCTTGGGCAAACAAGTTAACATGTGAGATCTTGAAAAACGGTGTAAAAAATTATATGGACAATGGAACACATGCTGCCATCTAGAAAAGGTGTGAATAAATATTTTATCTAAATGTAGGCTAAGACAGCAACTTGATAAAAAATGACGAATGCAATTACATAATTGAATATTTATGTAGAAGTGAAAAGAGGATAAATGAAGTATGAGGTAAAATAATGGTTATAAAAGAGATAATGACAATAATTCAAGGTTAATTCCTTATGATTATTAAATAGATGTTAATTAATAATAAGTAATTACTTTCATAAAATATTAAAATAGATATTAATTAGTAATAATATTTATTAAAAATATAAATATATATATTAAAAGAGATACTCGTACACAGGAGTAAATTACAATATGAATGATAATGTATGATAAATAAATGTGTAAATGAATAACTGAGGTGCGTTTTGAGGTGCGTTCCTAATTATATATATATGTAGCACCTATAGTCATTGTATGGTCCGTCCGTCTGTCCGTCTGTCTGCATATAACAGCGCAAAAACTACCCAACCGAATGGTTTGAAATTTAATATATATAATCGTTGAAGAATTTTGTCGTGTCATTTCAAATTTTATGAAAATCGAATCTAAACTTAAAAAGATATTAATAAAAGTTTTCTTCATTCTATTAAATCCGATCATACGTAATTAATTCAATGATATCCCATGATAGGTAATGATTCTAGGTTATCATGGTGATTACGTCCTATTTAAGTATTATGTCAGATTAATGAAAGAAATCTTGTGTGGATAAATATACTAAAAATACCAACGTTTGACACACAATAACATCGTGTAAAGCCTCGGCTTTTCATTTCTTTATTAATAGAGCAATTTCCATTTGTTCTGATAATGTTTCCCTTGGTACAGAATTGAATTATATTAGATCTGTTGCTATTAATCGTGGTTTTAGTTTGACTTATATCAACCGTTTAATTTTTCGTTGTCTAAATAAAAATAGTAATCTTGTTCCTTCTGATGTCCCAGAATCTTTTTCTAACCTCATTATTTTACCATTTCACAATAGCATTAGCTATAAAATAGCTAATATTTTAAGGCAATATGATTTTAAGGTTGTTTTTAAGCCAGTTAATAAACTAAATTTTTCACAGTTAAAGGATAAAATTTCACATCAAAACTTTTGGGGCATTTACAATATCCAATGTCAATGTGGTTTGTCCTATATAGGACAGACTAAACGACAACTCCGTTTCAGACTCAATGAACACAGAAATTACATTAAGAAAAAAGAATTACAAAAGTCCTCTATTGCCTGTCACTGTTGGAGTGAGGGACATAATTTTAATTTCGACTCAGCCACTATTATTAAGAAATGTAACACTCCATTAGATTTAGACTTCTTTGAGGCAGTTTATATTCATAAATTTGGTAACTCCCTGGTTAATGATTTTTCAAGTGTACCGTACATCTCACCTTTCTGGGTTGAGTTACTTTGTCATAGTGAATCCTCTACAACCAACCAACCGACTTAATCAGATTGGAGGAGTTTCTCGGTGTGTTGTTGTTTTTCATTTGGGTTTTTAGATTCATTTTCATGTCTTTGGGGGGATACAATAGGGTTTAGGTTTATTTACACTGAGGAAGTGAGTCCATGATACTCATGAAACGTGCGTCTGTTTATTACACGATGTTATTGTGTGTCAAACGTTGGTATTTTTAGTATATTATGTCAGATTATTTCAGTATTTCTGAATTTAAAAACCGAATTTGTATACTAAAATTGATTAATTATAGCAATCCTATAATCCACCGACATTTTTTGGATAGATGTTTCCGGAGAAATAGATATTAAATGAAAAAAAAGTCTAATTATAGATTTCAAGTTCTGAAATTTTCAAAGCTAGGTTTAAGTTTCCCATTGGAACTTTTAGTAAATGTCAACAAAAGGTAAAATGTTACCAACTTAAACTTTACTTATTTTATTATTGAAATGAATCATACAATAATAACAGACGATATAATTCAGTAGTGAAATAATAAGGAAGTTTTTTTTTTTTACATCGTCTTGTATTGGATATTTGCGCATAGTATAATTTTAATGTAACAGAATTGTAATTAATTGTTTGTAAAAGTGTATTGAAACTTAATTTCATAAAATAAAATTAATACCTATAATACGAAAGTCTGCACATAAAATAAAGTTTGTATTCATGAATTTTTGCATAAGAGTGCAACAGCTATATCACCAAGATAAGAATATTTATAAAACAAGCTATAGTAAGAACGCACCTCATTTGTCACGTTTGATGTACAATTTCCATCTTGTTTTTTAATGTTTTACAGTTTTAAACTTTTATATAGCAATTCTATGTTTAAACCTCTTTAATGGCCTTCCAATCTTAAAACGTTTTTTGGACATATTTGTATATACATATTCTGTATACACTTTATAATTATCTATCTTTAAATAGGAGATTTGGTTAGATTTGATGCAAGAACTTGTTTAAGGTATTTTGAAATTCAAAAGTTTTACAATTATATATATATATATATATAGTGGTTTTTTATATGTTTTTACAGTTCTTTTTTTCAGCACTCCACGCCCACCCTCCATAATATTGTTTTCTGATTTTATAATTTTTATAGAAACTAGGGCATCCAACACGGGCTTCCCGGAATAGAGAATATATATGAAAATCATTTTTTTAAATTGAAAACTCTAATCGATTTTTTACATTTAATATTTTTTTTTATTGTCCCCTAACAACACCAAAGAGCATTTTTATATGAAATATGCCAATTATATAATCAAATAAAATTTTGAAATTTATTAACAGCGGTAATTTCGTATTGGCCTCGTGCCATAAGTTAATAGCCGAAGAAATCGTTAAAAATTTCGTTATCTACAACAGTTTTATTATTATTATTAGTAGTAGTAGTAGTATTCTGATAATTTCAGTGGTTTTAAGCGCATATTTCAATTAGATATCTGTTAAATTTGTGTTTTATTTATATTATTTTATTTATTGCATAATGAAGTTTCAATTTCACGCAAATGGTGAAATTTTTATATTGCTTAAAGTGCATGCGGATTAATATTTTATAATCTTCTGCAAGCGATAGGGATAGATTTTTTTTTAAATCATGCTTGAAATTTAATTTAAATACTATAATAAATCAGTCAGTTAACTCATTAATGCCGGTTGGTACGAAAAGTTACCATTTAAGTGATACGAAACTTTTAAATATGAACACCGGTATCTTAGTTAAAAAAATAATTCATATTATCTAATGTGAAACTATCAGAGATTCAATCAGTTAAAATAACAGTATGGGAAAACTGGTATCAACTGGTATCGAAGTATTAAAAGAAGTGTAAAATAAGTCGGCGTTAATGGGTTAAGATACTGTTTTCAGACAATTTGCATTTGAAAGTAGATTATTTACCTATATAACTGTGTAAAAATTTAAATTGTGCGATGCTTAGAAATAAAAAAAAATTCAGTAGCAAAAATCGCAAAACTGAAGTTTTATTGTTAAGTGTTGCCATTCGCAAAATGACGCCAGCGTTACGCACGGACACGTTTGACCTTTATAATAGAGATAATAAATGCCCAAACTGGTAACAGAAAATGAATGTTAAAAGCATTACCCACGCTAAAATGAAAGAGAGGGGACAATTATATAATAACGCTGCCTATACTATACACACACACGCACACACACACACACACACACACACACACATATATATATATATATATATATATATATATGAGTTTCTTAATAATTAAATTTTAATTGTTTAATAGGCGTATAGCCAACATAGTGAAATTTTCTTTGGAAAAACTCCCAAGTATTAAATATAGATATCAGTTTTTTGTTTCAATTTTGTATGAAATATGTTTAAACAGAATAATTTATTTTTTGTTCCTTCTTTATTTCAGTTTCTTAGCTTCGTTTTTTCTGCTGTTTATTTCCCTTTTTTGCGTAAACATCTGTAGAAAATGTTTCACTTTTCCATACAAAAAGCAAAAGAACGCTTAATTCATTATGTACTAAGCTATATAATGGCATCTTCAAAAAAGAAAGAACACACGAAAAAAAAGAAAGATTTTTTTAAAGAACACGATAAAAATTATATAATTTCATTCTCAAGAGACTTTTTTTCCAGCAATATTTATACTCAAGCTTTTTTCTATTAACTTATTTGACTAGTTAAAATATTCTAATGAAATAAAATGACTAAGAAAAGAAAATTAATTTTCAGCTCCAGGCAAAAGTAATTAAAATAAAAATTTTTTAAAATATTTGCAAAAACTAATAAATTCTCTTTTGTATCTCTTTGATATTTATAAGTAATAAAAATATGATGGCATTTCATTCTTTTTAATTACTGTCATAGCTTATATTAAAATAACAAGAACTATGAGAATTCGTTAACGGTGAAAATATTTATTATGTACTATATTAAAAGTGTGTATTACAAGAAATGACATCTTGTTTTATTCTAAATGATAATGAATATAAGACATTAGTTGTAAGAAGGAATTATTTTTAGTTATAAATAGTTAAAGTAACTTAAAATTTTAATGTAGCTATTTACTAAAAAGTGGTAATTTGTTAAGCGTTTGGCCATATTGCTATAGGAGTGATGATTCCCTTAGAGAGGAATTTAGATGCATGAATTAAAGCTTTACAACGTTAAAACACACAAATTCAAACTATCTCAACATTAAAACCACATACGGCCGTTTCAAGGGTAATTCAACTCTCCTTCATCAGTGTAAAACAGAAGAAGAATAACAAAAGATTAACACGCTTCAAAGAACTACGCTCAGCTATAACCCGAAGTACTGGCTTATTAATGGACCAAAAATGACAAAGGCAGAGGTTTATATAGTACCAGGAAAAGCACCGCCCCTTGAATACTAGGCCTGCGCGTTGATAAACATGGCGGATGTCGCAGGCGTTTTTTTTTCAGCGTTTGAACGGTGCCTCGAACTTCAACACCAATAATTTTGAAAAGTTTTCTTCGCCTAGTTTTCTGAGATCAAATGAATCAAAGAAAACTTTTAAATATTATTGGTGTTGAAGTTCGAGGGACCGTACAAACGCTGAAAAAAAAGTCCGCCTGCGACAGACGCCATTTTTGTCAGCGCGTAGGCCTAGTATTCAGAGGGCGGTGGTAAAATCATTAGTGACGTACCCGACAAGAATAATATACAGATTCCTTGGTTAATGACATGAATTTATTATAATGACATGAGAGAATTGGGTGAATGGCCCTTTTCTCTCCCTTGTGTGGAGAGATCCTAGCAGCGATGCCTGTTTCTCCGGTGTTTTCCACTCGGGGCTATAACCAGAGTCATTTTTTAAACCCTTTTACTATATATTTTCTCCCTTACAATATATTTGTTTTGTTTTTTGTTTTATACTGATGAAGGGGATCTGAGTTATCCTTAAAACATCCATATGTGGTTTTAATGTTGGGACAGTTTGATTTTGTGTGTTTTAACGTTTTAAAGTTTTAGCTCATGTTCTCCAAACCCACACAAAGAGATCCTTTTCTGGTTATAGGTATGGATGTGATTTCTGAAATCTGGTTTTCAGATAAGTTATGCGTTTTCTAAGTTGTTTACTTGGTTATTTTCTTTCGCATTGTAATACAATAAAGTTCCGTTACAGTATTTTGAAAGTTTTGGAAAGGTGTTTCATAATATATGCTTGACGCATGATTTTTAATTCTAGTTTCCATTTAACTACATTCTTCTTAAGATGGTCTAATGAAACAAAATGACAAAGTCAAGAAAATTAATTATTAAAATAAAGCAAAATAAAAGCAAAATCATCAAAACCATTTTTTTTTAATTTGGTTTTTACGGAAAGTTTGTGCCGGTTGGGAAAATCAAATCGTACCAGAAAATTCTATCATTTAATTATTAGACATTGATTCCGATATCTAATAATTAACGGGCAGAAGTTCACGGTACGAATTGATTTTCCCAACCAGCACGAACTTTCCTGACAACCCAATATATCGTCGCTACCATGTCAAACTATCGAATGTTATAAAATGCATTTTTTATTACTTTTAAAAATGGGCCGACTGTCACCACTAAATTTTAAGAGGGTTGCAGGGTTACATCACCAGGGTTACCATTTTGGCCTCTTTTTCCATTCAGAAATGTTGAATCCATACCAGAAATTTAAAATGGACATTTTTTTCTTTATATAATTACAGCCTATCTTGTACCGTAATTTCCGGCGTATAATCCGCAGCTCAAAGAGTCGTTTTTCGACCCAGAAATATTATTTTATAAAATGTAACTTAAAAGATAGCTGTAAATATTTAACTACAATTATTGAATAAAATTTCTGGGTCGAAAAACGACTCTTTGAGCTGCGGATTATACGCCGGAAATTACGGTAATTACTTAATATAAAAAAATTTCATTCAAATTTTCCGGTATGAATTTGGCATCACTGAATAAAAAAGGAGGGCAACCCTGTTCTTAACAGAAATTTTATTATTACTTTTACTAGGCGAAGAATTCTAATAAAATTTAGTGGTGACAATCGGCCCATTTTTAAAAGTAATGAAAAATGCATTTTTTCATATTCGATAGTTTGACATGGTAGCGACGATATCAGAGGTAATATTTTTTCACCTCCCTCTCTTTCTCATTATTAAGTATTGAAATTATAAGGGCACTCAGAAAATTGAATTACTGTAGTTTTACATGATAAAAGAATGAAAACAATAATGAAATTTTATTAACGGAGAAATTTTTTAACATGCCTGTGGGAAATATATTACACAAAATTAATATATTGCTGTATTTTAAATTTAAACATTTTAATTTATATTCTCTATGAATATAATACAGATAATATAATTATACATTAGTTGTATATAGTAGTTATTTTTATTATAATAATAAAAATGACTTAAAATAGTAAAATAGATATTTAGTATGATATGGATGTGTTTTCTAGAAATAATATGGCCAGTATTTTATATTCAAAAATATTTTTAATTCATTTAGTCTACATAAATTATATTATTATTCTGTGTACAATAATTTAATTATTTCCTAATGACTTTTAAAAAGTTATATTTGCAAGCTGAATATATCTATGGATAATTTAATGCCATAAAAAAGCAAGACAAAAAATAAAATAAAAAATTAAATTTTAAAATTAGAATTGATTATTAAAACATACCTTCTAAAACTTAAAAAATTTAATTCCCAAAGTTTATAGTTAAGCTATTCTTTAAAATTTTTACTTTATTCTACTTAAGATGTTCTAATGAAATAAAATGGCTAAGGAAAGAAAATTCATTGCGAGCGGAAGGTAAAACTAATTAAAGTAATTTTAAAAGAAAACTTGGAAGAAATAAAATTTTCTTGCTTCATTTTCTTTACCATGATTAAGTTTTAAGGATATAATGATATTCTATTAATTCTAATTATTGTTATTTAACGTTATGTTACAAAAATATAATAGCCTTTTATAAAAAATTTAAAGTAATATTGAGAAATGTGGAAATTTCTATAATCCTGATTCAACAAATCTATTACGCAAATGTTTCTGTTGTTTAATTTATATTTTCGATGAATATAATGTAGATATTATTCAGTAAAACGTTCTTCGTCACAATACAACATAGTAAAACAATGATTTTTTTTCATAATCGGGCGTTTTAATTGTAAACTGAAGTTCTTCTAGCAAATAAATCTATCAGAAATCTATGAGAAACTTTCTCACTTAGCGAAGCATTATATAGCATTAAAGATAAATTTTTTTGGCATAAATTTGGTCAATAAAAAATATATTTGCTTTTTATGGGTAAATAACTTAATTATAAAATACTTATTTTCTTTGTTAAGTTATATTTGCCGGTACAAAATGTATATGAAAGTTTTATGTCATTAATATACAGTAGAACCTCCATAAGTTGACCACCCAAGGGACTGTAAGTAAGTGGTCAACATACGGAGGTGGTCAACTTAGGGAATTTTTAGAAAATATTTAGTACAATATTAGAAAAAAAATTAGTAAACTTTTTTAGTATTTTTTAAGAAAAAATTTAGAAAAAAATTAACACGTACGCATTTTTATTTTTACTGAAGGTACAGCACATTTTTACAATTTTTGAAAGAATAATTTAATTTTTGTTTGAGTCCTATTTTTGTTCATTAGGTAACTACAAAAAGCACTTTCACAGTTTACAAATACATTAAGCATGCTTGGACATTTTTCTGCAGCGAAATCTTTAAGTTGCTCCATCATGCGCTTTACATCGTCTTCTTTCAGAGTTGGGTGCTTTTCAGTTTCGTCGTCACTTGGATCATCATCTTCTTCGCACTCCATCTCTTGTACCTTCTAGTCCTCGCTGTGCTTAGTTGCAGAGAGTATCTCATTGAAAATTGCCCTTGTGTCTGGTTCAACACATGTTACTAACTCATCATCCATGGTAACATAATATTCAAAATCAACTCCATCAAAAACTGGCAAGGGAGATAGAGGAAGCTCATCCTCTTGCACCGATGTTGTCGCTGTAACAAATCCAGCTTTCTTGAAGCATCGTGGTTTGCGTAAATTTATTCAAAGCAGAATTATTCCAATGAACAGCATTCAAAGCATTTCCTGACGCAGCTGTTGACGATGCCAATGCAGAAGGACCACAGGTTTGTAATTTCATGATCACCCATTCCAGAAGTTGAACTCTGTAGTGCACTTTGAAGGACTGAATAATGCCTTGATCTAAAAGTTGGGTTTTGGAAGTTGTGTTTGGAGGCAAAAAGTTTAGCTTCACATTTGTGAGATTATTCACTTTTGGGTGGCTGGGGCAGTTGTCCACGGTAAGTATAATAGACCGCTAATTTTTCCTCATTTCTGCGTCAATTCCTCTAACCCACTCTTCGAACAAAGCACTGGTCATCCAAATCTATTCGCTCTCCAAAAAACAGGAAGGTCTTCAGGTTTTACATTTTTAAATGAACGAGGTTTTGCGGATTTGCCGATCACCGTAGGCTTCAATTTTTTCCCAGTCATACTAGCACATAGAAGAACAGTAAAACGATGTTTTGAAATTTTTCCTCTTTTGCAAGTGTCACCCTTCATTACTAGACTTTTATCAGGCATTGCTTTAAAGAAGAGACCGCATTCATCAGCATTAAAAATGTCCTCATCTTTAAAACCTTTAGCAAACTCACACAAAACTTTTTGAGAAATCTCTTATAGTAGTTTGAATTTTTCAATCCAACCTGCTGACGCTTGGAAGTCCTCTATTTCTAATTCTTTTGCAAAATTTTTTGCTACTTCCTGAAGCATAGGTCCTTTATTCTTGCATTGATTGATCTCATCTCTTCAAACCAACGAAACGTGGCCTGGTTCACAGCGTCGAGAGACGTTTTTCTGCGTTTTCTTTGGAGCCCTCCGTTTTCGGAAGAATATCATTCCTTGTGTTTTAAAATGTTGCTCACAGTAGTCTTGCTCACATCAAATTTTTCCGCTGTCTTTCTTTGGCTACTGCTTTCTAGAAAATTAAGAAGATCCACTTTCTCTTCAATTTAAGTTCTTTTAGAGCTTTTCTTTGTGCCATTTTTAATGAAAAATCGCAAATAAACGACCGGTCCCGTCACGACGCGACATCCAGAAAAAAAGAACGGAATGTGTTTCACATGTGAGCGATACATGTTATTTTCCAATTATGCGTATAGCTACACCGCTACGCACATCCCCCACTCCCTTGACATTTTTCGACAGATTCCAGGAATTCTGGCATTACCCTCCCATTGCATCATACTGAAGTGAACAATGAATGGAGCTCCACAAGGGGGGCGAGTGTTGCTCAGTTAAGCCGAATGACTGATAAAAAAATTTCTGGAAAACAGATGGAGAACAAACGGAGGAAAAAGCAAATTCAAGAAAACGTCATTGGTCAAGTTACAGAGAGTAAAACCTACTAAAAAGTGGTCAACATACAACTTACGGAGGTGGTCAACATAGAGAGGTAAATCTCCATTGAAAATGTGTTGTGACCATTCAAACTAATAAATTTCGGTCAACATAGAGAGGTGGTCAACTTTGGAGGTTTTACTGTATATATATATATATATATATATATATATACTAGCTGTTGCCCGTGACTTCGTTCACGCAACATTAAAAGAAGAATAAATACATTAATTAAGCAAAATATTTCACTCCCGATAATTAAAAACGTTAATAATTAACTATTTAACACATTTCATAGGAGACAATACGGTACCTTGACATAAATCAGTCTTTAAAAAGTGAAATTTTGTATCAAATAATCGCGAAAATGAAATGGCAACCAATTCAAAAAGGAGGGCCAAATAAAATCGTAGAAATAGACGAATTGGGTAAAAACAAATGTAAATTTTACCTGATAAACAATTTTACTTTTAACACCTCTGTGAAACGTTTTAACATCCTTCAAAAAAAAAAATTGGAAATAGTATAGTATTTTTCTTTAAATTTAATTCCGCCTCCTTGGTTTAATGTATAGCTGAAACAAATCTTGTTTTCTAAATGACAGTATGTTGACAGGGAATTTTTGTTTTCCAGAATTGATTCATGAAGTTTGAATATGTGAAAATATGTTTTTATTTTTCGGATAATTTACTGAAATCAAGATTTTGTTTTCACTATCTATTCAAAGTGAAAATAAATTCTGCTTTTCAGTTTTAATGAGAAAATGGTGTAAAAAATATACTGATCTGTTTTATTTCTTCTCTTTTATACACAAGTATGGAGTAATTTATTTTCCGTTTTTAGATAAACTTCGTTAAAATTTACAAAAAAAAAAAAAAAAAAAGAAAAGAAAAAAAAGAAAAGAAAAGAAAAGAAATTGGCATTTAATTTAATTTTTTTAATTCTGAGAGTTTGCGTGACATCCTCGGATTAATAATAATCGGGATTAAGTAAATCGCGTTGCGTTCGATAGTCTAGGAGTAGTTGCGCACAAACACACGGTCAGATTTTAATATAATAGATTCGTATTCATTTTCCTTTTCTTAAAATTATGATGTGATTTTTAGCAGAAAACTCTCATCTGTATATAACGGATACTCATGCTTAATAATCAGTATAGATAAAAAAAAAAACATTTAAAATTTTCGTTATAAATATGGCGTGAAACTCATCTACTTTATATGCTTACTGATCCTTGTATTATTAATGTAAGGAATTGATTCACATTCACTTTAAAACATATTGGAAAATTCCCGTTTTATTTCAAATATATATTTCCCCAGAGAAATCCCTTTTAAATGACATAATACTTGTTAATTTTCTTTGCCAGACAATTAATTTCAATACTGGCATAGGGGAAATTATGTTATTTTAACGAAATAATATTAAATCTTTAGGTTTTATCAACAAAAATGGAACTATTAACATTCGTTATTTTTTTTTAGGTAATCGAGGTATTTCTTTTAGTTTTAAGAATGAAAATATTTTTTTTCTCGCTATCCATGACATCATTTTCGACATGGATAATATTGCGGAGCATATTATTGACATTTGCTAACCATTTTCTTTTGAAATTCTTTTTACTTTTTAAAAATTTAAATAAAAAATACGTTATAGTTATATTAGCCGTGCGCAGACGGTAAAACACCACGTATTGTTACCATACAAAAGAAAAAAAAGAAAACAATTGAAGAAAAAAAACCTAAGATAATTTTATTTCACCAATCAAAGCATATCCGCTTTATTTTCCATGTATGACGTCATATTAGTCTGTTTCCTATGGTTACGCATATTGAAACCTTCCATTATTATCAAAAACTAAAAAAAGTACGTTTTATTTCTAATAATATTATTTAATCTTTTTAATTCTTTAATTTTTTTTATTTCATTTTCATTTTTCACGTGAAAATTTTTCAATTTAATCTAAATTGGAGAGTAAAAATTATTATTCCTCGTTTTTAATTAGTTTTGACAACGATAAAGTATTAGCAACGGTAAAGTAAATTTAACCATTTTAAGATATTATATGAAAAAATGCCCATTTATTCGCTATGAAAATAACGAAATTTGGAATTATTAAGAAAAATATTTGAATAAAATTAACAAAAACCAGCCTATGTTCATAAGAGGGTTATAATCCACCTATGTGCAAAAACACAGGATCATTAAATGCTCCATTTTGACGCTGGCTTCAGCCTAACATTTGCACACATCAGATTTATAATATTACTAGCTGTTACCCGTGACTTCGTTCACGTAACATTAAAAAAAGAATAAATGCATTAATTTAGCAAAACATTTCACTTGATAATTAACAACATATATAATTAACGAAAGCTTTATCACATTTTATAGGAGACCATACGGTATTTCTTTGCTATAAGGGCCTTGACATAACCCAGTCTTAAAAAAGTGAAATTTCATGCCAAATAATATATACAATCGCGAAAATGAAACTGCAACTAATGAAAAAAGGAGGACCCAGTAAAATCGTGAAAATCGAGGAATTCCTTTTCGTAAAACGAAAAACAACACTGGCAGAATTCTTCTATACAACAGTGCATTTTAGGTGGTATTTGGTGTACAATTTGTATATGTGTGTATATGTTCTAAATGGGCGTAATTATATTGTTTATTTGCATAGACATATGTTATATATTTCTTACTACATTATCTTGTTTATGTATATATTAAATTAAGTGTTTCACGCTAAGTGGGGTAAATAGTGAACAAACTGCTTGTGGTTTTTATACATTGATAGATATTTCAGAAAGATATAACAATCTGATGCGATTCTAAAATGTAAAGAAAGGTTGCAAGAAAGTACTTTAAACTCTGCCCAATTTAACCTCGATATTTTCTCTATCGCGTCAAGAACACTATTAGCAAATAAATACCGACGACACAAATCTGATTATCTAAAATTACATATTTTTGTTAGTATATATAGGATTATTTTAATTTATTTCATGCGCTTGAAAATTTTTACGCTTTCTCTATGGGTTAGGTGTCGAATAAATGTACTTTCTTGTTATTTTATTTTGCCATTTCTATTTATTCTATTTTCCATTCATTTATCGATATTGATTTAATTTACATATTCGTGTCAAAGAATATTCTTTAAAGTTATTATCAGGATTAGTATAGAATACGATTAGGGTTAGGATTAGGAATAAAAATTGAACGACAATGGCATGACCGATTCAGGTTTAAAGTATGAACCATCATGAAGCAATAAGAAAATTAGAAAACTATCGGCTAATAGTTTTTAATATGTTTTACAGTCACAGTTGGCATCAAAGGTGAGCGGGGAAATGATAATTTAAAATACCATTAAGTGTTTACCACGCAAAAAACAAATCTGGTTACAACAATGTATTTAATTTTGCGCCAAAGCAAATTGACTAATTGACTATGGACTTAATTACAGACCCCTAACCTTGTTATTCTCGGAAATTTTCTACCTATATGTAAAAAAAATTCTACTATATAGAACGCGGTTTCACGTTTATAATGTTATGAATTGGCACGATCGGCTTGTTCAAGTTTACACAATTCGGCTGGAAGAAAAGATTCATTACTTTTTGATTTCTTCTTTGCTTTTGCATTACGCGAATTTGTTGGTAAAATCGATTTTCTTTTCGATAACATTGTTGTTTTTTTAAGTTTAAAATATATTGTAATTTTACTTAAACATTGCTTTAAAATCTATGCAATTTTTCTTATCCTACAAGACTTTACAAAAATCTATTATGAAACAACTTTAAAAAAAAAAGCTATATTTAAAAACGACAACAAAGTTTTTCCTATTTTAAAACTAAAAGAAATGTAAAATTAAATTCCTGTTCGAAACGACGATTTACAAATATGTTTCGATTGTGGGAAAATGATAGAGGAAAAATGCTGTTACTGCGACACAATCATATTAAATCTTTAGCTTTTATGAGAAAAGCAACTTTCTTTTTAAAAATATAGTTATTTTTATTAAAATTTTCTGATTTGCGATACGGATAATTTTGCGATGCATATCATTGACATTTGCCATCCAATATTTATTTATTTATTTATTTATTTATTTATTTATTTATTTTATTTATTTATTTTTTTTTTTTTTACTTTTTAAAATTTAAATTAAAAATATGGTATCTTTATGTTAGCCGTGTGCAGACGATAAATCGCTCGTAGTGAATTCATTATAATATAAATCTTTCACTCATTTCGTTTAAAACACAGAACTCTTTAATTTACAACACATACATTTAAAATACATATATTACGTACATTTAAAATAATTCCTTTCATGTCAAAAAGAAAAAGAAAAAAAAAAAGAGAAATTAATCACAAATAATTTCATAACCCAAGATCATTTTATTTCAACATCAAAACAAATCTGTTTTATTTTTCTATATATGACATCATATTCGCTTGCTTTCCATACTTACTCGTATTTATGCACTGTGTATTATTATCAAATATTTGAAAACGCACGTTTTGTTTCTAATATGACATCATTTCATATTCTGTTTCATTCTTAAATAATTCATTTCCTTTTCATTTTTCACGTGGAAATTTTTCACTTGAAAATAAATTGTTGATTAAAAATTAATACTCAGGGGTTTTATTTTATATTGGCAACGATAAAGTATTAGCAACGGTAAAATAAATTTAACCATTTTAAAAAAAGCTGCAAAACCGGGCCCTTTGGGCCAAACCAACCAAACCAACGTACCATTTTAAAATATACGAAAAAATGTCCATTTATTCTCTATGTAAATAATGAAATTTTGAATTATTAAGAAAAATATTGAAATAAAATAAACAAAAATCATTCTATGTTCATTTGAGGGTTATAATCAACTTATATGCAAAGATACAGGATAATTAAATGCTTCATTTTGACGCTGGCTTCAGCCTAACATTTGCACACAATCAGATTTATAATATTATTAGGATAGGATTAGGATTAGGATTAGGATTAGGATATTAAAATTAGAATTGTTTATTAAAAGTAGAAGCTAAAAGATATTGCTTAATTTCGAAGTTCCTTTATTGAATAAATATTTACATTAATTCTTTTTCTTTTAATTATCTTCTACTTAAGATGTTTCCATGAAATAAAATGACTTGATAAAAAATATTAATATTCAGCTGCAGTCAAAACCAACAAAAATACTTTTAAGACAACATTTGTTTAGATTAATGTTTTATTTTTGTCATCAATAAGTATTATGAATATAGTGGCATTCGACTAATTTTCATTACTGATAATATACATGATAAATGAATGACAACTGCAGTAAAAATTAATTAAGGATGAAGTGTTTTAATATGTATATCGAAATTATATATTACAAGAAATAAATATCTCGGAACATATTAATTATAATTCGAATAAGATAGTAATTATAAACAAAACTACATACAGTTAAAATAAATAAAGATACTTTAATTAATGTATTTTATATGAGTATTTTATAAGTATATCCATTTAAATTTTTCATTCAAATTCTTACTTAAAAAAAAAACTTACAGAAAAAATGTTGCGGAAATATGATTTGTTTAAAAAATATTTTTTTAATGAAAACCACACTTTTCTTTAGGTAGATAGAAATTTAGGTCGCTTTCTATTTTTTTAAAATATTTAACAGCATTTCTACTTAGATATTTGTCAGAAAATATTATTATGATATACAGTGATCTCTCACTTATACGCGATACACAGAAATAATTTTTCAACACCAGTTTTTTTAGGGTAATTTTCTTCTTCTTAAATCGCAGAAATTATAAATCGAATTTTACTGTTTTAAAATAGTGGCATGAAAAAGTAATTACTGAACATCGCATATAAGTGAGAGATCACTGTATTAACTAGTTGTTATGTTTTACTATTATCACGTGAGATTAAAAAAAAAAACATACTCTAATTAAGGTACAAAATTTGCTCCTGAAAACAAGCAAGTTGTATCTCAAATTACGAAAAAAAAAAGAAACACAATAAATCCCGATATCAGTAATTGCAGATGTACAACATTCGATAACTATTAAACCAAAATTCTGTAAAACATTAATTTAAAAAAATGTGCACATTTTTTAAAAATATCTGATCGAAGTGATCTCGATCCACACCTTCGTTCCGAATTTTGCAGCGAAGGATTTCCGGTCACACAGCGTAAGACTACACAAAGCCAAAATTACAAAATATTTTGTTTATTAGTACAAATTTGAACCGTGAAATATCCATTACAATGTAAATCAAAATTATTACATTGATTACAAATGACAAAAACTTGTTTCTGAACAATCATCGGAAGAAACACTTTATCCCATTTGCACCCGAAGCATGCATTTGAGGAATTTCTTTTTATTCAGTATTTCCGAATTCATACCAGAAATTCTTAATAGTAATTTTTGGTTTATTTAATGGACAAGCGTATTGTGATTACCTAAAATAAAATTTCTTCTTTCTGAATTCCCGATATGATTTTGTAATTACTAAATAAAAAAGGAAATTCTTGAAATAGATGGATATAGGCGATAATGATGGAAAAGGGTTAAGCACATCACGGAAGGAAATTCACTGGTGTAGCAAGAGTGAGGGGTACAAATGCTCTGGGTCTAGATACCAATACTTAAGAAATATACATCGGCTTATCAAATCGCAGAAATTTCAGCGATTAAACAAAGCAAAAAAAACTTTAAGGAATTTGTGGTATCCAGAGCATTTGGGCCCCCACACTGGCTACGCCACTGAAAAAGTTCAAAGTTTTATTTGCGTGCTTCACAACTGGAGCTTTCTTAGATACATAAAAAGCATCAGCGAGTTAGTCGATTTCGCGCATGGTAGAAGCATGTTCATATAGACACTAATGTCAGTATTATCTGTAAGTATGGTACCAGCATGTCCATATAGACACTAGTGTGAGCAGTGGCGTAGCCAGGGTGGGGGTCCAGATGCTCTTGATACCACTAATTTTGTAACATTTTCTTTACCTTGTGTAATCGGATAACTTTCTGCGATAATCAAGTCGAAGAAAACTTTACTATTTTACTGGCATCCAGAGCGTTTGGACCCCCTCCCTGGCTACGCCACTGGCCGTGAGTATTATCTCTAGCATGGTAAAAGCATGTTCATATAGACACTGATGTTAATATCACCTATATAGCATGGTACAAGAATGTTCTTATAGACACTAATGTCAGTATTATCTGTATAAGCACCTTCAGTTTATTCTCTGTTATGGGCAATAAAGGCATATCCCCATAAACAGAAGTTATAAGGAATCATGTACAATGAATTCGCAGCATCTAGGAAACTGGTTGAAATGGACTACCATTTGGCAAGGGAGGATCTAGAGAGTCTTCAAGGAAGGGGCGATATTACAAAATTGGGATTTCCACGCAAGGATGAAGTTTTAATTCCCCTGAACAAACAACAACTGAATACTGCATATACAGTAGACGTCCGATATAACGACAACACGTTATAGCGACTTTCATTCCAATGAAAGATCGAAAAAACCCGCTATATGTAACCGAACCATTGATTCAGCATTAATTTTACATTGAATAGACCAAACATTCCAATAAAACAACCTTTTTCGAATGTTCTACTATAGTTGTTTGTGATTGTGCGCAAGAAAATCTTCAAGTCTTTCAAAAAGAGAAAAAAATCACTTCCTTATTTGCAATGTATGGCCGTTAATTTCAAGGACTGACGTAACTGTACAAGAACCGGAAATCATCACAACATGGTAATGCTTGTATTTAGAAGGTCGTTTATGTGCGCATGTCCAATGAAGTCGCTGCCGGTCAGAAAAAAATGGTTGTCTTTGAAACACGCATTAAAACGTAGCTGTTAAATTTTTGTTGTCCAAGTCGATATGGAGCAGAGAATAAGCATTAAATTATGCTTCAAATTGGCAATACTGCTACAGAAACACATGAAATGTTGAAACAAGTGTACGGAGAAGAAGCATTATCCCGTTCACGCACTTTTGAAGGGTTTAGCCGTTTTCGAGACGGACGCGATAAGCGTCAAAATATTGGGTTGTTCGAAAAGTTTAATCTCGTTGGGAAAACCAATTCGTACCGGAAAATTCTGCCCGTTAAATACTAGAGATTGGATATTGGAATTCGTGCTTAACCCTTCTTTGCATGTGTTTTTCTTTTACAATTGTGTTTTATATACATATATTAAATATCAGACACCAGAAATTTTAAAATAGGTTTTTAACTTTGTTCAGCAACATAGTTCACGGGAAATTTACTGGATTAATATTTCTATATAAATATAGTGGTGGCAAAGAAGTTAATTTATTTATTAAAAGTTAAATAAACAGTGATGGAAATTTACATCACTATGCAATTAAGGGTTAATATATAAATACTTATGATAGAAGTTTCCCGTACAAACCAACTTTTCTAAACGGAAAGAATTCTCCCAACAACCCAATATAACCAGCAACAATGTTTCAATATAATGTTATTTAAAAACTCAATATGAAGCTTGATAAAATTCCGTGCATCAGTACTTGAGATATACCTGTCACAAAAATCGTGATATACACAGCAGAGCAGCGCCACCTCTTGTGCAAAAAGTAATGAGTACAAATTTATACACAGTTCTAACTGGGTATGAATGAAAATTATAATTACAGTATAATATATTGTGTTTATGGAATAGTAATGTTTTTTTTTAGTAAAACAGTTCAATTTTGCTTAGTTATCATTTAAAAAGTTACATTTCTCTGTAGGAAATATCAAAAGAACTCTTAATCGGATATGTTTTTAGCTACTTAATATCATCAAGAAAAAAGAAAGAAAAAGTAATGATTTACAAAAATAGAACCAATTACTTAAAAATATATGCTAAAAGAAAATAATTTAATTTTAAAGATACTTTTTGGTTCATATTAAAAATCCCTGTTTTGATTATTTTCTACTTAGTATTATTTAATGAAATAAAATGACTGAATTAACAAAAATAATTTTGAATTCAAGCAAGAAATAATTAAAATATTTTAAAATGAAATTTGTAAAGTACTGTCATTTTTCCATCCTTTCCCCTTCTCTATCATAAATAGCTTTTTGAATATTAAGCTATTTTGAGAAATTTAATTAATGTCCTTTTATGTGATAATAGAAGGACAATAATAATAAAAAGACAATAATGTATAATGAAAATTTTTCTAGGCATTTTCGAAAACGCAAACTATTGAAAACTGAGAATACATAACAAAATTTCCAATTATAGTTATTACAAGATATTAATCCAAATTAAAAAAAATTGCCAAATTTAATTAAAATTTTAAATTATTAAAGTTAAGTAATAATAACAAATGAGTAAATTTACAAAAAATATCCATCTTTTTTTTTTCACTTTTTATTAAAAAAATAATTATTCACAGAACACATGTCGGTGCATATTTAATTTAAATGAAAAAGAGTTGTTTTGTAGAATATATTCTGACGTCAACTGTATTTTGAAATCGATACATGTCAATAAAAAATAACAAAATTCAAACATTTAAATAAAAAAATTTTGTTTGAATATACACTTATATACAAAATTAAGGTCATATACATAAAATCTGTCTAAACGGATGAACTATTCACTGTGTTGTCACAAAATTTGGCACAATTCAATTTTGTATTACAATGAGAGGAAGAATATAGCAACATAACAAATGGAAAATATTTTAATTGTGAATTAAGAAACAGAGTATATTAAAAAAAGTTAAATCATGAATCAGAGATAAAGCATTTATCCCGGGAAAAATCTATCTAACATCGAGTGTGACTACCGTGCACTGCTATACAAGTCTCACAACGAGCTCTCATACTGTTTATGAGGGTGTCAATAAATACTTGCAGCAACAAAACCCATTCTTCCAAAAGCGCGGCTTTTAAATCCGGGCGTTTCCTGTGTAATGGCTCTTCCTAGACCATCCCAAACATGTTCAATATGATTGAGGTCCGGAGACCTCGAGGGACAATTCATACGGCGAATATCCTCTTCTTCAAGAAAATCATCAACAATATTAGCTCTGTGTGGCTTCGCATTATCGTCCATAAACATGAAGTCCTTGCCTGCAGCACCCCGGAACAACGTCACATAGGCTTCAAGAACCTCATCTCTATAGCGATGTGCGCTGATAGTACCCGCATCGAAGACGTACAGTGATGTACGACTGCCCAACATTATGCCGCCCCAGCCAAGGATTCCTTTTCCACCAAATCTGTCGATTTCTTTTACGTAGGAGGGATGATAGCGATCCCCACGCTCTCTCCAGTTGAAGAATCACTCTGCGTGGTGAATATCGACTCATCACTGAAAAGAACACGCCCCCAATCCTGTTGTGTCCAGTCTTCGGATCCACAACAACCTCCTGTTGGATACAGTGAAAGGGACACACAAGACTAGACGCCGGGTGTAAAGGGTTCTCTCTGCTAGACGTATATATACTGTTTGACTGGAAATTCTTATTCCAGACGCAGCAGTAAGGTCACGAGCAAGCTAAGGAGCCATTGGCAGCCTATGTTGTCGTGTGCTTAATGTCAAGTAGCGATCCTGTGCAGATGTCCTTGTTCTGTGGCGGCCTTCCTGGTGACAGTACAACTTGTTTAGAATTGATTCCACAACCTGGATACTACTTTCGGTGCTACCTGTAACCATCGAGCCACCACCGCTTGATACTGGCCAGCTTCAAGTCTGTCAAGGGCTTTCCATCTCAAGGAATCATCTAATCCAGGGGTTCTCAAACTGTGGTACGCGTACCAGTACTGGTACGTGAAGCTCTGGCTACTGGTACGCAGAAGTCCGATACTGGTACGTGGAATAAAATACAAAATGCAGCATATTAATATGGAATCGAAAACGGCTTATCTTTATTAACTTTGAAATAAAATAAAATTGAACGCGATTTAGGATTTGTAAACGCTTTTTCTAGTTTCTTGTTACGAGAAATGTTTGTAATTCGCACGACTCGATTTCTGAAATTCGCACGACACAACGCTTATGATACAATCAGTTTTGCAGAATTAAAAACACAATTATTAGATTTATATAAATAAAAATTGAATTTTTAAATAAAGACCTAATTTTAAAATGAATGAATGAATGAATGAAGCATATTTAATTAGTGGAAAAACTGTTTTTAAACATGCTTTATAAATTGAATTATCTGGTGGTAAAGTCTGAATGCTTGTAAGTAGTAGGAGCTTGTGTGAGTAGAAGGAGTTAAAACAAAATAACATTTTAAGTGTAATTTATAGCCCTTTGCTCTCTTTGTACTAAAAGAGGTTATAAGAGGTGTTGAAATAAAAGTCTTATTTCAAACATAATTCATATATTGATTCATTGTGTTGATTGAAGTGTTTTTCTTCTGTTGTACAAAAAGTGTTATAGTTTCCTCCAATTTCATGGAAATCAGTTTTAAGAGAATAAGGTTATTTAAAATGGTCAACAGAGTAAGATTATTTAAATCAAACAAAAACTGTGGTGATATGTAGCGTGGATGTGAGGTAAAGCATTGTACATCTATATATTGAGGTGGTATATGCATAAATGTATGAAGAAACTTGCAAGTGTTTGCCTACTGAGCGACATTATTGTCGCATTTAAAGGTATGCAGATTATTAATACAGTTTTATTGAGCCTATGTTAAATGCACTAACTGAGCTTTGGATAAGAAATTCACAGGGTCTGATTAATGCAGAGGCCAACTAGGCCGTGGCCTAGGGACCACCACTGATGGGTGGTCCACCCCAAAATAAATACCCCAAAATAAACCACCCCAATTGGACCACCAAAATGGACCACTCCCAAAAAAATAAAATTGCTTACAAAAAGTTTATTAAAGATTAAATTTTTTGCAATTATGTCCCCTAAAACCAAAAAAATATTTTGATTAATTTGTTAACCATATCATAATATCTAAGGCTAACCACCGAATATTCACCCCCAAACAATTTAATCAAATTTTTCCAAATTCACGCAAATATTTCCCCATTCACTATTTGTTCCTCCGAATAATTTGAAAAGTCAATGCCGAAAACCATATCTTAAGTATTTTTCCCTATTTTCTTAAGTTATATTTCCCTCTTAGTTGTGTTTTCAAGAACTCACCTAAAATTAATAGCTATTATCTTGGTTTGAGACTGGCTCCGCAAAGGGACTGGGCCTTGGGCTCTGCATGACCTTAATCGAGGATCGAGGTCTGGAAATTCGTTTTTCATTTGAGATACCCTGCAACTGTATCTCAAGAGAGAGGAAAGAAGTGAACTTATTCAGCTCTCCTCTCCTGTAATGGATTACTGGAGTCCACATTCAAAAGGACGAATGTAACAATTTTTTTAACTGACGAAAATATTAGAGTGCCTTCTAATCTCATCAAAGTCGGTTTGTGTTTAGCACAACATATCTCTGTGAATGTGCTGCCCCTCCCCCCCCCCACCTTCGTTATATGAAAAACAAATACAGAAATAAACTAAACAGCGAATCTGACTTATGACTAAACTACCTAATATTGAGCGAAACATGAGGAAGTTGTGCTGGATAAAACAAGCCCACTCTTTTCATTAGCCTACTACAACAGTATATGAATCAATGTGCTCCAATATGTCATTAAGTAATGTGGTTTTCTTACTATACCAAAATACTGTATTTTGATATTGTATGCATTATTAAAATTTAATGATGATACTACTTTTTACTTGAATGTTATTATAAAGCATTCAATTGAGTAATGTAACCATTCATTTTTTAAATGCAATAAAATCTGCTATGAGGAAAATACAAAAGACCGGAGAGATATTTCGTTTTAGACAGGTTTTTCTATATTAGCATTACGTTTGGTACCTGGTGGTACGCGGATGTATGAACTCCGGTTTACTGGTACGTCGGTCTAAAAGTTTGAGAACCCCTGATCTAATCTAAACGATTATGAGAACTCATTCGCGCTGTTCACAGGGTAACTTGTTCGTTTTAATACTATATTCACAAAACTGCCGTAAAATCCCAAATGCTTAAATGGTCTAGTTCCAGTAGTTCTACAAATACTAACGTTAAACAACTTTTTTTCTAAACCGTAAGTTGATAATGTACTACCCGTTCTTCAAAATATATACATTACAAATTCTATCAATTTTCTGGTAGATATTTACAATTATTTTGAAAAACATGTTTCTGAACTTAATTTTGTACATGAGTGTATAGCGTTAAAATGTCATTTGTTTCGAAATTTTCTAAGTGACATGGGGCTTGGTTACATACTTTTTTTAAAAAATACAGCAGCCTTGTGATAATTTGAAATCGGTTAACCTTTAGAGCTAGGACTTGCAACTAGTTTTATTTTTACTCGTACCACAGTTTACAAAAATAATTCTTTGTGGTAGATTTAACTTTAAAGCATCTTAGTATAAGTTTATGACAGAGATTTTATTTTTCAAAATGTGGTGCGAATATAATTAAAAACAGTCGCTCGGACGTTAAATGTCCCAACCCGTAATTAAAGGGGTAATTCGAACTAATCATTACAGTCCCAAAAACCTTACGTTAGAACTAAGGTTAAGTCGGATCAATTGTGACAGGAGCCTATCTGGTTAACCACAGAGTACGGGGGAAAATCACAAAAAAGACAGCATACTTACAAAAAAGCCTTTTTATTATAAAGAAAACAATATTATAACATATTGCACTTCTGTGCAGACTAAAAACACGTTATCGTATTACTTCTTAGTAAAGTCTGCTTCTTAAATAGTAATTCGTAAACTTCTGCTGCGTCAGTTTAGAGTACCCAGGAGTTCAATACAATCATTAAATTATCTTCCTCTGGAATGCCTGTCGTGTTATTTGAGAATTAGGAGGAATTTGGGATGACATTGAGCTCATGTGGAAGTTTTCAGGGGCTATGGTGCAACATGTATTATTGCGCTAAAATAGGGTTCTTCCAGTGGCGGCTTGTGACTGGCCTTACTTTTGACAGAAAGTTTGTCATTAAACAAACATTAAATTTCTTTAAAAAAATAGTGGTACGAAAATAATAAATCTTTCAGGCATGTATTTAGTGACCCAAAAATAGTTATTCACGAGCCTCCACTCAGCCCTGCAACATATGTTCCGTGGGTTATTATCCCACGCTATCACTATTTTAGATATCAAACAATCACTATTTTAGAATAGAAATATTAGACTTATTTAATGCTATATACATCCTTAAGAAAGATAATCTTACTTAAATAACTTATTATAAATGTTATTTACGTAAGATTATCTTTCGATATTTGTGGTGGGTAACGACTTTCAGGAAAAAAGATTAAACACCCCTACGCTAAAATAATAAAATATATTACAAAATTATCGTAGAATGCAAAACATCTGCTCACCTGTTCTTGCTTGTCTTGTTTGGGCACGTCCAGTAGTAGCCAATACTGTGCATCCAACTGTATTACTTCTTTGACTATGGCTTTAAGGAGGGCGTACCGCCTGAAGACGTTCCTCTCGGCTTTGGAATTCTCGTAACGTCCATGCATGCCGATCAGAGCGCCTTTCACGGTGTTGTACGAGACTGTCACCTTGGCCGTCACAAGACGAAGACGCTCATTCGTCTGCACTGCGCCCTCCCGCGTATTGTCTGAAATTCAAAGAGAAAACAAAACCACTGAGGTACAGAGAGATACAATATATATTGTAATTTCACAAAATTCAGAATGAAATGCATCAAGAATATTAAAGCAGGGTGATTGTGTTCCGGTATTTTGTACACCACTAAATTTATATAGCAATATTCTTAGTATGTCATCGAAGAATTCCTCGATTAAAGAAGAAAAAAAATCCCATATTTTAGTGGTGTACAAAATACCAGAACACAATCACCCCTGTATTAAAGGATTGTGTAGTATTAAAAACACCAATTAAAATAATTTAAGACAGACATGAGTACACATAAAATAAAAATTTATAAAAAAATATATACTTAAAAACAGTTAAAAATACAAAATAGTAGACGTTTCGCCAAGCGACACGCAAGGCATCATCAGTACAAAAACAATCTATTGCATAACAAACCACAGAACAAGGAAAAAGAAAAGGTTTGAAATCAAGGAAAGTTGAAGTTATTTTAAAAACAGATAATATTCATTAGGGACAGAACGAGCTTCATTCAACGTCTGCGATCGCAATTGAGTGAACCAACTCTCAAGGAGTAATCGACCATGGTAGCTGTTACAACCTGATTTCAAAATACTGGCGTTCGCAATTAGCGGGATGTGATTATTTTGAAGTGAATGCTGGACAATTTTTGAATTCAAATTACTATTTTTTAAAGCACTAGTATGTTCTTTTAGGCGAATTTCCAATGATCTACCTGTTTCACCAATGTAGACACTATTGCAATCTTTACAGGGAATAATATAAACAACACCGGGTAATTTAGACTTATCATATTGAAATTTATGCTTAGTGAAAAAGGAACTCACTTTATTAATTGGTTTAAAAGAAACCCCAATATTGAATGATTTTAGAATGCCAGAAATTTTTTCAGAAATGTTCTTATAATAAGGGATACAGATAAAAGAGTTTGGTTTACTACGTTGAAAAGTGGGGGGAGTAGAATTCACAAAATTTAAAGTATTTTTCAAAGTACCTAAAAGAACATACTAGTGCTTTAAAAAATAGTAATTTGAATTCAAAAATTGTCCAGCATTCACTTCAAAATAATCACATCCCGCTAATTGCGAACGCCAGTATTTTGAAATCAGGTTGTAACAGCTACCATGGTCGATTACTCCTTGAGAGTTGGTTCACTCAATTGCGATCGCAGACGTTGAATGAAGCTCGTTCTGTCCCTAATGAATATTATCTGTTTTTAAAATAACTTCAACTTTCCTTGATTTCAAACCTTTTCTTTTTCCTTGTTCTGTGGTTTGTTATGCAATAGATTGTTTTTGTACTGATGATGCCTTGCGTGTCGCTTGACGAAACGTCTACTATTTTGTATTTTTAACTGTTTTTAAGTATATATTTTTTTATAAATTTTTATTTTATGTGTACTCATGTCTGTCTTAAATTATTTTAATTGGTGTTTTTAATATTTTTCACATTCAGACGTTAAAATGTATACATTTTGCAAATTGTGTAGTATGTTTATTAAAGGAAAGATAGTATAGAAACCTGATAAGTAGGATCCAAATATTTTTTACGCTTAAAATTTTATGGTGAAGTAAGCGATCGTACGGATTTCAGATTTAAAACTTTTGAGCATTTTCCAATCACTATGGTAGAGTACGTGAAGACAAGACTATTGAGATGCAAAGAGGTATAATAGATAATATACTTTCTCAAAATTCTAAATGTGATGTGGATATTATTAATGCGTAAATACTAAAAGAATCCAGAAAGTAGTATCCTAAAGTACCATAGGTAGATTTATTTGCAGATTTCTGTGATTATGTAGGGTGAAAATTTCCCATACAGTCAGTAGTATAAAAATCGTAGCAGTTGGCAGCTATTAAATTATTCAAATTAGGATCAAATTACAATTCAAATTCTGGTCCAGACGAAACGTAGCTTAATATTTTAAGGTGAAGTAGGGGATCGTATGTATTACAGATTTCACAATATGCAACATTTTTGAACCAATATAGCAACCGCAGTACTTGGAAGCACAGAGTCCTTCACAAGAACTTTTACTTGAAATTACATCTTAGAAAAATTGAAAAAGGAAACAAATTGTGGTTATGGATATTCATTGAATTAAAAAAACAACATTTGATTTCAAAATTATAGACCTTCCAGATAAATGTGCACCTTTTGTCAATGAGCAGTGTTGCCAGTGGTACAGCGCCTAGAATACATAGTGTGGAAAACGGCTACAAAATAGTACTAAGAAATTTAATCCGATAAAAGAAGAACGATGCTTAAAAAAAACGGGTCGTTCGCAACGACATCTTCTTGCAGTGGCGTAGACAGGGTGTAGGTCTAGATGGGTTGGATACCACTAATTTTATAAAAATATTGTTGCCTTATCTAATCGGAGAAATTTCTGCGATATTGAAGAAGAAAAAACTTTATAATATTACTGGTTTCCAGAGCATTTGAACCCCCCCCCCCTCTCTCTGGCTATGCCACTGTCTGCTAGCTCTTTTCAACGCAAACATTGTATAAGAATCGAACGGAGAAAACGTTTCAGCTGGTGGTACATATTTTAAATAAATAATTAAATTATACCCTATTTCCTTTGACTTGGATAGGGATAGCTTTGAAAATATGAATGATATTGATCATGGTCAAAAAACGTGATACGCATTCTTTTGTGCCTGGTTGCAGTACTCGATACAATACAGCAAACTAGAAACTATCCCTATTTAGCATACTAAAGGATGAATCTCTTCTAGAAGAGTGGAAAAGATTAATTCCCTGATATAATAAAAAACTAACTTCATGATCAGTTACATCTGAAATATACACTTACAAGAAAATTTTATTAACAGAAATCATGTTCATGTTGTCAATAGTAAAACGGTTACTTTCGCTACAGGTAAATCTATTTTTAAAGCAGATGTCGCTGCGATCGCCCTATTATTGTATCGCATCGTTGCACCTTTATTGGCTTTAATTTTTTAGCACTTTTTAAAGCAATACCAGTTTGGCTTTTTTTTTTATTCCGAAATTTCGCATTCATACCTGAAATTCCCTATAATGTTCTTTTGGTTACTTAATGGCAGATAGTTCGTTACTTCGTAAAGTAAAAATTTCTTGTTTCAGAATTTCCGGTTTAAATTTGAATTAAAAAACGGTAAAACAGATTTCCACTCTATGTATTCTAGGCGCTACCAGTGGGCTACTTTTTTCAATTCAGATTGCTTGATTGGCACAACGTTTCTGAAATGGTATAATTTGTCTTGATTTTGCATTATTTAATATGTCATTAAATAAGGCGAATTTTACTTTCTCAAAAAACTGGTGGCAATCAAGAAACCTGATTTTTTAATTAAAAGTAGCCGACTGGCACCACTGTCTATGACGGAAACGAAGTTAGTTTCACCTGACACACTTCCTTTGTTTAAAATAGAGTTACAAAAAAAATCTGTTTTTTTTTTTTTTTTTTTCAGAATAAGATAAAAAGTGGAGTTTTTTTTTTTTTTTTTTTTTTACTTCTTAGCTTTTCTTTAAAAAATTTCAATTTAGAAAATTAACATTTTACTTCGGTCTTGAAAGCTACTATATTACTATATTAAAAAACGTTTCTGAAATGGTATAATTTATCTTGTTTTTGCATTATTTAACATGTTATTAAATAAGGCGAATTTTACTTTCTCAAAAAACTGGTGGCAATCAAGAAACCTGATTTTTTTAATTAAAAGTAGCCCACTGGCAACACTGTCTATGACGGATTCGAAGTTAGTTTCACCTGACACACTCCCTTTGTTTAAAATAGAGTTACAAAAAAATCTGTTTTTTTTTTTCAGAAAAGGAAAAGTGATTCTTTTTTTTTTTTTTTTTTTTTTTTTTTTTTTTTTTTACTTCTGAGCTTTCCTTTAAAAAATTCCAATTTAGAAAATTAACATTTTACTTCGGTCTGGAAAGCTACTATATTAAAAAATTAATATTTAAAAGTGACTAAATTGCCTTTTATCATATGAACTTTTAGAGTAAAAATTTTAAAATATAAATTCATATTTTAAGTCGCAATACCAGTGTATAACTGTTCTTCGATGAGTCATAGAAAAATCGTCGATTGTAGATCGAAAATTGTAGATAAAAAACGTTCCGCAAGAAATTAATTTTTCAAAATTTGCAAAGGGGATAGTTAAAAAATGGAATTTTAGTTTTCTATAATGTTTTCCTGTATTACCGCTAACTAGGTTTTCTAACTTTTCTAGTATATTTTATAAATCTGAAGTCCTAAAGTGATCTGCCTTACTAATTCTGTTGCAAATAATCGTATATAAAAGATATAGATACCAATAGATTTGCCATTGATGCGTAAAATTTTCCAATTATTCATGCAATTAATTTAGAAATTCTAAGTAATTACTGGCAAATTTTATAGCGATCGTATTAATTTAAGATCTACATTCCGGAAATTTAGCATCCATAATTTAACATGTCAGTTATCCCAGGTTCGAATCCTGGCCCGGACATTTTTCGTCCAGTTGGAAAATTACAATTCATATGATTTCATTACCAATTTGAATAACTGTGTTAAAATTAATTTAGTATAACTTAATGAATCCCAGTCTAGCCCAATATTGGTTCAAAACATTTTCCGATTAAGAGAGAATTAGGGGATTACCGTAAAGGAAAAAGTATAATGCATTATAAGCAAAAATGCGGATGGTAAACTTATGACAACGTGGAATTGACCTCCAGACACGAATATCTGTTTAAAGAAGTTGGCACCTGCCAATTTCATAATGTTTTCTGCAATTCGTTATTTTCGGAAATGAATAATATGAAAAATGTAGAGAATATATTGGTAGATGACTCGAATTCAGTTAATCTTAAAAATAACTAAATACGAAACTTAAATAAATTATCTCGCATCTAAAATGTAGCAACATACATAATTTTTTCTAAATACTTTCTAAAGTATATAACACCAAATATTACCATATTTCTTTAATCCTGAAAAAGAAATTTTAGGTAGTTTTGATTCTTTATTTGATAAACTAAATGTGTTGTTTGTTGGTACGTCCAGATCACGTAAAATATATTTATGGAGATATCTAGCACGCGGATGCGAAAAGGCTGCTACTGGTGACAATTGCTTTCTTCTATCCGCACCACTTTTTCAAAATAATAATCTTTGCTACATATGTCCAGGACAATTTCAAGAGAAATGTATCACAAAGTAAAATTTTCGTAAATACGAATAGAGCTCGTAGACCTGTGCGTGGATTTGGCAATACAAAATATTTTTTTCTAACATGTAATATTTTTTTAGATGCAGGTTTAAACTTCTAAAGAGAAATTAAGTATAAAAATATCTGCAAACAACATTAGTTAACTCAGAATATCATCCCATTTCTTCAAAGTTACAGTAAAGAGTGATTGTAGATAGCAAAAGACACGCGCGAGGAAAAATAAATAACAATCGTAGTTTAGCTGCATTAGAGGATGACGTCATCTGTGTCTGGAAAAACACGGGACAAAGAAAAATAAATTGAACACACATCAAATACAATTTAATTTAATATAACAAAACATACATTTTAGGCTACAAGTGAAATACCACTGTTCCTATCGATCGATGATGTCTTCTAGAAGTTTGAATATGAATTTTACATTTTATCATATATATGAAATAAACTCGTATGGAGACGCCCCCTTTTATATTTTTTGTACTATTTATTTATTTTTTTAATAATCATTGTTCAGCCCGATATAATGCGGTATTTTTTTTTTTTTTTTTTTTTTTTTTTTTTGGAAACATTGATTTGATGAAAATCTTTCATTTCATTTTTGAAAACATTGCTGATGTAATTTTAAATTACCTGCAATTTTTAATCAAAGATCATGTTTTTAACGAAATGTGAGTATACTAGATCAGAAGTCGGTTCAAAAATCTTACGAATGATACATCATTCATTGTTGTAATTGCATAAAGGGATGATGACAATAGAAATAATATGTATGATATTAAAATAGCCGCCACAGGTGTAATATATGATTGTATAAGTCTGACTGAATATATAAATATGAACAGCTGCTTTTTACCATCATAACACAATATGTAAATTGAGCTTATCTACATTATCTTGTGCATTTAATTAAACATTTATATTTGTAATATCATGCCTATTTCGTTAGTTTAATTTAGTTTCGATGCTAATTTTATATACTGAAATATGAACTAATTTAAAATTCGATTTTAAATTATATTATGTATTGTTTAATTTAATTATTCATGGATGTCGACATTAAATAATTTTACATAACTTCATTGCATGACAACTTTAAATAATTTAATTTAGTCATTAATTATAAAATCATTATTATGTATTAATAAATTTATATACTTATATATATGCATATTTCTTTAACTAACAACAAATATGCTTTTTTGAAATATAATTCTTTTCTTACATAAATATTAGAAAGTAATATTTCTAAATATATTTTCTTATTAATTTAATGAATTAATAGTTTAGGTTGTTAATAATTTCAAGAAATTTTCTATGTTTAATTTTATTCGTTTATTGATAATGTTGTAATATAATTTTTTTTAAATACTACATACTCGCATATTTTTAATTCCAAGTTTCATTGTTATCTTTAGCCGTAACTTGAGTAACCAAGTGGATTTTTTTTAATTTCTTTGCATGGTTTCGTATTGTGAGTAGCAAGCGTTTTTCTTTTCTTTACTTTTTATTATTTATGAATGGTCTATTTAATTTAAGTTTTATTTTTTACAATTTTGTATTTCATATGTTTGATTTGACAAGTGGTAGGGCTTCTCTGTGAAAAAACATTTATAGCGAAAGCAATTTTTAATAGTACAGAAATTACTTGTCTCATGTTATTTGTTTGTAAAGTACAGACGATAATTTTCAACATTTTGTGTTATATATATATATATATATATATATATATATATATATATATATATATATATATATACATATATATATATATATTAAATTCATCAAAAGAAATCCATTTCGTTATGCTACATTTAACATATATATATTATAGAAATTAATTATTTGTGATGAATCTGTTTCTACTTTCACAGAATAACAAAAATATACTATATCTGTTGCGAAAAATCTCATAAGTATTTTATTTTTTTTAAATAGAAGGCCTTTCGCGCAGGAAATGGATTTTTGACTGAGAGAAGGTAATACTTTAAAAGTTCTTTCAGGTAGCCTGTTTTTTTTTTCAAGTAAAGGTGAGGAAATTAAATAAAACAAACTATAAAAATATATGAGGTATTCCAAGACTTTTAAAATTCCATCTTCGCTGTTGAGAGCTTTTTCTAAAAGAATTTTTCAATAGAAAGAAACAGGTGAGATTTTTGAGCTCTTGCGAAAACTTCACTTTAGATTACGAAGAAATAAAAATATAATGTAATATACTACGGAAAGATAACGAAGAAATTGTCATGCGGAAAACATTGCAACTATATTTTTACTAAAATTTCATGGAATAATTATTGTGAAAATAATTAACGGAAAGGAAAGGTAAGATTAGAAGGAAACTTTATGATTATACATCAAATGCATAGCTGCCAACAATTTAAACTTTCACGTACCACTAAAATTTAATAGTAAATTTTACTTCATTTAACTGCTGAAGTTTGCAATAGAGTGAAACAAAAATAGCTGTAAGATATTAGTGTTTACAAAAAAAGGGTAAAAGTTCCGGTTATCAGAAACCGTTTGTTTTGTTAGCAAACTGTAAAAGTGCAATGCAATGTTTAATAGGTACGTATATTCCGGCGTATAACTTCTATTTTTAGGTATATATTCGCAGAAAAACGCGCCTTTATCATATAAATAGCAAAAAATCCAAAAAAGATTTTTGTAAAGTATAATAACTATTCCTTTCCATGTAATCTGATAGCGAAAATTATTATTATTTTTTTTGTAAATAAATAAACTGTTGATTAAATTAGAAATCTTACTTCTTATGATCATCGTTTTTTCCGCTTAAATTTTAATCTATCATTTTTATAACCGGCGAGAAATCTGCACCAGTAAATTTCGATTAATTTTTTTGCATCAAATGTGCGTGTTATACATCGTAATGTACAATATTTAGAAGTATTTAGATGGCACGGTTATATAGTAATTTATATCAAGTATTGAACCAAGTACGTAATTAAATCAACGTATAAAGGGTCTGATGAAGAGGAAAGTGAGCTCTTTATGATAATATATGACTATAAAGGTTTCTTAGATAGTTTTAGTATCATATGAGAAATGATGATGACAAAAGGCCTTCTTGTACTTAACCCTAAACATACCGGGTGTCCTAAAAATGACTGATGGATTTTTAAATTAAAAAACTTGCAAACGGTAACAGATATTAAAACAAATTCTTGCAGGAGGGTTGTGTAGGATGTCAGGAGGTTTTTTTACCGTGATTCAAACAATAGATGGCGCTAACAGCGATTGGTGCTCAGTCGAAGCCGAAACTGACGTCACTCATCATTGATGCACTACTCCTCTGAATACTAGGCCTGCGCTCTGACAAAAATTGTGGCTGTCGCAGGCGGATTTTTTTTTTCACCATTTGTACGGCTCCTCGAACTTTAACACTAATAATATCGAAAAATTTTCATTGACTTATTTGATCTCAGAAAAACTAGGCGAAGGAAACTTTTAGAAATTATTGGTGTTGAAATTCGAAAAATCGTTCAAACGCTGAGTAAAAAAAAAAAAATCCGCGGCATTTTTGTCAGCGCACAGGACTCGTAATCAGGGGGCGGTGCATCAATGCTGAATGATGTGAGTTTCGGCCTCTACTGAGTATCAATCTCTGTCAGTGCCATCTATTGTTTGAAATTCGAACTAAAATCAAGAGTCACAGTAAAAAAACTCCTGACATCTTACATAACCCTCCTGTAAGAATTTTTTAAATATCTGTCACCGTTTGCAAGTTATTGAATTTTAAAATCCATCAGTCATTTTTGACATCCATCAGTCATCATACCCGGTACAAGAAATTTTACTCAAAGAAGTTTATATTTAACTTATTTTTCTGTGATTTATATTTCATTTAATTTATGAAGGGATTTGTTGTTCAAATCGAATTATTTTCATTTGGTACCGGTCCACCGCCCTCTGAATATCAGACATGCGCGATGTCACTAAAATAGCGTCTGTCGTAGGAGGGTTGTTTTCAGCGTTTGTATGATCCCTCGAATTGCAACACCAATAATTTCTAAAAGTTTTTTCGACTTATTTTTCAGAGATCAAATGAGTCAAAGAAAGCTTTTAGAAATTGTTGGTGTGTAAATTCAAACGACTGCACAGACGCTTAAAAAAATCCCCATACGACAGTCCCTATTTTTTGCCAGCGCTCAGACCTACTATTAAAGGGGCGGTGACCGGTCATATAACGGGTTCGAATCATATGACCCTATTTAGTATTAAAAGAGAAATTCTAAAAATGTCTGTACAATGATACATTAATTCCAGTAAATGTGACTATCGATTAATCTTAGTAGATTATATTACATTATGACCATTGTTAACAGACCTAATTGAAAGAGAGTTTGGAGATTACCTTTTATTTTCACAGGGGAAAAATAACTTCCTACTTTCTATTTTTTTAGCTATATAAAAATAGAAAAAACATTCTGTAATATCTGTAGTGTTTCTAAATGATACTTGTTTGATTTCAAGTATTAAGAAAAGTTTTTTTTTCTAAATACCTTTATTTAATATGGAAAAGAAAAAAAAAAAAAACAGGAAAGTTGGTAGGATAGATCAGACGGACTCGGGCTCGAATTGGAAATTTCATTTATTAGGAAATTTTAAAAAAGGATAAAAAACTTGCTATACGAGAAACAAAAATGCAGTCTAAGTTTCTTAAAGCGTTTTACAATCCTTTAAAAATCCATTTGAAACAGAACTGAATTGTTATTGATGGGATATAAGCATAAATATACTATTTGATTCTGCAGCCTTTGCATGGCCAATATTAGTAACATTAAGAGGCCGTGGGATATCTCTTGTCTATTATCTATTTCTGTACCAAGTCCTTTTCCAGAATTATTAGAAAACAGAACTTATATCTTTCGGCTGTAGTTGTACAATCGTATTTTAAAAGAATAAGAATTTTAACTGTTGCAGACACCTGGCTGTGTTTAGGTATATGTATATATAAATTGCTATTTTAAACAGGTTTTCAGGGTCGTGAAAATAACGAAACGTTGTCATGAGAGAGTATTTAATACTTATTTCTATGGAAGAAAATATTTTTAAATGAGAAAATTAATCGTGAAACATTTTTAAAAATGGTATTAACAGTTTAATACTGCGTACTTTCGATATAGAGCGCTCAGGACAGAAAATCTTTTAGGATGTGATTTCAAATCTGAGAGAGCTCTAGCTCCCAAAAAAGAGCCCTAAGACATCTGCAATTGCTAGCTATGATTTCCTGTGATGACTTTGATGACAATAATTGTTATTACCCCTCGCCGTGTTCTATCTATAATAGAAAAAAGTATTGTAATCGATATTTTTTTCGATGGATGTAGTCGTTTTAACATAGCTACCAACTTTTATACTTTTTGATACCACTAAAATTTAATAGAAAATTTTGACTTATTGAATAGCATGATTTCAGTGATTTCAAAAGTTTAAATTTACTACTAGCTGTTTAAGCCGTTCTACGCACGGGAGTTCATGAATTTAGTTCTTAAACCAAAATTAAAAATAAAAATCAGTACAAACAAATGTATGTACGTAATATGTAGAAAAATATTTTTCCAATACTAAGCATTTTTTTTTAATGAAATTTAATTTATCCTGTTGCTATGGAAGCAGACGATAAAACGATACCTTTGGAACAAGGGAATAAATAGAGTAAAAAGTTTGGTTGATATTTGCGATAAAAGGTTTTTCTTTATTTTTAAAAAAAAATGTAATAATTAATCGCAATTCAATAATCTCTCCTTATTTGCATGCGAGACAAAAGAATTATCTTAATACCCGCTACAGCTTCTTAGTATGGCATCGTGGCGTACGTAATATGTATATCTCACATTGTAGTACACATTTACAACTGGTTAGAATTCGCGCGATTACGGGTTGGCAAAAAAGGCAAAAAATTCGTCAAAAACATAAAATAAAAATTAATCTGTTTAAAAATTTCGAATTTTCTGCCCCAATTGTTCATGAGGCCCCCTACCAGCAAGCCGTGTACCCAACTTCGTAGCCCTGCGCCCTGTGGTTTTCGAGTTTTTGAGGTTGCATAGATACGCCCACGGATTTTAATAAGGTAGATAAAATTTTAGTGGTAGGAAAAGAGCGTAAAATTTGGCAGTTATGGTTTTAGGTGTTACAGATCCCGAAAAAACATGTTTATACAAAATCTCTGTCTGTCCGTCCGTCTAAGTGTATATCTGTCCTCATTGTATCATCGAAAAGTGTATGAAGATATCCATAGAATTGAACTAAATTTCTTTTATACATTTTTAACGATGGCCAACAGGTCTCCATTGAATTTAGATATATTCCACCGGAAGAGAGTGCTCTGGTAGAGATATGTGTGTGATTTTCAGTATTGTACCATCGAAAAGTGTATGATGTTAAGCAAAGATAATTGAATCAAAATTAATTTATATGTTTTTCACTATGGCTACTATGTCTCATTTGAATTTGGAGATATCCCACCGGACGAAGACACTGCGATTTTTGTATGATTTTCTCGATTTTTCGTAGTTTTTTGTACAGCGGCCGCTCGTACAGCGAAGGGTGCTTTGCATTCAGATAACCCGGTGCTTCGCATTCAGATAACCTGGCGCTTTGTAAGCTGATGTACAGCAGAATAATGAAAAATATTTGTATAATTGGCGCTGCAATAGCGAATTTTGAAGTATATAAGATAATATAAGATAGACGTATATAAGATGATGATAACTTCATAAATTATTTCATGATATAGAAGATATTTTTGGTATGGGCACGTCCGGCCAGTTTTATTGAAAAGGTGATTTTCTACTTAAAATCGTTAAAACCCTGACTCAAAAAGAAAAAAAAAGTTTTAAATTTTACAGTTAATTTGAAAATACATTAAAATTGTTTAATATATGTAAATCGAATTACAGGAACTAAAAATGCTAAAATTTTATGAAATAATTCCTGTTTAAAATGATAATGAGTTTAAAAGAATCGATTAGACTGATTAGAAGGAAAATTTATAAGTACGTGTCAAAGAGTATTGGTCGCGAAAAGTATATCTATAAGGAAGAACGTAATAGGTATTGGGAGCTCATTAGATTCCACGGATAGAAAGTAATTATTTGTCGCGAGTAGCGAGTAATTGAGTAAAGTTATAGCGAAGGAAAGATTAGGCTGCAAGAAGTGTAATGAACAGGAAAGGGATTAAAGAGAAACCGGTGCAAGTTCATAATGATAATACGTGAGAAAATAAAGCGGCAGGATACATTAGTAACATGCATATGTTTTCGAGATATTTTAGTAAAACTTTCTTCTGCTTAAAAGGGAAATATAGAAATGTTTAGATACTTATAATCAAGAAGAGTGATGAATAAGAAGGAGATAACAGATGATACAAGTTCTTAATGATAACACATTAATAAAATTTGGTTGGATATTTTAATAACATACACATTTTTATTCAATGCTGATAAAATCCATTCTTATCTTTGATAAGAGAAATATATATTTTTAAATCATTGCCTTATTTTCAATTAGATTTATGCAACCATGAACAGGGTGGCACAGAAAGGCTGGTTCAGAGAATTTTTCTGTTAATATACCAGTCATTTCTTTTAGAAAAAATCATCACCCTATTTTATCGCGCGATTGAATAAGGCGAATTTTTCTATAAGCAAATGACTGACACACGAAACACATGTTTATGCGAAATTTCTGTCTGTCCGGCAGTCCAAATATGTGTGTCCTCATTGTATCATCGAAAGGTCTTTGAAGATATGCATAGAATTTTATATGTTTTTGACTATGGCCATCAGGTAGCCGTTGAATTTTGAGATATTCCGCAGGAATGGAGCGCTGTGGTAGCGATTTCTGAGTCACTTTCATTTATTCTAATGTTGAAAAATGTATAAAGTTATGCATAGAATTTAACCAAAAGTATTTTATAGCTTTTTGACTGTGGCCAACAGGTCTCTCGCGAATTTGGAGATATTCTGCCAGAAGAGAGCGCTGTGGTAGCGATTTCTGAGTCATTTTCATTTATTCTAATGTCGAAAAGCGTATAAAGGTATGCATAGAATTTAACCAAAAGTCTTTTATAGGTTTTTGACTATGGCCAACAGGTCTCCCGTGAATTTGGAGATATTCTGCCGAAAGAGAGCGCTGTGGTAGCGATTTCTGAGTCATTTTTATTTATTCTAATGTAGAAAAGTGTATAAAGTTAAGCATAGAATTTAACCAAAAGTCATTTATAGACTATGGCCAACAGGTCTCCCTGGAATTTGGAGATATTCTGCCGGAAGGGAGCGCTGTGGTATTGATTTCTGTGTCATTTTCATTATTGTACTAACGAAAAGTGTATAAAGTTATGCATAGAATTGGCGCTACGATAGCGAATTTTGAAGTTTTAAAATGCATGATATAGAAGAAAGTTTTGGGATTGGCACATCCAGCTAGTTTTTTTAAAGGGATTTTTCTAATTAAAATCGTTAACACCTTGATGCAAAAAGAACAAAAAAACGTTTTAAAATTTACGGTTACTTTGCAAATACATAAAAAATGATTAATATAAATCGAGTTATAATAACTGAAAATGCTAAAATTTTATAAAATAATTGCGGTTTAAAGATATAATGAAATTAAAAGAAAGGATTAGATTGATTAGAAGGAAAATTTATATGAATGTGTCAAAGAGTATTGGTTGCGAAAAGTATATCTATAAGGAAGAACGTAATAGGTATTGGTAGCTCATTAGATTCCACGGATAGAAAGTAATTATTTTTCGCGACTAGCGAGTAATTGAGTAAAGTAAGAGCGAAGGAAAGATTAGGCTGCAAGAAGTGTAATGAACAGGAAATTGATTAAAGGGAAAGCGGTACAAGTTTTTAATGATAATACGTGAGAAAATAAAGCGACAGGATACTTAGGTAACATATATATGTTTCGAGAATTTTTAGAAATATAAAATTCTGCTTAAAATAAAAATCTGACCATGTTTAGAATTTAGAAACAAGAAGGGTTATTAATAAGAAGGAGATAAAGATGATAGAAGTTCTTCATGCTATCACACGAATAAAAATTTGGTTAGATACTTTAACCCTTTTTTGCATGAGTTTTTCTTTTACAATTGTGTTTTTTTATACATATATTAAATATTAGGCACCAGAAATTTTAAGATAGATTTTTAACTTTGTTCAGCAACATAGTTCACGGAAAATTTACTGGATTAATATTTCTATATAAATATAGTGGTGGCAAAGAAGTTGATTTATTTATTAAAAGTTAAATAAAAAGTGATGGAAATTTACATCACTATGCAATTAAGGGTTAATCCGTAGACTCCCAGTGGGACACTATGTTTCAGTGCAACTTCAAAAATTACCACTGGACACAGCAGTCTCTGAAACGCTTGGAACACCATGTCTGCTTGTCCCACTGGTCTCTCGAGTTCATTTGGGATCGTAGTTGACCGTTTGCTCGGTAGATGGCAGCCCAAAGCGTGATTTAAAATATCCCACAAAAAATTTGGTAGTCAAGAGCTTAATAACATACGCATTTGTAGACAATGATGATAAAAGCTATTCATCTGTTTAAATAGAGAAATCTAAAATATTTTAACCCTTCTTTGCATGAATTTTTCTTTTACAATTGTGTTTTTTATGCATATATTAAATATTCGACACCAGAAATTTTAAGATAGATTTTTAACTTTGTTCAGCAACATGGTTCACGGGAAATTTACTGGATTAATATTTCTATATAAATATAGTGGTGGCGAAGAAGTTGATTTTTTTATTTAAAGTTAAATAAACAGTGATGGAAATCTACATCACTATGCAATTAAGGGTTAAATGTGGATGTGCGAATACCAAAACATGATAATCTATGCCCATCATCCGGATTCTAAAGATATAGGTTCGTTGAATTGTGTGCACTTAAAAAGGGGATATAAGCATCGCATTTTTCAAATAAATAATTGAATTTCGACACCCATTACTTCAAAAGAAATTTTATGAAATAATTGATGTTTAAAGAATTAATAAAATTAAAAGAAAGGATTAGATTGATTCGAAGGAAAATTTATAAGTACGTTTCAAAGAGTATTGGTTGCGAAAAGTATATCTACACGGAAGAACGTAATAGGTATCGGGAGCTCATTAGATTTGACGGATGGAAAGTAATTATTTGTCGCGAGTAGCGAGTAATTGAGTAGAGTAAGAGCGAAGGAAAGATTAGGCTGCAAGACGTGTAATGAACAGGAAAGTGATTAAAGGGAAAGCGGTGCAAGTTCTTAATGATAATAGCAGAGAGAAAATAAAGCGACAGGATACTTAGGTAACATACATATGTTTTCCCGAAATTTTAGGAAAATAAACTTCTGCTTAAAACAGAAATCTTAGTGTGTTTAGAATTTACAAGCAAAAAGAGTTATAATTAAATAGCCTTAAAAAAAAAAAAAAAAAAAAAAAAACATGCATTCTTAATTTTTTTTGTCTTATGACACTTCATAGAAAATAGATGCGCTATGTCAAAAGAAGAAAATTATGGAAGAATAATGGATTTAAATTGGAATTTCGCCAAATTAGACAGCTATCAACAAGTTGGCTTCATATATGACAACTTATTTTTGTCGTCAAATTTGGCTATATTTTGCCAAGTTGGCCAAAATTTGGCTCTATTGTGGTAACACTGTCTCTCATTAGTACTTTTCAAGAAATATATTTGTATCCATACATATTCATCAATACATACAATACACATTGTTATATATTCCACATAAATGCTGACGTCGTAATGATGCGGGCATCAATGTGATTAAAATGTACGAATGTTGTAACAACGGAGCTTTTTATAAAAAAAAAATAATATTAACAATCGCAACGTTATTTCTGTGGGGAAAATACAAGTGTTTGGCCGACGCTGCCGCTTCACCTTAGGGATCGAACTTTAAAAAATCAATGTCCAATTCATGTATTGCCCTCAGAAATACATATAGGGTAGATGTGCCAGTAATGGACCCCCTTCCAGTAATGGGCCACTTTCAAAGTTTTTGATTTATAAAAAAATAACCAATAAAAATTTTGCCTTTTATATATTTGCTCATAATTCCTGCTTTATGATCTGTGTTATTGTTGACACTCTTAATCAAACCAATCAGGCAGCAGAAAATAATTTTTCACAGTTCCACTGATTTTCTGTGAAAATCTTAATGAACATGCTAAGAGCTGACTTCACTTAAACAATTGATACCTTTTTTATTTTTCTGAAAAAATTGCATGTTTTTGTTTAGGCAATAATAGAAAACTTTGAATTTTACATACTAATGGCAATTTACAAAATTTCATTTATTTTTCAGATTTTAGGACCATGGTCCATTACTGGAATGCTTAATTAGTCAATTTCCAGTAATGGACACCCCACGTGGACATTACTAAAAAAGCAATTTCAGTAATGTTCATAGTGCATAATTTTTTTTTATTTAACTGAAAAGCTAAGTAATCAAATTTAATTTTTAAATTTCACTTACCAGAATGTAATAACAGTAACAATATATATATATATATATATATATATATATATATATATAGCTGTTTTTATTAATTTCACGTAATTAATAATTTTTTTAAGATTGTAATAAAATTATTTTTTTGTAAACCGTACCTTGCATATTTTATAATGTGGCAATCAACACCCATAAGGGAGTAGAGAATAATCTTTAAGGGCATGCAAAAATGAGGGGCTCATGGGGTATAAACTCTCCCCATTTAAAAAAAAAAGAGCATTTTTTAAGTCACACAAGCTCTTAAAAATCTATTATTTTCGGTCTTAAATGTTTCATTATCCATCTCTGACAAAAGAAGTACATACATAAAAAACCCTATAATATTAAATTTATAGTAGCAATGAAAGTAGTAAATCTGCAGATCAGGGGGCTCAAATGTCAGTTCTGATATTTTATTTGGAAATAATTTTATTTAGTATTTAAAAAAACGTTCAACCTGCACTATCATTCATTTTATATATTTTATACAAATTGCTAAAAGTAATATATAAAGCAGTTATAGGAAGTTTAGCTGTTAAGAATAAAAAGAAATATGATTCCGTGCACTGGTACTCCAAGACACAATTAAAAGAAAAAAAAAACCTTTTTTTCTAAAACGAACGCTTCCAACCCCCTTAAATGACTTAATAATTTGATAAATAAAATTCTTTGAAATTTAGTATTTTAAACCTTCTATCAAAAATAATTAAAATATCGATCTTGTGATAATGACAATAATTCATTTAAACAGTGAATTATTCCCATGAATATTTTATTAATTATTGATATCCTAACTGTTAAACTTATTTTAAAATGACTATTTTATTTGATTAATATACTTTCATTAAATTCTGGTTTTAAATACAATAATAAAATCAATTACCTATTACTTTTTGTAGGGTGTCCTTACTGGAACAGAGAGTGTCCCATTACTGGAACAGAGGGTGTCCATTACTGGAATTTAGGGTGTTTTGATTTATTTCTGTTATTTACAATTAAATTTTGATTCACATTGGAAAATTTGACTATGAGCATGATTAAATAGTGTTGATGGATTAATATAATACTAAAAAAAGTGGAATATAATAATTATAACTATTAATTAAAAAATAATTTTAAAAGAAATTCCTTAAGGGTGTCCATTACTGGCACATCTACCCTATATATTCGAAATTTCAAAGCTCTATGTCAACAGGAAGTGGGTGAAAAATGAGTGACAAGATTTGACTGCCACATACATACAGAATTGTAAGGTAAAAGAAGCACGTAATAAGAAGGAGATAAAAGATGATACAAGTTCTTCATGCTAACACATGAATAAAAATTAATTTCGTTAGATATTTTAATAACATACACATTTGCAGACAATGATGATAAAAGCTATTAATCTGTTTTAAATGAGAAATGTAAAATATTTTAAGTAAACTAGTCGGATGTGCCAATCCCAAAACTTTCTTCTATCTCATAATATTTTTTATACTCCATTTCTTTACCGAACTGCTCTAATAAAACTTTCCCGATGACCAAATTCATATATAAGTTTGTTAATGAGGGATAATTGATGAAAATACAAAATTTACACTTGAAGTAGAAAAAACGGTACTTTACATTTTCTGGACGTCAAATTAATCAGAAACGAGGTGAACCTCACTATAGAAAGAACAGTTTACAGAAAACCAATGCGTTCAAATAACACCATTCCATATAATTGCTCCTCATCATTCTTTTATAAAACGGCAGCCTTCAAATTTTACATCAGACGAGCATTTAACCCTTTCCGGCACAAACAAAGTCTGTTCGTAAAATGAGAAATTCCTGACTGACACCGGAATTTACAAACGACTTTTTTAGAAAATGCGAACTCCTTATTATAAGCTTTCATTATACAAACAAAATTTTATTAAAATATTCTTGTTGTCGAATGCAAGTTTGGAATTAAAATTAAGTGTGCCCGGAGTGGGACCACTGTGCCGGAAAGGGTTAAAGTTTGGACAGAAAAATAGTTACAGATGGAACTAAACAGTGTAAGAGACATTGTAGTGGAAATCGGTTTTTCATTATCCACCTTTAACCCTTTCGCGACGGCATCCCTTACACAAATTTTATTTGGTTGGTACCACTTTTTTTAATCAGTTCCCTGGACTTGCAAAATACCAGCAAATACTCTAATTAGAAAAAACAAATATTACAATTATTTATCAGTGGTGCCAAAAACATATTCCACATACAACTTTTGACGATGCATATATGCATCACCCGTCCCGAAAGGGTTAACAAACTAATATATTAATTTGGTCATCGGGAAAGTTTTATTAGAGCAGATCGTAATGAAAAATTTAGCTATATTCTTACTTTGTTTGAGAAAATAAGATATGCCTAATTAAAGCATGATATAAATTTGATAGCCTGTCCCCCAGAAAAATTTAAAGATTTAATTTGTACTAAAATAGATCCAATATCGAAAAATGAAATAGCTGGTGTATACACTATACCTTTTACAACCGACGACAATAATACAATGCAATATCATGATAATATGCATGAGAAATAGGAAATTTTGTAAAAGAGTAAAAGACCATAAGGCAGATATTAGATGTGGCCGCCCGTCTACTACTTTATCCCGGTATTGTAAACAAAATACTGAATATTTCAATCAAGCAAAAATAATTTATCCATCATCAGAGAATCTATAGATATTTCGTGTAAAGGAGATAAGGTTTGCAACGATACAGTATCATACATTATACTCAATATATGGTTTAATGTCCTAAGTATTAGAAGATAAAGTGTATGAACCTCACTCCTCCTTTTTCGCATAGTTCACAAAGTGGCTTAGATTATCAAAATGCAGAGTATCCATAGAAACCAACTCAACTAACACCCAAGAAATAATGGACTTTTCCACTTCAAGACGAAGCTGGAGTTTAGATGCGCAATACGGTAGTCAGTAAGCATTTTTGCTCCTTTATGATGTCAGTGGTAGACTGCCGAAAGTACTAGGACAGTTTTTAAACATTTTTATTATGTTTACCTTTATCTATTTGTGTCTTTTAAATTGCCTTGTCAACTGTTAAGTAAACAGTGGGATCTGTCGGGTCTCATATTGGAATTTTATCATTTGGAGAATTTCCTACATACTTTTAATAATTTGGAAATTTTGTTATACTTCATTAGTATAAGAAGATGGGATTTTAGAGGAATTAGGAGTGGTGTTCGCAGTACAATTTGAAGTACTGCTAGTATTAACAACAGTAACAGAGAAAGAGGTGTCCACAACAGGGATAGTAGAACTCTCAGTGGTAGATTCTCGATTAACAACCACATGTTTATTATCTTGCTTATTTTTAGTGCAATTAAAATCTTTTAGTATATCAACAAACATTTGGGTTTCTTTAAGTTCTTGATTGGTGCCTTTAGTGAAACAAGGGTTGGTTTTATTTTCAGAATGGAAAGGGTTTTTAGTAGAACACCAGTAGGTAGCATGATGACCAACTTTACTATAGTTGGTGCATTTGAGGGTCATTCTGCCCTGTTTTGGGCAAAACGTACTCAGATGGTTTTCAAAAAATTTCACGCATTTATGCGTGAAATTGCAGAATTCAGATGTGTGGCCGACACCCTTGCATCGATAAAATTATTTAATTTTTTGATTGCCTTTAAAGGCTTCTATAGTAACAGAAATATAATGTATTTCCTTGATTTTATAGACTTCATCGAAGTTGCAGCGCGGAAGGACATTCACCATATAAGGTGTCATTGGGTTAGCACTTTTACGATTTTTCAGCTTATTAGCTCTAGCTATAGTGATGCCATACTCTGTCAAGCTATTTTGAGTCTCTGCTCCTTGGTATACAGAGTAGTATACTTATTAATATTTTAGTCCAAGAAATGTTGAGTTTCTCTTAAATTTTCGTCGATTTTGCATAACACAATCAGACGTTCGCCTTTAAGAGTAATTAGGAGTTTGATTTTATTAACCTTACTGATACTTTTTGCAAGATCAGACCATTTTCCGTTTAATTGCATATAAAAAGGGTTAATACGAGATTTAGAGATGCCAGAACTTTGGTCAGAATGGTTAATAAGGAGAGTTTGATCCATTCGGCTATCGTCAATAAGATTGACTTCATTAGCAAGATTTTGAAATTTGTTATTCAGGAGACTAGCGGAGTTTTCAACGTTATTTTTATATTTAAGCGCGGAGAAATAAGTTGTATTATCAATTAAATTAACATGAGAAAATAAAGCATGAGGAGATTTTTTCAATTTGAAAAAACAAAAGATAGAAAATAAAATACATTTTAGTAAATTAGTAAAATTACATGGCTCCCTAAGTAAAAGGAAATCCTCATGACAAGTTTTGCTTACCACCGTTTTATTAGTTGGATACTGAGAGTATGCATCTTTATTTATTACTAGCTGCCCGCCCGGCGTTGCCCGAGCCCTTGTAATAAACTCAAATCTCTTAAAAAACGGAACTCTGGCCACGGTCTACGATGGCTTCGGAAGCCTATACCCGGCATGCTCGTACGCTCTAGAAAATGTTTTATTTCCCCCTTCCACCGACAGGGGAGCATTCTGTTCTAAACAAACCTCTTTCCGAACGAACTTCTGAGACAGGTCCCCGCTGACTACGTTACTGTATAGTAGGCGCACTACAAAAGTGAGCTGGTTTCGAGAAGAGAAAATAACCTTGAGTGAGGTGCCGAGGGGAGGGGATGTTCGAGTGTCCTTCAGAAAATGACTAATTAGGAGGCCCACTATGCATGCATAAAAATTCGTTCGTTTTGTTAAGCTAGGAACTTAATTACAAAGTTGACTTAAACTCTTATTTGTAAATAGTGGTAACCGCTACTCATAAATTTAATTTAATGTTATAAAAGGTGACTATTAAGTTAAATATAATGTTTGGAATCACTTGCGTTGAAATCGGAAAGATAGTTGCTGATATATAGAAACGGGACATAGTTAGAGAAAAACCTTGAAGGAGGGGCCGGGGGGAGGAGGGTTGTTCAAGTGTCCTTCGGCAAATGACTAATTAGAAGGACCACTATGCATCTTTCAAAATTCGTTCGTTTGCTTAAGCTAGGAACGTAATTACAAATTTGGCTTAAACTATTATTCGGAAATAGTGGTAACCGCTACTCATAAATTTAGTTTAATGTTATAAAGAGTAACTATTAAGTTAATTATAATGTTTGGAACCACTTGCTTTGAAATCGGAAAAATAGTTGCTGAGATATGGAAACGGAGCATAGTTAGAGAAAAAACCTTGAAGGAGGTCACGGGTGGGATGTTCAAGTGCCCTTCAGCAAATGACTAATTAGGAGGACCACTATGCATCTTTCAAAATTCATTCGTTTCCTTATGCTTTGAATTTAATTACAAATTTGGCTTAAACTGTTATTCGTAAATAGTGGTAACCGCTACTCATAAATTTAGTTTAATGTTATAAAGGGTGACTATTAAATTAATTATAATGTTTGAAATCACTTGCGTTGAAATCGGAAAAATAGTTGCTGAGATATGGAAACGGAGCAGAGTTAGATAAAAAACCTTAAAGGACGGACCGGGAGGGGGGTGGGGGTTGTTCAAGTGGCCTTCAGGAAATAACTAATTAGGAGGATCACAATACATCTTTAAAGATTGGTTCATTTGGTTGAGCTAGGAACTTAATTTGAAATTTGGCTTACACTATTATTCGGAAATTCTGGTAACTGCTTTCTAGAAATACACCTTAAAGCTTAAATGTAATTAGACCCTTGCGCCTCTTCATTACCGCAAATATAAAAAAGAATCTGTTAAATAAAGTTTTCTGTATTAACAATCTCCATCATAATAATAAATGTCATGTAAAAAAAAAAAAACTTAAACCCGACTAATTGTCATGAAGAAAAATGTGGCGGGAAAATATTTCAATCAGTGGGACGTATGTGTAATTTGTCATGTACAGGTGGCGCGACATTCGCATGGCTCCTCTACGCTGATAACTTCAATCCCTATTGACACTCTTTAGTTAGAAATCCTTATTTATGCATCGCTACTCTGGTTTATTTAATTACTTCTGTGAAGTATCGATGCAACCAACCAGTGAACCAACCAACCCAAGAGAATAAAAGCGTATTTTTGATGAGAGTTCTTTGTGAATATTAATTAATATTTCAGTAAATAATTGAAATATTAAAATTCTGAGGCTCAGGTGCACATGGCCAGACCTTGGACTATCCACACCTAAATTTCCAGACTTCTAGGTGGGCTAGATTTTGCTAGCCATCGCCAACAGACACACACACAGACAGACACACACACAGAGCGAAACTTTCTTTTATTAGTATAGATATACGAAATATACACCCCAATAAGTGAAGATATCAAATAACAACTGCTTTGCCTTTCCATCGAAAGTTGAAAAGGTTAAGAACTGTGTACAAAAGTCCGATGTTGCAGTTCCACTCACAATGTTCGTAAGTTTGTCAATAATCACTTGTAGACCGGGAGGCGGGCAGCACAGGCAAACACCTCATCGAGTTCACGGCTGAAATTCCAGAATTAGTTAAAACTTGATTCGCATATTAAAACGCAATCGGTCTGCAAGTCATATCTTGGTGGAAAACACCCGAAAACCCAATTTTAGCGGTTGGCTCATAGGTTTACAATTGTGTGTTCCTGCTCCCAGTCCTCCATGTTTTCATACATTTGGGTGCAGGAAAACACAATGGTAAACCTACGTGTCAACCGCTAAAATCGGGTTTTAAGATGTTTTCCACCAAGATATCACTTGGCAGACCGATTGCGTTTTAATATGCGAATCGAGTTTTAACTAATTCTGGAATTTCAGCCGTGAACTCGATGAGGTGATTGTCTGTGCTGCCTCCTCCCGGTCTATTGGCTTTCGCCCTCCGACGACATGCCGAAAAACATCACTAACACCACTCACAAAAATATCGATGCGAAAGCGATTCTATTCAATAGGAATTAATATCATTCACCACCATCAGAGTTGCCAAGTCTCCGGCTTTTTGAACACCAGTAATTTTTTTGAGAAAATGTTGTTCTTTTAAATCGCAAAATGCTCCGATTCAATAAAACAATATTTTTGTACTAAATTACTGGTATCCAAAAAGCCGGAGACTTGGCAGGTCTGACCACCATCAATGATATCTGCGAGTGAATGTAAAATAAGGGTCTGACCACTTCTTAACACGAACGATTTCAGAAAAAATATTAAATAAGACAAAATCGGCCAATAAATAAAGCAAGAATACTATTACACGTTGACGGAAAGTTGCGGCTATAGCCGTCAAAGCGAAGTTCACAATGTGGCATGACGGCTATAGCCGCCCAAAACGAAACGGTCGTTTTTAGACACTACGGCTTATAGAAAAATTCAAGTTGATTAATTGATGTACTAAATTACTGATATCCAAAAAGCCGGAGACTTAGCAGGTCTGACCACCATCAATGATATCTGCGAGTGAATGTAAAACAAGGGTCTGACCACTTCTTAACACGAACGATTTCAAAAAAAAATATTAAATCAGAGAAAATCGGCCAATAAATAAAGCAAGAATACTATTGCACGTTAACGGACATTTGCGGCTATAGCCGTCAAAGCGAAGTTCACAATGTGGCAAAACGAAACGGTCGTTTTTAGACACTACGGCTTATAGAAAAATTAAAGTCATTAATTGATCGAATAATCAAGATAAATTTTTCTGTAAGAATATACTGGTGTTTATCACTTTTTTTGACTGTATATTTTTCCCTGACCACTAGCCATCCTGACGTGGTTGTGAAGGGAGTAGTGCAACCTAATTAAAGGTGCTGAATGAATCAAAATTAAGTTTATTTAAGCAGAAAGAGTAAAACTATACTTCTAATATTCTAAAAATTACAAAAACATATAGTGTCAATTTTCGAACTTCACTTGCTCCTACTGTCCGTCAATGTGTTAAAATTTAGAGTTCACAATCGGTCAATTGTGGCGCTGCGCTTTCATCCCTGAATGAAATTCAACTGAACACCATAAGTTGTGAATACTGTAATAGTTTTATCTTTAAAAATATGTTCATGAGCTATAATTTAATGAAAGTATAAATTTCATTTATGAAAGATGAGACTAAACTCCCAAAACGAAAACCAATAAGTTCAGCTGATTGTTTAATGAAAATATCCGTTCAATTTAAAGGGTATTCGTTATAGGAGATCAGTGGTTATAAGAAACTGTTACCTCATATTTTGACCTTATTTTAAATTTTAAATAAAGGTTCTTGAGTTTTAAAATAGTTTTCGTAAGTAATTTACATGATAAGTATGCAGCATCACGACGAGAACGCAACACATTAACTAAAAGTAATGAGTAAATTTTGAATTTTTTTTATTATTCATTTAAACTTAAGAATGCTTTTTCCAACATCCTCAATAAATGTAGATATTTCACCATTTTATTTGCTCACGCATTGCCATTTAGAACTTGCTCTACGTTTAATAAATTTACTGTTCATTAAACGTCTTGCAGCTTAATCTTCGCTTCGCTGTTGATTTTCTCAATTACTTTGAACTCGATCCAAATAATTGATTTTTATCCAATATATGCCAACATCTATTACGTTCTTCCGCATAGATTTACTACCTGCTTTAAATAATTTTTAATGCATTCGCTCGAATCCATAGTTTTTAATAATTTTTAAAACTTTAATACTAACAATATACATCATGGAAATTTAACAATCTTTGTTTAAAGATAGCTTATAATTTTGTTTCAAATGAAAACTTCTTCATAATCAGTTTGTTTTTTCAGCAACATCTTTTCCCTAATGAAAAAAATGACCTTAAAATTGTTGTGTCCCTTAACATAGCTACCAACATTTACGCTTTTTTGTTGCCAGTAAAATTTAATAGAGATTTTTGCCTTAAAAAATCACATGATTTTGGGAATTTAATAAGATAAAATTTACTATCAAATTTTAGGGGTAGGAGAAAAGCGTAAAAGTTGCCAGTTATGCCTTTAAGTATTTTTTTATATTGGACGTTTAACAACGAAATTTTAAAAAATGATATGATCTGTTAAAATTAATGTTTGCCGAAACTTTACTGAGGTTAATGCATAAATAAAAAAAAATTCCTCTAAACAGAAGATTGATTTTTTTCATCATTCTAAAAAAAATGAGTTTGTTACTAAAGCATCTGACGATCTTATTCGACGACTTCAAAAAAGGAGCTTCTGGTTCGGCCATTATGTTATGTATATCTGAAATATCTGAAAGAGAATTTCATGAACTTAAATACAGTGCAATGATTACAATGATCAATCTCTTGCGAAAAATACTGGAAGGTCGTTTGAAATGCAAGTGGCCGAGTTTGCACTAACCCAGACTTGTAATAAGCAGAGTGAATCAATTCAGAGTATTGCGGCTACTAAAATGGAAATAGACAAATGACTGGAGTTAAATGATGTTGTTACGTTGAAAACTTTAAAGACTCCTCCATCAATTCTATCGACACCTTCTTCCATCCTATTAAATCCATAAATTAGCAAATTTTAAGACTTTATATCTCGATAACGGGGAGACGAGGGCAAATGATTTATGCGTCAGAAAACACGTTTCATAATGCCCTTTTGATTGCTGCTTATTAAGATTTTTTTCATTATTACAGTAATGACGTGGTTTCCTGGTTAGAATTTTCGTCTAATCAAGTCACATGTCGTTGGGAAACACGATAGGTGTTTGTGTATTGCTGATATATGCAAAAATATTATCAATTTCAGTCTAATATTGCAAGGTCTATTTGGGATTCTACTATTATCCGAAATCTAATGTTTATTTACTTGTTTCACTTGTGTAATTGAACTTGTCCAGTCGAGTATTGCCATGTTTTGGAATGTAGGTTGTCGTACTTTGAACACAAATTTCCAATCTGAGCACGTGTCCTGTGCGTATATCACCAAATTCTTTTTTACAAACGCACTCTACTGTCAACAACGTAAATTAAATTGAATATGGATAACAATAAAGAGTTGTTTAACCCTTCTCTTCTGCTTAACCACTCTCGCTAAAATACGCTAACACGAGCACAATGTGTAAACAAAAGAATGTCAGTATTAATAACATGAGTGTTTTTGCATATTTGGAAAAGCAAATCGCAAATTTTAAAACAAAACCTTAAAGTTGTTTTCATTTTTTGTTTAAAAGTTACCTTTTTTATGTATTGCCATTCACTCATTTTCTGCTGTCAGTGCATAAGTGTACTATTTTCTTAAACAATTTTCCTTTCGTATGAAAATTATTTTTAGGATCAACAACATTTTTCTAAAAAACTACAATGATTGTTTTAACTGATTATATTGTTTGGTTGCCAGGCGTAAATATTTTATTTAAAAACATTGTGAAATTATGGTATTTGACTCTTTGCTTAAAATGTAATGTGACTATGCCAGGGTTCGTATGGATGTTTTATTACTGCCACGTACCACTAATTTGTAAAATAAATATTTGCTTTATTTATGGCAAGATTCCAAGATTTAAAAAGATTTCTTTACGAAAAAACTGATTGTCAAAAGTAAGCACACCGGTATTTAAAAGTAAGCACACCGGTATTTAAAAGTAAGCACAGTCCTTGTGTACATACTAAGTGATTTAAACTATTTTATAAATAATTAAAATCTGAGTTTCCGTGATTTTGTTTTTCATTTTAGAAATAATTGATCATTCGTTTGTTTATCTGTTAATATATCTATGCTTAAATATATAATTTAGCATAGATAAATTAACATATATCTGTGCTAATATATGCATAGATATATTTCGCATATATCTATGCGAAATATTAGTTGATTGCATCTAATATTTCGAATATTTCTGTTGATGGTGTGTTTTTGCAAGGTTTAATAATTTTTAAATTGATAACGCTATTTTCGTCTTTCCAATTTGTCAATAGGGTGGTGTACTTTATTACTATGAAGCAAAAATTTTAATACAATTGCGCCAAGGAATGGTTTAAGAAAGCCTGCGATCTCTAATCACCTTTAGTGTTCATAAAAATCTAAAATCTACACATTCATTCAGGTAAAAGTTGGCCTCCCCATAGGATTTTCTACGGTCAAGTATCATTTACCTCCATCCGGGTCAGAAAGGTGAGAGCAAAAGTCAGTCACGTATCATGGTCGATGTGAGGTAACTCTTGCACGAGACTGATTTTATACGAATAAAAGTGGATAATCTTTTTTAAGATTTTCCATAGTGTTAAGCAGAAAAAGGCTTTCATTCATCATTCTGAAAAACGTGGGTATGTCAAGAAAGTACCCAACCACTTTACTCACACACGTATTGTCATTAAGAACTTTCTCCAACGTTAATCACTTTCCTGTTCATTACCCTTCTTGCAGCTTAATCTTGCTCTCACTTTGTTACACGAAAACACGTGTAGGTTACTAATGTTAAGAACCACTTTATTTATTCAGGTATTATCATTAAGTACTTGTCAAATCTCTAATCAATTTCCTTATCATTACAGTTCTTGCAACTTAATCTTTACTTCGCTGTACTTTGATCAATTAGTCTCTACTCGGTACAAATAATTAATTTCTATCCCGGGCATCTATTGAGCTTGCAATACTCATTACGTTCTTCTTTATAGATTTAATATTTGCTATCAATAGTTTTTGAAGAAGTCGTTTTAGTTCTCGTCTATTAATTTGAATTATTCTTAACCAGACCTGCCATCCCTCGAAATTTTTAAATGCCACTATTTTAATTAATATTATCCGCATAGACAAATATCGCTTCATTTGCCTCAGAAATTTTGCATTCTTTTCAAAAATACTGGTATCTAAAAAGCTGGAAGATTACCACCTCTGTTTTGAAACGATTAATACCAGTTATTTCATGAAAATTGATTATGGATTTTTAACTGGCTTTTTATATTACATTCTAAATGGAACACTCTCTTCTAAATAAGATGTTTAGTGCTGAAATATTTTCTGCTTTTTCCTAAATTAAAAATGTATTTCAAACTAACGTGTTCTTTAAATGAGACATTCGAAAATAAAGTAGATCGAGTTCCCTTTTTCGTTTAACAAAGTTTGAGATGAACTTTTACTTATTTAAGGGTCGCCCAAATGAAAGTGGCATTGCTGTAATAACTTCGCCATTTAAAGAGAAAGATGACTGCGCATGCTCTTATATAGGGCGCAGAGTGCTAGGAATGTATGCGATATCGTCATATCCCGCCAAATGCGTGTGTGATAGCCTGGAAGCACGTTAAAAAGCATCGTTCGCATCATGGATGCCTCCAAACGGTGTCAACGCACGGTCGTGCAATTTTTAACAACGGAAAATGTGAGAGCTAGTGAAATCTATCGTGGAATGCAAAATGTGTATGGCACGGAGTGTATGTCACGCAGATCGGTAATCCGATGTTGTAGAGATTTTCGTAGAGGAAAAATTAGTACTGAAGACAGGTCACGACCTGGTCAAGCGCATATGGTTATCACCAAGGACCTTCAAGGTGAAAACCTACTAGGTGACTTTATCTAGCCTATCTGTTACGTCTGTATTACTTCTTTCATTTGTATGCTAATGTATATTAATACCATTAAACCATTTCTCTAACCGAATGTAGTGCCACTTTTACTTGGGCGACCCATATACTACAACAATTTAAAACTATTAGTGGACTATTTTTTTTAAATATTCGCGCGAAAGCAGATTAATGGAACATTATCTCGTTCAAGCTAGTTAAGATGCGGGCAAATAATTCGGTTTCTGTAATGTTGAATTCACACCAGAATTTTCGAAAAAATTCGTTTGAAAATCAGTAAATAAAATATAACAACTTTTTCACCACCGTTATAAGAGTAAAATTTTGTTCAAATTTCTGGTGCAACGCTAGATTAACTGTTAATCTCACACGCCACGGTCTTCTTTTCAGCAATTCTACAGAGGAGTCTCACCATTGTAAATTACATAAAGAATTATTAAAGATTTGTACGAACATTTTTTAACTAAAATTTTGAAGAAACTTTTTGCTTTTATAACTAGTGAAAGAAGCTGCAAAATTGCATTTCTTTATTAATAAATATTTTCTTTTGAGAAATGCTGTTGTGAATTTCACATTACAGAAACACAGCTACTTGTGTCTCAAAGAGTTAAGATTAAAAAATAAATCGTAAAAAGCGTGTAAATCAAAACAGAAGAATATTAGATTAATTTTGAAACAATTATTTAAATTAGTAAAGAAATCATATGAGTTGTAATTTTCTAACTGGACGAAAAATGTCCGGGCCTAATTAATTAGGTCCTCCTGATTCGACCGGGTTGACTCAGTTGGTAGAGCATGGCAGCTTCAGCCAAGAGATCCCAGGTTCGAATCCTGGGCCGGACATTTTTCGTCCAGTTGGAAAATTACAACTGATATGATTTCATTTTAAAAACATCTGTTCCCCGATGATGGCTTTAAGTTTAAAGCCGAAACATGTAGGATTTTAGCTCTTTTATGAGTTTAAAACAATTTTTACACTGATTTTAGCAACTAATAGGCACAGTTTGTGCAATTTGTGTTTTTAAAATAACTAGTTAACAGTGTAATGTCCAAATGGATTCAATTGTGATATGATTTCATTAACAATTTGAAAAATTGCGCTAAAATTAATCTAGTGTAATCCGGTATCCAGCGTTTACTGGAGTTCCAAATTACCTGCGATTTATTCTGTTTATCTGATTCAGATATCAGACAAGATGCTATGATCAATAAGGTTAACTGGATGAATTAGGTCCTCCAGATTCGACCGGGATGGCTCAGTTTGTAGAGCATGATAGCTTCAGCCAAGAGATCCCAGGTTCGAATCCTGGGCCAGACATTTTTCGTCCAGTTGGAAAATTACAACTCATATGATTTCTTTACCAATTTGAATAATTGTGTCAATATTAATGTAGTGTAATCACGTATCCAGCGTTTACTGGCATTCCAAATTACCTGCGATTAATTCTGTTGCGCTGATTCAGATATCAGACCAGATGCTATGATCAAGAAGAATATACTTTGAAAAAAAGTGGTATTTAAAAAACAGACCGAGAGGGAGGCCTGCCCCATGAACAAAATCTTGGAGTGCAAAACTTAAAACTAAGTGATATAAAAATTATCCCACAGCCCTTCTAGGCGTTAAATAGTACATACAAATATAAATTTATTTTATACTACAGAAATTCTAAGTATTTAAAAAAATGCTTTATCAGTAAAATGAAAGATTTGAGTGATTTTTTAGGGAGAGGGGGGGATAAATTTTATTCTAGGTATTTCAAAAGAACTTTCAAAACAAATAAAAAAAAATATTTCTATTTGCATATGATTCTAACATAAAAAAATAATTTTTTTGTTTCAACAGTCATGCGGGATAATCTAAAATTTCTTTTCACAATAATCGTTGAAGTGGTACCTTCCAGTTAAAATATATGATACCCACACGTACATATTACCGCATTAGTGAATTCAGAAGAAGAAAACAGAATTTGTCATACGACGTGGAAAAAAAAATCCTTTTTTTTAAAAAAATGGGAAATGGGATACATTTGGCTCTTTCCTCGAAACAACGAATAAAGATTTGTTCTAAAGATAGCACTTCATTTTCAAGAACTTCTGTTTCAAGATAAAGTGTCTTACAATTTTTTTTTCACAACTTGTAAAATAGAATTTTGTTGTTGTTGTTGATGTTGTTTAGCATAGCGTTAGAAAATGTTCTTGAGAAGAAAAATTAAGAAATGTATCCAGTTTCTAAAGTTTCTTACATTCTCTAGAAACATAAACTTTCAATAGAAAAACTAGTCGTTGGGGGCCACCGTAATACTTACCCATCATGGATATGCATAATGTAAAATATTAAAATAAAAATGTGTAAACTACTTATAAAATGCATTGCAATTCAAATGAAATCGTGGCTTGATGACGTCACAAACTTTAAAGGCTCGATTACTGAATTGCTTGAAAGAGGTTTTTCCTTATAACTCCAAAAATAATAATCCTATTAACTAGCGGTTTATTGCGTCTGATTAAGCGTCAAATTTCCAATTAAAATATATCTTTGAAGTGAAATTTGGATGAAATACAGGGTCATGAAAAATCGAAGAGTGTGGAAAATAGGATTCCAAATATCTCGGCAACTAATAATCCGATCGACTTCATGCTTTATTCAAAATTTATGTTTTTTTATTGTCTTTTATATTCATTTCTTAAAATAAACAATTTCGAAAATTTTTATATACCTTTCATCAGAACGAATATTTCGAGAGTCCGAAAAAAATTGTTCCGGTTAATCGAGGTTATTGAAATGAAATAGGCTTCTTCCCATTATTACATACTAAGTACATACCAAATGGCAAGTCTCTATCTCAATTTTTTCGGGAGATAGAGCGTTTACAGACACACACACAGACACACACACAGACACACAGACAGACACACAGACGGACGGCAAAATTTTTTTTCTAAAAATATGTTTTTCGGAATCTTCAGTGTCTGAAACGTGTAAATCCGTCAAAAAAAATTTTCGATTTTCAAAACGATTACAAGACTTACCCTATACTACGTATGATGGGTAAGTAAAAAAGACACACTCAAATATTTCAAAATTTAGCATTAAAATTCGAGGAACTTTTATATAAATCTACTTTTGGTTTCAGTACAACGTATGTATTGACCTAAACACCTTTGAAATGACAATGCCTGCATTTCATTTAAGCTGATTTTAGGATTTAATTGATAATCTGATGTGATACTTTGATGTTAGTATAAAAAAATTTAAAGTTTGTCCGCAAATCAATATGGATATAGTTGAATATTTCTCAAAGAAATACTAGGCCAAAATTTTCGGAAAATACGAGATGAACGATTAAAATTTTGCAAAAAATCCTCGCAAAATAGAACAAGAACGAAACATCAAGCATATACTAAATAAATCTAGTCAACGTAATACCAGTCTTAATCTAGTCTTAATACCAGTTATTTCATGAAAATTAAGTATAAAAAACATAAGTATAAAAAATTATGCATCAAGCATAGATTATGTAACACTTTCAAATACTTTAAAAATAATTTTACAAATCTTTACCATTTAATGTGAAAGATTTAGTTTAAAGAGTTAGATTAATTTTAGTGAATGACGATATCTAAGTAAACTATTTGGAAAACGCGTAACATGTTTAAAAACCAAATTTCAGGAATTACCAACAATATTCGGAAAAATATTCGAATTCTTTTGCGCAGCCCTGTATATGATCCATAGATTTGTATATGCACTACATAGAATGCTAATTTTTAGTTTAGTTAGGAAAAGCGAAACACAGTTTAAAATTTCCCTTCTGGAATTTCCGTCAGTTAACGGAAATGTACTCGAGGACTTTTGTGTTGCTTTGTATATGATCTACAGAATTCACACACACCAAGTAATAAGCAAAAAATGATTTAAATTTAAAAACACGTTCAGCAACTGAAAACGCACTTCCAGCAATTATTGTTAACATACAATACCGAATTTTTTTGTGTGTCCCTGTAAATGAACGATGAATGCTACACACACAAAATATTCTATAGTAAGCTATAATGTAATACACCTATGAGATAGTGAAACATTATTAAAATAAACCCCAAACCATGTTTCTCCATAGACCGTAATGTAACGGAATTCTTTTGAGTGTCCTTGTAAAGGAGCTATAAGTGCAGTGCACGTCATATTCTATAGTAAGCTTCTTGTAGTGCACCCCAGTGATATATATCAATTTCAATATGTTTGTAATTGTGTAATAGCAGTAAAATAAACTGCAAATGATTGTTTCTCACAGACTGTAATGTAATGGAATTATTTCCAGTGTCACAGTAAAAAAAAACTATCAGTGATATACACTTCATTTTCAATTCCAAACATGCCATGGTAAACCTCAATAACATATATCAATTGTATGACAATCCGAATGTATTTACGCATTTAGAGCATTAACAGACAGACAGACAAACAAATCAAATTAATAAAGACTTTTCAACTATGTAGGAAAGAGTTAAAATGGCGGTAATGTTCAATTTTGTTTATTTTAATATCCTACACAACAAAACGGGAAGTGCTGAGTTTAAAACCCTGTCGCCTCGTCGACCTAACCATTCGGAGTTTTCCGTGGTTTTCTTCGAACCTTGCCGTAAATACGGGTTAGGATCCTTAGAAAGACCCGCCACGGAGTGCACTCCCTCCTAGGGCCTATATCCTACGTGTAGATAATCAGCCGTCATAAACTCAACCAACCAACCAACCTACACAACAAAAATATCACCCAAATGAATAAACAAATGTGGGATATCTCTAATAATACCGTTTCATGTTTTTTAAAAACCTTTTATTATTATTATTATTATTACTATGATTATAAAACAAATAATAATTGTGAATTGAATGTAAAATTAATGTAAAACATCGTGTTCAGTTACATTAAATTATTCTTATTTAAACTTATCGTTACATTCAGTAAAATACTTTTTCAATTGAAGGCGAGTTTTCAGTGATTATGTTTGTTTGAATTAATCGATTAACCACCAAAACTACAAAGTATTCACTGAAAGTCACCTGCCACCACAAATTCCAGAAATGTCCACCATAAATTCTTAGATTTATTTAAACGCAAAGTTTGTCTCATTAAATAAGATTTTTTTAAATTCTAAAATACGGATAGCTTGATAATTTTTTCCCATATGCATGTATTATTCAACGCAACACCAGCATGTAATGTGTTAAAGATCATAGAATTACACTAGATTAATTTTAACACAATTATTAAAATTGTTAAAGAAATCATACGAGTTGTAATTTTCCAAATGGACAAAAAATGTCCTGGCCAGGATTCGAACCTGAGATCTCTTGGCTGAAGCTGCCATGGTCTACCAACTGAGCTATCCCGGTCGAATCTGAAGGGTGTAATTCATCCATTCTGATGCCCTCCAGAGTCGACCGTGATAGCTCAGTTGGTAGACCATGACAGATTCAGCCAAGAAATCCCATGTTCGAATCCTGGCCCGGACATTTTTCATCCAGTTGAAAAATTACAACTCGTACCATTGAATTGATGGCTCTTTTGGAAACATTCAATTTCCGTTTACCAAAATTCTACTAATTTGCCAGGTTAATTCGTTATTTCACAAGAGCTTTGTTTTTATTCTTTTATCCTTTCATAGTCGAGTAATTTTGTTTCTGTAACGTTGAATTCACACCAAAATTTAAATCTTTTTTATTTTCTTTAAATATGGAAATAGGTATACTTTACATAATGTAAACACCTCCCCCAAAAAACAAGTCTTACGCGCTGACATAAAACAGGCGGTTGTCGTAGGCGAATTTTTTTACGCGTTTATGCAGTCCCCTGAATTTAGCCATCAGTATTTTCTAAAAGTTTTCTTTGACTTATTTATTTTCAGAAAAATAAGTCAGAGGAAACTGTTAGAATTTATTGGTATACAAGTTCAAGGGACCGCATAAACGTTAAAAACAATCCGCCGACGAAAGCCATCATTTTTGTGTCAGTGCATAAGCCTAGTATTCCGGGAGTGGTGATATAAAATTCAATTACATGTTCTATTCAAAACAAAAGAAAATTTAGGTGATGGAAAAAAATATATTTTTCAACCACATAAAATTAAACAAGAAAAAAAAATATACGTTACGCATAGATTATGAAATACTTTCAAACACTTCCAGATTACTGTAATGAAGCTTCAACGTTTGATAAGGTGAAAGGAGAAACCTAAATAAACTATTAAGAAAACGTATAACACATTTGACAACCCAATTTCAGCAATGACGACATATAGTAATTCCGGTATTAGAATTGTTTTGTGCAGCTCTGTATGTTGTCAATAGATTTTTATATACACCACATATTAAGCTAAATTTTAATTCAAATAAAAGGTGCATTACACAACTAAAACCGCAATTGGAGCAATTATCTTTCCTAGACGATAATTTATCCTTTTCTTTGCGTAGCTCTGTATGTGAATTTATTTATATTGTACAAACATATCTTGGTAAACTAATTATACTTCAGCTGGAATATGCACAACTTACTTGTAGTGGTTGTATTTCAGATAAAAGTCTGTAAATGGCAGCACTACAAATTAATTGCAAATTCTCTGTGCGCTAGCGCCCCCTATCTTTCACATATTTGTTTTTACTGCAATTAAACACGGAATGTAGTTGTAATTGGAAAAATTGCCTTGATGTAGTGTTGTTAAGTGCTGTGTTGTAAATAGTAATTAAATGTGTAAAATTGATTTATTTCGTCCACCTTTATTTATTATGTGTGTTTCTCACTTAAACTAAATATTAAATGCAGAAATATACTTAAAATCCATCTATAAGCAATTCACAGCACAGACAATAATGTTTACGAATTCTGCTGTGCAGGTCTGTATATAATCGACAGAATTTATACACACTACGTTACAAACAAAAAAAATTATGTGTGTGTCCCTACAAATGAACGATAAACGCTATGCACTACATATTATATAGTAAGCTTTTAATGTGTACTTCAGTACTGCATATAAGTTTAATTATGTTTGAAATAGTGTAACACCATTAAATAACACCGCAAATGTAGGCCATAATCGTCGGCTTTCTCGTAGGCCATAATCTAACAGTATTCTGTTCTATGAACCCTGTACAAGAATGTTAAAGGCTGAACTCCATCTTCTACATAATGTATATTATAATGTAACTCAGTAAGGCTTATCATTTTCATTATGTTTGACATAGTCTAATGTCGTTGATATATAGAGTAAAAACGGTTTTTCCACATATACTATAATGGAGCGGAATTTTTTTTAAAAATATCCCTATGAACAAATCAGGGCTGTAGCTAGAAATGAATAATAGAGGGGGGTGGGGTTAAGAAAATGTAGGGGAGGATCATATTTTTTTCTCCCTCTGACGCATGCATGCACAAACAAACACAAACACACACAGATATACATGATAAAAGTATTATATAGCAAGATAAATTAGTGCATATTCATATTGTAGGTACTATGATTATTATTATACTGTTTATAATAACTTCATTTTATACTAAGAAAAGAAAAGGCTGCAGAATAAAAATTACCAATGTATAACTAGTGCATAATTATTCTGGTGAAATAATAAATGATGAATAATAAAAAGCTTGCAGTTCATCTGTTTCATAAACAGTTGCAACCTTTAATTTTTTTTTCTGAATATTCCCTACCCTTAGGGATACTAAAGTTCTATTTTTATATGATAAAAAACATTAACAAAATCAAGAATGTATTTTCAATTTAAAAATTATTATTGTTTTTAAAACACTTATTAAAACTAATTTAAAACACTTATTTGTAGTTTATATACAAATACTACAATTTAGTATTTGTGAAAAACTGTAAAAGGTCCCCATAACTAAATTCAAATTTTCAAAACAGTTTCATTTGGTGACCTTGGAATCTTTCCCAGGGGGGGCAGGGCTCAAAATATTTTAGGTGGGGGGGGGACACTGGCACACCTCTAGCTACGGCCCTGGAACAAATTATAAATACTACGCATTTTATTGTCAATAGAAAACATGCTACAGTAAATCCGATTACTATACAACACTTACATGACAATCCGAACATATTTACTAATGTTAGAGCACAACAAGTTGGCGGATAGAAGACATACAGACAAACTGGTTTTAACCCTTTCAGGGTCAATGTAGTTGTGTTGCTAAAATGTTGAAATAATTGAATGGCGCCAAGATTTATAAACAGATCTATTAGGTAGATGCAAAAGTTTTTTTATACCTAATTTTGATACATTTAATACCGATAAATTTTAATTTTAATACCTGATAAATTTGCTTACTTTGAACTGAGGGTAAAATTATGAGGTTTTAAAATTTTACCAGTATTAAAGGTATTAAAATACGACAGAACTTCTGCATCAACCTAATATTTGAAATTAAGTAACAAATTATTTTTCAAGTACGTTATAAATGAAAAAAATTATTCTAAAATTCAGGTGAGAGTTTGGCATGTGTGGATTAAAATTACGTGGGATAGATAATGTACCAGCGCCCTTTAAAGTGTTGGTAAACATTTTTCAACTGTGCTGGAAAGTTTTTAAAGTATTACCGTAATTTCGCGCGTATACCCCGCACCTCTGACAATTCGATTTCCTACCAGAATTTAGCCCCACTAGTGGCTGAGAGGTTCTGCTCTCGAAGCTGGTAGACGGGAGGTGCTGGGTTCAAACCCCTGTCGCGCTCGTCGACCTAACCGTTCGGAGTTTTCCGTGGTTTTCTTCGAACCTTGCGTAAATACGGGTTAGGATCCCTTAACAAGACCCCCACGGAGAGCACTCCCCCCAGGGCCTATATCCCTCGTGTTGATAATTGGCCGTCATAAATCAACCCAACCCTACCAGAATTTATTTTAAATAAAATGTGACTTACTTCTGCTTAGCACTTATTTGACTTCTTATTTTCAATAAAATTTCCGGTTTGAAAAAGACTTAACTAAGATGCGGCGCATACGCGCGAAATTACGGTAAGTTGAATACCGTTATTCGCAACAGACTATCTCCATAAGGAATTATAATATCGTATTCAATACAAAACGAAACAGATATTATGTTACTGCAGTTCTAAAAAAAAAAAAAATTATATTGTTCCCGATGAGTGAAAACGTTAAAATGAAAAGGAAGTTCTCAAAACGTATATATTTATCCACGCTGCATTCCCCAAAGGCACGTATTTATTCCCGTAGCATATGGTTATAGCGAAGTCATTCTTCATTTCCGTTGTCGAAAACAGTACAATCGCTATTACTTTCTTTAAAAAATTTCCAAAGAAAATCTATTTCATATATTTTTTTAATATTTTTGAAAATGTTTCGTGAAAGCTGTTTTCGGACAGAGGTATAAAATATAAGAATGGATGGCAGAGATTTCACATAGAATACTTTTAATAAAATTAAAATGTCTCATTTTTTGGGTGAACATGATTTAAGAAACCTGAAATTCGACAAATTGCTGTACGAACTCGGTATAAAGTACTATATTTAAAAGGGGACAGAATTCACTATGCTGGACTGAAAGATTGAAATAAAATTGCTTTTATTTCAATCTTTCTTCATTCTTTATTCTTGTAAAAAAAAAAAACATTAAACGCGAAAAAACGTTAAAAAAGCATAAAAATAAAAAATAACGACATTAAAAAAGTTTTTAAATCGGAGAAGTACTTTAATTTGGACATGAAATAAAGTTTGCAGACTTCTACGCGCTATGTATTTCATTTGCACATTGCTCATAGACACGCATACGAAAAAAAACTGCATTTTATTAGTATAGATATAGAACGGATAATTCCCAATCGAATGAGACTTTTAAACTTCTAAAACAATTTGATGATAAAAAATTATGGGGGTATTCCTTTTTTTACGGACTGTTCTAAAATCTCACTCATCTTCAGTACGAGAGATGACTATATACTTACTATACACTATAGGAATATTGGGAGATAAAAATAAATGTATGCATTCAAATAATTTATTTGAATGATACGTTTTGTGTAAGACTAAAATATATCGTAATTTGGTGCTTGTAACACTAACGTTCAAAGCAACAAATATAATTTTTTTCATTCGCAAAATATTCTAACTTGGTAAAACAGATCATTTACTTCAAAAGTCATGTGGCACAGCTTTTTTTTTTCACAACATATGCTGAAGTGTTATCTTCCAGTTAAAAGATATGATACCCATATGTACACATTGCAGAATTTCAAAGAAAGAAACATAGTTTATCAAGGGACGTGTCAAATAAATATCTTTTTTCAACAAAAGGGGATAAATTTTGCTATTTTACTTGAACAACAAATAAAGATTTTTCTAAAGAAAGCATTTCAATTTCAGTAACTTCTTTTTAGAGATATAAATTCTTAGAAATTTTTGCAAAATTTGTAAAGCTCTATTGGATTTTTTAAAGTGTTGAAAACTTTTTATACAAAAAGAGTCACTTAAGAAAACTATCATGTTTCTAAAGCTTCCATTTTGTTTAGGAGAATAAACGTTGAACAGAAGAATTTATTGAGTTTAAAGTTATACTCTGTTACAAATAAATTTAGTTTTTATATAGTATAACGGATGAATAAAATCTTTCGGAAATGACGCATCTGCGGACAATTTAGGCTAATTAGAGGATCCCGTCAGAGTTCCCATACATTCAAATAGACATACCACCAAATCAAAGTTAATATTTTTGCCATACCATCAGTTAACAAAAGTAAAAGTAACAGGGATTTATTTGCACCAGGATGTTCTTCGTACGTAGTTGGGCTCTCAGAAACCTAAAACAGTCCTAATTGAAAAAAATATTATTAAGGTAATGTGATCTAAGGACCCCCCCCCCCACCTCCCCGAAAAAAAATGTATGTTCAGGAATCCCACGTTAATAAATCAGTCCCTGATAGCTAATACTTAAAACTGTATGATTATATCAATAATTCGTTTTAAATTGTCATATCAATTTATTGACAATCATATATGGAGTACCGCCATGGCTGTACTTAAGTAATATGCAAATTATCACAAAAAATGGAAGGAGAGGGTGCTACAACTTATAATTTATTCGCATAACCGTATGTGTATTTTTGGCTAACTTTTATATAATGCCTTACATACTCTACATTGATTTGTATCGCTGATACAAAGCGCGAGGGTGCTGTGATTAACCAAACGTAGTCCTACGAATGTTGAAGTATATATATTTTTCATTTTATCCATATCTGATTCAATATTTAATTTAATGCTCGATATTTTTTCATATAACGAGAGAAGGTAAATGCATTCTCACATAGATGTGAGAAAGATAATAGATCCAAACCTTCCCGCTTTTTTGAAGCATTAAAGGTATCGTATCCGGCTTTTAAATTTTTGCGTTGGAGACTGCACGCTTATCAGGTGTGTCGTTGTAAAGAGCATAGGGACGTTGGACGGTCGCGCGCCAACTGCTCACCGTATTCGAAGGTGACTTCACTAGAAAAGAATTTACAGCCTTCGTAGAAATTAATGGCTATTTCGTTCACTCCAAAAAGCTATACATATTTAATTGACCCTTATTATAAATGCTTTCAAGAATTCCATCACAAGACAGCATAATAAGTTGTATTTTCTCTGTTGTCAGTTACAGTGATGATGACAGAGTATCTTCAAAGAAAAAAAGATTCATATAAAAATTTCTCTCGCTAAATTTTCTGGGATAATAATAATTGAATTCTGGTACAGGTAATTTAGTCTATTCATTTATACTGTACCTACTTCTCAATTCAGGGTTTTTACATTTACTATTTCATTCTGACCAAGAAGATGGTCAGATAAGTAAGGTCAGGTAATAAAATTAATAATACATTTGCCACTTCCTTTAAACCTATCTTGCTCTTGGCCCTATTTTTTATAACTCTTACTTATTAAATTTGCTGTTCTACCCCACTATTATTTCCGTTATATTTTCGCTACTCTTAAACTCAATCGACAGTAATCGTTTTAACTACAACTATGTATTATCTCAAATTTCCGTTGTGTCTTCGCTACCCTTAAACATTTTTCAGTAGCTATTTCAAACTACAGCTATACGTTCTCACAATGGATCCATCTATTGTAAGACATTTCACTCAAAGACTGGGCGTAAACTTGACTTCAACTAGGAAGCCCCTCAATGCTACTCCCCTTTTCTGCTCTACCATATTTTTTATTTCCGTTGTGTTTTCACTATCCGTAAGCACTTTTCAGTAGCTATTTAAGGGGTGATGTACATTTTAAACACGACGAAAATCAACAAAAAATATTCTATGTTTGATTTAGCGCATCTTCAAAACCTAAACATGAAATTTTGACAATTGATTAAAGATTTTGGGCTTTTTAATATATTGCCATTGGAAACTGACTAGCCTTTTACAGAATTTGTGCATTTTTGAAATTAAAAGTTACTTTTTACTCCACAAGTCATTGCGCGCATCATACCTTGGGAACGTATGTATAGGTTGTTATGGAATTTAATATGTATAATAAACACATATATATGTGTGTTTAAAATAATCTAATTTTAACAATTCACAATGATAAGATTTTAAGTTATAACTATTATTATTCATTAAAAAATCTGTTAATTTTGACTTTTGTTTACAAAAATAACTGCTTTACATTGTTAATGAAATAATTTTGATCTAGAAGTAGATTATTTTAAGAATACATATACGATTATTATCCGTATCAAATATCATAACAATCCATGCATACGTTCTCATGATATCATGCGCGCAATGAATTATGAGTTAAACAAAATAGAGCTATTTTAATTTCAACAATACACAAATTCTATAAAGGACTAGTCAGTTTCTAATGGTATTATATTAAAACGCAGAATCCTTTTAGTCAATAGTCAACATTTTATGTTTATACATAAAATATTTTGAAGATACACTAATTTAAACTTCGAATGTTTTTATCGATTTTCGACAAGTATAAAAAGTATAAGACACGTTAAAACTTCAGCTATACTTCTCACAATGGCTCCATCTGTTGCAAGACATCTCACTCACAGACTAGGCGTAAACTTGACTTCAACTAGGAAGCAACTCAATGCTGCGCACATTATTCGACACTGTTCAGAAACCCACAGCAAAAGATTTTTCATTTCAAGGTTTGCTCTTGTCATTGGCTGGGAAAGATATTTTGCGGAATTCCCAAGAACCCCTATTGAAATCCACTCATTTAAAAACAGAAAGTTTTCGCACCAGTTCCAGAAGCCTCGGGAGCAATAGTTTGGGAAAGATTGACCTAGACATATATTCTGCTGTTAAATGTTTCGCAGCAGTTTTCAAAACAGGGTGTTAGTATTGAAAGTTAAATAATTTGTTCAAGCACGAGTATAACTCGTGCTCGGAACATAGGAGGGATGGGGAGACATATTTTTTCAGTATACTTTTCGCGATATCTCTGAAAATATAAAACCTAAAATTAAAACCACTATATTTTTGAGTTCGATGTTACGAGATCGTTCGAACAATACCCTACACCATCCTTATCTAATCATCGAATTTCTGCTATTCAAGAAGTCAACTATTTCTTTAAAAATTTCGTGGTATCAGGCGGGCACAGTTTGACACCCTCCCCTACACGATATAAAAAATTATTTTTTATTTATTTCAAGTAACTTAATGATTATTTCAGCTAATTACCGACAATTGTTCTCAAAAATCATTATCAAATATCCTTGGATGATTATGCGTCGATAAATACCTCGAACGCTCGTCAGCTCCCCCGCTGACCGCCCGAAAAGTAAAGTTTGTGTGTAACAAAAAAAAATGCGTTTTACTCAAAAACTATGTTATCTAGGAAAATCACTACGGACCGACGGATAGACACAGGAGTGATCTTATAATAGTTCCGTTTTTACTTTTTAAGCCCTAAAAAGTGGAATCCATTTCAATATACAGATGGACTTCTAAAGTTTTATAATTTTTAGAGATTTAAAATTAAATGATTGGTAATGAAATGACACTTTTCACTTTCTCAATTCTTGGTGATAAAATTTGATTCTTTGTGTGGTAATCCTTTTTTACTACTTACAATAACAATTTTTCTCTTCTTTAAGTTCTTAATTACGATAGATATGTAGAAACAAACAGTACACTATAAATATTAACTGATAAAAATGTTACATAAGAAAACAAAAGGATTTAAGTTACAAATTTTTGAAAAAAATGAACAAAAAGGATTTTAGTGCATGAGAAATTTGTTCAACCCTACAAATATAAATATTTTTGTTTGGACTTAATTCTATCTTCAAATATTAAATCACTTGCTTAAAGTCATGAGGCACAAGCTGAAATACGTTATCAGAAGAATCTCTGGATTAGTATCACCCACTTAAAATATAGGAATCTCATATGTACACATTACAGGATTCCAAAGAAAGATACCAAATTTATCAATAAATAAAGAATATCAGTTTTCTGGGAAATGGGATAAAATTTGCTGTTTTTTTTTTTTCAAACAACGCTTAAAGCTTTTATCTGAAGATAGGAATTCAATCTGAATAACTTCCTTTTTGGAAATAAAGTATCCAATTACTTTGTTTTTGCACAACTTGTGAATTTCAATTGGATTCCTTTACTTGTTGGCAAAATACTCGAAAATTTTAAAATAAAAAGAAAATTTAAGAATACTTTTCAATTTCTGCAGCTGTTTATATTCTTCAGGAAGGGGATTTTGAAAAAATAAATCACCAGGGATTTCACGATTTAGAATTTAAATTCCAGTTATTTACAATAAATGATATATTGTTTTAATAAAATTAATGAATTGGCTTAATTTGTTTGATATGATACTACTACCCAACGTGGCATTTGGCAAAGTCAGAGAATTTTAATTGAAAATAGAACCGTTATGTTTATTTACGATTGTTACTCACCACATTGGAAAACAAACATTTCGTAATAAAATGTACCACAATTAATCTTAAATGCATAATATATATATCAGACTTGTGTACTTCAAGCAATTAAATAGATAGAGAGGACTTTTATTAATTTGTTACACTATTTATGATGAGTGTAAAGAGGTGCTTTTTCAAAAAATAAATCATTTAACCTAAAGTCCCAAGCTAAAATTTCTTTCAAAATATTTCTTTAAATCTTATGACGAGTGTAAAGAGGTGCTTTGTCAAAAAATGAACCATTTACTCCTAAAAACATGTGACCCAAGCTAAAATTTCTTTCAAAATATTTCTTGAAATTCTGAATATCTAAGTTAAAAGATTATAATATATATATCGACACTTACACATTACGGTGTTCCAAAAAAGGAAATAAAAATCAGCAAATGACTTGTCAAGAAAATCAATGACTTTTTACAACCTAGTTGAAAAGGGCTTATGAATTCGGCTTGACTGTCGGCCGTCTGTCTGTGCTCTAACTCTCGTAAATATACACGGATTGTCATGCAAATAATATAGGTTATTGAGGTTTGCTATGTTATGTTAGGTATTGAAAATGAAGTGTTAATTTACAGAGACACACAAAAGAATTAGGTTATAATATTGATGAAACTGCGTTTTTCAGTTTTTATGCAAGTTTTTAAATTTAAATATGTTTTTGCATATTACTTGGTGTATATGAATCCTATAGATCATATAGAAGGTTTCAGAAAAGATCTTGAGTACATTTCTGGTTATCTACAGAAATTTCTGAAGGGGAATTTTCAACTGCGCTATGCATTTACTAACTTAATTAAAATTTAACATTCTATGTAGTACATATAAAAATCTACAGATCATATACAGGGCTAAAAAAATAATTTGGATATTTTCCGACTATTAATGGTAATTGCAGAAATTGGGTTTTTAAATGTGCTTTGCATTTTCCATACTGTTTACTTAGACTCTTCCCCCGGGACTGCACTTGCACTCTAAAGCCATCCGTTGGGTTCCCGGGGCGGTAATCCCTGTCCCTTTTTACTTAGACACCATTCTTCATAATATCAAACTGTGAAGTTTTGTTATAGTATTTTAAATGTGTTGGAAAATGTTTAATAAGCTATGCTTTACGTATGATTTTTTGTTCTTCTTTTTTTATTGAAATACAAAAATTTAGCTGTATTCTTCAAACAACATTTGAAATTTTCTTCTGATGAAACATTATCATTGTATTAATTTCTTTTTAGTACATCTAGATTTTTACACAAATTGTGTAGTTCAAATTATATTTGGGTTTACAAAAGTGGCGAATACTTTTGAAAACGTAAAGCGATCATAAGAAACAAAGCTATTTTTAATCCTTAACCCTTCTTTGCATTGTGATGGAAATTTCCATCACTGTTTATTTAACTTTTAATAAATAAATCAACTTCTTCGCCACCACTATATTTATATAGAAATAATTATCTAGTAAATTCCCCGTAAACTTTGTTGCTGAACAAAGTTAAAAATCTATCTTAAAATTTCTGGTGTCTAATATTTAATATATGTATAAAAAAAACAATTGTAAAAGAAAAACTCATGCAAAGAAGGGGATTTCATGTAAGAAAGCAATTTCTGGAAAAGCTTCACCGAAAATTTCAAGATTTACCATTAAAAATCCAGGTTACTTAAAATAAATAAAAAGACTCTCGTACATTTAATGAATCGACTAAATCAGGATGCGAATACTCGTAAAATAATTTATTAATATAATTTTTTGCCTTATTTTATTTCATGAAAAAATATTACAAATGCCGCAATTGAACTAAGCGACTAAAAAGTCTGCTATTTAAATATTAAATAGAAATTTTTAATTCGCAATACCGATTCCACACTCCTCGGAAATTTCAAGGAGTGTACACTAAATTTCCTTTATACGATACCATCAAGACATTTGCCAAAATTAAAGGACGATATATCAGAATAGAAACTTTTTATTTATTTACGACTGTACTTCTGTATCGCACGGAAAGATAACGATTTAGTAATAAGATGTACCACAAATAATGTTTATTGAAGACATGTTGAATTGTTAAGACTTGTGTACGTTAAAAACTTAAATAACCAAAGACTGAATTTCAACGATTTGTTATGCTAATTTTTACGAGGGTAAAATTATTGTGCATTCTGCAGGGTGCTTAAATTTTCACAACAAATTTTAATAGGATTTTTCGCCTCATTTGACTTTGTTTTGTTACAAAGCCTTGCAAATAAACGAGGCAGTTACACATTCTGCTATTTAAATATTAAATAGAAATTTTTTATTCGCAATACCGATTCCACACTCCTTGGAAATTTCAAGGAGTCTACACTAAATTTCCTTTATACGATACCATCAAGACATTTGCCAAAATTAAAGGACGATATATCAGAATAGAAACTTTTTATTTATTTACGACTATCCTTTATCGCACTGAAAGATAACGATTTCGTAATAAGATGTACCACAAATAATGTTTATTGAAGACATCTTGAATTGTTAAGACTTGTGTACGTTAAAAAATTAAATAAACAAAGACTGAATTTCAACAATTTGTTATGCTAATTTTTACGAGTGTAAAATTATTGTGCATTCTGCAGGGTGCTTAAATTCTCACAACAAATTTTAATAGGATTTTTCGCCTCATTTGACTTTGTTTTTTTACAAAGTCTTGCAAATAAACGGGGCAGTTACACATTCTGCTATTTAAATATTAAATAGAAATTTGTAATTTGTAGTACCTATTCCAGACTCCTTAGAAATTTCAAGCAGTGTATACTCGGGCGGAGCGCTCGCCTATGGAAAAATATTTTTTTCTCCAAATAAAAATGGGACGGTGTGGTAAAGTTGCTCTATCATATCCTCATTCTGAATATAAAATATCTTTAAAAAATATTATTATTAAATACTGCCCCAAGGTCATTGAATATTGAGAAAAAACGCAAAAGTTGTGAATGTTTCCATTTTTTCCCTCAAATATACAAACTATTAATAATAATTTAATTTAAAAGGATGATCATCGAATTATTATTATTATTATTATATATTTATAGTAAAATTATGTAATATTTATATCAAATTCGCTTTTATTATACTAACTCAACGACTATACTTTTTTAAATATATGAAATTTGGGTAATTGAAATTGTTTTATATTTTTTACTTAACCTATGTAAGAAAATATAATTTCTAATTATTTTTAAAGAACTATTGTAATAAGGTAAAAATAATTTACTATTACAATTTACAAGCACTGAAGTTACCATTTTATAGTAGTCCATACTGTTTTTTGTTTTCAAAAACTGGCATTTTTTTCCGAGACTCCAGACAAGTTTTACTGAACCCATTGCGTCTCAAAGGACCACAAACAGCTAAAGAAGCCTACGTAACAAGTTTCACACATCTTTCAGTGGCTTGATTGTGACAAGGGAATAGTTTAATCTTAGGTAAGATGTCTTCATCTATTGCCTTTGGATTTAGGATACACTTTGTAAGAACATTATCATCTAATTACTTAGATAACGATAGTTCTGTCACGGTCACTACAGCCCAATTTATAAAATCGATATACTCTTTGGCTTCAACATTGATCTCAGGTAACTTGAACGTACGTAAAGAATTTCTTGACTTTCGAGATTTTATTATTTTACGTAGTGCCAACACTCTTACATATTCCCTATCGTCAGCCAACATGGCAATCAAAATATTTTCCGGATGACAAAAATAACCATTTCGTTGAATTACGGAATCTATTATTGTTTGTAATTCATTTGGTAAATATCATGATAACATAACTGTTTGATGCAAATGCTTAGCTCCGTAAATGCATGAAGGCTTAGTTTTAATTTGAAACCATATAGTAGTTGAATAAACTCTTAGTATAAAATTTGTCAGAATTAAAAAAATTTCAGACGGTTCACTTGAAGAAACGTATAACCTAAGAATTTTATATGCCACTGTAAGCAACCTAGAATGCACAATTTTACCAAGATTTCTTTTATACAATTTTTCGGGACACAATCCCGAAGAAATTGCTTCACATATCTCAAGCAAATAGAGTTGATCCGTGCTTAAATACTTTTTATTAGTAATTTCTAGCAAAGCACAGCTTATTCTCTTATAATGTACAAGAGGGAGAAGTTCACAATCTTTTACATGTTTGCCAATAGATCGTGTAAAACTTTGAGGCCCATTTGTTGTACCGTCAAGATGTTAGAGCAAATGGCTCAAGATAAGCTCATTGGCATGTATTTGGCAAATAAGCCATTGAAGTGGTTTTCCTTCTTTTTCTTCTAGAAATCGCATGACACCAGTGTTGCCAGTGGGCTACTTTTTTAAAATTCAGTTTTCTTGATTGCCACCAGTTTTTTGAGAGAGTCAAATTCCACTTATTTAATGACAGATTAAATAAAACGAATCCAAGGCAAATTATGCAATTTAAAAAAAAAATGGTGCCAATCAAGGAATCTGAATTTTAAAAAAGTAGCCCACTGGCAACACTGCATGACACCTTCTTTGTTACCCGTGTTAATTGTAGTTCCGTCACAGCCAATTGCAACAAGCTTACTGGTATCAATATTTTTGTAATTATTTTTTTTTCTTCATTTAAAATTAAAACCTTTCCAGATTGTAACGTAAGGTGCCCCAAATACTTAGAACCTGGTTCCTTTATTAAGTTTATAATGCTTGTAAATTGTAATAATAAATTATTTTTTCTTGTTAGTCTTCATCTTCAAGTATAATTAAAAAATATATATTATTACGAAGTATAAAATATAACACAATTTTGTTGTTTTGATTATGCTTTACAACTACCCAATTTTTATACATTTTTCAAAATTTTGACGTCATTGGGGCAGTATAAGACACCTGGATTTGATATAAATATTACATAGTTTCACTATAAGCGTATAATAATAAAAATTTAAGAAGAATACTTTAAAACAAATTTAATATTAATAATAGTTGTGCATTTTATATGTTTGGCAAGCAAATGAGAAAATGCACAACTTTTATAATTTTTCTCAATTTTCAATGACCTTGAGGCAGTATTTAATATTCATATTTTCCAAAGATATTTTATATTCAGAATGAGGATCTGATAGAGCAACTTTCCCACCCCGTCCAATTTTGATTTGAAGAAAAAAAAAATTCGCTCCACCCTAGTGTATACACCAAGGAGTGTATATTAAATTTCCTTTATATGATACGGTCAAGAGATTTGCCGAAATCAGAGAATGAGGCATCAGAATAGAAACTTTTTATTTATTTACGATTGTTCTTTATCTCACTGAAAAATAACAATTTCGTAATAAGATTAATGTTTAAATGGATGATATTTATGACTTGTGTATTTTAAGTAATGAAATAACCAGAGCTATTTATTATTAAAACTTTACACAAATTATTACAAATGTAAAATTATTGTGCATACTTAGTACGACAAATGTTTAATAGATTTTTTCTGCCTTAAGTAATCGCAGAAATTTCTATAAACTCTGAAATAAAACGAGGCTACTAAAAATTCTGCTATTTAAATATTATATAGAAACTTTCCATTCAGAAGTAATGATACCAGAGTACTTGGAAATTTTAAAGAGTGTACGCACCTTGGCTATGTAAATAATTCACACTTTATTGACCAGCAATTTTATTTGAATTTATTTTTTTTATTATGTGGTTTCGTTACCAATATACAGGGTGATTATAATTAAAGTTGCACATTCAAAAGACTGTAATAAAAGAACCACTGGTCAGAATAACTTTATATTTCATCTGAGTATACGTGAAGCAATGGGAATTTATTCTGAGAGAGAAAATAAAGTTGAAATTTGACCGATAGATGGCGCTGTACTCGCCATAAGATGCTAATTAAAGCACATAACATGCTTTTGTGGTACTCTTTGTTAAAAGCTTCTCCACCACGACAAGGTAATATTAAAGCAGATGGAAAAAAATCGGTTTTTAACTATCCCTAGGCCGAAAACCGAAGAAAAAGCATAAAATAAATCGGTTTTTAAATGTGAATATGTCAAAAACCGTAAAAAAAGCAAAAACGAAATCGGTTTTTAGCTGTCCCTAGGCCAAAAACCGTAGAAAAAGCAAAAACGAAACTAGTTTCTAATTGTCCCTAGGCCAAAAACCGTAGAAAAAGCAAAACTGATGAAACCATCATGAAAAAGAAGTCGGCTATGACTTGCTTAAAAAAATGTTCAATATGCTGTCCACCGTTTATTCCTACGAGCTGAAAGCGCAAAACAGCATGTTCCGCAACAGATCGGAGCATTTCAGGGTGATTACGTGAAAGTGTTGCGTAATGCGCATTTTCAGTTCACCTAAGTTCGCAGTTGGACTCCCGCACACAACATGTTTAGGTAACCCCACAGTCAGAAGTCACAAGGTCAGGTGATCGTGGCGGCCAGGCTGTTGAGAAATGGCAACTGACAATTCTGTCATTTTCAAAATGCAGATTTAACAGCTGCTTCACTGGTGTTACAATGCGCTGAGGAGCGTCATCTTGCATAGAAATTGTACTATCCACACTTCCGCGCTGTTGCAGTGCTGGAATGAGCTGCTTGCGCAAAACAGATTCATAACTTGTCCCCTTGATTGTACAGGTGACAGTACCCGAAGGACAATATCCTCAAAAAAGGCAAGGCCAACGATAAATGCTACCGTAAACACGCACCACACAGTGACCTTTTCAGAACGCAAAGACAATGATTGCGTTTGGAACGGATACTCACTTGCCCATATTCTGTAATTTTTAATATTGACAGAACCTTGGAGATGGAAATGGGCTTAGTCTGTCTACAAAATATTCCATGGCCATGCATTGTTCATTTCCATTCGAGCAAGAAATTTCAGTGCGAAAGCTTCAGGTTTTGGCAAGTCAGCATGAAGCAACTGTTGAACATGCGTAAATTTGTAGGATGTTTCGTAAAATTGTACGAACCGTGCTGACAGGCATGTCTAAAGTTCGGGACATTCCCAATGCACTGCAAGTTGCCAAAGCACTGCTTGACGCTTCCTGCAATGCTGTAGCCACAACCTCCACTGACATCGAAGGAATTCCTTTCCTTCATCTGTCACATTTCACGTCAAATGAATCCATCTCTTCGAATTTATCAATCATCTTCTTTAGACCGAATGCAGTCACAGGTCTAGAGCCGCTTCCTGAAACCCCTTAATGTCCGTAATTTCTTCAATGAAATTGCTGAACAGTCATTGTTCTTGTTAAAAGGCTTTACAAGTAGAGCCCGATCCTTAAATGATAGAGTCATGACTACCTTCTCAGACGCAGAATAAAAGGAACTGGATGTTCCCCGCTTTTTATCACAAGTGTAATGTGCGATGCGCATGTCACGTCTTTAAATTAGCATCTCATGGCAAGTACAGCGCCATCTATCGGTGCACATTTCAACTTTTTTTTCTTTCGAAAAATAAATTCCCATCGCTTCACTTATACTCAGATGAAATATCAGGTCATTCTGACCAGTGATTCTTTTTTTACAGTCTTTTGAAAGTGCAGTTTTATTATAATTATTCTGTATTTTAAAAATAATCTCCGGCTTGTGAAATCACAAATTTTTGCGATTAAATAAGGGAAAGATTATTTTTCAAAATTTCTGGTAACAAAAATCACAAAAATTAGCTGGTTTGAAAAAAAAAAGTTTAAATTCGTCATTGGTGAACAGTGTGTTAAGTAGCAAATAATTAAATAAATAAGTAATCAGAGCCAAATATTATTAATTTGTTACGCTAATTATTATGAGTGTAAAATTATTGTGCATTCTGCAGGGTATGTGCATTTTTACAAAACAAATTAATAGCATTTTTCACCTCATCAAATTTTGAAAAAAATATTACAAATCCTGCAAATAAACAAGGCTGTTACAAATTCTACTATTTAAATATTAAATTAAAATCTTCTAACCAAAATTAGTGGTGCCAGTCTCCTTGGGTATTCCAAGGAGTGTACGCACCTTGATTATGTAAATAATTAACTCTTAGTTCATCGGAAATTTAATATTCCATGATTACAGAAGGTGCATATACTTTTAGAAATTTCTATAAACAAACAATCATAAAAGTTGGAAGCTTTAAAAAGACGAATATATTCGTCACCGTTACAGGATTATGAGTTTAGCCTACTTTTGTATTCAGAAATTCAGTACTCATGCCAGAAATTTCAAATTGTAAATTTTGGTGTATTTAATAATAAACATTTTATGATTACATAAAGTAAAAGTTCTTCTTTTGGAATTTCCGGTATTCATTTAGAATACTTGAATAAAAAATGAGGCCAAATTGTCAACCCTGCGCTGTTTAACAATGTATTAAGTAGCAAAAATAAACCTACCCAGTGTTGCCAATTTAGCGGATTTTTCAATTCAGATACGAGGGGATTTTGAAAAGTAAAGATACCATGCCACATACTCATTCAAAGAACTTTTAATCGATAAAATATCCATTACAAATTACTTAATGTTATATGCATTATTTTTCGACATAGTTGCTGCCCAAGCATTTGTTAAGTCTGGGTACAAGTTGTTGTATCCGTAGCCATAGAAGTTTACCGCCTGTGTTCGAAATCACATTTCAACTCCTATTTTGATCTCATCATCGTCGTGGAAGTTTTGCGCTGAAAGATGTTTCTTCACGTAAAGGAATAAGTGATAGTCGCTGGGTGCAAGGTCGAGATCATGTATGGCCTACCTGTTCTGGGTTCTTCATGAACATTGGTCCTACCTCCAGCTCCAGCACAATACCATTTCGTTACATTTTGTCGACTGATAATGTTCCCATGGGCGGAAACAATTTCTTTGTGATTATCCGCTGGATGCTCACCTTTTGCACAAAGAAAACGTAAATCGACGCAGCCATTATAAACAGGTACTACACGAGACAGACTCACCGTACAATTAACGAATGACTGCGAGGGAGAGGTTAAATGCCCAAGGTTAGAATATGTGTTGCTAACGCACTGATTAAAGATTTTTCTCTCCTGCTGTCTGAGGTGTATATTTACTTTTCTAAAACACCTCGTACATATCAACAGGGCTTAATTTGCGTCCGGAGCCCACCGGAGCCCAGCTCCGGTACTTCTCTTTTTTTAGTAAAAATTTAAATATTGGTCAGAATTCACCGGAGCTCATAAACACAGCGCTCCGGAGCCCACGCTTCCGAAAAACGATTCCTTATCCTTTCCTTTCCCTCCCATCTCCAATCTTTTGCCTTCTTTTGTATCAGAACACTTATAAGTGACGTAATGTGTCGCTCACGTAAGAGATGGAGATGAAACGGGCTCGATTTTTATATCAATTTTCGGGTTTGGGCTGGCTCGAGCTCAATCTGTCTTAAATTCAAAATTTTATTTATTTCCATTTCAAATAATTTTAATTCTATTTTAATCCGAGTAAAGAGTTAACAGAAATAGTGTTTTTCTATTCTGCATAGCTGCGGACTATTCCTTTTTTGTATTAACACTATTTCCGTATCATAATCCTGAGCTTATTTAATGACAGAAATCTGCGATTAATTAACATTAAGATTGGGCAAAATTTGGAAGTAATAATAAATAAAAAGTAGAATAGTTGATAGATAAGTATACAGAGATAGATGTATTTGAAATTTTTATTTTGCTAAATAAAAAAAACAATGCTAATTATAACAAGTTGGAAATTGTACGTCAAACGTGACAAATGAGGTGCGTTCGTACTATAACTAGTTACATAAGTATTCAGATCTTTTCAGATTTTTAATTCTGTGAAATGAATTATATCGTCTGCAGATTAATTTCTGTAATAAAATAAGTATCTCTTTTCGCTTGACAATTAAACTTCGGAAGCTCCTATAACAATAAAGCACCGATTTAAAAAAAAAAATCAAATTTCTTAATAAATATTTTTATTAATATCTCCTGAAGTTTTGATTCGATTTTAATAAAATTTGAAATGTCTCGACAAAATTCTGCAAAGATAATATATTTTAAATTGCAAACCATTCGGTTGGGTAGTTTTTGCGTTGTTATATGCGGACGGCCGGACAGACGGACAGACAGACAGACGGACAGACAGACGGACAGACAGACGGACGGACAGACGGACGGACCAAGCGACGACAATAGGTGCTACGTATTTATATAATTACGAACGTACCAAAAAATAATGTATGAAATATAAATATTCAGATTAGAGTACGCTACGGGTGTTGTTAGTACTGCAGAATATTAGGGCCCCGGTACTTTTTTTTAGAAATTAAGCCCTGTATACCAGTATTCATATATAGTGTTATTTGCCTTATCTAATGATTAGAAATATGGAGAATATTACGGTTCTTATGTAGTAACACAATTTTAAATAAAATTTCTGTAAATTGGCAACACTGTTTCTAAAATAGTATTAGCACTATAATTATTTCAGAAAATCTTTATTTTTGCATTCTAATCTAAAAAAATCAATTGCTTCAAAACTCAGGCATCAAAAGCTAAAATTTCTTTTCACAATTATTCTCGATATTTGCATGAGGTGATTCCCACTCTTATACATTAAAATATTTCGAAGAAAGAAAACAGAATTTATCAAATCATTTGTGCAGAAAATAAAATTTCAGGAAAACGGGATAAATTTGGCTTTTTCACTTCAAACAGTGAATATAGTTTTGTTCCAAAATAGCAATTTGAATTCACTATTTTTGGGGGAGAGATGAAGATTCTCATAACTTTTTGCACAACTTCTGAAGTTCAATTATATTTGTTTGTACTTTTTCTTTGGTGGTTGTAAAGTGCTCGAAATTTTTAGTACAAAAGGAGATTTAAAGAAAACTTTGCTGTTAATAAAGCTTCTCACGTCCTTTTGGAGAAAAATCTTGGAGATTTTAAGATTTAGCACTGGACTTTCCGGTTGCTTAAAACACTTTAGAATACTTTGCGGGAAGGAAATAGCTAAATTTGCTCGATGTAATAACTATAGTTATGAGCAACAAATCTTTCTTTTTGAATATGATTTTAACACTAGAACGACAGGAAATTTTATTCAAGTTTTATAAAAATATTTTACACCAGAATTTTTTTTTAAACAATTATTGAAACTATTAAAATTATATTTATGTACTCCAGGGTTATTTCATGAAGAAATTTCTGGTTCAAGGCGAAATTTTTTCATTCGGTACCGGTCAAAATGACCGCTCATGGTCGTTCTAGAATTAATTTCCAATTTGCTTCATGAAAGCTTCAGTTAACATGCGGCAAAAAGCTAAAATTTATTTTAACTTATCTAAGAGAAATATTCTATACTTATGCTTACACTTTACAGGATTCCGAAGAAAAAAACAGTATTTATACAAACGATTTGTAAAGGGGCCTCCGTGGCCGAATGGTTAAGACACCATTCCTCTAATCGCTTGAGAGCGTAGGAATTAGGCCGCCGGGTTCGACTCCCACCCCATTGCACGAACTTTGTGCAGCTTTCTGTTGTAATTCTCTCGTGTTGTAAATTTCCTTGTGGCTATCTCGTCTAAGAAGATTTATGCAAGGAAAATTTAACTAATTCATTTAATGTAAAAAAAAAATCCATTTATTTTAATAAAGTTTTAATTTCAATGCTAAATCTTGAAATCCCAAGTGTGTTCTTTTTTTTTTTTTTTTTTTTTTGCGATTTTGGCGAAGTCATGTACGTGTTTCTGTGAATAATATATATATATATAGAGAGAGAGAGAGAACATTCGAGACAACAACCTTTGTAGCAATATGTCTCAAAGCACCACTCCTTCAAAATGTTCAAACGACTTGTAAAGAAAATTTGATCTAAAAAATATAGGTTGGCTGTTTTCTTACAATTTTGTCCGAAAATAGCAACACCATTTCAATAACACATTTTTTGCTAAAAAATAAAGAATTTTTTTCTTTACTTTTTATTATTTTTTTTTCACAACGCGTAAAGTTTAGCTGTAGTTATTTTTGGTTTGTTTAATACAAAGTGCTAGAAACACTTTAAATAAAAATAAATATTTCCTGTTTGTAAAAGCTACTCATATCCCTTAAAAAAAATACTTCTTGGGGAAAAAAAAAGAACACACTTGGGATTTCAAGATTTAGCATTGAAATTAAAACTTTATTAAAATAAATGGATTTTTTTTTTACATTAAATGAATTAGTTAAATTTTCCTTCATATGACACTGCTACCCATTATGGCATGTGACAATACCATAAGAAGGGAATTTAGAATTTGCTAGATTAATTTTAACACAATTTTTCTAATTGGTAAATAAATCATATGATTAAAATACAGATTAAAATTATTAAGTGATAAAAGTAGAACACAAAAAGGTTTATAAAAACCTTTTAATATAATGATCGACATCTTTCTAACGCACAAACGGCGCCACTAACAAGATTTGCACTATAAATAAACTATTCTCGCAAAAATATTTGAAAATAAACTTGAAAAATTTAAGTAACGAGATCATATGTATAATAAAGTAGGTGCTTAAAAATAGTCAACTATAAACGTGAAAATTAATATTTTCTTATTGGCTTTTTTTAATTCAACAAGAACTCGTGCCGGATTTTAGACAATTCAAAAGAGGCTGATTCATTGCATATGTTCTCGTTACGCATATAGATTTCTATTGATTTACGGATAATAGATGGGAAATAAAGTCTTGATTGATAAATTATTTTGCCGTTTTTAAAATAAATTTTTTAAATTGACTTATGTGTTTCAAGTTTATTTTCAAATATTTTTGCGAGAAAAGTGTGCCATCATGTAGATCTTGATAATGGCGCCGCTTGTGCGTTCGAAACATATCGATTATTATATTAAAAGGTTTTTATAAGCCTTTTTATGTTCTACTGTTATCTCTTAAGCATTTAAATTGTATTTTAATGATATAGTGATTTTATTATATGATTATGTAAACCATATGAGTTGCAATTTTCCAAAGAAGCGAAAAATGTCCGTTGAAAGATTCGAACCAGGGATACCTTGGCTGAAGCAGCCAATGCTTCATGCATTTGGAATATTACAACGCATATGATTTATTTACCACTTCGAATATTTGTGTTAAAATTAATCTAGTGTAATTACGTATCCAGCATTTACTGGTGTTCCATTACCTGCGATTAATTCTTTTTAGCTGATTCAGATATCAGACCAGATGCTATGATCAATAAGGTTAGCTGGGTGAAGTAGGTATTCGTTCGGGATAGCTCAGTTGGCAGAGCATTGGCAGCTTCAGCCAAGAGATCCTGGTTCTTATCCTGGAGCGGACATTTTTCCCCATTTGGAAAATTACAACTCAATTTTGAATAGAACCTTAAATTTTTTTTACAAATGTCTTCCATCACAATCAAAAATAAAGAATTCGTAATATGTGCCACAATTAATCTGAAATGCACGATATTTATAGGATTTACGTTTTAAAATAACCAGAGCTGAATTTAATTTTAATTTGCTATACTAATTACGTATTAACAGTGTGAAAATGTTAGTCACTAAGTGGCAAAAATAATTACTATATGAATAAAATCATGGATTTCAGTATCACCATGCTTTTGGAAGACTTATATCCATATGGCATCCGAAGCGTGAATTTAAGGAATTTCTTTTTTATTGAGAAATTCCGATTTCACACCGGAAATCAGATCGAAAATTAATTTCAGATGTTTCGTGATTACATTACATTATGGTAGATTTCCTGATATTCTAGCCAGTGAAATTAGATTGGTTGGTGAAGTTATCAGTCCAATCCTTCAGTGTAAATTTGTTTTATAGATTTTTTTCCAATTTTTTTCATATTTTTTCATAAATAATTGTTACTATTCTTATAAATTTCACTTCTCTTAATAAATATGTTTGCAAATATTGTAATATATATATTTTATTTACTATTAAATCTATTATTTGGTCATTCGCAACTAAGTCTTAATATAATTATTTTTCTATAATTGAAAATGTATGTCCCTGGGGTATTTTTTCCATCCCTTACCTTCAATGCTTGGAAAACCAGTACCAGTGCAACAGATGTTGTAGCAAGATCCACAAACATGCTTAATATCTACGCAACAAGATATATGGATTGATCGACTGATTGAACTTCGAATGAAAGTGAACAAAGTCAAAAAGAACTATATAGGTACTAGAGATGAGTTCGGGCTCTCTTTTCGGAGCCCGAAAGGTTTTGTGTTTTCAGAGCCCGAGCCCGTTCGAACCCGATACCAAAATATATATATATATATATATATAATATTTAAAAATTGTTTTAAAAGTAATATCTCATTTTTAAAAATCTCAAATAACTGTTAATCCCGTGGACATAATTAATTTTATGGAAATTTACATTCAATCTTATCAAAAGAGAAGTTTGGTATCAAATAAAATATACTTCCTTCAAAGGATGTTCATATTTTTCTTTCCGAACAAGCTAATCTGATGGACACATTAACGAAGTGCGTTTTTATGAATAAATGCATGAAATTTGCAGAAATTATTATTTCTATGCAGAAAAATCAAACAACGTTTTCTATTTCCTATAAAAGTTTTTTTTTGCGTAAATTATAATTTATCCCTTAATTAAAGCAATATTTCGTATTCCTGAAAAGTAGCTTAAATTAAACATTTGACACCGTTATCTGAAAGATCCTATGCTTTTATAGGAAAAGTGAAAACACTGTTCGATTGCTTTCTATCGGAATAACAATACATGGCAATTATATCTACTTACGAATGAAAGTGACTTCAGAAATGTGCAGAGCAGAGCTTTAGCATGAACAGAGTTCATAATTAAAAATAGAATCATTAACTTTATTTTCATATGGAGAGCGATTACTCAGATCAATGAATGACTCACACACAATAGAAGACTAAAAATTTGCAAACCTAAACTATTGCTGATCTTTTCCAATGGCGCCATATAACCCAGTCGTCAGTGGCGTCACAAATACAGTAAATTTTCTTTTTAAAATAGAATTCTAACACTAGAAAGGTAAAAAAAAAATATGTTTCCTCTTCTATTACTTATGTTCTAAATAACATTGAAATGATTTGAAATGGAATATGTAATTATTTTAAGGTAAAAAAGGTTTTTTTTTCCCTATATGAGAATAAATAAAACTGTCAGTTTCCGAAAAATTGAGCCCGAGCCCGCCCGGGCCCGAAGGCTGGTATAAAAATCGAGCCCGGGCTTGGGCTCAGGCTTTCGGGCTCGGGCTGAGCCCGTCTCCTCATCTCTAGTAGTTACTACTTCAATTCTGCATTGGTACATTGGTAGATGAAATAAAAGTTCGTCTTTCGGAATTTTCGGTATGGATTCGTAATTTTTGAATAAAAAAGAAATTCCTAAAAGTGACACACATATGCGCAAATGATGCAAATTGGTTAAAGGAAGGTTCTACTTCTTTGGGTCAAAATATTCTATGTTTTTTATTTTGCATTTTTTGCATCGTTCAAGTGTGTAAATTGCTTTCTTAAAGCAGTTTCATGACATTTTAATTCCTTACTAGTCCAGTAGAAATAGCCTTTTACCTTACAAAAATTCGGGTAGTTCTGATTTTTGGATATGTTGTAAAGGTTGACCCTCTAATAAAAAAAAAAAAAAAACAAGTTTTCGACCTTCTAGACTTTGTGCGTTTTTCACAATATTGAAAAAACCAATATTTTTCGGCACTTTTTCCGATTTTTCTTAAATAACTCAATTTCAGTGCATTTTACAGAAAAAGCACTTTCACCATTTTGTAGAGCATAACATTCTCTACAACATGCAGTATTCATGTTTGTAAATTGTCCAAATAGGGGGTAAGATACGGAGCCTGGAAAGTAGGGTGAAATTGGCAAAACGTGCAAAAATCCACAAATGACGTTACTTTTTGGTTAATAACCTACTTGTAGTGCATTTTAGAGACAAAAGTGTCAATATAAAGTTTGTAAAGCATGAAGTAGTCTATAAGTTTCATTTATTAGATCATTAAATATCTATAATAGACTTTAAAAATCAAAATAATACAATTTATGGTTAAAACAAAAAAATACCGCCTGACAAAACTCATTAATTTAAAAACGAGCTTTTATTTTTTATATTGATTAAAGGATGCAATTAATTAATTATAGTATGTACAATAATAGGTAAATGTTGAATAGTTCAGGGGGGGGGGGCGAAGTTAACCAAAAAACCTAGTCGGTAGACATAGGTGCTGGGTCAAGAATTCAAAGTCGAAAGTAAAGTTGATAGCTGGGAATAATGTAAAAAAATACTTGAAAGATAAATAAGTTATAATTTAGAAATTTTAAACAGGAAAAGGAGTATCTAAGGCCGAAACTAAAGGAGGTGGGAGCAAAAGGAGCATGTGGCCCGGGCGCTAGAATGGAATCGATTTTTCTTAAATAACCCAATTTCAGTGCATTTTACAGAAAAAGCCTTTTCACCATTTTGTAGAAGATAAAATTCTCTACAACATGCAGTATTCATGTTTATAAATTGTCCAAATAGGGGGGTGAGATACGGAGCTGGGAAAATAGGGTTAAATTTAGAAAAAATGCAAACATCCACAAATGACGTTATTTTTTGTTAATAACCCACTTTTAGTTAATTTTAGAAACAAAACTTTCATAATCAACATTTTATAGCATGAGATAGTCTATAGTTTCATTTACTAGATAATTAAATATTGGTAATAGACCTTAAAAATCACAGCAAAATGATTTTGGGTGAAAACAAGAAAATACCGCCTGACAAGTTATTAATTTAAAAAACGAACTTTTATTTTTGATATTGAAAACACGATGCGGTTAATTAATTATAGAATGCACAATGAATTAATCAACAAATACATAGTAAGTATTATATAGTCGCTTTGTCATATATGTTTCCTTTTTCTGCTGCTTGGCCCTGGTAATGATACCATCGTCTCAGATACTTCATCGTCCGTCTCTGTACTTGACTCGATTGGTTGTTCTGGGTCATCAAAGTCCTCAAGGTCCAGTATAATCAGGGATGAGATTTCTCCGCTTTTTTGCATACCAGTATAATTTTACAGAAAATGTTGTTCTCTTAAATCGCAGAATGTTCGGATTAAATAAAAAAACATTTTCTGTAAGATTATACTGGTATGCAAAAAAGCGGAGAAATCTCATCCCTGAGTATAATATCAGAAGCGTTGCCGCATAGTTTGTTGTGGCACTTCACACAGATAACTGAGCACTTCTAGCCTGCCTTTCTGGAACTGCAATTCGTACTACAATTTTATTTTATTATATATACAGGGTGTAACTGAAATGCTTCAACAAACTTTGAGGGATGATAGTACTCATGAAGATGAACAAAAAATGCAATAGAACACGGGGTCGCAAATGACATTTAACCCTTTCAGGGACAGTGGTATGTCTAAAAAACCACTTAATTTTAATTCCAAAACGCCACATTGGCACCAGAATTTTGCTAAAATCTTTTCCATTTAATATTTATGTGAAATATAGCCTTTTTCTTATTTACAAACAATTTTTTTTGTAAATTCCGGTGTCAGTCCATTTTCAGCCGCATTTTCTCTATTTTTATCCTTTAAGCCTTTTAGGGGCAAACTACTTTTAGTACTAAAATGTTGAAATAAATGACTGGCACCGGAATTTATAAAAAAATTTGTTTGGAAATAAGAAAAAGGCTATATTTCACATACATATTAAATGGAAAAGATTTTAGCAAAATTCTGGTGCCATTATGGTGTTTTGGAATTAAAATTAAGCGCTTTCATAAACATACCACTGCCCCTGAAGGGGTTAAACGTCATTTGCGACCCCATGTTCCATTGCATTTTTTGTTCGGCTTCATGAGTACTAGCATCCCTCAAAGTTTGTTGAAACATTTCAGTTACACCCTGCATATTTTTTTTTGCATTGGCAAGATATGAAATCGAGTAGAGTTTGAGGAGCTGGTCCATTCATCATGGTAACTGGAATGAGCCCATGACCACCCCACTTCCAGCCGCATTCGAGAAGATCATTTTCGTTTCCCAGCCATGTCTGAATGCATGATATTCAGCAGCATCACGAGCAGGTGGTAGTCTAGCTAAATTTAATTTAATATTGTTAGCTGCTCTAGCGAAGCTGGCATACCGCAATACATTCAAGTTTTGTTTGGGATCACCTCCATACAAGGCAAGAAGTACACCTTCTGTGGCTTCAACAAGTTTGTGCCTCTCTGCATTTGAGTCTAAGATTTGAACTTTTTGGTTCAGGGATGGGTTTTGAAGAATTCTGCAATATTTCAGTTTCCCATGCCTGTAGAGCACAGAAGTGGTGTCACAACCACTTAGTGCATGAAGAAAAAGAATATTTTGTGCAACTTCCTTAAATTTGAAACACTTTTTGGAGTAGAGATCATCAGGCAGTTTCCCTCTGCTGGCCCTTCGGAAATAAACATTGTTTGCAGCTAGAGAAGCCACAACAAGAAGGTCCATGTCTTCACCATTGACAATGACAGCATCGTAATTACGGGCTTAGGAAATAGCTGTGTTCACTAATAGCACATCTGCATCTTCAGTGTCCTGCGTAGTGATCATTTGTGCTTTTTCAAATTCATTTTGAAGCATATAAATGAAAAGTTCTTTTTTTTTTCATTCCCCAACAATTTTTCTTGTGGCATCAGTGGAAACATAGTCTCATTGAACTTAACCTCAGCAGAAGTATGAATCTTCAAGCGACGAGCACTTTCTGCACTTTTTATACTTTTTTGATTATGTTCAGGATAAGTTTCTAATATTTTCTTTATTTTAAAATTTAAAACTGAATTCAAAACACCGGAAAACAATTCTCCTTTATACAGGTTTCCATCTTATTAGGTATAATTGTTGTTATTCTTTCTGTTGGGACTAACATTCTCAAACTGAGATACATTTACCATCAATGTAAACTTTGACTAACAAAAATATGTGGGACAAATGAATACAAACACGACAAACCAAATCTTCATTGTGCGCCCTCTTCTCTTTCCATTCTAGCGCCCGGGCCACGTGCTCCTTTTGCTCCCACCTCCCTTAGTTTTGGCCATAGATACTCCTTTTCCTTTTTAAAATTTCTAAATTATAACTTATTTATCAAGTATTTTTTTACATTATTGTCAGCTATTAATTTTACTTTCGACTTAGAATTCTTGGTCCTGCACCTATGTCTACCGACTAGGTTTTTTGGTTAACTTCGCTCTCCCCCCTCCTCAACTATTCAACAGTTACCTATTATTGTACATACTATAATTAATTAATCGTTTAATCAATATAAAAAATAAAAGCTTGTTTTTAAATTAATGACTTGTCAGGCGGTATTTTTTTGTTTTAACCATAAATTGTATTATTTTGATTTTTAAAGTCTATTATAGATAATTAATGATCTAATAAATGAAACTTATAGACTACTTCATGCTTTACAAACTTTTTAATCACACTTTTGTCTCTAAAACGCGCTAAAAGTAGGCTATTAAGCAAAAACTAACGTCATTTGTGGATTTTTGCACTTTTTGCAAATTTTACCCTATTTTCCAGGCTTTGTATCTCACCCCCTATTTGGACAATTTACAAACATGAATGCTGCATGTTGTAGAGAATTTTATGCTCTACAAAATGGTGAAAGTGCTTTTTTCTGTAAAATGCACTGAAATTGAGTTATTTAAGAAAAATCGAAAAAAGTGCCGAAAAATATTGTTTTTGTCAATATTGTGAAAAACGCACATGGTCTAGAAGGTCGAAAACTTGTTTTCTTTATTAAAGGGTCACCCTTTACAACATATCCAAAAATCAGAGCTACCCGAATTTTTGCAAGGCAAGGCCCTTTTTTACGCTATTTCTACTGTACTATACAGTATCTTTTGCTCATCGAATGTAACATCGCTCGTTGAACGTAACGCTGTTGTAAAATTTTAAATTTGTTTTCCTCGAAAATCCGTTTTTTCAAACTAGGCGACTATTTTTCTCGAGAACTATTTAACTGAATTTCTTCTTTTTATTTAACCCTTTCAAGGGCGGTGTTTGCAAGGCGCGAATGCTTAATTTTAATTCCAAACTGCCAACTGACACCCAGAAATTTTTAATAAAAATTTGCTTTTATAATATACGCAAAGAAAATCTTTTAGTTATTTTCAAATAGATTTGATCGTTAATTCTGGTGTCACTCAAATATTTCAACATTTTAGTAAAAGAAGTCCTTTGCCCTTGAAAGGGTTAAACGAAAGCTAATCGTATTTGCTGGAGCTTAAATGACTGAAAAATGTAAATTCCATTGATTAAATATTTTTTACGGCTCGCAAAAGGTTAAAACTTCAAATGACCGTCATTTTGTCAAAAATTAACTTTTTAAACTAAATGTTTTTATAAGCTCCAGAAAATTTAATACCCTTTCGTAATATAATGACCAAATTTGTTTGAGATGCTCGTGACCAGATAAAAATGGTTGCCCGATTTGAAGTTTGTGGCACGCACTTGCTGTCGCAGAAAAGGTATTATCCCTATATATATATATATATATATATATATATTTATTTATTTATTTATTTACATAAACAAAATTAAACATATAAATGAAATGTCAATAAGTATAATGCAAAAAGATGGAAAATACTATCTCTTTTCTTTGTAACCGGAAAGAAATCACAAATATAACGTAAATTTTTGGCAAAAATAATTATTTCTTCTCCTGTCTCTCCCACACACTTGGAGTTAGTTCCACGAAGCATTTTTTATGTTTAAAAATTCCGATAATCTTTTCAATGATCTCTCATCATCGCCTTTTCCCTCTTTAGCTTGGAAATTACTTTTGTAATTCTTTCCCCTTCTTTTCCTGTATGATTTCATTTTATTAGAAAAAAAAATTATTTGTTTTTCTTGCCTTTTCCCTTTTAGTTATTTAATTTAATGACTTTATTTTATTTTAATTTGTTTATTTCTTTTATTTCCTTTTCTCTTTTCTTTTTTGTTAATTTTTCTATAATTTTTGGCAACACTTTCTCCTTCTGCATGTATTCCTCTGTGATTGGTGTTTACCTTTCAGCTAGTGCCACATGTTGCACTCTTTGTAGACTCTCTTATCTGCCCCTCGTGTTCATTTGTGACCTTATCCCCTTAGAAACACATGTTTACTTTGGCTGATGACGGGCTGTTAAAAATTCAGCTTTCGTCTTGTGTGTTCGTTTGTTTTTATGGTGATTCTTGCAAAGTTTTATTGTTTAATTGTGATTTATCGCAAGCTTTGTCAGTGCAATTTGTCTTACAGCGGTTCCCAACCTTTTTCTATTACGTAACCCTTGCTTAGACTTTTCATTTATGCGTACTCCTTCCAAATATTTTGTTTTTGTTCATTAGTAATGTTCATATAATAGTTACCAATGTTAGATGCAGTTCCCTTCAGAATCCAATTGTCAACAATTTATTCATTTTCAACTTACAATATGAACATATAGTCGCTCAAAACATGAAATATTATTTACAGATTTCAGATTAAGTACTCACAAAGTAAGGGTGACGGTACACCTATTAATACTCATTAATACTTTTAGTCTAATGCTGATCAGTCGACACTAAAATGATGACCTACTTTCAAATGGGTAAATGAAATTGTCGAAACCAGAAATCCCGATACGATTCATGTGTTTTCTAAATATTTCTACAATTACTAGAAAGAAAAGAACAACAAAGAAATTGAGAGACATATGCGCAAGATGTTATAAAGGAGAGGATAATAGCAACAAATTATTAACCGATTACTAAGTTTAGACATTTTCCTTTATTTTATCCGAATAGCATATTTTACTTTCACAAAAGTCTCTCTTTGTCAGCGAAAAGTTTACAGTTTTGTTTTCTGTTCTCATTTTAAGTTGGATTTTTGTCGTATTTGTATTCAATGTAAATTTCACATACCCCCGAATATTCCACCACGTACCCCAGGTTGGGAACCGCTGCTAGAACCTCCCTTTGAGAAATTGTATTCTGGCTGTTACAAAACTACTGTTAAAATCAACAAATGCAAATATTTATTTTTGAATGTAATTTTATCCTTAAAAAATAAATTATTTACTTCAAAAATCATGCGGCGCAAGCTAAAATTTCTTTACAGAATAATCTTTTATATCATATCCCTAAGTTGAAAGCTGGGATACCCACACTTATACATAACATTACAATTTTTCAAAGAAAGAAAACAGAATTTATTAAATGACCTGTAAAGAAAATCAGTTTTCGAGAAAATGGGATAAACGTGGCTGTTTTCTTTAAACAAAGATCACAGTTCTAAAATAGCAATTTGATTTCAATAACTTCTTTTTTGGAGATAAAGATTATCTTTTTTTTTTTTTTTTTTTTTTTACTTTAGAAATTCAATTCGATATCTTTTGTTGTTTGCAAAATGTTCGAAAATATTTATATAAAAAGATTTTTTATTTATGTTTTTTTTTCAGCTATATTGTTTCTAAAATTTCTTAATTTTTTTAGGAGAAAAAATTTAAAATAAAATCACTAAAGATTTCAAGACAGCATTTAAATGCCATACTGACTTAAATAAAAATAATTTTTCCTTAGACAGAGGATGAATTGGACTAAAATTCTTTAATACTGTAGGGTTACATATGAATGGCAAGAGATGCTAGTCACGGTTAGTCAGATCATAATTATTCATAGTTATTTTTCTTCTATCGTAGACATTAATCTTTCTTGTGGGGCAATCTCAATTGTCTTTTTACAAAAAATGGGGTTATCTTGATAATTATCTACACTGCCTATTAAAACAGGGATTAATTTATTTTAAAAACCCATCGAAGAGTAGTGAACATGTCTAAATGCTACAAAAAGACTTTCAGAAAACATTAAAATTAGTCAATATATTTAAAAGTTTAAAAAATATATTTTCCCCTCTAGGTCTCTAGGCATATTCAATTACTGATGTTGCGTTTATTACTCGCTAATCACTCTGTTGAAAACTTCCTCATTTGCCAGTTCTATGAAGTGTATTTCAAAACACTCGTTGCTAACGGTTTATAAAATTGCAGACTATACCAGAAAATTTCAAAATAAAAACGAAATTGAAGTGGAATGAAATATTCACCTTGTATTTAAAATCAATAAAATATACATTAAAACATGCTTAAAAGGTGGCAAAAGATGTTAAAAACGTTAAAATACAATCATTTACATCCCGAGACTTTCAATCACTAACGCGATCATCTTCAGTGGGGAAATTTTGACTGAGCTGAGTGTAGAAATGTTGCTTTCACTGTGCTAATATATAAGACAAGTCAAATAAACTAGCTATCCTGAACACTAGTGATTATATCGAAAAAATGGAATTATGCATTAATAGTATAAGATGTGTTGAACTGAATAAAGACCCTAATACGAACATCAGTCGAAAAACACAAGAGTTAATCAAGAATGGTAAATGGCCAACAGGGATGAAAGATAGCATAAAGATCAATAAAACTGCGATTACACCCAGGTTAATTGGTCGTCTCACAGATCACAAAATGGACTAACCCCTTAGACCAATTGTATCGAAACAGTTAGCCCCCACCTATGGAATCGAAAAAGCATTTGTACCTTATCTTAAAACCATTCTCCCACCCTCGGATTACGTAATAGATTCCACATCCGAATTTATAAGGAAAATTAAAGATATTACCATAGATCAGAACAGCATACTTGCAAGTTTAGACGTTGTATCCCTCTACCCATCAATAGATGTTAATGAAATAGTTAAAGTAATAGAAGAAGCCATCGATAACAACCATACTTTTAATCATGACACACGGATCACGCTTAAATCAGCTTTTAATCTTATCACACATAATAATGTATTTATATTCAACCAAAAGTTTTACAGGCAAACAATGGGGGCCCCAATGGGATCACCCATCTCCGGTTTAATGGCAGAGCTGAAACTTAGACCCTTTGAAAAGCATATTATGGAAAATTTTGATTTGAAACCTACGCTATGGCTACGCTATGTGGACGACATTTTCGTAATCTGGGACCATGACATCCAATCTCTAAACGATTTTGTTAAAAAAGTTAATGAAATTGACACGAATATTAAGTTCACGTTGGAGTTGGAGAAGGACAAGATTCTGCCTTTTCTAGATATTGAACTAATAAGAAACATAAACAAAGGAACGATAGAAAGAAAATTATACAGAAAACAATGAAGGTCAAATAATACCATCGCTTACGACAGCAATTCTCCGTTTAAATATAAAATTGCAGCTTACAGATTCTGTATAAAGCGTGCTTTCAACATTTGTACAAAACAGTGCTTGTATAAAGAGTTGAATAAAATTAGATATATTGCAGCAGAAAATGGTTTCCCCCCCCCCCCATTGCATAAATAAGTTAATTTATGAAGCAGAGAAGAAAATCCCTAAGAATATTATACACAAGAAGACTCTTAAATTATGCAAATTCGATTACATACCACAGTTATACGAAAGATTAAGATATACATTAAATAAATTTGATATCAGTTTGGTTGCAAAACCCCCGCAAAAATTGAAAGTTTTAGTTCATAATAAAATTGATCCCATACCCAATAACGATATCGCAGGAATATAATCTATCCCATTTAGTACAGACACACAAACTGGTTTATCCTATATAGGGATGACCACCCGGAAATTTAAAGAAAGATTAAAAGAACACATTTCTGACATTAAGTTTAACCGTCCATCCACAGCTTTATCGAGATTAAATCAGCGACAGATTATAAATATTGATTTTCAAAACGCGAAAATTATAGTTCCTGCAAATAACGAGTTTACAGCTAAAATCAGAGAGTCTTTGGAGATTTTATGTAAAGGAAATAGAGTCTGTAATGATTGCTTATCTTATAATGTACCTAAAATCTGGTTTAATATTTTGAAATTATCAAGAACTCCAGCGCCGGAACTAATGGACTTTTCCTGATACACCCCTACAGAATAATAGACTGGCCTCGTAAAAACTCCGTTACATATTAGCACAGTGAAAGCGACATTCGTACACTCAGCTCAGTCAAAAGTTCCCCACTGAAGATGATCGCGTTAGTGATCGAAAGTCTCGGGATGTAAATGATTGTATTTCAACGTTTTTAACATCTTTTGTCACCTTTTAAGCATGTTTTAATGTATATTTTATTGCAGACTATACGTTTACCCATTTATGCCTAGCGTCCTGATTTTGGGACGCTTCAATTAAAAAAATCATGTTTTCCAAAAAATAGACTTACTGACATCAAATTTGCTTAGAATTTATCTAAAGATTCTACTTTTCAAAAATAAAAATAGGTGGCAACATATTTTAAAGAAATTTTTAGTCTTTTGATGTGTTAATGCCGCAATTGTTACTGATTTTAACAAATTGAAATACCAAGGCAAAAAAGGTGAGTTATTTTTTTTTAATTAATTACTCCACATGTATATATTCAATGCAAATGTTTGAAAATATATGAATTTAAAACATGTATTCTCGAAAATTCGGATTTTTTACATTTAAGTCAAACTAATGATGGTTTACCTAGCGACCCAAAAAAAGGACCCTAGGCACGAATGGCCACATGTTTTCTTCAGTGCTTCCGCGATCATAAATATTTACAATTTTAAATCATTTTATTTTGTTTTTCAAATATGAACTTTTATTTAGCTTTAAAAACATGTGTAAGATTAATATACTCCTATTTTTGTGAATTTGGGTTTGTTTTTTCCTTTTAATGAAAAATGGTGCGTGCAGCTAGGATCTTTGTCAGGGAGAAGTTTTAAATTATTATTACGCAGAAAACGTACAAAAAAGAAAAACCTAAAATATTTTTAAGAATAAATTGTTGATGGAAACTTGATGTATACAAAACCAACGTAAAGAAAAACATAAAAAGTCGGTTTTCAGTGAAAAATGAAAAGTAATTGAGTGATAAACAAATGTTCTGAATGAAATATGAGTGAAAAATTCTAGAACAACTTGTATGTTTATGATATATGTTCTCTTTTTCGTTGATATTTTCACTGAAAAATTTGCTCCTTTTACGAAGTCTTCATAAACATGTGCACTAAACTTATTCTGACTAAAGATAAGAACTTTGGTAGGTGATTCCTGATTCCTAAATGTTTTAGCTTTTCTTTACGTTGCTTTTTACACTTATGTATTTATCTTATAAGTTCCTTTTAGTGTTCTCGAAGTATTTTCTACTTCTTTATTGCCCTCCGTGCGTCACTGAAATTAAAATGCACTTCGCTGCACCAGTGAAATTAAAATATTTACCCATAACATTTGTTTTAAGAATTCCTAACTGTCTCATAACTTATTGAGTTGTAGCAGGTAGACCCCTTGGGAAACCTAACAAAAGCAGGTATTAGAAACAATCACGTATGACGGCCTCCTTCATTATATAGTTGTTAATGAAACGAAGGTAAGTTGTGCTAAACTGTGGAAAAAAATCACAAGAAAAAGTAGCAAATGTATGGTTAAATTGCATGAAAAAATTTTCCAAGAATTTCATACCGAATATAATATCAATGTTTTCTTATTTTACATTTTTATAGCAAATTTAATGCTTGAATTGTATTTTAAAATGTTAATATCACATTTTGTACCAATTTTGAAAAGAAATGTTATGCTCAAAATGCCTTGCATCCCAAAATTTGGACGTTTATATTTTGTTATATAAATCTATTTTTTTTTACTTGTAATTTTATTTTTTTCTTATTAATTTCACACTATTTTTGAACCGCTACATAAAATTTGAAGCGAAAAAAAAATCAGGCACTAATGGGTTGAACTTTCCAACCCTAGTGAAAAATTTACTCAAATTTAATTAAAAACATTTCACACCAGAATTTTTATTTAAAAGTACTTAACATATTTTTTTTATCAAGTTCACCGCCACATTAAAATTATCAGATTTGTACTTTATTTAAAAAGGTTGAATTCATACCAGAAATTACTAGTAGCAATATTTACTTTATTTAATTACAGACTTTTCCTGCTTACATTAAATAAAAATTCTTCCTTCGAAATTTTCGGTATGAATTCGAAATTTTAGATTGAAAAAACACGAGTGTACTCGTTGTTGGCAGCGAATGGGTTAATGTAATTGTTTGTGGCTTTTTTTTAATCTGGTTCAAATCGATTTTTATGAATTATAGAAACGGGTCGATTAGATTCATTCAGGGTAAGGCAGGTTAAATGACATACTCATAATCAGATGTTTATAATCCACAGATGTTTATAATTTTAAATATGTCGCTTTGTTCATGTAATTTTAATTTAATGAGCTCCGTGAAATGAAAAGACAATGTAATTACTTAGAATTGTAAAGTGCAAACTATATCAGTTATTAAAATTTCATCAAAATTTATTGAGAGACATTGGATACATTGTTTTCCTTATGGCATTAATGTATATTAAAATGTCATTTCTTATCCATATTAATTACGTTTAATACTTTTAATTATACTTTCAAGACTTATTTAAATAAATGGAAATTTTTGTTAGTTAATTAACTGAAAGAAACATAATTTTTTCCACGTTTCATAAAACAAATTCTGAGTGACATTTAATTAACTTTGAAAATGAAAATGTTTCCCCTCTTTTATATATGAAATGAAGATTTACAATACAGGAGAAAAAAAAATATATAAAAAGTTAATCTAACAATAACTTAGCACTTAGTTCAAACACTCAATATGTTATATTTAAAAGAGGAAATACAAAAATAAGGAATTAAAAACAGAGTAAAATAAATTATATCAAACCTGACAATTATTCTGATTTTTATTTCCGTATAGAAATATTCGCTTTATTTATTGGCAGAAATTTATAATTAAATAAAACGAAGCTACAACTATTTCCGCATTTATCTGGAAGTAGTGACATTTAAAAATCAGAAGGTTTGGCAGCTAGTTTTAATGATAAAGGATATTTTGAATAAAGATTTGTTAATAAAGAAATTTATTGTGACTTAAAACCGGTGTAATCTTCTTTTTATGTGCGTTCATAATTATATAAATACGTAGCACATATAGTCGTCGTCTGGTCGGTCCGTCTGTCAGTCTGTCGACATATAACAGCACAAAAAATACCCAACCGAATGGTTTGAAAATTAATATATATAATTGTTGCAGCATTTTGTCGAGTAATTTCAAATTTTATGAAAATCGAATCAAAATTTAAAAAGATGTTAATAAAAGTTTTCTTCATTCTATTAAATCCTATTATACGTAAATAATTCAGTGATATCCCATAGTAGGTAATGTTTCTAGGTTGCCATGGTGATTACGTCATATTATTTCCGCATTACTGAATTTAGAAACCGAAACTAAAATTGTTTAATTATAACAATCCTATAATCTACCGACAGTTTTTCGGATAGATGTTTCCTAAGAAATAGATATTAAATGGAAAAAGACTCTGAATGTGGATTTCACGTTCTGAAATTTTCAAAGCTAGGCTTAAGTTTCCCATTGGACTTTTCATTAAATGTCAACAAAAGATAAAATGTTGCCAACTTAAAATGTACTTATTTTATTACGGAAATTAATCATAGCATAATGACAGACGATATAACTCATTTTTTCAGTGAAATAATAACGATGATTTTTTTAGATTGTCAAGTATTGAATATTTGGCATATAATATTTTTAATGTAACATAATTGTAATTAATTGTTTGTAAAAGTCTAATGAAACTGAACTTCATAAAATAAAATTAATATTTATATTACGAAAATCTGCACTTAAAATAAATTTTGTATTCATGCATTTTTGCCTAAAAGTGCAACAGCTATTGCAACAAGATTTGAATATTTATAAAACTAGTTATAGTACGAACGCACCTCATGTGTCACGTTTGATGTACAATTTTCAACTTGTGTATTCTCTTTTAATTAATTTAACTCGGTTTTTGTATGTAAAGATGCAATTTTGTAATAGATTTGCCACTCATTTTCTGATACGGTAGAATTATAAAAAAATATGTTTTCAGATATGTTTACGATAACAATACAACATTTTAATATTTTTAGAACTTAATTATAAATTAATAAATTATTTTTAAGGTATTTTTTCTGTATCCCGTTGTAATTGATAAATTGCTAAATATACTTTATGATTACAATTGTGCACGCGTTACAATAGCAATGCATTTAAATATGCGCTAAAAAACGCTTGCGAAAATTATGCAACAGTCTGTGGAACTGTAATCCCGAAATAAACACTGAAAAGTAGAAAATATAAATAAAGATATAAATAGTGTAATATATTTTTTTGAAAAATGCGCTTTATTCAGTCAGCAGCTTCATATTAATTAAACTATGGTTATACGTTGAAAAATAATTTAGATATCCTAAAAGAATAGTTTAAATAATGTCTTTTTTCTCTTTCCTATTGGTGGGAGGAATTTCAATTCTTACAACCCTGTATATATATTTTAAGTTTAGTATTTCTCTATTTTTATCGTTCACTTGTTCTTTCTATTTATTAAAGAATACAATAATAATAAAATATAATTTTGATAAATTTACTTTTTAAATTCAATTTATTTTCGTGATTTAAAAAAAAATTTTTGTATCTATTCTGTACATTTTTTCTTCATTTCCTTTTTTATCTTGATTACCTGTTGCCATTAATTATTTGCTACCTTACATCAGGACTCCCACTGGTCCGTTTTTTAAAAACCAGTATTTTTTTAGAAAGAAAAATGTGGTAGGTATTTGCAACAATTGCAACTAAAACGCGATTCGAAGTTAGTTTCTACAAAAATTATAAAGAAGATTTTTCTTTAGAAAAAAATGGTGTTCAAAAAACGGACCGAGTGGGAGCCCTGCTATACATTCATACACTTCTCTGTTTATCCCCACAATTTCCGCCCTTCCACTTTGTAATGCAAGGTTGTTTTTCTCTTTTACGCACCGGCCATGATTCTTGCTTTGCAACTTTATATTATAATAAATATTTCTTAATAATAGTCTTTGCTTTATTTTATCACAGAAATTATACGATTTGAAAACGGCGAAGATTATCATATAGAAATAGTAACAAAAAATAAAAATTAAAAATTAACAGCTATGGATGACTTTTACTAAAAAGAAATTAAAAAAAAAAAAAGAAACAAGTAATATAAAAACATTTTTTTTAAGTCAATTCCTACTTAGGTCAAATAGAAATTTTTTTCCAGCGATCTACACGCTTCGCCATTGACGGTATTTATTCCTAAATTTATATCCTGCTAAATATCTTACATAAGAGAAATTTTTGAAATGTATTAAAAATTAAATACAAAATAAATAGCTAAAATACCAAAAGTTAATAGCTCGAAAAGTATTTCTCACAAAATTGTTAGACAAACTGCGTTAGAAAGTTTAAAAAATTGTATTTTTCTTGATATAAATTTAAAATCTAATGATTATGCCGTTTTTCAAATATTGAATTTCAAAAATTACCAAACTTCACAATGAAGTGCCATAGCGATGTTACAGTTAACGATAACACAGTTTTTTTTTTCAAATATTAATTAATTAATTAAATTTTATTATATAATTTTAGTTTTATACTTCATTTCTGTTCAAAAGTATAGACTCACTCCACATTTATAGTCTCCTTCGCCCGCGGGCCTTCGTTTTTTCAAATATTAATTCATTAATTAAATTTAATTAATGAATTAATATTTGAAAAAACTGTATTAACATCAATTGTCATCCAGTACAAGTTTAAAAAAATTTATTTGAACTTGATAGGATGAATAGAAAGTATTTTATTAACGATTGAAAATTTGAACACGATATATAAATATATAGAGAGTGCGAGCTAATAGTAGGAATTGAAAAAGAAAAAGTCCTTCCGGCCTGTACCGGGAGGAAAAGGTAGCTTTCCTATATCTTCGTTTTAAAATTTTAGCTAATGTTACACGAAAACAGCAAGTTAAAATGCAAAGAAACGTTTACAAAAGATTCGTTAATACTGAATTTGAATAAGAATTTCGCCAAATTATAGAGCAATAGTCAAATTGGCTTCATTTATAAAGACTTATTTTGGTCGCCAAATGTCACAAATTTTGCTAATTTTGTCGCCAATTTTGCCGCTAATGGATATGAATATAGAGTTTTATGCGTATGATTGGGAAAATTATTACAACAATGAAAGAAAATAATTAGCGAGTAATCGTGTTAATGTGCTGTTTTGTTTCAAAATGTCAGCCACCCTAGAATTTCAAACTGCTCTATCTCAGCGATTTTTTAAGATAGAGGTAAACCAAAAAATGCTCTGGAATCCTTGTATAAAGGCCTAACACGTAATTAAATTTGAAATTTTAACTTTTTTGTATATATATATATATATATATGGATATATCTATATATATAAATCAACATTTGAACGGAGGGTGGTTTTGGGGTCTGGGGGTCATGATCGGTGAAAATATATCGAAATTTTCCGGAACTGCTTTCCTCCGAACGGCTGCAATAAGTAGCTTTATACTTTTTTGTATTGAAAGCTACCTAAAAGAAAAAGAAAAAAAAAGACTGTCGAGTATTTGCTGTTTGAGGTGTTAAGTGAACATATCACACAAAGTTAATTGATTTGCAGTAGACATTTGTCTGCGAGCTGCAAGATCCCGCAAACTTCCCAAATCCCTACCACATCAATGTTATTCATCCGTATCTGATTTTTACGTAAAATTGTACTTACAGTTTCGGAAATATAAGTGAATTTTTTTAGAACATAAGGATAGAGAAATATCCTATCTCTGATATTGATCAATTACTGACTTAGAAATATTCAATATAAAAAATTCGGTACTGCCCTGTTATAGATGCTTTGGCGAAAAAATAAACTTGGCAATTGAAGGAAAATTTTCACACGTATTTTCTGGGAACCTATTCATTTTTTCAAACACACAAGCAATTTTAAAATATTTATACTATTTATTTAACCCTTTCAAGGGCGGTGGTGTGTTTATGAAATCACTTAATTTTAATTCCCAAATGCCACAATGGCACCAGAAATTTCGTATAAATTTTTCCGTTTATAATATATGTGAAATATGGCTTTTTCTCATTTCCAAATAAATTTGTTTGTAAAAGCCAGTGTCATTCATTCATTTCAACATTTTAGCATTGGAAGTGCTTTGCCCCTGAAAGGGTTAAAATACAAAAGCCATTTATCTGTTATTATATACAAACGGAAGTAATTTTTCTAATCAGAAGTAATTTTTAATGCATGCAAGTTTACTTCATCAGTTTTATTTTTATTATTAATATTTTTTGGCAATAAATGTGACTTTCTTCAGTCTGGATTACGCCAAGACCCATGTAACATGGAAATACTGAAATTTTCAATTAATACATTAATCGCAATGTCGCTACGTACAATTTTAATAGTGAATATATACAGTCCGTTTTTTAACGTATTTTTCTTCTTCAGTAAATGTATTTTTTAATTTGTAAATTATTTATTATAATGTCATATCTAAAATATTTAGTTTTTACTTCACATTACCTATTTACAGATGTTGAAACAATTTAATGAAATGATGCATTGCACGCTACAATCGACAACAGATGGCACCATATTTAAATTTTTAGACAGACCTGGAAAGCTCAAATTAGATCAAGAGGCGATGAAGAAATATCGTTAAACTGAAGATACCAAGCAGGTAGGGTGAAAAAGTTTTGCACGACACGCATGATGGTTTTAACCCATTAACTGCTAAAACTATGTGGGCGGTGTCTTTGATATTTTTACTGAAATTCGTTTCCTACCAAAAAGTCTGAAAGGTAATATTTGGTAACTTTAATATCAGTTTTTGTCTTTAAATAAAGTATTTTTTAACATATTAAAATAGTGGTGGCTAGGCAGGTTTTTTTTTCTATCATACATCTTTATTTTGAATGTTGACAACCACGAGCATACTCGTGGTTGGCAGTGAATGGATTAAAGGACTGACTTCTCCTATCTGAAAGAAAGTTTAAAGTATTTTATAAAATGACATCTACATAAGTCCTGTGTGTGAAAATTTGTTTTAATATCTGTAAATATGTAATGCGAAGTAAAAACTGTAAGCATTTTTTTATTTTCCGATATCGATTCGTATATTTGACGATCCAGATGAATGGAATTCTGCTAATCAGAGTTTTACTCCATAATGCGAAAGAAGAAAAAACAGCTACTCTGAAACGTGATTTTAGAATATTCCCTATTTTGAAAATAATCTTCTTTTTCTCCTAATACAAAACATTTAAAAAGTAGAAAATATATATATACATGTACGTACAGTAAATGTAAGGCAGAAAATATTCGTAAACGCATAAAAATATATAAAACAACCTTCTTGAAATTACAACATTTATGGAAAATAAATCTGATATATTTTACCGTGAAACCCAAACCTCAGTGAATTATAGAAATCAAATGTACCAAACTGATATTTGACATGAAAAATCACTATAAGCTTAAGCCAGGTTGTTTTCCCAAAGGCACACGACAGAATTATTCTAATGTATATTTGCTTCCCGGAGGTATGCAAAATTTATATATAATAGTAACGTCAACGCAAACCGAAAGCGTTATTTTTATTCATTTATTTTAATCAATTATATTGGAGAAAGAAATATATCTTATGCACAATGTTTCCAGATGCGACTATTATGATTGTACAACATTTCCAAGAGAAATATCCGCATAAAGGCCAACTGCCGCAATTTTTTATTACCGTAATTTCGCGCGTATACGCGGCACCTCAGACAATTCGATTTCCTACCAGAATTTATTTTAAATAAAATGTGACTTTCTTCTGCTTAGCACTTATTTGACTTCTTATTTTCAATAAAATTTCCGGTTTGAAAAAGACTTAACTAAGCTGCTGCGCATACGCGCGAAATTACGGCAGCACTAAAAATTAATAGAAAATTTTGCCTTACTTGACCGCAGATTTCGGTGAATAATATGACAAAATTTACTATAAAATTTTAGTGGTACGTCAAAAGCGTAAAAGTTGGCATCTAAATAAGCGACAAATAATATTTTTTATGTGTATTTGGATGAATAAAATACACTATAACAATAGTGTCCCGTGGCAACTCTGTATGTAGTTCGAAGTAGATTTTTTATAAGTAACATTTGCAGTTATACCAACATGGAAATATGAATTTTATATATACGATATTTTATAACAACTGGAACAAATGATACAAGATATAAATGCTTTATGATATCGGGCAAATAATTTTTAAAGAATATTTATGGAGATAAACGACTAACATGGGTTGACAAATATAAGAAAGAATAAAAATAATGATAAGAAATAAATACAAAATACTTTCTCTTTATTAATTACCAAAACTGTTCAAAATATATTAGGTCTTTTAGGAATCAGCCTTTTCTGCACAAATGGGAGCGAATATTTTTTTTTTTTTTTTTTTTTTTTTTTTTTTGCACAGAAAATCACATCAATTTAATAAAATTGTTTGCGAAACTTTTGTAGGGACATTCTAAATTTTTGTAAATATTTTAATTCTTCTAAGATTTTTAAAAGAAAAAATTGGTTTTAACCCTTAAATGCCTAGAGCAAGGCTGTCCCGCGGGCGCCGCGTTGACGCCCTTTGAAGATTTTCTTGGCACCTTTTCAAATGTTTAATTTTTCTAGATTTCTTTAAACAAAATTCCATCTCCAAAGTTAATTAGCCTTAAAATAATTAAAATTTGCATACTTTTTTTTATTACAGGTGCTATTAAGGTTTTTGTCTCCTTTACATACAAAAGTCCTTAAAATTCTTCCCGAAACCTCAGAGAAAATGTAACGTTAAATTTAGTATGATATGTTTTTTGTTCAATTTTTTAGATGGGCCACCTCCAACTTAGAACGCCAATGATTAAGCACTGTACATACCATTTTAATAACGCAGACCACTTTGTCTGTGTATCCTGTAGTCATGTGGGTATCGCTATCACTGCTAAAGGGAAATAGTATTCTTGCATTTTTCGAATCATATGAATAATGGCGCCCTTGATTGTGTGCCACAAGCTAAGGTGCGCCCTGGCTTACTGAAAGGTTGGACAGGCCTGAAATAGAGTATCAAATTTGCAATACTTTTTATTTCACTTTTAATAAATAAATCAATTTTCCGTAACTACTAAATTAGTAATGAAATACTAATCCTGTAAAAATCACATAAATATGCGACTAAATAACAATAAAAATACAGTTGAAGCACTTTATAACGAATTACGATATAACGAAAAGCACTATATAACGAAATTCCCATAACCATTAATTTGGTCTGTATGTTAAAGAATACTGAATTTGAAACGTTATAACGAAAAGTACGATATAACGAAAATAATTCGAGCATGAAAAGTGAGAAAAAAGAAATGTAGCGAATTTTCCACTTTTTTTTTTTTTTTTAGTTAACAAGGTATATTTTTCAGTTACATTTAAATTTGTCCAGTTTTTTCTTATGTAGCATAGTAATATATATTATATATATATATACTGTTAAAATAACACATTAAAACTCTAATTATCTGAAATACAGTCATCCAGATCTATAATAACAAATTAAAAATTCCGTGATATGAATTGTAAGTATATATTCATATAAATATAGTTGTCTTGAAATTTCTTTTTAAATGAACGCTTTTCTTCTTTTCACTTTTTGTAGTAAAAGTTATCCATCCTATGAAGGCTTAATGTGAATACATAACTTATTTAGTAATACATAAGTCCTAGCTTTTTTATTATTATTATTAAACAAAAGCGATTTTTAGAGATATTTTTATGTAACAAACTGCCTTTTATATGATTGTCTCCTTTGTCCGGACTTCAACATACTCATATTAAGTTCAGACTACATTATTCTGGATAATTGGAGTTCTTACTGTATAGCGAAATAATTCGTTGTAACGTTTTGACGAAAACACGTTATAACGAGCAAATCTTCGGAAAACTTTCGATTTCGTTATAAGGTGCTTTGACTGTATATCTTAAAATTACTGGTGTCTAATCCTTAACTCTTTGATGCATGAATTTTTCGTTTAGAATTGTGTATTTTTTTTACTTATATCAGAATTGTGTAATTTTTTTAACTTATATTTAGGATTAGACACCAGAAATTTTAAAATATATTTCTAACTTTATTTAATAGCATATTTATGTGTTTTTTACAGGATTAATATTTCGTTATGAATATAGTGGTTGGAAGAACTTGATTTATTTATTAAAATTTAAATAAAAATTGTTGCCAATTTGATACTCTAAGCATTAAGGGTTAAATCATGTATTGTTCAAATTTTTTTATATAAAATATAAACTAATTTCTCGGAATTTGATAGATTTATTAAGAAAACATTGATGTATTTTATCGTAAAACCGAAATCTCAGACTAATAGGATTATAAAAAGCAAATGTAACAATTTGATATTTGTCATGAAACATCTGTTTATAAGCATAATATGTGTTGTTTTTCCCAATGGAGCGTCGCGGAATCATTCTAAATACAAAATATATTTTCTTTATTAATTTTATCTTTTGTGCCCATATTAAATCAAATGAAAGGTATTAGAGCGAATAAAATGTTATATAATGAATTTAATAAAATTGTTTGTGAAACTTATCTTTAGGGACTGGCTAATTTTTTTTTATTATTTTAATCCTTCTAAGATTTTTAAAAACAAAAATTGGTTTTATGTCATATATTGATTTTTTTTTTCAAATAAACATAAACATTTTTCTTGAAATTTGAATGATTTGTGGAGAAAGAATCGTATATATTTTACCCTAAAACGAAAAGCCTAGTATAATAGGATTATAAAAGCCAAATGTAACAAATTGATATTTGTCATCAAACATCTGTTTAAGCATAATCTGTTTTGTTTTCCCAAAGGTATGTCGCGGAATCATTCAAATGTGCCTTTGATTCCCTATGATGGTAAGCAAAATTTATCTGTACCATAAATTTGGATACAAAAATGAAATTACAATTGTAATTTTTAGCACTGATATTAAAGGAGGAATATTTTAATCTTACACAGTTTATCAGCGGTGTATTTTTATACGGACTAACTGCAATTTTACTACTGTATTACATTAGCTGCCAATTTTCACGTTCTTTTTTCTTTTTCTTTTTTTTTTTTTTTGTCACCACTAACACTTAATAAAATTATTTACTTATTTAAAATCAGATTTCGGCGATTAAATGAGGCAAAATTTACCATTAATTTTATTGGGAAGAACAAAGAAATACTTAAAAGTGGGCAACTATTATGCAGTAATGGTGAAATTCGATTTTAGTAATAAATAAAGAGACCTATATGTAATGAAACTTTTAGTGAGTAATTTTTGTTACTTCAACAGTACCCGATTTTCAGGTAAAAGTCGACTTACAGTTTCTGAAACAGTGTTGAATTCTTTGTATTTTATTATAATATAAGAAAAGGGAAACATTCTGTCTGTGAAACTGATAGATGACAGACTTAAAATTATCGGAACACAGACATCCAATATCGGAATTTCGGTACTTTTCTGTTATTGAGGCCTTGATGAAATAGAGAAAATGAACTTAGCAACAAAGATAAAATTTTTACACTTATTTTATGGCAACCTATACACTTTTCCATACACACAGCATTTTTGTTTAATAATTACAGAATTTATTTAATAAATAGAGCTTATTCAACTTTTTAACACTTTCCAACCTAGTTAATAAGTGCTTATGAATTCGGTTTATCTGTCTATCCGTGGTCTAACTCAAGTATATATACTTGGATTGTCATAATTTTTTATATATTACTGAATTTTACACTGGCCTCCAAAAGTTAAGGTACAAACGGTTTTTTGCGTCTAATTTGCAAATGAATGCATATAGAAACAACAAATTTGGAGGAAATGTTTGCTAAACTGTTATTTATTTAATGCGACATAGAAATTTACTTAAGTTAAATGTATAAATGAAATTACAACAAAAAAGCCCTCATGGTGGAAAATTCCATTCTTGGAGAAATCAGTACATCGCAGTATTATGCAGTAAAATGTAACAGAAACATTAAAAAAATGGTTCTAATACGGAATATGTCCACCTCGGACTTGAATGCATTGGCGGCATCGACTTTCCATGCTCTCAATTAAATTGTCGGACACAGAAATAGGTAACGCTGACCAGACTTGGAGTAAGCCTTGTTCCAGCTCATTTAATGACCTTGGAGGAGGACTTAAAGCCGCAACCTCTCTTCCAAGATAGTCCCAAAGATGTTCTATCGGATTCAAGTCTGAGAGTGAGCTGGACATTCCATTCTCTCCAAACCGTGATCTTCAAGATAATACTCAACAACCACAGCTCGGTGTGGTCTCGCATTATCATCCATTAGAATGAAACCATTGACAATAACACCGGCATATGTGCGCACATATGAATCAAGGATCTCAACCCGATATTTCGCACCAGTCACAGTTCCTCCATAGAACACATGCAGGTCAGTGTGGCCTACGAGAAAGATTCCTGCCCAAACCATGATTCCACCGTTTCTGTACCTGTGTGTTTCGACAGTGTTTGATTGATGGTAACGAGTGCATTGTTCTCTCCAGATCAGAAGACGTTCTGAATCGCTCTCCAGTGTGAATCCGGACTCGTCTGTGAAGAGTACAGAAGCCCACTGTTGCCTGGTCCAGGAAATATGTTCTCTTGCTCAACATAAGCGGGCCCTTCTCTGTCGTCTGTTGAGGGGGACACACACAACTAGTCGCCTTGCATAGAGACCTGTATTGTGAAGACGTCTTCGTACCGTAGTAGCGGAGATTCTTCTCCCTGATGCTGCAAAGTGGTCTGCAATGAGTTGCGGCACAGTAGTGCGTCTTCTCCTTCGGGCCGAAAGAACTAGAAACCGATCTTCTGCAGGTGTTGTAACACGTGGGTGGCCTGGAACATGTCTTCTGGACACAGAATCTTCGGATTCATACTGATTCCAGAGACGTTGGACTACACTGCGAGACACATTGAGCCGTCTAAAAGTATCGGCCTGTGACAACTCCATTTCCATCCATCCTACCACCCGCCACCTTAATAAATCGGGCAAACGACTTCTTCTAGACTCTACCGGCTGTTGTGAACAAAACTGACAAGAATAGCTTGAATACAACAAAACTTACACGCGAAAATACGAAAGCTTCGTAATTACATATTTGTCTCCAAAGCCATTAAATAATAAGCCCAGTCAGATAGTGTTAAATTTGTTAGCGACACACTAGCGCCAAACCTCTGCTGCGGAAGGAGGACAAAACAGAAGTGGGTCGCAGAGAAAGGATACGATTTATTTATATCGATATTTTATACGATTTTTATCGATGTTTTGTTTTTGCACTTCCTTTAAAAGCTTGCTAATTATTAGGATCATTTACATTAAAGCTAAAACTATAACGAAAAAAAATGTGGAAATTTACTGGATTAATATTTCTATATAAATATAGTGGTGGCGAAGAAGTTGATTTATTTATTAAAAGTTAAATAAAAAGTGATGGAAATTTACATCACTATGCAATTAACCCTTTCCGGCACAGACAAATTATGTTCGTAAAATGTGAAATTACTGACTGACACCGGAATGTACAAACGACTTTCTTAGAAAATATGAACTCCTTATTTTAAGCTTTAGTTTTAGAAGCAAAATTTTATTAAAATATTTTTGGTGCCGAATGCAGCACTCCCAACCGCTAGATGGCGCTATTTTCAACTTGCGAAAAGTTTCCCATTTATCTGACTGGGCTTATTATTTAATGGCTTTGTTTGCCTCCGATTCACAAATACCTATTCTTTTCTATAAAATAAAAGTGGTAGCTGTAATTTTTGCGTAAGTTTTTTTTAAAGCGTATTATTGTCATTCATATAAACTATGAAGTTTAATCTGACTGACATTTTTTGTCTGGTGAGCTTCAAAAATCATGTTGTACCTTAACTTTTGGAGGCCAGTGTATTATATAATGTTCGGTAATGAAAATGAATTACAGGGACACACAAACGAATTCCATTACATTATGCTCGAAGGGAAAAATTCATTTGCGGCGCATTTTATGGATGTTACGATATTTCGAACGTAATGAAATTAATGTACATTACTGAGGTGGACTGCACGTTCTTTTAACGGAGTTACAGCGCCTGGAATACATAGTGTATAAAACGGTTTCACCGTTTTTTAATTTAAAATTTTCAAATTAAAACCGCAAATTCTGAAACAAGAATTTTTACTTTAATAAGTCACGAATTAATAAGTCACTGCCATTAAGTAAGGAAGAAAACATTATAGGGAATTTCTGGTATGAATGAGAAATTTCGGAATTTAAAAAAAAAGCCAAACTGGGAATCCTCTTTAATAAAAAGGTATGTGTTGCTGACGACTGGGATTTTCGCTAATCGTTGCCACAGATTAATCTCGGAAAATGAAACATTTGAAGTTACTGAAAAAATTAATTGCTCGAAACGTATTTGTCAGAAAAGTGTTAGAGAAACTGCGTTAGAAAGATAAAAAATTGTATTTTTCTTGATATAAATTTCAAATCCACTGATTATGCCATTTTTCAATTATTGAATTTCAAAAATTACCAAATTTCACAATGGAGTACCACAGCGAAAACTTGCGAAAATTAGGAAGATGTGTGCTTTGTTTACTATGTTCTTTTATTTACTGAATATTAGATGAAAATAGGGATATACTATTTGTATGATACTTCATAGGTCCATGAAATTTTCTTTCTTGCCGTGCGGAATATGGCGGTAATGTCAAACTGATTTGCATTACACGGTTGTTTAGGGAATGTTTGTTTGGAGTTTGCATCGGAAATAGTATTGTATTTCAATGGAGGAAAAAAGATTTAAAATAAAATATTTGGAAGACTGTTTCATACGCACCCCTTCTTATGTAATTAAGAAAATTATTTTACTGATATTGTTACAGTGAATTTTTTCT